>CANJKZ010000738.1:0-632500 GCA_947471745.1 Closterium sp. Naga37s-1
TGCCGCCGGAGGCTCCACTGGGTACCAGGAGGAAACGACCCAGTGAAGCCAGGTGGGCGGCGCAGCCAGATCTCCTCGTGTAGGCTGCCCTGTAGGAAGGCTGTGCTGAAGTCAAGAGAGTGAAGCTCGGAGTCACGCTGAGCGGCGACGTGCAGCAGCACCCGAAGAGTGGTCATCTTCGGGGTGGGAGAGAAGGTCTGAAAGTAGTCAACTCCCGCCGCTGTGACTGAAGCCTCGAGCCACGTAGCGCGCCTTGAAGACAGGCGGAGAACCCGGCGGCCGCTTCACCCTGAAAATCCACATGCCATCGACAATGTTCGCCCCAGGTGGGGGAACCTCGTCGACGTAGATGCTTGTGGACTTCCAGGAAGCCATCTCTGCGTCCATGGCTGTCTGCCACTGAGAGGAGTAGGGACCCTCTATCGCCTCTGCGTAAGAGCGCGGGGTCGGGATGTCTGGTGCATCCGGGTCTCCCTCAGGGGCAAGCAGCATAGACACGAGATGAGGTAAAGCAGCAGCAAAACACTGGAACTCCTCCTGCCTGTCCTCAAGGACGTCCGTGCTAAGAGCACACTCACCCCCCGACGGACGGAGGACAGAAAGACTCAGACTCAGCAACAAGGCTAGCAGCGTAGTCTAGACGACAGTGAGCAGCAAAGTCGACAAGCTCAGAAACTAAGGCAGACGCAGCAGTGGACTCAAAGGAAGGGTCAGTGACAACAGTGGCCAGGAGACGCGTGACAGTAGGACTAGCGGCACGAAGGGAGTCAGACTCCGGGTCAGCAAGGGCAGGAAGAGAGGACGCAGGAGGAGACGGCAGAGGGACACGCTGCGGAGCAGTGGAAGGACGCAGAGCCATCTGGTGCGTGCCAGGGACAGGAGGAGGACGCTGACGCGAACCACGACGACTAGTGCGAGCATCACGAACAGGCGACGCAGGACGAGACTCAGGCTCACGACGCTCCGTAAGACCTCCGGTCGGACCAGTGTAAGGAGAAGGAGCAGGCAGTGGGGAGGCGGGCTGTAACTGTGACTGCGACTGGACAGTCGGTGGACACCCTAAGGAAGGAGCAGGACCAGTAGAAGACGAGAGACCAAGAACCTGCTCAAGGAGCGGAACGAAGTACGGCCGCGGCCCGCGCAGCAGCTTCAGAAACAGCAGGGAGAGCACCAGCACCCCCAGCGTCAGCTCCAACTCCAGCAGCACCACCAGCTCCAGCAGTACCTCCAGCACCTCCAGAAGCACCGGCTCCAACAGCACGCCAACAGCTCAGTAGCTCCAGCTCCAGCACCTCCAGCAGCACCCGGTCCAGCAGCACCGTCTGCTCCAGCACCTCCAAGAAGCTCCAGCTCCAGTAGCTCCACCTGGCCCAGCAGCTTCAGTACCTCCATACGAGCACCCCCGGGACCAGTGGCTCCAGCACCTCCAGCAACTCCAGTGACAGCAGGACCTCCAAGCGCCAGTAGTAACCACCAGCTCCAGCAGCACGCCTCCAGCGCCGAGCAAACCACTCGCGCAGCTGCTGTGGAGAGAGTGGCTCCCGCCGGGACGATGCACCCGAAGGACCTCCAGGCTCAGCACCTCCAGACTCCACTCGCACAGGCTCAGCACACCTCAGGCTCCGCACCCCTAGACTCAGCAACCCCAGGCTTAGCATCCCCAGGCTCAGCACCCCCAGACTCAGCAACCCCAGGCTCAGCACCCCCACGCTCAGCACCCTCAGCCTCAGCACCCCCAGGCTCCGCAACGCTCAGGCTCAGCACCCCTAGCAGCACCAGAGTCAACAGCTACCTCGACAGGGCTCGACTGCGTCTACCTGGGGACACACCTGAGGGGGCAGGACCCTGAGGGGGGAGGGGGTTCCTACCGGGGGAGGACCTGGCTCGAGGAAGAGCGGCGGGGGGGGAGGGGGGCAGTGCGGTAGGGGAAGAGACGGTAGTAAGGGAACCGACTCGTCAAACGTGACGTCCTGAGAGGACAGAACACGGCGCGAGGTGGGCTGGTAAAAATGCCATTCAGGCGCGTCAGGGGGGAAGCCAAGGAAGACGCAGGAACAGCATGGGAGGACAGCTTGTCGCAGACAAGTCACGGACGAAAGCTCGAGATCCCCAGACCCGGAAACGCAGACGCATCGCCAACCTTCCCCGTCCACCGCAGAGTAGGTGTGGTCTCCGGCATGGAGACCCGGGGCTGGAGGTTGAGCTGATGCGCAGCGTACTGAACCGCGAACGGCCACAGAAAATGGGGAGCAGCCGCATGGATCAAGGAGCGAAAATGTGGTGCAGTCGCTGAAAGAAGGAGCGGGAAGCTCCTGAGTCAAGCGTGAAGGTGTGCAAGGCCGACAGCAGGCGCAAGTACCAGAGAGAGCAGACCTCACCAGCACCTGGGGCAGTAGACTCACTAGCGCCTAGAGCAGCAGCCTCACCGGCACCTGGAGCAGGAGGACGCACCCAGCCCTAGAACGGAGCCTCACCAGCACCTAGAGCAGTAGACTCTATTCCTGGGTCAGGCGGCACACACAGGTAACAGGCACCCTCAGCACTAGTATGCAATGCATACATGCAGTGAGGATAGCATCATAGTCAAGAGCAAAGATATCTACCCTCTGCCTAAGCAGCTCCAGCCAGGAGGGGAGCTCAGTGTCGTCGCCAAACTCTGTACGCCAGGCGTCGCTCAGACAGGAGAAACAGCGGGACTCTGTGTGACCAACCGTCCCGCAAGGCTGACCAGCCCGAGCACCTGTGCGAATGACGTACGGGCAGCGAGCAGTACTCTGTGACCCTCTACTCTGAGCGTACCACTCACGAAGCTGCTGGGGCGAAAGGATCTCGCGCGGACGGCCGCTGCAGCTGCACCTGGCCACTAACAAGAAGCTTCCAAACTACCCGCTCCAGGGCGACTTCCACCACGGCCACCCCTACAACCCCAACTAGCGTACCACTCACGAAGCTGCTGGGGCGTGAGGGACTCACGCGGACGCCGCTGCAGCTGCACCTGGCCACTACAAGAAGCTCCCGAACTACCCGCTCCAGGGCGACTCCCAGCACGGCCACCCCTACAACCCCAACTAGCGTACCGCTCACGAAGTTGCTGGGGCGTGAGGGACTCACGCGGATGTCGCTGGAGCTGCATCTGGCCACCGCCAGTAGCAGCAGGAGTGGCAGTGCAGCAGTAGCAGCAGGGCAGAGCAGCGCGGCTCAGTAGGGCAGGGCGGCGCTGCTCGGTTGGCAGGCAGGCGCGGCACGCGCGGCAGCACGCTGGTAAGGCAGGCGCGCGGGCAGTGCGGGTAGGGCAGGTGCTCACCAGAGGCGGGGGAAGGGCAGATCCGGCGCTCGGCGGGTGGCTGCAGGCGCTCGACGGGCGGCTGCAAGCGGGGGCCGCGACGGCGGCTACGACGGGGGCCGCGACGGCGGCTGCAGGCACGACTGCGGCTACGGCTGGGCAGGGCCGCGACAGCGGCAGCGGCAGGGCAGGGGCCGCGACAGCGGCTACAGCGGTGGCCGCGACGGCTGCTGCATGACGCGACGGCGGCAGGGCAGGGCAGGGGCGGCCGCCCCAAGGGCGGGCGCGGGGTGGGGCAGGGCGCGGGCGGGACCGCAGATTAGGCAGGGCGCGGCGGCCAGAGGGCGCCGCGACGAGCAGGGGCGACGCCGCGCGGGTCCCGCAGGGGCGTCGCGACGAGCAGGGGCGGCGCCGTGTGGGTCCCGCAGGGGGGGCGACGCCCGGGTCCCGCAAGGGGCGTCGCGGCGAGCAGGAGCGGCGCCGCGCGGGTACCGCAGGGGCGTCGCGACGAGCAGGAAGGCGCCCGGGTCCCGCAGGGGCGTCGCGACGAGCAGGAGCGGCGCCGCGCGGGTCCCGCAGGGGCGTCGCGACGAGCAGGGGGCGACGCAGCGCGGGTCCCGCAGGGGCGTCGCGGGGTCCAGGGGCGGCGTCGCGGGGTCCAGGGGCGGCGTCGCGGGGTCCAGGGGCAGCGCCGCGGGGTCCAGGGGCGGCTTCGCGGGTGCAGGGCAGGCCCGTGTGCGGCATGCAGGGCAGGGCGACGGGCAGGCGCTCGAGGGCGCGGTTAGGGCTGGCGCTCGAGGGCGCGGGGTAGGGCAGGCGCTCGAGGGCGCAGGTAGGGCAGGCGCTCTAAGGCGCGGGTAGGCAGGCGCAAGGCGCGTGACAGGGCAGGCAGGCACGGCAGTGCGCTTCGGGCAGGGCAGAAAAAAAAAGTTCCTGGTGGGCCCTAAAAAAAACGTTCCCACTAGGGAACCTGCTCCGAAACCATGTGAGAATTAGAACAAGGAAATGACTAGAAACAGGACAGTACAGGGTTTTGTATAGGCAAAACCTAACAGGACTGTACCCCATAAGGAGTGCCCCACTACAGCCTACAATATAGTTATGACATAGAGTGCCTTGGTGAAGACATCAACTGTGTTGGCCTGAGAGGCCACGTAGACAAGACGAAGCTGACCACGCTGCTATAGCTCTCGAGCAAGGAAGTAGCGCAGAGCGATGTGCTTCGTTCTGTGCTCCAGTCTGTGCTCCTGACACAAGGCAATCATGGCCTTGTTGTCCACGTACAGAACTGGAGGAGAACGAGGCAGCTCGCCCAAGTCGTTCAGCAGGTAGGTGAGCCAGCGTAACTCCTGTGCAGCCATGGCCCCTGCGTAGATCTCTGCCTCACAACTGGAGCTGAGAACAGAAGACGAGCGGGTAGACCGCCACGAAACAGAGCCGGAGCCAAGGCTAAAGGTGTAACCCTGTGACGACCGCTGCGTAGCCAAGTCGTCAACCCAAGAAGCGTCTGCGTGACCAGTGAGGACAACTCGAGCCCATCCTCCAAGCACGAGCCCCATGCCCAATGTTCTGCACAAGTAGCGCATCACCCTCTTAGCGGCCTTCCAGTGCTCTGGTCGGTGTCTCCCGGGCGCAACGTAGCGAGCCAGGATGCTAAGAGGGTAAGCGAGGTCAGGTCGAGTGCAGGTCATCAGGTACATGAGGCAGCCCACAAGCTCTAGATACGGGCCACTCGGCTCTACGGACTCATCCGAAGGCAGAGCTGAGAGCGAGTGACCGGTAGGCAGAGGAGTGGCCTGTGGCGAGGAGTACTCGAAGCCGAAGCGCTGAAGGACCTGCTGCACCATGTGTGACTGAGTCAAGGTAATGGTGCGCCGTGCTCTGTCCCGGGTGATCTGCAAGCCAAGATAGTTGCGCAGCTCACCCAGGTCTGTGCACGTGCGTCTCTTCTGCAGCTCCGACTTCACAAAGGCCAGTCCAGCAGTGTCAGCAGTGGCAAAGACCAAGTCGTCGACGTACACGAGGATGTAGAACGGCGGCAGAGAAGTGTCGGTGCGTAGAAACAACGACGGTTCAGCAGTAGAAGGTGCAAACCGAAGAGCCGCAAGAGTCGTCCTCAGTGTGTCGTGCCACTCACGAGGCGCCTGGCGGAGACCGTAGACTGGCCGCCGGAGGCTCCACTGGGTACCAGCAGGAAACGACCCAGTGAAGCCCGGTGGGCGGCGCAGCCAGATCTCCTCGTGCAGGCTGCCCTGTAGGAAAGCAGTGCTGAAGTCAAGAGAGTGAAGCTCGTAGTCACGCTGAGCGGCGACGTGCAGCAGAACCCGAAGAGTGGTCATCTTCGGGGTGGGGGAGAAGGTCTGGAAGAAGTCAACTCCCTGTCGCTGACTGAAGCCACGTGCAACGTAACGCGCCTTGAAGACAGGCAGAGAACCCGGCGGCCGCTTCACCCTGAAAATCCACATGCCACTGATGATGTTCGCTTCAGGTGGGGGAACCTCGTCAACGTAAGTGCCTGTGGACCTCCAGGATGCCATCTCTGCGTCCATGGCTGTCTGCCACTGAGAGGAGTAGGGACCCTCTATCGCCTCTGCGTAAGAGCGCGGGGTCGGGATGTCTGGTGCATCCGGGTCTCCCTCAGGTGCAATGAGCATGGACACAAGATGAGGTACAGCAGCTGCAGAGCACTCAAAGTCCTCCTGCCTGTCCTCAAGGACGTCCGTGCCAAGAGCACACTCACCCCCGACGGACAGAGGACAGACAGACTCAGACTCAGCAACCAGACTAGCTGCGTAGTCTAGACGACAGGCGGCAGCAAAGTCAACAAGCTCAGCAACTAGGGCAGACGCAGCAGTGGACTCAAGCGAAGGGTTAGTGACAACAGTAGCGAGAAGACGCGTGACAGTAGGACTGGCAGCACGAGCAAGGTCTGACGGCGGGTCAGCAACGTCAGGAAGAGAGGATGCAGAAGGAGACGGCAGAGGGACACGCAGTGGAGCAGGAGGACGCTGACACGGAACACGACGACCAGTGCGAACAGCGCGAACAGGCGACGCAGGACGGGACTCAGGCGACTCAGGACGAGACTCAGGCGACACAGGACGAGACTCAGGCTCACGACGCTCCGTAAGACCCCTAGTCGGCCCAGAGTAAGGAGAAGGACCAGGCAGTGGAGAGGCTAGGTGTAAGTGCGACTGCGACTGGACAGGCTGTGGACACAGTAACGGAGGAGTAGGACCAGTAGAAGGCGGGAGACCAACAACCTGCTGAAGGAGGGGAACGAAGTACGGCCGCGGCCGCGCAGCGCCTCCTGAACCAGCAGAGACAGCACTAGTACCCCCAGCGCTAGGGTCTCCAGCTCCAACTCCCTCAGCACCACCAGCTCCAGCACCAGCAGCACCTCCAGCAGCAACAGCTCCAACTCCTGGAGCACCACCAGCTCCAGCAGCTCCAGTACCTCCAGTACGAGCACCTCCGGGACCAGCGGCTCCAGCACCTCCAGCAGCTCCAGCACCAGCAGTACCTCCAGCAGCTCCAGCTCCAGCAGCTCCAGTACCTCCAGTACGAGCACCTCCGGGACCAGCGACTCCAGCACCTCCAGTAGCTCCAGCACCAGCAGTACCCCCAGCAGCTCCAGCTCCAGCAGCTCCAGTACCTCCAGTACGAGCACCTCCGGGACCAGCGACTCCAGCACCTCCAGCAGCTCCAGCACCAGCAGTACCTCCAGCAACTCCAGCTCCAGTAGCACCTCCAGCGGTAGGCCCCCCAGCTCCTGCAGCACGGCTACAGCGCCGAGCGTACCACTCGCGCAGCTGCTGTGGAGAGAGGGGCTCCCGCCGTGACAAGACACCCGGAGGACCTCCAGACTCAGTACGCTCAGGCTCAGCACCCCCAGGCTCAGCACGCTCAGGCTCAGCACCCCCAGACTCAGCAACCCCAGGCTCAGCACCCCCAGGCCCCGCACCCGCAGGCTCAGCACCCCTAGCAGCACCAGAGTCGACAGCTACCTCGACAGGCTCGACAGGGTCTACCTGGGACACACCTGAGGAGGCAGGACCTTGAGGGGGGAGGGGGTCTACCGGAGGAGCACCTGGTGCTAGGAAGAGCGGCGGGGGGGGGGAGAGGGGCAGTGCGGTAGGGAAAGAGATGGTAGTAAGATACCGACTCGTCAAACGTGACGTCCTGAGAGGACAGAACACGACGCGAGGTGGGGTGGTAAAACTGCCACCCAGGCGCGTCAGGGGGGAAGCCAAGGAAGACGCAGGGAACAGCACGGGAGGACAGCTTGTCCGCGGAAGAATCGCGGACAAAAGCTCGAGATCCCCAGACACGGAACACAGACGCATTGCCAACCTTCCCCGTCCACCGCAGAGTAGGTGTGGTCTTCGGCAAGGAGACACGAGGCTGAAGGTTGATCTGATGCGCAGCGTACTGAACCGCGAACGGCCACAGAAAATGGGGAGCAGCCGCATGGATCATGGACGTACGAGCGACGTCCATGACCATGCCAATGCGGCGCTCAGCAATCCCATTTTGATGTGGGGAGGCCGGAAGCGTGAACGTCTTGCGGATGCCCTCCGCACGACAGAAAGCCCTCAGAAGGTCGGAGGAAAACTCACCACCTCTGTGTGAGTGCAGACGCAGAACAGGAAGGTCTGAGCAGAAACTCTCGCTGAGCTGGCGACGGGCAACGCGGATCCAGGTGATCAACACCTCAGTGACCTCACCCTTGCGGCGCAAGGGGAAGACTGTGGTGTAACGCGAGTAGTCGTCAACGACCAGCAGGAAGTAACGCTCGTGACCCTGTCCACGGACGCGGGCTGGGCCCCACACGTCCATGTGGAGAGTCTGCAGGGAACCTCTGTCGGAGGGAACTCGGAGGAGTGAGGAGCGGCGCGCTGCCGGCCCTCGACGCAAGGAACACAGGTAGGTGCAGGCCCCGGAGGAAGGGGGGGGAGGGACCGGGGGAGACCAGACACAAGGGTACGGGAGGCCATACCTCGAAGACGAGGCAGGGAGGGGTGACCAAGGCGGTGGTGCCAAAGGAGAGTCTCGTGTGACAGAGGGCGACACGAGCAGGGGGCAGACGCCGGACTAGACCTGGACGCGGCAGCAAACACCTGACCAGACGCGGTTACCTGACCAGACGCAGTAACCGGAGGAGAAGCAGTAGTCAGTGTGTACAGGCTGGACCCAGGCCGACGGGTGAACGTGGCCAGGTGGCGGCCCGTCCGAGAGCAAGTGCAGTGTGTCACACGCTGACTGTCAGAATGTTGTATTTGTCTAGCCTGCAGTGGGGTACTCTATAGCGAGTACATCCCAATTTAGGGTTTCCTATATGTACTCAACTGCCTGCTAGTGCAAACCTCTTTCTGTTTCTAACTTTCTCGCTATTCTTCTGATATGCTATCAGAGCGGTTACGCTCCTAGCGTGTGGGCCCACCGTTAGCTTCCGCTGCTGTCCTGTCTGTCGCGCGCCCCGTGGCGCGCGACGTTTTTTCTTCCCGCCATGCGCTCGCGGCGCATGGCGGTTTTTTGCCCGCCGAGCGCTCGGGGCGTGCGGCGGTTTTCTGCCCGCCGTGCGCCCCGAGGCGCGCGGCGGTTTCCTGCCCCGTCGACCAGCGCGTCGCCCCCCGTCGCCCGTCGAGGCGCCCTCGGGGGCTCGCGCGCGACCCCCCATTCCCGTCGCCCGTCATGGCGCCCTCGGGGGCCCGCGCGCGGCCCCCTCCCGTCGCCCGTCGTGGCGCCCTCGGGGGCCCGCGCGGCCCCCACTTCCGTCGCCCGTCGAGGCGCCCTCGGAGGCCCGCGCGCGGCCCCCCCTCCCGTCGCCCGTCGAGGCGCCCTCGGGGACCCGCGCGCGGCTCCCTCCCGTCGCCCGTCGTGGCGCCCTCGGGGGCCCGCGCGCGGCTCCCTCCCGTCGCCCGTCGTGGCGCCCTCGGGGGCCCGCGCGGCCCTCACTTCCGTCGCCCGTCGAGGCGCCCTCGAGGGCCTGCGCGCGGCCCCCCTCCCGTCGCCCATCGAGGCGCCCTCGGGGGCCCGTGCGCTGCCCCCTCTGCAGCCCGCGAGCCGCCCCTGCAGCCCACGCGAGCCGCCCCTGCAGCCCGCGTGCCGCCCCTGCAGCCCGCGAGCCGCCCCTGCTGCCTCCTGTCCTCGTGCAACTGCGGGGTGGCGGGTATGGGGGTGGCGGGTGTGTGCGTCTTCCCCTGCTCCTCCTCCTCCTCCGTCTCCCACTGCTGCAGCTGCCGCTGAGGGGGGTGGGTGTGTGGGAGCCGAGGGAGTGGCGCTAGGGGGTTGTCGTGGGAGTGGAGCTAGGGGTTCAGTAGGGGGTGTGTGAAAGGGGTGTGAGACAGCTGGGGGAGGTTGAGTGGAGGCAGCCGTCTTGTCGTCCGCAGCGCCAGTAGTCCGGAGGCTACAATCTCCAGTAGTCGCCAGTCGCCCGTGGATCAGTTGCTCCAGCCGCCAGTAGTCCGGAGGCTACAATCTCCGGCGTAGCCGCGGAGCCAGTTACTCCTGAAGTTCGGGCCTTTGCTTCGGTAGCCACTGAGCCAGCCGCTACAGTGTGTCTGCAGATTCAGCAGTCGCCTCCCATCTTCTCGCCCCCACAGTCTCTCCTCCTCCTCACTTGCCCTCTGTGATAGCCTCTAGCTTTGCTAATATTTGTGAACTATGAATTGCTGCTTGTTGTGCTGATCATACCCCACTTTGACTATGGGGGTGTGTCAGAATGTTGTATTTGTCTAGCCTGCAGTGGGGTACTCTATAGCGAGTACAGCCCAATTTAGGGTTTCCTATATGTACTCAACTGCCTGCTGGTGCAAACCTCTTTCTGTTTCTAACTTTCTCGCTATTCTTCTGATACTGGCCTCCAGGGGTGAACTGGTCAACCCACACGTCCTGGAGGTCAGCTCCACTCACCAAGTTCGTAGAGAACGAGGGGAGGTGGAGTCTCGACAGTAAGCCCGACGGGGCCGCAGGACACGGTAGAACCGTGGAGGAGTGCGCAAGGACTGGCCCCCCAGAGGGGTCAGCCAGGGAGACTGCAACCGGCCGACTGAGCGGCACGAGTGTGGTGCTGTCGCGAAAGAAGGAGCGCGAAGCACCTGAGTCAAGTGTGAAGGTGTGCAAGGCCTCAGTAGGTGCAGTACCAGAGAGAGCAGACTCACCAGCACCTGGAGCAGCAGACTCACTAGCACCTGGAGCAGCAGACTCACTAGCACCTAGAGCAGCATCCTCAATGCCCGGGTCGGGCGGAACACACAGGTAACAGTCACCCTCAGCAATATCAGTCACAGCATACATGGCAGCAAGGATAGCATCGAAATCAAGATCAAAGATAGCAACATTCTGCTTAAGCAGATCACCCCAGTGAGGGAGCTCAACGCCGTCAGGAAACAAGGGGCGCCAGGCGTCAGCCAGGCGACCGAAACAGCGCTGCGAAGTGTGGGGCAGTCCGCACGTCTCCCCACGGCGCCCGCCGGTGCGAAGAACGTAAGTACAGGGACCAGAACCCACAGACCTCCCACGCCCAGCGTACCACTCACGAAGCTGCTGGGGCGACAGGGTCTCACGGGAACGCGGCTGCTGCTGGCGCTGGCTACCGCCAAAGCCTCCACGCTGCGCGGCTCCACCTCGACCAGCACCACCGCTGCCGCCACCTCCACCGCCGCTGCCGCTGCCTCCACCGCCGCTGCTGCTGCCTCCACCACCCCTACCGCCGCCACCGACGCCCCCACTCCCGCCACCACCCCCACCTCCACCGCCACCCCCTCCGCCTCCTCCACCGCCTCCACCGCCGCCCCCACCATCCCCTCCACCACCCTTGCCCCCCTTGCCCTTGCCGTAGCGGCGCCTCCCACTAGGGACAGACGCAGCCCTGACCTCCTCAGTGCCAACGAGGTCGACAGCAGCAGCAGAAGCAACAGAGGGGAGAAGGGGGAACACCCCTCAAAGAAAGGGGCACGAGGGTCGCCGCGAGAAGCACCTACAGCAACGATACTCTTCTCAGCTGCAGTGAGGCGCTCCTCTAGCAGGTCGACGGTGAGCTCGGTGGGGCAAAGGGAGAGAAAGTGGTCCCTGACTAAAGAAAGGGAGTCAGGGAGACGAGTGACTAGGTAGTAGAGGGTGATGTACATGGGGGGGGGGTTCTTGGCACAGAACTCAGTGGGAAGCGCAGCGCGGTAGCGGGCGTCACTAGTGTGGAGGTGAGTAATGAGGTCAGCGACTGTGGCAAAGGCGGCTAGGTCAGGGAACAGGTACGGCAGCATGAGGCGGCTGAGGGCAGTAGTGGCAGGGGAGGAGTAGCGCGCTACTACAGCGTCCTACAAAGACTGAGCAGTCTTGTACTGGCCAAAGTGCGCGCGCTCAGCAGACGGCAGGTGACTACGAACAGCAAGGCGAGCAACAGCGTCATGAGTAGTCCACTGTGAGCGAACCGTACTGTCAGCTGTGGCAGCAGGTGCAGGAGAGACACCGGACGTGTGATCGAAAAGGGAGACTCCGTCCTTAGAGTAGCAGCAGTAGCAGCAGAAGCAGCAGTAGCAGCAGTAGCAACAGAAGCAGCAGTAGCAGCAGGAGCAGCGCGGGCAGGGCAGTGCGGCTCAGTAGGGCGGCGCGGCTCGGTAGGGCGGCGCGGCTCGGCTGGGCGGCGCGGCTCGGTAGGGCGGCGCAGCTCGGCTGGGCGGCGCGGCTCGGCTGGGCGGCGCGGCTCGGCTGGGCGGCGCGGCTCGGCTGGGCGGCGCGGGTGCTTTCCAGGGGCGGGTGCAGGGCAGGGCCGCAGCTGGCGGTTAGGTCAGGGCCGCGACTGGGGCGGCTGTAGGGCAGGGCTGCGACGAGGCGGCGGCAGAGCAGGGCCGCGACAGGGCGGCAGAAGGGCAGGGCCGCGACTGGGCGGCGGTAGAGCAGGGCCGCGACGAGCGGCTGAGGGCAGGGCCGCGACGGGTGGCGGCAGGGCAGAGGCCGCGACGGGCGGCGAGGTCAGGGCCGCGATGAGGGGCGGCAGGCCAGGGCCGCGACGGGCGGCGAGGTCAGGCCACGACGGGCGGCAAGGCAGGGCCGCGGGTGGCGGCAGGGAAGGGCCGCGACGAGGCGGCGAGGTCAGGGCCGCGACGAGGCGGCGACAGGGCAGGGCCGCGACGGGCGGAGAAGGCAGGGCCGCGACGGGCGGCACTAGAGCAGGGCGCGCGACGGCGCAGGTGAGGCAGGCACGAGGCACGCTTCGGGCAGGGCAGGAAAAAAAAATCGTGGTGGGCCCTAAAAAAAACGTTCCCACTAGGGAACCTGCTCTGAAACCATGTCAGAATTGTGAAGGAAAGGATGATTGAATTAGCAAGCAGGTGGGTACAAGTAGGAAAACCTAAAAGTGTTGTACCCCATATTGACTAGCCCACTACAGCCTACACAGACTATGTCATATAAGTTTGACACGTTAAACTTCACCAATTTCAGATATATTGTAGCTGTAGATTGTAGCTACCATTCCCAATTTGAATCGTATTAAAAGGTGAAGCAAATCTCGAGATATTAATTTCGGCGCACTGGGGGGTATGCTGCCACATAAACTTAACCCAGTCACAATAGTTTCAACCAAGATCCACAAAGAGAATTAGAGTAGATAGAAACCAGGTAGGAGGGGATGAGGAGGACGAGAGAGAATTTCTCCAAGGAGTCCCCAACAGGAAACCCTGTAAGCACACAATTCCCCTCCCTATAGGCACCCCAACTTTGACATTTCTCATTTTCCCAACCCATGCCATCCACCTCACCCAACTTGGCCACACTTGCCAACCTGGTTTGGCTTCTCCCAACCACTTGGCAGCCACTACAGTAGAAATGACGAATTTCCCAACCCCCAAAGGTCTATACCCTTATGGAGTCAACCCCACAACTTCCCATTGTCGCCGCAACCAAATAACAAAGCATACGAACTTCAACCGTTCGTAACTTTCCCGTTCGTGCTCCGATTGAAGCGATCCTTGGTTCGTCGGAAATCTCTTGAGCAGAGAAGTCATTTCAGATATCTGCTCAAACAAAATAACATGCACACATACTCAGAAAATACAAACCACACCAAACACAAGTTCTTACGCACGCGCACACAACGCATGCAAGGTAGAAAGATGAGATGGGAGGCAGACATGCGTGAATGCATACGATAGCATCACATAACAAACTCCCCCTTTGGCTGCCAGCCATCATCCCACATGCCTCAGCTCATGCATGCATACTCAATGCACACACATTCCATCAAGCTTCATTCACTTCCAGTAACCATCCCATTGGGTTGGGTAAGGCGAGGGGAGAGGATGGGTTGGGAATCCAAGCAAATATCCAATGGTGAGTTGGCAGATTTGTTGGATTACGGGGGGATCCCAACCAGATAAGGTTGGGATAACAAATCTACACCCAACCTACAAATAACCTACACGATATAAAATAGAGTACACAAATGTGTTGACAGCATTATTCTAACACACCCCCTAGGCTGCAACACATCAGCCACAGGGAGACCGAACACCCATGGACGAGAGGAGGCGGTAATGGTCCTGGCGACCAAGTGACTTGGTAAACAAGTCAGGAAGGTTGCAGTCGGAGGCAATGTGTTCGGCCTTCAGCTGCTAGCGCTGCACCAGCTAGAAAGTAGTGACTGATCTCAATGTGCTTGGTGCGGCTGTGGAAGACGGGGTCCTTGGTGAGATGAATGGTGCTCTCGTTGTGACACCAAAGCATTGGGGTTGGTTGAGGATACCCGAGTTCTGCCAGCACGAAGGAGAGCCAACGGGCTTCCTGGGCAGCCATGGTCCTGGCATACAGCTCTGCCTCATAGGATGACAGTGAGACTGAGGACGATTGAGTGGAGCCCCAACTCACAACCCCGATGCCAAGGGTAAAACAATACCCCTGAGAAGAGCGCCGATCACTCTGGTCATCTGCGTATGAAGAATAACTGTACCCCTCAAGCCGAACAGGTAAAGAGCCGCCAAGAGTGAGCACATAATCATGTGTGCCTTTGAGATAGCGAAGGACCCGCTTGGCGGCATACCAGTGGTGGTGAGTGAAACGACCAGGTGCAACGTAGCGGGACATTACACTAACTCGGTAGGCCAAGTCTGGCTGAGTGCACATCATCGCGTACATGAGGGATCCAACGAGCTTGGTGTATGGCTCGTCACAGGGCTCAGGTGAGGGAACAGAGGGTGCAATGACCTGGTGCTGGAGAGAGAGTGTGGTAGGCATTGATGTTTCTTCATGCATCTTGAACCGCGTCAGGCCGTTGTTGATGTAAAACATCTGCAAGAGGGTGATGGTGCGGGCCGTGCAATCACGTGTGATTTCCATTCCCAAATAGTTCGTCAGCTTCCCAAGATCCTTCATGGCCTGCTTCTCACCAAGTGCGGTTTTGACTGCAGCCAACTCAGCCTGATCCTTGGTGACAAGGATCATGTCATCGACATAAACCAGGATGAAGCAGCGGGATGGGGTTGCTCGGATGAAGAGGCTGGGGTCAGAGGTGGATGAGTGAAAGTCAAGGGACCCTAAGGTGCTCTTGAGCTTGTTGTGCCATTCCCGGGGTGCTTGCTTGAGACACATCCATACAGTCAACCTCCATGTCATCTCGAGCAGCAACATCAAGTAGGGTGCGTAGTGTGGGGGATTTGGCGGTGGGAGAGAATGTCTCAAAGAAGTCCAGTCCTTGCTTTTGGGTGAATCCCTTGGGATAGTACCGGGCTTTGAAAACAGGAAGTTCGCTTGGAAGTTGTTTCATCCAAAAAACCCATTTGCCCTTCACGATGTTGACGCTGGAGGGAGGAGAGACATGTGAAAGTTCCAGTGTGAATGGAGGCCTCACATTCTGCGACAATGGCCCCCAACCACTGGGCAGCGTGAGGACCAGAAACTGCTTCAGCATAGGTGAGAGGTGTGGGGATGGAGGGGTTGTCGGAGAAATTGAGGGTGGGAGAGTCTGCGATATCTGGAAAGAGGAAGCAGAGCGCGTGTATGGCCGAGTCGATATCAATCAACTCCTCATGTCTGTCCTCAAGGAGGGAGGGCATGAGAGAGTAATCACCCCCTACAGGAGGAGGATTGAGGGAGACACGGATGGAAAGGGAGAGCGGCTTTGGAGATCCATGAGAGCGGGTGCGAGAAGCGATGGGGGATGGAGGCGGAGCTGGAGGAGGAGTAGCGGTAGGTGAAGTGGGAGTGGGAGCAAGAGCAGGAGCTGGAGCAGGAGCAGGAGCTGGAGCAGGAGCAGGAGCTGGAGGACGGCGTTTGTAGGTTTTAAGAGGAGGAGTAGCGGTAGGTGAAGTGGGTGTCGGAGCAAGAGCAGGAGCAGGAGCCAGAGCAGGAGGCGGGAAGAGAGGAGGAGATGGGGGAGACTGTGTGGTGCGGGAGGGGGAAGCTGGTAGTGGAGGGTCGGAGATGTTAGGATTAAAACCCGCGTCTCAAATTTACAACCGTATTACACTTGAACTGGAGTGCAAACCTGGGATTGGTGCACGAGTAACGAAATTCTGCAAGAGAGGAGGGGTGATTTGGGCGAAACCTGAACACTGTGCCCTCAACACCAAACCTACCGCCCTAACCTGATGACACACCCAAACCTGTGAATAACAGGTTCGTCAGGTTTGGCACTCCCTGCGACAAACCTGCACGACGTAAACACAACACACATTTTCGCCAGCAGTCACGCAACCACCAGCACATCGTCATCCACGCCAGCCCCTTCAACTCTTAGAAAAATTCAACGTCATTACTGCTCATTCGCCCGTGTATGTCTGCTCAAGCGGATAATGGGCATGGAGCTAGTGGAATGGCGGAATTCTCCGACGCCGTTGCAGATCGAGGCTCCGTGGAAACCGCACGTGAGTAAAGCAATTTGCGCGAATCGCTCACAGTAACAGACCCGCCACCCATTGAGTCCCGCGCATTGGCCACCACATTATCGCATAACCCTTCCCACGGTCGCCATCATCGTACTCCCGATAATGGACCCTACGCTTCCCCACCGTCGCCCTCCGCGCTACCACACAGTCGATGCACCGTTAGCCCACGCAATGAACCCCCTTCCCTTCGCGCACCCTCCCCTTCCCCCTCGCGGGCATTCCCCTTCCCCCGTCACTGTCACTCCCCTTCCTCGTCGCCATCTCTCCCCTTCCCCCTCGCTAGCATGCTCGTTCCCCCCCCCATGCGCTCCCTCCACTTCCCCCTTCACTATCACTCCCCTTCCTCGTCGCGTTCTCTCCCCTTCCCCTCGCTAGCGTGCTTGTTCCCCCCCCATGCGCTCCCTCCACTTCCCCTTCACTATCACTCCCCTTCCTCGTCGCGTTCTTCCCCTTCCCCTCGCTAGCGTGCTCGTTCCCCCCCCATGCGCTCCCTCCACTTCCCCCGTCACTATCACTCCCCTTCCTCGTCGCGTTCTATCCCCTTCCCCCTCGCTAGCGTGCTTGTTCCCCCCCCATGCGCTCCCTCCACTTCCCCCGTCACTATCACTCCCCTTCCTCGTCGCGTTCTCTCCCCTTCCCCTCGCTAGCGTGCTTTCCCCCCCCATGCGCTCCCTCCACTTCCCCCTTCACTATCACTCCCCTTCCTCGTCGCGTTCTATCCCCTTCCCCTTGCTAGCGTGCTCGTTCCCCCCCCATGCGCTCCCTCCACTTCCCCCGTCACTATCACTCCCCTTCCTCGTCGCGTTCTATCCCCTTCCCCTTGCTAGCGTGCTCGTTCCCCCCCCATGCGCTCCCTCCACTTCCCCCGTCACTATCACTCCCCTTCCTCGTCGCGTTCTATCCCCTTCCCCTTGCTAGCGTGCTCGTTCCCCCCCCATGCGCTCCCTCCACTTCCCCCGTCACTGTCACTCCCCTTCCTCGTCGCGTTCTCTCCCCTTCCCCTCGCTAGCGTGCTTGTCCCCCCCCCATGCGCTCACTCCACTTCCCCCATCACTGTCACTCCCCTTCCTCGTCGCGTTCTATCCCCTTCCCCTTGCTAGCGTGCTCGTTCCCCCCCCATGCGCTCCCTCCACTTCCCCCGTCACTATCACTCCCCTTCCTCGTCGCGTTCTATCCCCTTCCCCTTGCTAGCGTGCTCGTTCCCCCCCCATGCGCTCCCTCCACTTCCCCCGTCACTATCACTCCCCTTCCTCGTCGCGTTCTATCCCCTTCCCCTTGCTAGCATGCTCGTTCCCCCCCCATGCGCTCCCTCCACTTCCCCCGTCACTGTCACTCCCCTTCCTCGTCACGTTCTCTCCCCTTCCCCCTCGCGCACGTGCACTATCCCCTCTCATGCGCTCCCTCCACTTCCCCCGTCACAATCACAATAGTTTTCACAAGTTCCACACATGAGAATTAGAGTAGCTATAAACCAGGTAGGAGAGGATGAGGAGGACGAGAGGGAAGGTCTCAAGGGAGGCCCCAACCAAGGAAACTACATAAGCACACCTTTCCCATCCCTATAGGCACCCCAACTTTGACCTTTGTCACTTTCCCAACCCATGCCATCCACCTCACCCAACTTGGCCACACTTGCCAACCCGGTTTGGTTTCTCCCAACCACTTGGCATCATCTACAGTGATGGTGGCGAATTTCCCAACCCCAAATGGTCTATACCCCATATGGAGTCACCCCACAAATTCCCATAGTCGCCGCAACCAAATTTGAAGAACATACGAACTTCGAACGTTCGTAACTTTCTCATTCGTGCTCCGATTGAAGCAATCCTTGGTTCGTCGGAAAGCTCTTGAGCAGAGGAATAATTTCAGATATCTGCTCAAACAAAATACCATTCATACACACTTAGATAATCCAAACCATGCCAGACACAAATTCTTACTCACGCATACAACACACATGCAACGGACGAACATAGGATGGGAGGCAGACAGACGTGAATGCATATCATAGCATCACACAACAAACTCCCCCTCTGGCTGCCAACCATCATCCCACATGCCTCAGCCCATGCATGCACCCTCAATGCACACTCATTCCAGCAAGTTTCATGCCCTTCCAATGCGCAAGTTCAGCCAGGCGCTTGGTGAGAATATCAGCCGCCTGCTGCTGGGTCTTCACTATCTCCAACTGCACTTCTTTGTCCTGGAGCCTCCTCACCCAGTGCCACTTAGGCCTGATGTGCTTTGTCAGTCCATGCAGACAAGCATTCTTGGCCAAATTCACAGCTGACTCGTTGTCACAGAAGATAACTATCGGGTCCTTCTGTCCAAACCCGATCTCCTCCAACAAACGCCTCAGCCACACCACCTCCTTGGCCCCATGATGTAGGGCCATGTACTCTGTCTCACATGAAGACAGCCCCACCTCATTCTGCTTCTTGCTGCGCCAGCTCACTGCACCACCTCCAAACAAGCACACATAGCCTCCAATGCTGGTGCCATCCGCCTTCACAGAGTTGAAGCTAGCGTCAGTGTAGCAGGTCAAGAGAATCTCCCCCTTGCTCAAATCAGCTGCACCCCGCTGCAGTCTCTGTCGCACATCACTGTACTCCAAACCAACTGATGCTGTAGCACTCACATAGCGGACCAACCTCTTGGCCGCTTCAGCTGCTCATGACTGGGGCGTGAGACCACACTGGCAATCCTGGATGTAGCAATGGCAATGTCAGGCCGTGTGTGGTTCGCCGCATAGTTGAGTGCCCCAACCATGGAATGAAACAGCTTCCTGTCGCTCTCACCCACCACCTCCTCATCAGCACAGGGCTCCACAGTGAACCTCGAAGGCAGTGGGGTTGCTGGCTTTCCTCCATCTTGCAGCCCATACTTTTCAGCCAGCCCCTCATAGTACTTCCTCTGGTGCAACCTCAACACTCCCTTGTCAAGGTCTCTCTCCACATGCATCTCAACGGAATACTTCACATCCCCCATCTTCGAATACTTGAACTGCATCTCCAGCATCTCCTCCACACGGTCAATCATACCAGACGGATCAGAGAAGAGAAGGATGTCGTACACATACACCAAGAGCATGAGGAACTGCTCCTTCTCTTGCAACAGGAACAAGCTGTGATCACACTCGCTCTTCTTGACTCCCCCAGCCAGCAGTGTCTCCTCCAGCTTGTGGTACCATGCGCGAGGAGCCTGCTTCAAACCATAGATGGCCTTCTTCAGCTTGCACACCCTGCCGCTCTCATCATCCAATCCCTCAGGCTGCTGCATGTACAGCTCCTCCAGAATGATCCCGTTGAGGAAGGCAGTTGTGATGTCCATCTGCTTGATCCTCCATCCACGGTTTGTAACCGTTGCCAATGTCACCCTCAGTGTTGTGCCCTTCCCCACTGGAGCAAAGATTTCGTCAAAGTACTTCCCCTTTGTCTGCTGAAATCCCTTTGCCACAAGCCTTGACTTATAGCGGGTCAGCTCCCCATCAGGTCCATACTTGTGCATGAAAATGAGCTTCGAAGAGATGGCCTTCTTCCTAGGAGGAAGCTCACACAACTCCCACTTTTTATTCCCCTGCAAAGATTCATACTCCTCCTTCACACTCTGCTTCCACTTTTCAGCATCGGGCCCGTTCAGTGCCACTGCTAGCGTCTTGGGCTCAAGGACGGCTGCCCTGTAGCAGTGTGCTACCTCATCCTCATCACACTGCTCAGCCATACTCCCAGCCCGTACCACCTTTGGCGTGCCACGACTCGGATAGGTCAGCCTGGCAGGAGGGCGCACATCCCTCCTAGGACGCTCAGGCGGGCGTGGGGCACGTGGTGCAGCATCTTGCTGCTGCTGCGCCTGCTGGTGCTGCTGCTGCTGCGGCTGCTTCTGCTGCTGCTGCTGCTGCTCCACCTCAGGTTCTCCACCATCCTCAGTCACCCCAGAGATCTCCTCCTCAGCGACAGAAAATTCCACTTGCATCGAAGGCCGCTGCACCTCATCGGCCTCAACAATGAGTGGTGTAGTAGGAAGCTTCTGCTGCTGCTGCTGCTTCTACTCCTTGTAATACAAGGACTCAAGGAACTTCACATCCCTCGAAACAGTGAGCCTTTGGCTGGTCAAGTCCCATAGCAGCCAGCCCTTATGGTCCTTTGCAATCCCCAAGTGCACACCCTGTTAGGATTTAAGGACGGAGTCTAGGAAGATTAGGGGCCGAAATAACTCAAAATCGCTGGACAAAAATTCAGGACAGAAATGTCGACTTCACAAGAAACGCCGTCGATGAAAAACACACAGTTACAACTTCACCAATTTCATATATGTTGTAGCACTAGACCGTTGCGACAATTCCCAATTTGAATCGTAACAAAAGGTGAAGTAAATCGTGAGTTACGAATTTCGGCGCACTAGAAGGTATGCTGGAGCTGAAACTTAACTCAATCCCAATATTCTCCTAAGAAACACACAAGGAAATTAGAGTAGCTTGAAACCAGGTCAGAGGGGATGAGTGTCGAAGAGAAAAGGCCCCGCTCTCGCTTGGTCGAGGTAGACCATGCTTCCGGGAGCACAACGGTGTGCAGACGGCTTCGTCTCTTGGTCATCGGCGAATTTGGGGACTTTTATCTGTGTGCGACGAGTCGTCTGTCGACGAGATTAATTGTCGAGGAAGAAGTGTTTCTTCTGCTCGACGAAAGTGCCTGTCGACGAGGCGCTCCTCGACGAGAGTAAATCGGCGTCGAAGACGAGCTTCGCTGGTCGACGGAAGTGGCAGAATTGGCGTTTCGACGGATCGATGGTCGACAGAATTGTGCTCGACAAGTGCATCGTCGAGCAGAGCGTTTCAGGTCCACCCAAAGAAGGAAGACGACTCCAACGACCAACAAGGAGGTACCGGTTGGGGTCGCGGTGCGAAATCTGGACGTGGGGGGAAGTCGGGTGCTGGTGGCAAAATGAAAGGGAGTTGCTGGTATTGTGAGAAAGAGGGGCACCCCTGGTTTTTGTGCTATAAGAAACCCGATGGATGGACCCCCCCAGAATCGTCACCAGGATGGCGGCGCGTGGAGGAACCAGAAAAGCGGCGCGAACATGGTCGCCGATTCGTCCGACAACAACCCAAAGAGCAACGGCGGTGTGGAGAAGAAGAAGGAGCGCACCGCGGGCCCGTTCTTCCATATTGGAGAGCAGGGGGGGAAAGGAGACGCCTCTGCCAAGGTTGGAGCAGAGCTGCACCCCCTGGACTATTGGGTGTTGGACACGGGCGCTGCGTGGACGATGACGCCGCGCAAGGACCTGCTAGACGACCTACGCTCTGCACCAATCTCTGAGGTGTGCTCTGCCTCTGGACACGCGTTGAAGGTGGCTGGTGCGGGACGAGCTGCATTCAAGGGAGCGGATGGCAAGCCGGTGGTGCTGCACAACGTTCTCCTTGTTCCCGACCTCAAGGCCAACCTCATCTCCCTCCGTAAGCTCGCCAAAGCTGGGGTGAGTACTAGCACGGATGGGGCACGCACTTACAAGGGGCAGCTGGGCAACCGGGTGCTTTGGGATCTGCACGAGAGCAAGGATGTGTATAGATCCATGTGGCAGCTGCCGGCATTGGCGTGGCACGGTGGGGGGCAGGCTAGAGAGGGGTCTGCGTCCCAGGGGGAGTGCAACGCCGTGGGAGCCGTTGGTGTGAAAGTATCGGCCAGATCTGGGGAGACGGATTGGGCAACGGCACACCGACGCTTGGGGCATGTGGCAATGCCCTTGCTGAAGCAGTTGGAGAAAGATGGAGCTGTTAAGGGTCTGAAGCTGACTGGACAGCCACCTGATGATAACTGTGAAATCTGTTTGCTCTCAAAGTTTACCCGTTTTCCCTTCCATAGTGTGTCTGGCAGGAGCAAGAAGCCTTTGGAGCTGGTTCACATGGACTTGGTGGCGCCGCTGCCGGTGCAAGGGCACAAGGGGGAGCATTATTTTCTAACCATTGTTGATGATTGGAGCAGACTCATGTGGGCGTATCCGCTGAAACAAAAGGACCACGCCGCCTTCACGATACAGGAAGATTGGCTGCCATTCGTGGAGAAGCAAGCGGAGTGTGTGGTGAAGCGGATTAGGACAGATCGGGGTGGTGAGTTCCTTGGAGCTGAGATGACGGCCAGGCTCAAGAAGCAGGGCATTCAGAGGGAGCTGACCACGGCTTACACCCCACAGTCTAACGGTGTAGCAGAACGGGCGAACCGGACAATTCTGGAGACAGCTAGGGCGCTGCTCATAGAATCTGGGCTGGGCAACTCGATGTGGCCCCATGCTGTTCGGCACTCTACCGTCGCTAGGAACAGGGTGCTCACCAAGGTTGGGGATGACTCGTGGGTGCCGTTAGAGAGGTGGCTTGGGAGGAAGCTGCCGGTGGACATGCTTAGGGTGTTCGGTTCCATGGCAGTCGCCCACGTCCCCAAGACCTACCGCAGTAAGTTGGGGGTGAGTGCAATCTGGTGTGTGCATTTGGGGCTGGCTGCTGAGAGCAAGGGATGGCTGCTGTGGGAACCATCCAAGGGTGTGTTGTTTGACAGCAGGGATGTGAAGTTTGTTGAGGGCATGATGTATGGGAGCTGGGAGAAACAGCCGGAGGCTAAGGTGTCCCAGCAGATGGAGCAGATCACCATGCAGCTGGACCTGACTCCTCGTGTGTGGGAGGAGGGAGAGGAGGCAGCTGCAGAGGGTGGTGATGGAGAGAAGGTACAGGAGGCACCTGCTGGTGGAGAAAATGATGTGGAGACTGGTGGTAGCACTAGTGGAGCTGCTGGATCCGAGGGAGGAGAGCAGCAGCAGGGGAAAACTAAGAAGCCGAAGGGTGTCGTTATGAGGGGATGGGAGACACCGGTCTCCAGGCCAAGACGTACCCGTATGGCTACTAAGAAGCCGACTGCAGGATCAAGTGCAGCGGAGCAGCACCTTGGGACCGAGGAGACAATGCTGATTCTACCGCATGGCTATGACCCGGATGAGGAGGATGAACCTGCCTACTGTTTACTTGCCCCTGCACCAGAGGAACCAGCTAGCATGGAGGAGGCATTAGCTGGACCAGATAGGGAGAAGTGGCTGGTTTCTAGGGATGCTGAGTACCAGAGCCTGCTAGAGAATGGGACATGGGATCTGGTGGTGCTGCCTGAGGGGAAGAAAGCCGTACAGTGCAAGTGGGTGCTAAGGATCAAGACCGATGACAAGGGACAGGTCACCATCTACAAGAGTAGGCTGGTGGCCAAGGGGTTTATGCAGAAGGAGAAGCACGACTTCAATGAAATCTTTGCTCCCACTGCCAAACCCCCTACCCTTCGTGTCTTGTTGGCAGATGCAGCCGTTAGTGGGAAATTCATCATTCAGATGGATATATCAACAGCATTCCTCAATGGGATTTTAGAGGAGGATGTGTACATGACGCAGCCGCCTGGGTATGAGGATGGTACAGGCAGGGTGTGCAAGCTGAAAATGTCAATCTACGGCTTGAAGCAGGCGCCACGCTGCTGGTACCAGAAGTTGGCAGCTGTTTTAGAGGAGATGGGATTCAGGACCAGCTGCTGCGATGAGAGCCTCTTTCTCAAGGGGGAGAAGGAGAAGCTTGTGATGTTTTTGGTCTACGTGGACGATATTCTTCTCTTCAGCAGCAGCATGAAGGAGATCCAGAAAGTGCAGCAGCAGCTGATGGAGAACTTCAAGTGCAAGAACCTTGGGGAGGTAAAGTACTACCTCGGGATGCATGTGGAGAGGGATCTAGATCACAGGTGGTTGAAGCTGCACCAGGAGAAGTTCATCAAGGAGGTGGGGGAGAAGTATGGGATTGAAAATGAGCGCAAGGTTGCAACTCCCCTGCCAGCTGAATTCAAGCTTGTGAAGGCTGCAGAGGATGAAGGGGTTGAAGCCGAGGAGCAGCAGCAATTTCAGTCCTTGGTGAGCAGCCTCTTGTATGCAGCGGTTCATACGAGGCCCGACATCTCTTTCTCTGTTGGGCAGCTGGCAAGGGTGGTGCAGAATCCATCAGAGGAGCAGGTGGATGCAGCTGAGCGTGTGGTGAAGTACCTGAACTCTCACCCAAGCATTGGAGTTCAATACTCCGCATCTGCACAGGTGAAGCAGAAAGGGGTTGAGGTGCTGAAAGAGAAGGGGGAGCGGCTTGGAGAAGGCAATCTGTTTCTTACTTGCTTTACCGATGCTATGTGGGCCTCTGAGAAGGAGGATTCCTCATCTGTGGGAGGATACATCTGCGTAGTTGGGGGAGGACCTGTTAGTTGGAGGTCCAAGAAGCAGACGGAGACGGCGCTCTCTTCCGTGGAATCAGAGTACATGGCGATGTTCCATGGGGTGAAGGAGGTGATTTGGCTGAGGAGGCTGTTAGAGGAGATTGGCCAGGAGCAGAAGGTTGCTACGCCGTTGTTTTGTGATAGCAAGGGGGCTATTGGGATGGCCAGGAACGCTGTGCTTCATGGGCTGAACAAGCACATGTGTATCAAGTGGCACTGGTTGCGTAAGGAGGTGAAGAGGGGGACGGTGAATCCGATCTACATCAAGACTCACCAGCAGCCAGCAGACTTCCTCACCAAGAGGCTTGCGGATGAGCCTCATTGGCGTTGCTGGCTTTCCTCCATCCTGCAGCTCGTACTTCTCGGCCAGCCCCTCACAATACTTCCTCTGGTGCAACCTCAACACTCCCTTGTCAAGGTCCATCTCCACATGCATCCCCAGGCAGTACTTCACATCTCCCATCTTCGAGCACTTGAACTGCATCTCCTGCATCTCCTCCACACGGTCAATCATAGCAGATGACCCAGAGAAGAGAAGGATGTCGTCCATATACACCAGGAGCATAAGGAACTGCTCCTTCTCTTGCAGCAGGAACAGGCTGTGATCACACTCGCTCTTCTTGAATCCCCCAGCCAGCAGTGTCTGTTGGGTGCAAATTCACATTGCACGACATCCTGCCGTCTGTTTGTACGAGTATGCGTGTGCGAATGTATTTGGGTGTGAATGGAATGTTCGTGTGTTTGTTTGCTTTCACAATTTTTGCTTGATGCATTTGCAGGTACTAGTGCAATGTGCGCTTCGGCACAACATTGTACGCGCTATGAACAGTGCAAGCAGAAAGGACGAGCTCGCAAAGGAACCCAAGTTGGAAGCTTTGCGGCTCGGTTGAATTGATTGCGCAGATTCAGTTCTATCCAACTCGAAATTGTACTGTTTTGTTTGGTTGACTATAGTGTAGCAGGGCAGACACTATAGGGGTACAATTGAGGTGAAGGTTGGATGTTGTTTGTCTGTATCTGCATGCTACAGGGCCAGGGGAAACCAGCAGAACCAGCATTTGGCTGGTTGGGCAAAGACAAAACAGGTTCTGTTTTTAGGACCTGAACCTGGTTGTTGTTTTCCCAGGTTGGAAAAACAGAACCAGAGGTTGTTTACCAACCTACCACCTGCTGTTTTGTCAAGCCAGGTTGGTTCTGTTGCTTGGAATTATTTGGGATCATCCTTGGTTGTTCCCAGGTTGATTCCCAAGGTCCTTGCTAGCTATAACTATTTATTCCTTCTCTGTTTGTACCTGGATATAGTCAATTTGATTCAAGCGAATTCCCCCCTTCCTGGAATTCCGTTTCTACGAGGTGCGACGGCAGAATGCTACCGAGTCAACGCTAGCACGACGACGCTAGGCAAACGCTTTCCGAGCCATAACTTTGCAATGGCAGAACTTTTCGCGAGGCAACGTGGATTATTTTAAAGCTCTTAGAGTGAGCTTCGATATAGCGAATTCTCAGCTTAATCCGATCGGCGGTCTGCACGGCACGCTGCGCAACGTTCAAGGTACTCTTGCTGTTTTGACTAAGTCCCTCTTGATCCCTCTCTCTACATACTCGGACCCGAGGATAGGGGCTGGTCCTGTACCAAGCACCCAGGGACCCTTGGAGGTGACCCCGAGGAGAGGTTTTAAGTTGGATAACGTCTTAATAGCCTGCGTTTATTAGGCCCTTTCACCAACAGTGTCTCCTCCAGCTTGTGGTACCATGCGCGAGGAGCCTGCTTCAAGCC
The DNA here is from genome assembly GCA_947471745.1 of Closterium sp. Naga37s-1. NCBI lineage: Eukaryota > Viridiplantae > Streptophyta > Zygnematophyceae > Desmidiales > Closteriaceae > Closterium > Closterium sp. Naga37s-1. The sequence continues at coordinate 26,212 of CANJKZ010000738.1, forward strand.
ATAGATGGCCTTCTTCAGCCTGCACACCCTGCCGCTCCCATCATCCAACCCCTCAGGCTGTAACATGTACAGCTCCTCCAGAATGATCCCATTGAGGAAGGCAGTTGTGATGTCCATCTGCTTGATCCTCCATCCACGGTTTGCAGCCATTGCCAACGTAACCCTCAAGGTTGTGCCTTTTCTCACTGGAGCAAGGATCTCGTCGAAGTCCTTTCCCTTTGTCTGCTGAAACCCCTTAGCCACAAGCCTTGTGCCTGCGGGTCAGCTCCCCATCAGGTCCATACTTGATACTGAAAATCAGCTTGGAAGAGATTGCCTTCTTCCGAGGAGGCATATCACACAACTCCCAAGTCTCGTTCTCCAAAAGCGAGTCGTACTCCTCATTCACACTCTGCTTCCAGTTTTCAGCGTCGCGCCCGCTCAGTGCCTCAGCTAGCGTCTTGGGCTCAGGGACAGCTGCCCAGTAGCAGTGCACTACCTCATCCTCATCACACTACTCAGCCACACTCCCAGCCCGTACCACCTTTGGCTGGCCACGACTCGGATAGGTCAGCCTGGCAGGAGGGCGCACATCCCTCCTAGGACGCTCAGGCGGGTGTGGGGCACGTGGTGGAGCACCTTGCTGCTGCTGCTGCGGCTACTGCTGCTGCTGCTGCTGCTGCTGCTCCACCTCAGGTTCTCCCCCATCCTCTGTCACCCCAGAGATCTCCTCCTCTGAGACAGTAACCTCCACCTGCTTCGAAGGCCGCTGCACCTCATCGGCCTCAATGATCAGCGGTGTAGTAGGAAGCTTGTGCTGCTACTGCTTCCACTCCTTGTAGTACAGTGACTCAAGGAACTTCACATCACTCGAAACAGTCAGCTTTTGGCTAGTCAAGTCCCATAGCAGCCAGCCCTTGTGGTCCTTTGCAATCCCCAAGTGCACACCCCATCTCCCAGAAGCTTCCAGCTTTCCCCTCTTCTCCTTAGGCACATGAAACACCACCATGCAGGTTTAGGCTCTCAACATGTTGACTGCTGGTGCACTCCCATACCACTTGGTGTAGGGGACCCACTGCTTGTCTCCCACAGTCGCCAGCACCTGTTCTTCACAAGGGCGACCTGCCGCAGTGCAGTCACCCAAAATGGATCCGGAAGCCCTGCACGCCCAAGGAGAGTGCGAGCACCTTCCAGCAGGGTCCGGTTGAACCGCTTAGCCACGCCGTTCTGCTGAGGGTTGTAAGGCACCGTGAGCTGATGCTGGATCCCCTTCTTCTTCAGCACCGCCTCAAATTCATCGCCAATGAACTACCCTCCATTGTCGGTGCGGATCACCTTCACCTTGTGTCCGCTCTCTCTTTGAGCTCTCGGCATCCACTCCTTTAAGGCAGCCGCTGCCACCTCCCCCTTGGTCATGAGAGGGTACACCCACACCGCACACGTGTGGTACTCCACTATGGTCAAGAAGTAGCGGCTGCCCGAGAGAGAAAGGGCCCTTGTAGGGCCCACCACATCCATGTGCACAAGCGCAAGTGGGGCCTTGGCTGGTCCTGTACTGCTGCTGAAGGGAAACTTGGTGAATTTAGTTTCAAGGCATGAAGGGCAGCTCCCAATCTCCTTCGCTGCCCCCTTCACCTCCAGCCCCTTCAAGCTCCCATCCTTCACCAACTTCTGCAGCATAGGGAAGTTCACATGACACAACCTCTCGTGCCACGTGTCCCAATCGGCCTCACTATTCCCAGGTGAAGCCTTTGCCCATGCAGCTGTCCCATCCACACCAGCAAGCACCTCACCATGTGGTTGCTGTGGCTGCTGCACCTTCTTGACTGCATCCAGGTCCCCAACAGTTGGTGCAGTCTCCTCTCCTCCCACAGTTGCTTCAGTCGTTGCTGCTGCCGTTGCCGTTGATGGAGGTTTCCTGTTCCAAGGGATGATGGGCAGCTGCCACATGTCTTTGATGCAGCTGCTCTTCTCCTCCAGGTTCCACATCAAAAGCTTCCCAAGCTTCACACGTCAGGTGGTTGGGCCGAAGGTCACTCCAGCTTTGCTTTTATGCAGCCTTCGCACAGAAAGAAGGTTAGCAGACAACCCCTCAACCAGCAGAACATTCGCAAGCCCCACAAGCTCCCCGTTGGCTCCCATCACCTTGGCATTCCCTACACCAATCACAGGGAGCAAAGCACCTGAAGCGGCAGCCACAAACTTGATCTTCCCAGGGGGTTTTACCTCATCAAGCAAATCTGCCCGCGGTGTCATATGACTTGTGCAACCTGAATCAATCACTCAGTGAGTAAGGGGGTGCATCACAACCTTCCCAACTGAACCCACATCACCCCCACTCCCTTGCACATCCTCAACTATGAGGAACATCCCAGGAGAGGCTTTACCTTGTGCACCATTACCTTGTGCACCTGAACCTTGCACAGCACCACCTTGCGCGCGTTCACCACTTGGCGGCTTCATGCCTGGGGGTGCCTATCCCTCAGGCCGGCTAAAACACTTGAACCATGGATATCCAGCCTTCTTGCAGTACCAGCAGGCTCATTCCATTCAGGTGCTCCCCCTGCCACCAGAGCTCCCATGTCCCTCGTTGTAGTCACCTCGGTCACTCACTCTGCCAAAGCCTCTCCCGCGGCCTCGGCCTCTCTCACCCTCGCTTCCTCTGCTGCCTCCTGCAGCTCCATACCCCTCAACAGTCTTGTTGGCAGCACCACCTCCCGTGTGGCGCCTGCGGAAGTCCTCCTGCAGAATCTGCTGCGGTAGCCACTCTGGCGTCCATTGGTCCTGCTGAGAGTTGAGGGTAGGTATCAGGTTGTCCCATGAGTTGTCAAGCACCGAGATGATCTTGGTGCACTGCTGCATCTGCGACACCTTGCTGCCCGCTGCTGCCATCCGCGCATAGGTGTCCTTTATCTTGTCAAGGACGGGCTTCACATCATCTCCCGGTCACATGGAGAGGGCAGCCAGCTCCTTCTCCAACACAATCACCATCGGTACCGTGTTGGGCTGAATCATGTCGCGTAGTAGTTTCCACAACTTCGGCCCGGAGTCATCCAGCTCCACCAAATCCTTGATGTGCTGGAACATGTCATTGTTGACCGACTGTAAGATGAGGTCATACAGCACCGCGCTCTTCTCGATCCATCGGTCACGTGCCCCTCGGGCATCTTGTCTTCCCCCATCGCAAGTTTCAGCAGCTTGTAGCGCTTGAAGGCGCTCCTCATCCGCCCGCTCAATTCCTCATAATTGGAGCCATCCAAAGCCTCAATCTTGGATGGTGGCGGCTCACTCCTCTTCTCCACTGCGTCTCCATGTCAGAATCAGTAAGCGAGAATGAATGAACTAGCAGCAAGCTGGGTACAATTAGCAAACCCTAATTGGGTTGTACCCCATATGGGCTACCCCACTATAGCCTACACAATAAGCAGCACATAAGTTTGACACACCCCCATAGGCAAAGTGGGGGATAACAAGAGGTCACAAGACCGGTCAAGAAAAGCAAAGCAAGCTCAGGGTGGATCACGAAGTCACCACGAATTCTGAGCACAAGCAAATGGCCACAAGGCCAGTTCACATGCAGAGTTATATAAATGAGAACAAGCAGTACAGTGATCACAACCTAGCAAGTGTAAGCATGCAGGTATATGTATATAGATCACAGTACAAGCAAAGTCAAGAAGTGAGCAAGTGAGGCCAAGTAGGCACAAGGCCTAGAATAGTACAGAAACGCTGATGATCACAAGGCTGAAGTGCCTTGGTGAAGATATCTGTAGTGTTGGCCCGAGAGGCCACGTAAGCAAGACGAAGCTGACCACGCTGCTGCAACTCTCGAGCAAGGAAGTAGCGCAGAGCGATGTGCTTCGTTCTGTGCTCCAGTATGTGCTCCTGATACAAGGCAATCATGGCCTTGTTGTCGACGTACAGAACTGGAGGAGAACGAGGCGGCTCTCCCAAGTCGATCAGCAGGTAGGTGAGCCAGCGTAACTCCTGTGCAGCCATGGCCCCTGCATAGATCTCAGCCTCACAACTGGAACTGAGAACAGAAGACGAGTGGGTAGACCGCCACGAAACAGAGCCGGAGCCAAGGCTGAAAGTGTAACCCTGTGACGACCGCTGCGTAGCCAAGTCGTCAACCCAAGAAGCGTCTGCGTGACCCGTGAGGACAACTCGAGCCCGTCCTCCAAGGACGAGCCCCATGCCTGACGTAGTGCACAAGTAGCGCATCACCCTCTTAGCGGCCTCCCAATGCTCTGGTCGGTGTCTCCCGGACGCAACGTAGCGTGCCAGGATGCTAAGAGGGTAAGCAAGGTCAGGTCGAGTGCAGGTCATCAGGTACACGAGGCAGCCCACAAGCTCTGGATATGGGCCACTCGGCTCTACGGACTCATCCGAAGGCAGAGCTGAGAGCGAGTGACCGGTAGGCAGAGGAGTGGACTGTGGCGAGGAGTACGTGAAGCAGAAGCGCTGAAGGACCTGCTGCACCATGTGTGACTGAGTCAAGGTAATGGTGCGCTGTGCTCTGTCCCGGGTGACCTGCAAGCCAAGATAGCTGCGCAGCTCACCCAGGTCTGTGCACGTGTGTCTCTTCTGCAGCTCCGACTTCACAAAGGCCAGTCCAGCAGTGTCAGCAATGGCAAAGACCAAGTCGTCGACGTACACGAGGATGTAGAACGGCGGCAGAGAAGTGTCGGTGCGTAGAAACAGCGACGGGTCAGCAGTCGAAGGAGCAAACCCAAGAGCCGCAAGCGTAGTCCTCAGTGTGTCATGCCACTCGCGAGGTGCCTGGCGGAGACCGTAGACTGGCCGCCGGAGGCTCCACTGGGTACCTGCAGGGAACGACCCAGTGAAACCAGGTGGACGGCGCAGCCAGATCTCTTCGTGCAGGCTGCCCTGTAGGAAGGTTGTGCTGAAGTCAAGAGAGTGAAGCTCGTAGTCACGCTGAGCGGCGACGTGCAGCAGCACCCGAAGAGTAGTCATCTTCGGGGTAGGGGAGAAGGTCTGGAAGAAGTCAACTCCCTGTCACTGACTGAAGCCTCGTGCAACGTAACGCGCCTTGAAGACAGGCGGAGAACCCGGCGGCCGCTTCACCCTGAAAATCCACATGCCACTGACGATGTTCGCCCCAGGTGGGGGAACCTCATCGACGTAGGTGCCTTTGGACTTCTAGGAAGCCATCTCTGCGTAAGAGCGCGGGGTCGGGATGTCTGGTGCATCCGGGTCTCCCTCAGGTGCAATCAGCATGGACACAAGATGAGGTAAAGCAGCTGCAAAACACTCAAAGTCCTCCTGCCTGTCCTCAAGGACGTCCGTGCCAAGAGGACACTCACCCTTGATGGACGGAGGACAGACAGACTCAGACTCAGCAACAAGACTAGCAGCGTAGTCGAGGCGACAGGCGGCAGCAAAGTCAACAAGCTCAGCAACTAGGGCAGACGCAGCAGAGGACTCAAACGAAGGGTCAGTGACAATAGTGGCTAGTAGACGTGTGACAGTAGGAGTGGCAGCACGAGCAAGGTCTGACGGCGGGTCAGCAACGTCAGGAAGAGAGGACGCAGGAGGAGGCGGCAGAGGGACACGCTGTGGAACAGAGGAAGGACGGAGTGCCATCTGGTGCATGCCGGGGACAGGAGGAGGACGCGGATGCGGAACACGACGACCAGTGCGTACAGCGTGAACAAGCGACGCAGGACGAGACTCGGGCTCACGACGCTCCGCAAGACCTCCTGTCGGCCCAGTGTAAGGAGAAGGAGCAGGCAGTGGGGAGGCTGGCTATAACTGCGACTGCGACTGGTCAGGCGGTGGACATAGTAAGGGAGGAGTAAGGCCAGTAGAAGTCTGGAGACCAAGAACCTTCTGAAGCAGTGGAACGAAGTACGGTCGCGGCCGCACAGTGCCTCCAGAACCAGCACTGACAGCACTAGCACCCCCAGGGCCAGCACCTCCTGCTCCTGGGTCTCCAGCTCCAACTCCAGCAGCACCACCAGCTCCGGCTCCAGTGCCTCCGGCTCCAACGCCTGCAGCACCTCCAGCTCCAGCAGCTCCAGTACCTCCAGCAGCTCCAGTACCTTAAGTACGAGCACCTCCGGGGCCAACAGCTCCAGTACCTCCAGCAGCTGTAGCTGCAGCTCCTCCAACTCCAACGCCTGTAGCACCTCCAGCTCCAGCAGCTGCAGTACCTCCAGTACGAGCACCTCCGGGACCAGCGGCTCTAGCACCTCCAGCAGCTCCAGCTCCGGTGCCTCCAGCAGCTCCAGCACCTGCAGCACCACCAGGTCCAGCAGCTCCAGTACCTCCAGTATGAGCACCTCCGGGACCAGCGGCTCCAGTACCTCCAGCACCTCCAGGACCAGCAGGTCCAAGGCCTACAGCTCCAAGGCCTCCAGCGGAAGGCCCCCCAGCTCAAGCAGCGCCACTCTGAAGACTCCAACGCGAGCAAACCACTCGCGCAGCTGCGGTGGAGAGAGAGGCTTTCGCCGGGATGAGGCACCCGGAGAACTTCCAGTACCTCCAGCACCTCCAGGACCAGCAGCTCCACCACCTCCGGTACCTCCAGCTCCAGCGCCTCCAGCTCCAGGGTCTCCAGCGGCAGGCCCCCCAGCTCTAGCAACGTCACTCCGAAGGCTCCAGCGCCGAGCAAACCACTCGCGCAGCTGCGGTGGAGAGAGAGTCTCCCGCCGTGACGAGGCACCCGGAGAACCTCCAGTAGACAAAGTACCTCCAGGCGTAGCATGCTCAGGCTCAGCACCCCCAATCTCAGCAACCCCAGGCTCCGCACGCTCAGACTCAGCACCCCCAAGCTCAGCACCCCCAGGCTCCGCACGCTCAGGCTCAGCACCCCCAGGCTCCGCACCCTCAGACTCAGCAACCCCAGGCTCAGCACCCCCAGGCTCCGCACACTCAGGCTCAGCACCCTCCGGCTCCACACGCTCAGGCTCAGCACCCCCAGACGCAGCACCCCTAGCAGCACCAGAGTCGACAGCTACCTCGACAGGCTCGACAGTGTCTACCTGAAACACACCTGAGGGAGCAGGACCCTGAGGGGGGAGGGGCTCTATCGGAGGAGGACCTCGTGAGAGGAAGAGCGGCGGGGGGGGGGAGAGGGGCAGTGCGGTAGGGGAAGAGACGGTAAAAGGGAACCGACTTGTCGAACGTGACGTCCTGAGAGGGCAGGACATGGCGCGGGGTGGGGTGGTAAAACTGCCAGCCAGGCGCGTCAGTGGGAAAACCAAGGAAGACGCAGGGAATGGCGCGGGCGGAGAGCTTGTCCGCGGACGTATCGCGGACAAAGGCACGAGAACCCCAGACCCGGAACACCGACGCATTGCCAACCTTCCCCGTCCAACGCAGTGTAGGCGAGGTCTCCGGCAAGGAGACACGGGGCCAGAGGTTGAGCTGATGCGCAGCGTACCGGACCGCAAACGGCCACAAAAAATGGGGGGCAGCCGCATGGATCATGGAGGTACGAGCGACCTCCATGACTAAGCGAATGCGGCGCTCAGCAACCCCATTTTGCTGCGGAGAGGCCGGAAGCGTGAATGACTGGAGAATGCCCTCCCCACGACAAAAGTCCCGCAAGAGGTCGGAGGAAAACTCACCACCTCTGTCAGAGTGCAGACGCAGGACTGGAAGGTCCGTGTGGAACCGCTCGCGGAGCTGGAGACGGACAGCGCGGATCTAAGGGATCGAAACATCAGGGATCTCCCCCTTGCTGCGCAAGGGGAAGACCGTGGTGTAACGCGAGTAGTCATCAACAACCAGCAGAAAGTAGCGCTCGCGGCCCTGTCCACGGACGCGGGCTGGGCCTCACACGTCCATGTGGAGAGTCTGCAGGGGAGCAGTCGTCGGGGGAAACGAGGAGGAGTTGGGAGCGGCGCACTGCTGCCCCTCGACACAGGGAAGGCAGGGAGGGGCAGGCGACGGTGGGAGGGGAGGCAGAGACCTGGGGAGACCAGAGACAAGGACACGGGAGTGCATGCCACGGAGGCGCTGCACGGAGGGGTGACCAAGGCGGTGGTGCCAAAGGAGCGTCCGGTGTGACAGGGCGCGACACGAGCAGGGGGCCGCTAGCTGACCTGACGCAGACGCAGACGCAGCTACCTGAGGAGACACAGTAGTCAGTGTGTACAGAATCGACCCAGCCGCACGGGTGAACGTGGCCAGGTGCCGGCCATTCTGGGAGCACGTACCGATCGCCACACGCTGTCCGCCAGGGGTGAAGGTGTCAACCCATTCATCCTGAAGGACTGCGTTGCTCACCAAGTTTGTAGAGAACGAGGGGAGGTGAAGACCTGACAGTGAGCCAGGCGGAACCGCCGGACACGGGAGAACAGTGGAGGAACGTGCAAGGACTGGGCCCCCAGAGGGTTCAGCCAGAGAGACTGCAACAGGTGCAGGGAGTGGTGTGACTGTGGTACTGTCGCGAAAGAAACAGCGGGAAGCACCTTAGTCAAGCGTGAAAGTGTGCAAGGCGCAGCAGGCGCAGTGCCAGAGATAGCAGACTCACCAGCACCTAGAGCAGCAGACTCACTAGCACCTAGAGCAGCAGACTCACTAGCACCTAGAGCAGCAGACTCACTGGCACCTAGAGCAGCAGACTCACTAGCACCAAGAGCAGCAGCCTCTATACCTAGGTCGGGCGGCACACACAGGTAACAGTCACCCTCAGCACTAACAGTCAATACATACATGGCAGTGAGGATAGCATCATACTCAAGAGCAAATATATCCACCCTCTGCCTTAGCAGCTCGAGCCAGCGGGGGAGCTCAGCTGCGTCGCCAAACTCTGCACGCCAGGCGTCGCTCAGATAGGCGAAGCAGCGAGACTGTGTGTGACCAACTGTCCTGCAAGTCTGACCAGCCCGATCACCTATGCGAATGACGTATGGGCAGCGAGCAGTACTCCGAGACCCCCTACTCTGAGCGTACCACTCACGAAGCTGCTGGGGCGTAAGGGTCTCGCGCGGACGCCGCTGCAGCTGCATCTGGCCACCGCCAGAAACTCCCGACTGGACAGCTCCACTGCGACTGCCACAACGGCCGCCGCCACTACTGCAACTAGCGTACCACTCACGAAGCTGCTGGGGCGTGAGGGACTCGCGCGGACGTCGCTGGAGCTGCATCTGGCCACCGCCAGAAACTCCCCACCGAACAGCTCCACTGAGACTGCCACTACTGTCGCCGCCACCACTCCCACTGCTGCCACCACCGCCGCCACAACTCCCACCGCTACCACGAAGAGACGTCATAGCGGGCAAGCAAGGAGGCGCGCGACCAGTAGGGCAGCACGGAGGAAAGGCAGGGCGGCGAGCAGGCACTGGGGTAGGTCGGGGCGGCGCACGGTCAGGGAAGAGCGGCGCGCGGCCAGAGTAGGGCGGCGTGCTGCAGCAGGGCGGCGCGCGAGCTGCAGGGGCGGCGCGCAGGCTGCAGGGGCGGTGCGCGGGTTGCAGAGGGCGACGCGCGGGCTGCAGAGGCGGTGCGCGGGCTGCAGATGCGGCGCGCGGGCTGCATGGGCAGCGCGACGGGGGGCAGGGCAGGGCGTGCGCGGGGCAGCGCGACGCGGGGCAGGGCCTGGCGTGCGCGGGCAGCGCGACGCAGGGCAGGGCGTGCGCAGGGCGGCGCGACGCGGGGCAGGGCAGGGCGTGCGCGGGGCGGCGCAACGCAGGGCAGGGCAGAGCGCGCGCTAGGCAGCGCAACGCAGGGCAGGGCAAGGCAGCGCGACAGCCAGCAGGGCGGCGCGCGGGCACGGTAACGCGATTGGTGGGGCAGCGCGACGGACACGGTAGGGCGCTACGGGCAGGGTAACGCGCTACGGGTAGGAAACGATTCGGTGGGCCCTAAAAAAAAAAACGGTCCTAGGTCAGGACCTGCTCTGAAACCATGTAAGAATCAGTAAGCGAGAATGAATGAACTAGCAACAAGATGGGTACAAGTAGCAAACCCTAATTGGGTTGTACCACATATGTGCTACCCCACTATAGCCTACACAATAAGCAGCATATAAGTTTGACACTCCACTCCCTTGATTCATCTCCTTTTCGCCCAATCACAGGTTTCAGCTCCCCCCTTTCTGGTCACAATGTAGATCCTCAAGATTTTCGCAAGTGTCGGCGCCAATGAAATTTCGGCAGAGTTTCCCCTTAGCGGAAGTCACATCCAACATTCAGAACTCCACTTAGGCACACCCACAGGCCATGGTGGGTCTAGAAGGGTCTTCACACCTCAGTAGACTCTTCACAAAGTCCTTAATCAGCTCTGATACCACTACTTAGGATTAAGGACGGAGTCTATGTAGATTATGGGCCGAAATAACTCAAACTCGTTGGTATGTAATTCTGGACAGAAACGTCGACTTCACAAGAATCGCCGTCGACGAACGTTTCACTGTTAGAAATTCACCAAAATTGATTATGGTGTAGCTCTAATCTTTGGCTACATTTCCCAATTTGAATCGTATCAAAATGTGAAGTAAAACTCGAGTTATGAAATTCGGCGCACTGGGGGGTATGCTGTCACAGAAACTTAACTCAATCACAATAGTTTTCACAAGTTCCACACAAGAAAATTAGAGTACCTATAAACCAGGTAGGAGAGGATGAGGATGACGAAAGGGATGGTCCCAAGAGAGGCCCCAACCAAGGAAACCACATAAGCACACATTTCCCATCCCTATAGGCACCCCAACTTTGACCTTTGTCACTTTCCCAACCCATGCCATCCACCTCACCCAACTTGGCCACACTTGCCAACCTGGTTTGGATTCTCCCAACCATTTGGCATCATCTACAATAATGGTGACGAATTTCGCAACCCCAAATGGTCTATACCCCATATGGAGTCACCCGACAAATTCCCATAGTCGTCGCAACCAAGTTTGAAGAACATACAAGCTTCGAACGTTCGTAACTTTCTCATTCGTGCTCCGATTGAAGCAATCATTGGTTCGTTAGAAAGCTCTTGAGCAGAGAAGTTATTTCAGTTATCTGCTCAAACAAAATAACATTCATACACACTCAGATGATCTAAACCATGCCAGACACAAATTCTTACGCACGCACACAACACGCATGCAACGCACGAACATATGATGGGAGGCAGGCAGACGTGAATGCATATGATAGCATCACACAACAGGAGATGGTGGAGGGAGCGGGAAGAGGGGGAGATGGTGTTAGAGACTAAGGACGGAGTCTAGAACGTTTAGGGGCCGAAATATCTCAAAATCGTTGGTCTAAGTTTCGGGACAGAATCGTCGACTTCACAAGAAACGTCGTCGACGAAACGTTCACTGCTAGAATGTTCCCAAACTCGAGTATGTTATAGCCATTGACCGTGGCTATCGTCCCCAGTTTGAATCGTATTAAAACATGGAGTAAACATCGAGTTATGGATTTCGGCGAACTAGGGGGTATGCTGCCATAGAAAACTTAACTCAATCACAATTATCTCATAATTACCACACAAGGTGTTGGAGTAGCAATAAACCAGGTGGGAGGGAAGAGGAGGACGAGAGGGAAGGTCCCAAGGAGTCCCCAACCAGGGAAACCCAACAAGCACAAAAGATTCCCTCCTTATAGGAACCCAACTTTGACCCTTGTCATTTTCCCAACCTCCACAATCCACCTCACCCCAACTTGGCCACACTTGCCAACCTGGTTTGGCTTCTCCCAACCATTTGGCAGCATCTACAGTGATGGGGACGAATTTCCCAACCCCAAAAGTCTATACCCCACATTGAGTCACTCAACAAACTTCCCAAAGTCGTCGCCATCCCAATCAAAACTTCGAACGAACATAACTTCGTCATTCTTGCTCCGATCGTGACGATTCTTGGTTCGTCGAAAAGCTCTTGAGCAGAGGAGTCACTTCAGATGTCTGCCCAAGCCAAATGACATTCACACACACTCAGAAAATCCAAACCACACCAAACACAAATTACTTCACACGCGCACACCACGCATACAACGCACGAACGTATGATCGGAGGCAGACAGACGTGAATGCAAATGATAGCATCACATAACAGATGGAGTGGCTGCAGCAGGAAGACTGTCAAAGTCAGCCCAGGTAAGAGAAGGAGGCGGAGGAGAGGGGGAAGATTGGAGGAGGGGTAGAACGGGTGAGATTCATCGAATAAAACAGCCCGGCTGCGATAGAGCTTATTGGTGGAAGGATGGAGGAAGAGGTTGTCTGGCGGGTCTGAGTTGTGCCCGAGGTACACGCACATGATTGTTTTGGGAGCGAGTTTGCCGCCGGCTGCACGACGGGCTTGGGAGTTGAGGAGGACAAAGGAGGTGCACCCCCATACACGAAGAGGGTGGACGGACGGCTTTTGACCCGTCCACAGCTCAGCGGGGGTGGTGTGAGTGTGGTCAGGATGAGGATGGAGATTGTGGAGGGCGACAGCATGGAGCATGGCGTACCCACAAAGAGAGGGAGGGGCGGAGGCGTGAGTGAGGAGGCAGTGAGCAATCTGCACCAAGATGCGGTTGCGGCTCTCACCAACACCGTTCTGTTGGGGACTGTCTGGGAGAGTGAAGGTCTGAAGGATATCCTTAGTGGAGCAGAAAGCTTTGAGTGTGTTGTTTCGGAATTCACCGCCACCGTCAGAGTGAAGACACTTGATTTTGGTTTTGAAGTGTGTATGAGCCTGCCGGGCCCATTCGATGATGATGGCTGGGGCTTCAGACTTGGAGGTGAGAAGATGGACAGACACATAGCGGGAATAGTCATCAATGATGACAAGGAAGTAGAAGTGTCCGCCACGAGAACAATCTGGAGCTGGACCCCAAAGGTCCATGTGCACGCGATCGAGAGGTGCAGCTGAGATGGACTCAATGGGAGGATGGGGCTGTTCACGAAGCTTGCTCTGTGCATAGTGAAGGCAAGACGGCCCTAGGTGGGAGGTAGGTGATGGAAGTGAGGCTGGTAGCCCTTGAAGGAGCTGTTTTGTGGCGAGATCTGAAAGTGCGCGGAAGTTGATGTGGCCGAGGCGAAGATGAAATAGCATGGTTTTGTCAGAAAGGAGACGGCAGTGACGTGTAGAGGAGTCTGAGGAAGGAAGCGGAAGATTGGTGAGCGAGCATGTTTGAACGGGAGGTACGAATAGTGTGTATAGGTTGTTGGAGTTTAGGGTGAAGCGGGCAAGATGGGTGTGGGTTTTGGCGTCAAAGAGGTCACAGTAGTCAACATCATTGGGAAAGATGGTGATCACTCCTGCATTTCGCGCTGTGCAAGGAGGTTGTAGCAGAGGGTTGGGGCACAGATGCCAGTGACTGTGCCGGATGGGAAGGCTGGACAAGGAACTGTGGAGGACCCATGGCATGTGATGGAGAAACTATAATCGACTCCAATGAGTGGGGTGGGAGCCTGGTAGGTAACGAATGCGGTTTGGTCTTTGAGCACTGTGTGGGTGGCACCACTGTCTAGTATGAAATCTCGCCCCTGTGTGTCTAAAACTCTGATGTACTGCGACCCCTTCTCATTATTAATACCAGCACCAGAGAACAACAGATTGAGGCGAACATCAGATGGGGCGCTAGCAACTGAGGGAATAGGTTCCTCCACAGCCTCGACCTGGTTCACGCAACGGGGTGGGGCCCAGTTGGGAGGACGCTTGGAGACACCATGGACGTCATACCACTCGTCATCTCGCTTCTTGAAGCAAGTTGCCTCAGGGTGGTTGGTGCCTCCACATTTCTGCCCCGAGCGTGGACCCTTCCTAATGATGTAGGGACATGGGGGAAAGGATTTGCGCTTCGGTTACTGCTGGGAGCGGAATGGTGCTGCTGGGGAGTACAGCATCGACGGATGCTTGGGCTGCAAGGTCTTTTTCAGCAGAGAGAAGGGCCGAAGCGACTTTCTCGAATGTGAGTTCCTTGGTAGGGAGCTCCTTGAGCATGGAACTAGTCACATTGTAGGCCGGGGTAAGTCCTACGAGTGGCCCAGCTGCAGGTGCATGTTCGGGGAAGGTGATTTCAATGTCCTTGAGCTCCTTATGGGTGTTGCGGATTTCAGAGTTGTAGTCCGCCATGCCCGGGCATTCCTCAAGGCGGATTCGGAACATTCGAGGAATGAGGATGGCAACTCCCACTGCATTTTTGTCATGGAAACGCTCCTGGAGGTACTTCCATATGTCATGCGCAGAGCGGAAGGTGCGGTAGGACTTGACAAGCTCAACCGGAGTGGTGGTGATGAAAACCCTAATCAGGGCCGCATCCGCCTGCTCCCACACACTGAAGTCAGTCTCATACTTGGTGCTCTTAGCTTCAAAAGCATTCTTGTCTGCGGCAGTGGCTCCTACGCCAAGAGGATTAGGAGGGAGAGGCATCTTTCCCTTGCCATGGTTGAGGAGGATGCCTTTGAGGCAAATCCCCTTCAACTCTGTACTAAGGAGGTGCTTCTCCACTCCATAGCACCATTCCCCGAAGTTGGTGCTCAGGTTAAGGATGATGAGGATTCTGTCCAAATAACTGAACGAGAATGAATGAACTAGCAGCAAGATGGGTACAAGTAGCAAACCCTAATTGGGTTGTACCCCATATGGGCTACCCCACTATAGCCTACACAACATGCAACATATAAGTTTGACACACCCCCATAGGCAAAGTGGGGGAGAACAAGAGGTCACAAGACCAGTCAAGAAACGCAAAGCAAACTCAGGGTGGATCACAAAGTCACCACGCACTCTGTGCACAAGTAAATGGCCACAAGGCTAGTTCACATGCAGAGTTATATAAAAGAGAAAAAGCAGGATAGTGATCACAACCTAGCAAGTGAAAGCATGCAGGTATATATATAAAGATCACAGTACACGCAAGGTCAAGCAGTGAGCAAGTGAGACGAAGCAGGCAGAAGGCCTAAAGCAGTACAGAAACGCTGATGATCACCAGACCCAAGGGCCTTAGTGAAGACATCAGTAGTGTTGGCCCAATGGCCACGTACGCAAGACGAAGCTGACCACGCTGCTGCAACTCTCGAGCACAGAAGTAACGCAGAGCGATGTGCTTCGTCCTGTGCTCCAGTCTGTGCTCCTGACACAAGGAAATCACTGCCTTGTTGTCTACGTACAGAACTGGAGGAGAACGAGGCCTCTCTCCCAAGTCGGTCAGCAGGTAGGTGAGCCAGCGTAACTCCTGTGCAGCCATGGCCCCTGCGTAGATCTCAGCCTCACAACTGGAGCTGAGAACAGAAGACGAGCGGGTAGACCGCCAAGAAACAGAGCCGGAGCCAAGGCTGAAGGTGTAACCCTGTGACGACCGCTGCGTAGCCAAGTCATCAACCCAAGAAGCGTCTGCGTGTCCAGTGAGGATAACTGAACCCTGTCCTCCAAGCACGAGCCACATGCCCGACGTACTGCACAAGTAGGGCAACACCCTCTTAGCGGCCTCCCAGTGCTCTGGTCGTTGTCTCCCTGGCGCAACGTAGCGTGCCAGGATGCTAAGAGGGTAGGCAAGGTCAGGTTGAGTGCAGGTCATCAGGTACATGAGGCAGCCCACAAGCTCTGGATACGGGCCACTCGGCTCTACGGACTCGTCCGAAGGTGGAGCTGAGAGCAAGTGACCTGTAGGCAGAGGAGTGGACTGTGGCGAGGAGAACCAGAAGCCGAAGCGCTGAAGGACCTGCTGCACCATGTGTGACTGAGTCACGGTGATGGTGCGCCGTGCTCTGTCCCGAGTGATCTGCAAGCCAAGATAGCTACGCAGCTCACCCACGTGTGTGCACGTGTGTCTCTTCTGCAGCTCCGACTTCACAAGGGCCAGTGCCTGAGTGTCAGCAGTGGCAGAAACCAAGTCGTCGACGTACACGAGGATGTAGAACGGCAGCAGCGAAGTGTCGGTGCGCAGAAACAGTGACGTGTCAGCAGTCGAAGGAGCAAACCCAAGAGCCGCAAGTGTCGTCCTGAATGTGTCGTGCCACTCACGAGGCGCCTGGCGGAGACCGTAGACTGGCCGCCGGAGGCTCCACTGGGTACCTGCGGGAAACGACCCAGTGAAACCAGGTGGGCGGCACAGCCAGATCTCCTCATGCAGAGTGCCCTATAAGAAAGCTGTGCTGAAGTCAAGAGAGTGAAGCTCGTAGTCACGCTGAGCAGCAACATGCAGCAACACCCGAAGAGTGGTCATCTTCGGGGTAGGGGAGAAGGTCTGAAAGAAGTCAACTCCCTGTCGCTGACTGAAGCCTCGTGCAACGTAACGCGCCTTGAAGACAGGCGGAGAACCCGGCGGCCGCTTCACCCTGAAAATCCACATGCCATCGACAATGTTCGCCCCAGGAGGGGGAACCTCGTTGATGTAACTGCCTGTGGACTTCCAAGATGCCATCTCTGCGTCCATGGCTGTCTGCCACTGAGAGGAGTAGGGACCCGTAATCGCCTCTGCGTAAGAGCGCGGGGTCGGGATGTCTGGTGCATCCGGGTCTCCCTCAGGTGCAAGAAGCATGGCCACGAGATGAGGTACAGCAGCTGCAAGACACTCAAATTCATCCTGCCTGTCCTCAAGGACGTCCGTGCCAAGGGCACACTCACCCCCGACGGACGGAGGACAGTCAGACCCAGACTTAGCAACAAGACTAGCGGCGTAGTCGAGACAACAGGCGGCAGCAAAGTCAACAAGCTCAGCAACTAGGGCAAACGCAGCAGTGGACTCAAACGAAGGGTCAGTGACAACAGTGGCTAGAAGACATGTCACAGTAGGACTGGCAGCACGTGTTGGTGCAACCCTACGGTTTGCACTCGGCTTGTTGTCCGTGTGCGTGAATGTGTGTGTGTATGGAATGGTATGAGGGCATGGGATAATATATATTTCATGCTTATAATTGTGTGTGAATGTTGAGTCATGATGTCGAGTGTGTGTGTCGAGTCAATAGCGAGTTATCGCTAGACGCGTGTTACGCGGTCGTTTGTGTCTCGCGCGCGGTTTCTATTTTGTCGTGCGCGGTTTCTATTTTGTCCTGTGTCGAACGTTCGGCGTGTCGCAGGTGTGTGCAGCAGACCCATCAAGAACTCAAGGATGAGTTTGTGATGAAGAGCCCGAGCCTTGGTGTCAAGCCTCAAGTGATTTCGAAGCTCGCCAAAAGGGTACACCTCAAGATATTGAAGATAGTTACATTACTTTGTGTAGTGTAACATTTCACTTGGTGTAGGCCCTAGTGAAGGGTAGTTTCGAGACCCTTCGTGGTTGGGGACAGTGTGGCACTGTTCCACATCACTGTACCTCGGCTCTTGGGGTTTGTAGGAGCTGGGAGTCATTCCCAACTCGTAACTCTTCCTATCTTGTGTTCTAAGACTATAGTGGCTGCCATAGTACCGTTCGTTCAAACCGACGCTGTGTCGTCAATTCTTTATCAAATCGTGCAATCTAAATTGCTAATTGTAGGCGACGTGAAGACGCTCCAGATCCAATTTGAATCAAGTCATTTGCAGCTGTGAGCAGAACGCTATCAACGTTTGAAGCCGCTGTGCAGAAATCCGTCTGTGCTCTCTATCTTTCGTTTTAGGCACATTCAAGCCTATTGTGACTATAACAAGTGGTATCAGAGCCCCTTGGAGCAGTTTCGACAATGTCTGGACCTGAGGAAAGGGGTGGCAGAGGTGCTGGTGGCAGTGGAGAAGCTCAAGCTCAAGGCCAACCCCGTGATTCAGCCATGGCGCCCATGCAACCAAGTCTTGGCCCACCTAGGGATGAGCCTTGGGTGTTTGGGCTTGACAAGTTCAACGGTGACAACTTTGCTGAATGGTCCTTCAAGATGGAGAACATATTTGACCACTATGACCTGCTGGAGGTGATGGAAGGAACGGAGAAGCGCCCCGAGAACGACCCGGAGAAGAGCCCGTGGGTGCGGAAGAGCGCACAAGGCTATCTCTTACTTGGGCAAGCGTTGGGGAGCAGTCAGATCCGTCACATCAAGCCATTCCAGCGTGAACCAGAGAAAGGACCAAAGGCATGGGCTGCTCTCAAGGGTGTACATGCTCCTGCAACAGCGGCGGTAGCGGTGGTGTTGGAACGGCAAATGGCGGCACTACGAATTGAAGAAGACGAAGCGGTTGAAGAAGGGGTGCAGAAATTCTTCGACTTGTTGACGCGGCTTGAGGGAGCTGATTTGAACTACAGTGAGCTCCAAAAGAAGACCAAGTTGCTGGCCTTACTCCCAGAGTCATGGTCCTCGCTCATCATCAACCTTAATCGCGACTTGCCCCGCCTCTCGCTTGAAGACGTGAAGCGAGCTATCCTTCAAGAGGATTTCCGCCGCCGTGAGTTGGCGAGTGCGGATGGCGCTGGGGAAGCGAGCATCGGCCGTGGATATGGTCGAGGAAGAGGCAGAGGACGAGGGGGAGGAAGGTTTGGTGGCAGCAACTTCGGCGGAGGCCGCAGGAGTGGCGGTTACGGCAGCGACGACAAGAGCTACGGACGCGGTCGCGGCCGATTCGACGGCGAGTGTCACTATTGCCACAAGAGCGGACACATGTGGCGCGACTGCTACAAACTCCCTGATGGTTGGACCCCTGCTCAAGGCCAAGAGGGTAGAGGAGCAGGAGGAGGGAGAGGACGAGGCCGTGGAGGCCGTGGCGGTCGCGGTGGCGGAGCTGCAAACATGAAGAGCGGAGACAACGACAAGGACCCGAGCGACGATCGATACCCGGGTCTATTCTACTTCGTGTCGACGCAAGTACCGGCTGGTCCAGAGAAGGATGAAGGCTTTGAGGAGCCAGCAGCTGTGGGGAAGGTGACCCTACACCCCCTGGACTATTGGGTGATTGATAGTGGCGCTACCTATAGCATGACACCTCGCCCGGACTTGCTCACCGAACTCGAGCCGTCACCGGTGAAGCATGTCACATCGGCTTTGGGGCAGCGAGCAGAGGTGAAAGGCATGGGCAAGGCCATGTTCAAGGGTGCTGATGGGAAGATGGTGGGCCTCAAGAACGTGCTTTGGGTGCCCAGCCTTGCTGCAAACCTGATTTCCGTGCGGCGGTTGGCAAAGGCCGGCATGGACACGAACTCGAAGGGAGCCAAGACCTACACCGCAAGGCTTGGCGATCGAATTCTTTGGGACCTTCATGAGGACAGGGATGTCTACAACGAGATGTGGCAGATCCCAGTGGTCCCTATGCCCAAGGAGAGGCAAGTGGCAGCAAGCATCAGCACCAAGGATGGAGCGGTCGGTAGTGACGATGGCGCGAACGGTCGCGCTAAGGAGAATGAGCTCAAGAAGAGCAAACCTGGAGGGACCAGCAAGTTCAGTGAACCTAAGGAGAGTGGTGCAGCAACCAAGGAGCAGCAAAAGGGTGAGGAGAACCCAGAGGCAGCAGCGGAGGAGGACTACGGAGAGAGTATGTGGGGCGCTATTGCGAGCGCGGCATTCTCCAATCCAACTTCGGCTACGGGGGAGTGTGATTGGCTCATCGGCGCATGGGGCATGTGGCCCTGCCCATCTTGCAGCAGCTAGTGAAGAATGAGATGGTTGCTGGCATACGTGTGAAGGGGGAGCCCGATGAGGTGCTTGGCTGCCCGACGTGCATTCAAGCCAAGTTCACCCGGTTTCCGTTCCCTAGTTCGGAGGCAACGGCAAAGGCACCGCTTGATGAGGTGGTGATGGACGTGGTGGGCCCCCTGAAGCTTGGAGCTGCTGGAGCTGAGTATTTTCTCACCATTGTCGACGTCTACACCCGCATGACTTGGGTGTACGTGCTGGCCAAGAAGAGCGACGTGGCTGAAACGTTGAAGACGGATTGGTTCCCGATGGTGGAGCGGCAACAAGACCGTCTAGTCAAGTCAATCCGCACCGATCGAGGGGGAGAGTTCCTGAGCAAGGAGTTTGGGTTGTGGCTGAAGAAGAATGGTATTCGGCACTCCCTCACCATGCCATACTCCCCTGCAATGAACGGCATCGCCGAGCGAGCGAACCGCACAATCACGGAGGCGGCACGCGGGTTGCTCATTGAAGCCGGGCTACCCGACTATTTCTGGCCTGATGCGGTGCGGAGCGCGTGTGTGGCCAAGAACAGAGCCTTGACTCATGTGGGAGCAGACAAATGGGTGCCCTATGTGGAGTGGCTAGGAAGGAAGCCAAAGGTGGATATGCTTCGGGTGTTCGGGTGCATGTGCATGGCGCTCGTGCCTAAGCATCTTCGGCACAACAAGCTTGGTGCCAAGGCGGTGTGGGCCGTGCACTTGGGCATGGCTCAAAACAGCAAGGGATGGCTTCTTTGGGACCCATTCACCAAGAAGTTCTTGGTGAGCAGGGACTGCAAGTTCATGGAGAACTTCATGTACAAGGAGTGGAAGGCGGAGAATGAGGCGAAGATAGGCGTGCGGTTTGGGGAGGTGAAGAGTTCCGGTTTGGAGCATGTGGAGCTGCCTTTGGAGCTGAGCAGCGGCAGCACAACCACAAGGCAATCCTCCCTTGTGAATGGGGGAGAGGAGGCCAATGATGCAGAGGAAGAAGAGGAGGAGGTGCAGCAAGTGAGCGAGCGTGCACCGTCACTCCCTTCCCGTACTACGAGTGCTCCACGGATTCGAGCCACACCGCAGCAACGCCAAGGCCTTCAAGTCCCTGCAGCTGAGGAGGAAGGAAGGGGGAAGAGGAGAGTTCAACCCCCTAATAGGCTGACCTATGATGCGCCGGGAAAGCAGGGCAAGACAGCCCTGGCCGGAGCGGCAATGATGGTCGGAGACGACGAGGAGAGTGACTACGAGGAGTGTGCCTTCGCGTTCTTCTCTCCGGTGGAGATGCCGGGAGAACCAGCAACTCTCAAGGAGGCTTTGGAGAGTAGTGATGCTGAGGAGTGGAAGAAGGCCATGGAGAGTGAGCTGAAGAGCATCGAGGAGAATGACACGTTTGAATTGGTGGAGCTACCGGAGGGGCGTACGGCGATAACGTCCAAGTGGCTCTTCAAAATCAAGTCGGATGCCGACGGCAAGATCGAGCGCTACAAGTCTAGGCTTGTAGCCAAGGGGTACCAGCAGAAGGAGAAGGTGGACTTCAAGGAGCTGTTTGCCCCTGTGGTGAAGCCGACGACGCTGCGAACCCTATTCGCGGGAGCCGCCATCAAAGGATGGGTAGTAAAGCAAATGGACATCGTAACGGCATTCCTTAACGGCATCCTTGAGGAGGAGATTTTTATGGCGCAGCCAGAGGGGTTTGATGATGGTAGTGGCAGAGTGTGGAAGCTGAAGAAGGCCCTCTATGGGCTGAAGCAGGCCCCTAGGCAATGGTACATGAAGCTGCGCGAAGTGTTGGAGGGGATCGGCTTCACTCCCTCAACGGCCGATCACTCCTTGTTCATGCTTGGCGAGGGGGAGCAGAGGAGTTTCATGGTGGTTTATGTGGATGACATCCTCATTTTCTCACCCTCTTCTGACCTTGTGAAGGAGGTGATGCTGAAGCTTCAAGACAAGTTCAAGTGCAAGGCCCTTGGTGACGTGAGCTTCTACCTTGGGCTCCACATCGAACGAGATGTGGAGAAGCGGTGCATGCGGGTGCATCAACGAAAGTACCTGGAGGCATTGGCTGCCAACTTTGGGCAGAGTGAAGGCCATGTGGCTACACCCTTTCCCTCTGGGTTCAAGTGTGTGAAGGGACCAGAGGAGGAGAGCGTTGGTGAAGAGGAGAGGCGCCGATTTCACTCGTTGGTGGGCAGCCTCATGTATGCGGCGGTAAACACCCGACCGGACGTCGCGTTTGCTACCGGGCAGCTGGCTAGGGTTGTGCAATGCCCTAATGAGGAGCAGGTAGCAGCTGGAATGAGGGTGGCCAAGTATCTTGGCCAAACACCGACCGTTGGGCTGCAATACTCGGCGGCGGCACAAAGGCGCCAAAAGGGCGCGGATGGTGTTGAACCCGGGCGTTTGTTCCTCACCGCCTACTCGGATGCTTCATATGCATCAGAACCAGAGGACATGACAAGTGTGGGAGGCTTCATATGCTGTGTTGGTGGAGGCCCAACTGCTTGGGAGAGCAAGAAGCAGGTTGACCAAGCTTTGAGCTCGGTGGAGTCCGAGTACATGGCACTCTTCCGTGCCGTACGGGAGATTGTGTGGCAGCGGCGTTTGTTGGCTGAATTGGGGGAGGAGCAGCAAGGACCTACCCCACTGTACTGTGACAGCCAGGGTGCCATTGCTCTTGCTAAGAACCCTGTGTTGCATGGACTCACGAAGCACATGAGGGTGAAGTGGCATTGGACGAGGAGCATGGTAACCGCGGGTGAAGTTGAGTTGCGCTACGTGAAGACCACGGGGCAGCCGGCTGACATGATGACCAAGAGGCTGGTGGAGCAGCAGCATTGGAAGTGTTGCAAGCTGGCTGGGATGGCTCTGAACTGAGAGAGCAACATATCCTAAGGCCAACAATCCGAGGGGGAGTTTGTTGGTGCAACCCTACGGTTTGCACTAGGCTTGTTGTCCGTGTGCGTGAATGTGTGTGTGTATGGAATGGTATGAGGGCATGGGATAATATATATTTCATGCTTATAATTGTGTGTGAATGTTGAGTCATGATGTCGAGTGTGTGTGTCGAGTCAATAGCGAGTTATCGCTAGACGCGTGTTACGCGGTCGTTTGTGTCTCGCGCGCGGTTTGTATTTTGTTGTGCGCGGTTTCTATTTTGTCCTGTGTCGAACGTTCGGCGTGTCGCAGGTGTGTGCAGCAGACCCATCAAGAACTCAAGGATGAGTTTGTGATGAAGAGCCCGAGCCTTGGTGTCAAGCCTCAAGTGATTTCGAAGCTCGCCAAAAGGGTACACCTCAAGATATTGAAGATAGTTACATTACTTTGTGTAGTGTAACATTTCACTTGGTGTAGGCCCTAGTGAAGGGTAGTTTCGAGACCCTTCGTGGTTGGGGACAGTGTGGCACTGTTCCACATCACTGTACCTCGGCTCTTGGGGTTTGTAGGAGCTGGGAGTCATTCCCAACTCGTAACTCTTCCTATCTTGTGTTCTAAGACTATAGTGGCTGCCATAGTACCGTTCGTTCAAACCGACGCTGTGTCGTCAATTCTTTATCAAATCGTGCAATCTAAATTGATAATTGTAGGCGACGTCAAGACGCTCCAGATCCAATTTGAATCAAGTCATTTGCAGCTGTGAGCAGAACGCTATCAACGTTTGAAGCCGCTGTGCAGAAATCCGTCTGTGCACTCTATCTTTCGTTTTAGGCACATTCAAGGCTATTGTGACTATAACATACTGTTCTAGGCCTTGTGCCTACTTGGCCTCACTTGCTCACTTCTTGACTTTGCTTGTACTGTGATCTATATACTTATACCTGCATGCTTACACTTGCTAGGTTGTGATCATTGTACTGCTTGTTCTCCCTTATATAACTCTGCATGTGAACTGGCCTTGTGGCCATTTGCTTGTGCTCAGAATGCGTGGTGACTTTGTGATCCACCGTGAGCTTGCTTTGCTTTTCTTGACCGGTCTTGTGACCTTTTGTTCTCCCCCACTTTGCCTATGGGGGTGTGTCAAACTTATATGCTGCTTATTGTGTAGGCTATAGTGGGGTAGCCCATATGGGGTACAACCCAATTAGGGTTTCCTACTTGTACCCATTCTGCTGTTAGTCAATTCTCTCTCGTTTATTCTGCTGACACGTAGGGTAAAGTTTTTTCGTGCTCTGTTGGCAGCAGGGTAATACCTCTACACTGATTTGAGCAGGGTATTTCTATACTTAGCCTGTTTTCACTGGTAGTTTGTCATATAAGTAATTTCTACAGTAATAATAAAGTAGCACGAAGCTGTCCTTGACGCGCAACTCTGCTCAGCTGGCAGTGGGCGTGGCGTGGTGTGGCTCGATTCAGGGGTGCGATGGCTGTCCAGTGGGTAAAACAACCAATAAGGCGACATGGCGTGCCGCCGACAACATTACAGGGTTTTCCGCCTGTGGTCACACGCGACAACGGTGGCAGTGTGAGAGGGTGAACCCAGAGGGAAAGGGTGTAGCCACATGGCCTTCACTCTGCCCAAAGTTGGCAGCCAATGCCTCCAGGTACTTTCGTTGATGCACCCGCATGCACCGCTTCTCCACATCTCGTTCGATGTGGAGCCCAAGGTAGAAGCTCACGTCACCAAGGGCCTTGCACTTGAACTTGTCTTGAAGCTTCAGCATCACCTCCTTCACAAGGTCAGAAGAGGGTGAGAAAATGAGGATGTCATCCACATAAACCACCATGAAACTCCTCTGCTCCCCCTCGCCAAGCATGAACAAGGAGTGATCGGCCGTTGAGGGAGTGAAGCCGATCCCCTCCAACACTTCGCGCAGCTTCATGTACCATTGCCTAGGGGCCTGCTTCAGCCCATAGAGGGCCTTCTTCAGCTTCCACACTCTGCCACTACCATCATCAAACCCCTCTGGCTGCGCCATAAAAATCTCCTCCTCAAGGATGCCGTTAAGGAATGCCGTTACGATGTCCATTTGCTTTACTACCCATCCTTTGATGGCGGCTCCCGCGAATAGGGTTCGCAGCGTCGTCGGCTTCACCACAGGGGCAAACAGCTCCTTGAAGTCCACCTTCTCCTTCTGCTGGTACCCCTTGGCTACAAGCCTAGACTTGTAGCGCTCGATCTTGCCGTCGGCATCCGACTTGATTTTGAAGAGCCACTTGGACGTTATCGCCGTACGCCCCTCCGGTAGCTCCACCAATTCAAACGTGTCATTCTCCTCGATGCTCTTCAGCTCACTCTCCATGGCCTTCTTCCACTCCTCAGCATCACTACTCTCCAAAGCCTCCTTGAGAGTTGCTGGTTCTCCCGGCATCTCCACCGGAGAGAAGAACGCGAAGGCACACTCCTCGTAGTCACTCTCCTCGTCGTCTCCGACCATCATTGCCGCTCCGGCCAGGGCTGTCTTGCCCTGCTTTCCCGGCGCATCATAGGTCAGCCTATTAGGGGGTTGAACTCTCCTCTTCCCCCTTCCTTCCTCCTCAGCTGCAGGGACTTGAAGGCCTTGGCGTTGCTGCGGTGTGGCTCGAATCCGTGGAGCACTCGTAGTACGGGAAGGGAGTGACGGTGCACGCTCGCTCACTTGCTGCACCTCCTCCTCTTCTTCCTCTGCATCATTGGCCTCCTCTCCCCCATTCACAAGGGAGGATTGCCTTGTGGTTGTGCTGCCGCTGCTCAGCTCCAAAGGCAGCTCCACATGCTCCAAACCGGAACTCTTCACCTCCCCAAACCGCACGCCTATCTTCGCCTCATTCTCCGCCTTCCACTCCTTGTACATGAAGTTCTCCATGAACTTGCAGTCCCTGCTCACCAAGAACTTCTTGGTGAATGGGTCCCAAAGAAGCCATCCCTTGCTGTTTTGAGCCATGCCCAAGTGCACGGCCCACACCGCCTTGGCACCAAGCTTGTTGTGCCGAAGATGCTTAGGCACGAGCGCCATGCACATGCACCCGAACACCCGAAGCATATCCACCTTTGGCTTCCTTCCTAGCCACTCCACATAGGGCACCCATTTGTCTGCTCCCACATGAGTCAAGGCTCTGTTCTTGGCCACACACGCGCTCCGCACCGCATCAGGCCAGAAATAGTCGGGTAGCCCGGCTTCAATGAGCAACCCGCGTGCCGCCTCCGTGATTGTGCGGTTCGCTCGCTCGGCGATGCCGTTCATTGCAGGGGAGTATGGCATGGTGAGGGAGTGCCGAATACCATTCTTCTTCAGCCACAACCCAAACTCCTTGCTCAGGAACTCTCCCCCTCGATCGGTGCGGATTGACTTGACTAGACGGTCTTGTTGCCGCTCCACCATCGGGAACCAATCCGTCTTCAACGTTTCAGCCACGTCGCTCTTCTTGGCCAGCACGTACACCCAAGTCATGCGGGTGTAGACGTCGACAATGGTGAGAAAATACTCAGCTCCAGCAGCTCCAAGCTTCAGGGGGCCCACCACGTCCATCACCACCTCATCAAGCGGTGCCTTTGCCGTTGCCTCCGAACTAGGGAACGGAAACCGGGTGAACTTGGCTTGAATGCACGTCGGGCAGCCAAGCACCTCATCGGGCTCCCCCTTCACACGTATGCCAGCAACCATCTCATTCTTCACTAGCTGCTGCAAGATGGGCAGGGCCACATGCCCCATGCGCCGATGAGCCAATCACACTCCCCCGTAGCCGAAGTTGGATTGGAGAATGCCGCGCTCGCAATAGCGCCCCACATACTCTCTCCGTAGTCCTCCTCCGCTGCTGCCTCTGGGTTCTCCTCACCCTTTTGCTGCTCCTTGGTTGCTGCACCACTCTCCTTAGGTTCACTGAACTTGCTGGTCCCTCCAGGTTTGCTCTTCTTGAGCTCATTCTCCTTAGCGCGACCGTTCGCGCCATCGTCACTACCGACCGCTCCATCCTTGGTGCTGATGCTTGCTGCCACTTGCCTCTCCTTGGGCATAGGGACCACTGGGATCTGCCACATCTCGTTGTAGACATCCCTGTCCTCATGAAGGTCCCAAAGAATTCGATCGCCAAGCCTTGCGGTGTAGGTCTTGGCTCCCTTCGAGTTCGTGTCCATGCCGGCCTTTGCCAACCGCCGCACGGAAATCAGGTTTGCAGCAAGGCTGGGCACCCAAAGCACGTTCTTGAGGCCCACCATCTTCCCATCAGCACCCTTGAACATGGCCTTGCCCATGCCTTTCACCTCTGCTCGCTGCCCCAAAGCCGATGTGACATGCTTCACCGGTGACGGCTCGAGTTCGGTGAGCAAGTCCGGGCGAGGTGTCATGCTATAGGTAGCGCCACTATCAATCACCCAATAGTCCAGGGGGTGTAGGGTCACCTTCCCCACAGCTGCTGGCTCCTCAAAGCCTTCATCCTTCTCTGGACCAGCCGGTACTTGCGTCGACACGAAGTAGAATAGACCCGGGTATCGATCGTCGCTCGGGTCCTTGTCGTTGTCTCCGCTCTTCATGTTTGCAGCTCCGCCACCGCGACCGCCACGGCCTCCACGGCCTCGTCCTCTCCCTCCTCCTGCTCCTCTACCCTCTTGGCCTTGAGCAGGGGTCCAACCATCAGGGAGTTTGTAGCAGTCGCGCCACATGTGTCCGCTCTTGTGGCAATAGTGACACTCGCCGTCGAATCGGCCGCGACCGCGTCCGTAGCTCTTGTCGTCGCTGCCGTAACCGCCACTCCTGCGGCCTCCGCCGAAGTTGCTGCCACCAAACCTTCCTCCCCCTCGTCCTCTGCCTCTTCCTCGACCATATCCACGGCCGATGCTCGCTTCCCCAGCGCCATCCGCACTCGCCAACTCACGGCGGCGGAAATCCTCTTGAAGGATAGCTCGCTTCACGTCTTCAAGCGAGAGGCGGGGCAAGTCGCGATTAAGGTTGATGATGAGCGAGGACCATGACTCTGGGAGTAAGGCCAGCAACTTGGTCTTCTTTTGGAGCTCACTGTAGTTCAAATCAGCTCCCTCAAGCCGCGTCAACAAGTCGAAGAATTTCTGCACCCCTTCTTCAACCGCTTCGTCTTCTTCAATTCGTAGTGCCGCCATTTGCCGTTCCAACACCACCGCTACCGCCGCTGTTGCAGGAGCATGTACACCCTTGAGAGCAGCCCATGCCTTTGGTCCTTTCTCTGGTTCACGCTGGAATGGCTTGATGTGACGGATCTGACTGCTCCCCAACGCTTGCCCAAGTAAGAGATAGCCTTGTGCGCTCTTCCGCACCCACGGGCTCTTCTCCGGGTCGTTCTCGGGGCGCTTCTCCGTTCCTTCCATCACCTCCAGCAGGTCATAGTGGTCAAATATGTTCTCCATCTTGAAGGACCATTCAGCAAAGTTGTCACCGTTGAACTTGTCAAGCCCAAACACCCAAGGCTCATCCCTAGGTGGGCCAAGACTTGGTTGCATGGGCGCCATGGCTGAATCACGGGGTTGGCCTTGAGCTTGAGCTTCTCCACTGCCACCAGCACCTCTGCCACCCCTTTCCTCAGGTCCAGACATTGTCGAAACTGCTCCAAGGGGCTCTGATACCACTTGTTATAGTCACAATAGGCTTGAATGTGCCTAAAACGAAAGATAGAGAGCACAGACGGATTTCTGCACAGCGGCTTCAAACGTTGATAGCGTTCTGCTCACAGCTGCAAATGACTTGATTCAAATTGGATCTGGAGCGTCTTCACGTCGCCTACAATTAGCAATTTAGATTGCACGATTTGATAAAGAATTGACGACACAGCGTCGGTTTGAACGAACGGTACTATGGCAGCCACTATAGTCTTAGAACACAAGATAGGAAGAGTTACGAGTTGGGAATGACTCCCAGCTCCTACAAACCCCAAGAGCCGAGGTACAGTGATGTGGAACAGTGCCACACTGTCCCCAACCACGAAGGGTCTCGAAACTACCCTTCACTAGGGCCTACACCAAGTGAAATGTTACACTACACAAAGTAATGTAACTATCTTCAATATCTTGAGGTGTACCCTTTTGGCGAGCTTCGAAATCACTTGAGGCTTGACACCAAGGCTCGGGCTCTTCATCACAAACTCATCCTTGAGTTCTTGATGGGTCTGCTGCACACACCTGCGACATGCCGAACGTTCGACACAGGACAAAATAGAAACCGCGCACGACAAAATAGAAACCGCGCGCGAGACACAAACGACCGCGTAACACGCGTCTAGCGATAACTCGCTATTGACTCGACACACACACTCGACATCATGACTCAACATTCACACACAATTATAAGCATGAAATATATATTATCCCATGCCCTCATACCATTCCATACACACACACATTCACGCACACGGACAACAAGCCGAGTGCAAACCGTAGGGTTGCACCAACACAGTACAGAAACGCTGATGATCACAAGGCTGAAGGGCCTTGCTGAAAATATCAGCAGTGTTGGCCCGAAAGGCCACGTAAGCAAGACGAAGCTGACCACGCTGCTGCAAATCTCGAGCAAGGAAGTAGCGCAGAGCGATGTGCTTCGTTCTCTGCTCCAGTCTGTGCTCCTGACACAAGGCAATCATGGCCTTGTTGTCGACGTACAGAACTGGAGGAGAACGAGGCGGCTCTCACAAGTCGGTCTGTAGGTAGGTGAGCCAGCGTAACTCTTGTGCAGCCATGGCCCCTGCATAGATCTCAGCCTCACAACTGGAACTGAGAACAGAAGACGAGCTGGTAGACCGCCAAGAAACAGAGCCGGAGCCAAGGCTGAAGGAGTAACCCTGTGACGACCGCTGCGTAGCCAAGTCGTCAACCCAAGAAGCGTCTGCGTGACCAGTGAGGACAACTCGAGCCCGTCCTCCAAGCACGAGCCCCATGCCCGACGTACTGCACAAGTAGCGCATCACCCTCTTAGCGGCCTCCCAGTGCTCTGGTCGGTGTCTCCCGGGAGCAACGTAGCGAGCCAGGATGCTAAGAGGGTAAGCAAGGTCAGGTCGAGTGCAGGTCATCAGGTACATGAGGCAGCCCACAAGCTCTGGATACGGGCCACTCGGCTCTACGGACTCATCCGAAGGCAGAGCTGAGAGCGAGTGACCGGTAGGCAGAGGAGTGGACTGTGGCGAGGAGTACGTGAAGCGGAAGCGCTGAAGGACCTGCTGCACCATGTGTGACTGAGTCAAGGTAATGGTGCGATGTGCTCTGTCCCGGGTGATCTGCAAGCCAAGATAGCTGCGCAGCTCACCCAGGTCTGTGCATGTGTGTCTCTTCTGCAGCTCCGACTTCACGTGGGCGAGTCCCTCAGTGCCAGCGGTGGCAAAGACCAAGTCGTCGACGTACACGAGGATGTAGAACGGCGGCAGCGAAGTGTCGGTGCATAGAAACAGCGACGGGTCAGCAGTAGAAGGAGAAAACCCAAGAGCCGCAAGAGTCGTCCTCAGTGTGTCGTGCCACTCGCGAGGCGCCTGGCAGAGACCGTAGACTGGCCGCCGGAGGCTCCACTGGGTACCTGCAGGAAACGACCCAGTGAAGCCAGGTGGGCGGCGCAGCCAGATCTCCTCGTGCAGGCTGCCCTGTAGGAAGGCTGTGCTGAATTCAAGAGGGTGAAGCTCGTAGTCACGCTGTGCGGCAACGTGCAGCAGCACCCGAAGAGTGGTCATCTTCAGGGTAGGGGAGAAGGTCTAGAAGAAGTCAACTCCCTGTCGCTGACTGAAGCCTCGAGCAACGTAACGCGCCTTGAAGACAGGCGGAGAACCCGGCGGCCGCTTCACCCTGAAAATCCACATGCCACTGACGATGTTCGCCCCAGGTGGGGGAACTTCGTCGACGTAGGTGCCTGTGGACTTCCAGGAAGCCATCTCTGCGTCCATGGCTGTCTGCCACTGAGAGGAGTAGGGACCCTCAATCGCCTCTGCGTAAGAGCGCGGGGTCGGGATGTCTGGTGCATCCGGGTCTCCCTCAGGTGCAAGCAGCATGGCCACGAGATGAGGTAAAGCAGCTGCAAAACACTCAAAGTCCTCCTGCTTGTCCTCAAGGACGTCCGTGCCAAGAGCACACTCACCCCTGACGGACGGAGGACAGACAGACTCAGACTCAGCAACAAGACTAGCAGCGTAGTCAAGGCGACAGGCGGCAGCAAAGTCAACAAACTCAGCAACTAGGGCAGACGCAGCAGTGGACTCAAACGAAGGGTCAGTGACAACAGTGGCTAGAAGACGTGTGACAGTAGTACTGGCAGCACGAGCAAGGTCTGACGGCGGGTCAGCAACGTCAGGAAGAGAGGACGCAGGAGTAGACGGCATAGGGACACGCTGTGGAACAGAGGAAGGACGAAGTGCCATCTGGTGCGTGCCTGGGACAGGAGGAGGACGCGGACGTGGAACACGACGACCAGTGCGAACAGCGCGAACAGGCGACGCAGGACGAGACTCAGGCTCACGACGCTCCGCAAGACCTCCGGTCGGCCCAGTGTAAGGAGAAGGACCAGGCAGTGGGGAGGCTGGCTGTAACTGCGACTGCGTCTGGTCAGGCGGTGGACACAGTAAGGGAGGAGTAGGGCCAGTAGAAGGCGGGAGACAAAAACCTGCTGAAGCAGTGGAACGAATTACGGCCGCGGCTGCGCAGCGCCTCCAGAACCAGCACCGACAGCACCAGTACCCCCAGCTCCAGGGTCTCCAGCTCCAACTCCCGCAGCACCACCAGCTCCAGCACCTCCAGCAGCTCCAGCTCCAGCAGCACCTCCAGCTCCAGCAGCTCCAGTACCTCCTGCTCCAACTCCTGCAGCACCACCAGCTCCAGCAGCTCCAGTACCTCCAGTATGAGCACCTCCAGGACCAGCAGCTCCAGCACCTCCGGCTCCCACGCCCGCAGTACCACCAGCTCCAGCAGCTCCAGTACCTCCAGTACGAGCACCTCCGGGACCAGTGGCTCCAGCAACTCCAGCAGCTCCAGCTCCAACGCCGGCAGCACCTCCAGCTCCAGCAGCTCCAGTACCTCAGCTCCAGCAGCTCCAGTACCTCCAGCTCCAGGGCCTCCAGCGGCAGACCCCCCTGCTCCAGCAGCGCCACTCCGAAGGCTCCAGCGCCGATCAAACCACTCGCACAGCTGCGATGGAGAGAGAGGCTCCCGCCGTGACGAGGCACCTGTAGGACCTCTAGCAGACTCAGCACCCCCAGGCTCAGCACCCCCAGTCTCAGCGCCCCCAGCCTCAGCACTCCCAGGCTCAGCACCCCCAGGCTCAGCACCTCCAGGCCCAGCACCCCCAGACTCAGCAACCTCAGGCTCAGCACCCCCAGGCTCCGCACGCTCAGGCTCAGCACCCCCAGGCTCCGCACGCTCAGGCTCAGCACCCCCAGGCTCCGCACACTCAGGCTCAGCACCCCCAGCAGCACCACCCCCAGCAGCACCAGAGTCGACAGCGACCTCGACAGGCTCGACAGGGTCTACCTGAGACACACCTGAGGGAGCAGGACCCTGAGGAGGGAGGGGGTCTACCGGAGGAGGACCTGGTGCAAGGAAGAGCGGCGGGGGGGGGGGGGGGCAGTGCGGTAGGGGAAGAGACGGTAAAAGGGAACCAACTCGTCGAACGTGACGTCCTGAGAGGGCAGGACACGGCGCGAGATGGGGTGGTAAAACTGCCAGCCAAGCGCGTCAGGGGGGAAACCAAGCAAGACGCACGGAATGGCGCGGGAGGAGAGCTTGTCCGCGGACGAATCGCGGACAAAGGCACGAGAGCCCCAGACCCGGAACACCGACGCATCGCCAACCTCTCCCGTCCAACGCAGTGTCGGCGAGGTCTCCGGCAAGGAGACACGGGGCCAGAGGTTGAGCTGATGCGCAGCGTATCGGACCGCAAACGGCCACAGAAAATGGGGGGCAGCCGCATGGATCATGGAGGTACGAGCGACCTCCATGACTAAGCCAATGCGGCGCTCAGCAACCCCATTCTGCTGCGGAGAGGCCGGAAGCGTGAACGTCTGGCGAATGCCCTACCCACGACAAAAGTCCCGCAAGAGGTTGGAGGCAAACTCACCACCTCTGTCAGAGTGCAGACGCAGGACTGGAAGGTCCGTCTCGTACCGCTCGCGGAGCTGGAGACGAACAGCGCGGATCCAAGGGATCAGAACATCAGGGACCTCCCCCTTGCTGCGCAAGGGGAAGACCGTGGTGTAACGCGTGTAGTCGTCAACAACCAGCAAAAAGTAGCGCTCGCGGCCCTGTCCACGGACGCGGGCTGGGCCCCACACGTCCATGTGGAGAGTCTGCAGGGGAGCACTCGTCGGGGGAAACGAGGAGTGAGGAGCGGCGCGCTGCCGCCCCTCGACACAGGGAAGGCAGGGAGGGGCAGGCGAGGGTGGGAGGGGAGGCAGAGTCCTGGGAAGACCAGAGACAAGGAGACGAGAGTGCATGCCACGGAGGCGCTGCACTGAGGGGTGACCAAGACGGTGGTGCCAAAGGAGGGTCTGGTGCGACAGAGTGCAACACGAGCAGGGGGCCGCTAGCTGACCTGACGCAGACGCAGACGCAGCTACCTGAGGAGACACAGTAGTCAGTGTGTACAGTCTCTTGCCAGGCGCACAGGTGAACGTGGCCAGGTGCCGGCCAGTCCGGGAGCACGTACAGATCGCCACACGCTGTCCTCCAGGAGTAATGGTGTCAACCCATACATCCTGAAGGACGGCGTTGCTCACCAAGTTCGTAGAGAACGAGGGGAGGTGAAGACCTGACAGTGAGCCAGAAGGAACCGCCGGACACGGGAGAACAGTGGAGGAACGAGCAAGGACTGGGCCCCCAGAGGGGTCAGCCAGAGAGACAGCAACAGGTGCTGGGAGTGGTGTGAGTGCGGTACTGTCGCGAAAGAAACAGCGGGAAGCACCTGAGTCAAGCGTGAAGGTGTGCAAGGCCTCAGCAGGCGCAGTACCAGAGAGAGCAGACTCACTAGCACCTAGAGCAGCAGCCTCACCAGCACCTAGGGCAGCAGGCTCACCAACACCTAGAGCAGGAGTCCCTATACCTGGGTCGGGCAGCATACACAGGTAACAGTCACCCTCAGCACTAACACTCAATGCATACATGGCAGTAAGGATAGCATCATAGTCAAGAGCAAAGATATCAACACCCTGCCTAAGCAGCTCTGCCCTGTGGGGGAGCGTAGTCGCGTCGGGAAACTCTGCGCGAAAGGCGTCAGTGTGACGGGAGAAGTAGCGGTGCTGTGTGTGAGGCAGTCTGCATGTCTGACCAGAGCGGTCACCTGTGCGAATGACATACGGGCAGTGACCACCACCCCCAGTCGCCCCACGCTGAGCAAACCACTCACGTAGCTCCTGAGACGAAAGTGGCTGACGCTGCCTCTGACCACCGCCAAGGCCTCCCCTCTGGCTGGTACCACCCCGGCCGCCACCACTGCCGCCTCCACTCCCACTGCAGCCACCACTGCCGCCTCCACCACTCCCACTGCCGCCACCACCGCCGCCACCTACACCTCCACCCCCACCACTACTCCCTCTGCCACTGCCGCCCCCTCCACCGCCTCCACCGCCCCCACCACCGCCTCCACCTCTGCCACCCCCACCGCCCCTGCCTCCCCTGCCCCTGCCGCTGCGGCGCCTCCCACTAGGGGCAGACGCGGCTCCGACCTCCTCAGCACGAAGGTAGTCAACAGCTGCAGCAGAGGCGACTGAGGGGACCAGGGGGGAGGGCGAACACCCCTCATATAAGGGAGTGCGAGGAGTGCCACGAGTCTCGGCTCCTAGGAGGTTCTTCTTGAGCAGGTCGACAGTGAGGTCGGTGGGGTCAAGAGCGAGGAGGAGGTCCCTGACAGTGCTAAGAGAGTCAGGGAGGCGGGTGACTATGAAGTAGAGAGTGATGTACATGGGAGGAGGGTTCTTGGTGAGAAACTCGGCGGGAAGCGCAGCGCGGTAGCGAGTGTCACTAGTGCGAAGGTGAGTGACTAGGTCGGCTACTGTGGCAAAGGCGGACAGCTCTGGGAACAGGTAGGGCAGGAGAAGGCGGCATTGAGCAGCAGTGGCCGGGGAGGAGTAACGAGCGACTACAGCGTCGTACAGTGCTTTCGCAGTCTTGTGCTGTCCGAAGTGAGCGCGTTCGGCTAACGGCAGGTGGTTGCGAACGGCTAGGCGAGCAGCAGCGTCACGAGTAAGCCACTGTGAGCGAGTCGCACTGTCAGGTGTAGCAGCAGGGGCGAGAGAGGCGCCAGACGTGAGGTCAAACAGTGAAACTCCGTCCTCGGAATCGCTGTAAGTCGTCGAGCCACGCATCGAACTCTATCGGGCGGCCCTCCGTATCGAAAGTGAGGACACTGAACGTGGCCATCGTGGGAAGAGCAGTCGGGCGCACTAGTAGCAGAGCAGCACGCAGGCAGGGCTAGGCAGGCGAGCGCGCTGGCAGCAGGGCAGCAGGCCGGCAAGGCAAGGCAGGGCCGCGCAGGGCGACGCAGCAGCGAGCGGCGCGCGGCAGCAGGAGAGGGCAGCGCAGCAGTGAGCGGCGCACGGCAAGGCAGGGCGCGCGTCGGCGCGTCGCGCGGGCAGGGCAGGACGGCGCGGGTGCGTGGCGCGCGGGCAAGGCAGGGCGCGCGGCAGCGCGGCGCGCGGGCAGGGCAGGGCGCGGGGCGGCGCGGCGCGCGGGCAGGGCAGGGCTCGCAGTGGCACGGCGCGCGGGCAGGGCAAGGCGCGCGGCGGCGGGGCGCGCGGGCAGGGCAGGGCTCGCGGCGGCGCGGCGCGCGGGCAGGGCAAGGCGCGCGGCGGCGCGGCGCGCGGGGAGGGCAAGGCACGCGGCGGCGCGTCGCGCGGGCAGGGCAGGGCGCTCGGTGGCGGGCGGCGCGCGGGCAGGGCAGGGCGCGCTGCGATGGGCGGCGCGCGGGCAAGGCAGGGCGCGCGAGCAGGACAGGGCGCGCAGCGGCGCGGCGCGCGGGCAGGGCAGTGCGCGCGGCGGCGCGGCGCGCAGGCAGGGCAGGGCGCGCGGCGGCGCAGCGCGCGGGCAGGGCAGGGCGCTCGGCGGCGGGCGGCGCGCGGGCAGGGCAGGGCGCGCTGCAGCGGGCAGCGCGCGGGCAAAGCAGAGCATGCAGGTATATATATATAGAGATCACAGTACAAGCAGAGTCAAGAAGTAAGCAAGTGAGGCACAGTAGGCACAAGGCCTAGAACAGTACAGAAACGCTGATGATCACAAGGCTGAAGCGCCTTGGTGAACACATCAGCAGTGTTGGCCCGAGTGGCCACGTAAGCAAGACGAAGCTGACCATGCTGCTGCAACTCTCGAGCAAGGAAGTAGCGCAGAGCGATGTGCTTCGTTCTGTGCTCCAGTCTGTGCTCCTGACACAAGGCAATCATGGCCTTGTTGTCGACGTACAGAACTGGAGGAGAACGAGGCGGCTCTCCAAGGTCAGTCAGCAGGTAGGTGAGCCAGCGTAACTCCTGTGCAGCCATGGCCCCTGCGTAGATCTCAGCCTCACAACTGGAGCTGAGAACAGAAGACGAGCGGGTAGACTGCCAAGAAACAGAGCCGGAGCCAAGGCTGAAGGTGTAACCCTGTGACGACCGCTGCGTAGTCAAGTCGTCAGCCCAAGAAGCGTCAGCGTGACCAGTGAGGACAACTCGAGCCCGTCCTCCAAGCACAAGCCCCATGCCCGACGTACTGCACAAGTAGCGCAACACCCTCTTAGTGGCATCCATGTGCTCCTTCCGGTGACGGCCAGGAGCGACATAGCGTGCTAGGATGCTAAGAGGGTATGCAAGGTCTGGTCGAGTGCAGGTCATCAGGTACATGAGGCAGCCCACAAGCTCTGGGTACGGGCCACTCGGCTCTACGGACTCGTCCGAAGGTGGAGCTGAGAGCGAGTGACCGGTAGGCAGAGGAGTGGACTGAGGCGAGGAGTACGTGAAGCGGAAGTGCTGAAGGACCTGCTGCACCATGTGTGACTGAGTCAAGGTGATGGTGCGCTGTGCTCTGTCCCGGGTGATCCGCAAGCCAAGATAGCTTGTCAGCTCACCCAGGTCTGTGCACGTGTGTCTCTTCTGCAGCTCCGACTTCACGTGGGCGAGTGCCTCAGTGTCAGCAGTAGCAAAGACCAAGTCGTCTACGTACACGAGAACGTAGAACGGCGGCAGAGTGGTGTCGGTGCGTAGAAACAGCGACGGGTCAGCAGTAGAAGGAGCAAACCCAAGAGCAGCAAGAGTAGTCCTCAGTGTGTCGTGCCACTCACGGGGTGCTTGGCGGAGACCGTAGACTGGCCGCCGGAGGCTCCACTGGGTACCAGCAGGAAACGGCCCAGTGAAGCCAGGTGGGCGGCGTAGCCAGATCTCCTCGTGCAGGCTGCCTTGTAGGAAAGCAGTGCTGAAGTCAAGAGAGTGAAGCTCGTAGTCACGCTGAGCGGCGACGTGCAGCAGAACCCGAAGAGTGGTCATCTTCGGGGTAGGGGAGAAGGTCTGGAAGAAGTCAACTCCCTCTCGCTGACTGAAGCCTCGTGCAACGTAACGCGCCTTGAAGACAGGCGGAGAACCCGGCGGCCGCTTCACCCTGAAAATCCACATGCCACTGACGATGTTCGCCCCAGGCGGGGGAACCTCGTCGACGTAGGTGCCTGTGGACTTCCAGGAAGCCATCTCTGCGTCCATGGCTGTCTGCCACTGAGAGGAGTAGGGACCCTCTATCGCCTCTGCGTAAGAGCGCGGGGTCGGGATGTCTGGTGTATCCGGGTTTAGGGTTTACCTCAGGGGCAAGCAGCATGGACACGAGATGAGGTAAAGCAGCGGCAAAGCACTCAAACTCCTCCTGTCTGTCCTCAAGGACGTCCGTGCCAAGAGCACACTCACCCCCGACGGACAGAGGACAGACAGACTCAGACTCAGCAACAAGGCTAGCGGCGTAGTCTAGACGACAGGCGGCAGCAAAGTCAACAAGCTCAGCGACTAGAGCAGACGCAGCAGAGGACTCAAAGGTAGGGTCAGTGATAACAGTGGCGAGGAAACGCGTGACAGTAGGACTGGCAGCACGAAGGGAGTCAGACTCCGGGTCCGGACCGTCAGGAAGAGAGGACGCAGAAGGAGACGGCAGAGGGACACGCTGTGGAGCAGTGGAAGGACGCAGAGTCATTTAGTGAGTGCCAAGTACAAGAGGAGGACGCTGACGCGGAGCACGACGACCAGCGCGGACAGCGCGGACAGACAACTCTGGACGAGACTCAAGCGACGTAGGACGAGACTCAGGCGACGCAGGACGAGACTCAGGCTCACGACGCTCCGTAAGACCTCTAGTCGGCCCAGCGTAAGGAGAAGGACCAGGCAGCGGAGAGGCAAGCGGTAACTGTGACTGCGACTGGACAGGTGGTGGACTCAGTAGGGGAGGAGTAGGACCAGTGGAGGGCGGGAGGCCAAGAACCTGCTGAAGGAGCGGAAAGTAGTACGGCCGCGGCCGCGCAGCACCTCCTGAACCAGCAGAGACAGCACCAGCACCCTCAGCCCCAGGGTCTCCAGCTACAACTCCCGCAGCACCACCAGTAACCCCAGCAGCTCCAGTACCTCCAGCTCCATCCCCCGCAGCAGCTCCAGTCCCAGCAGCTCCAGTACCTCCAGTACGAGCACCTCCAGAACCAGCGGCTCCAGCAGCTCCAGCACCAGCAGTACCTCCAGTAGCTCCAGCACCAGCAGCACCTCCAGCAGCGCCAGCACCAGCAGCACCTCCAGCAGCACCACCAGCAGCTCCAACTCCAGGGTCCGCGGCACCAGCAGCAGCTCCAGCTCCAGGGTCCAAAGCACCAGCAGCGCCACTCCGGAGACTGCAGCGCCGAGCGTACCACTCTCGGAGCCGCTGGGGAGAGGGCGGCTCCCGCCTAGGCGGGGAACCACGAGCACCAGCTCCAGTAGCACCCCTAGCCCTAGAAGCGCCCCTCCTGAGGCTGCAGTACCGCGAGTACCACTCCCGCAGCTGCTGTGAAGAGGGAGCGCCTCCAGGCGCAGCACGGTCAGTCGCAGCACCCCCAGGCTCAGTACCCTCAGACGTAGCACTCTCAGGCTCAGCACCCCCAGACTCAGCACCCTCAGGCTCAGCACCCCCAGACTCCGTACCCGCAGGCTCAGCACCCCCAGGCTCCGCACGCTCAGGCTCAGCACCCCCAGGCTCCGCACCCCCAGGCTCCGCACCCCCAGGCTCCGCACGCTCAGGCTCAGCACCCCTAGCAGGACGAGAGTCGACAGCTACCTCGACAGGCTCAACCGGGTCTACCTGGGACACACCTAAGGGAGCGGCACCCTGAGGGGGGAGGGGGTCTACCACAGCAGCACCTGGTGCGAGGAAGAGAGGCGGGGGGGGGAGCGGGGCAGTGCGGTAGGGGAAGAGGCGGTAGTAGGGGACCGACTCGTCGAAAGTGACGTC
The DNA here is from genome assembly GCA_947471745.1 of Closterium sp. Naga37s-1. Classification (NCBI taxonomy): domain Eukaryota; kingdom Viridiplantae; phylum Streptophyta; class Zygnematophyceae; order Desmidiales; family Closteriaceae; genus Closterium; species Closterium sp. Naga37s-1. The sequence continues at coordinate 64,951 of CANJKZ010000738.1, forward strand.
CTGAGAGGGCAGGACACAGCGCGAGGTGGCGTGGTAAAACTGCCAACCAGACGCGTCCGGGACAAAGCCAAGGAAGACACAAGGAACAGCGCGGGAGGAGAGCTTGTCCGCGGACGTATCGCGGACAAAAGCACGAGATCCCCAGACCCGGAACACCGACGCATCGCCAACCTCTCCCGTCCAACGCAGTGTCGGCGAAGTCTCCAGAACGGAGACACGGGGCCAGAGGTTGAGCTGATGCGCAGCGTATCGGACCGCAAACGGCCACAGAAAGTGGGGGGCAGCCGCATGGATCAAGGAGGTACGAGTGACCTCCATGACCAAGCCAATGCGGCGCTCAGCAACCCCATTCTGTTGTGGAGAGGCCGGAAGCGTGAACGACTGCTCAATGCCCTCCTCACGACAAAAGTCCCTCAAGAGGTCGGAGGAAAACTCCCCACCTCTGTCAGAGTGCAGACGCAGAACAGGAAAGTCCGAGTGGAACCTCTCGCTGAGCTGGAGATGGGCAGCGCGGATCCAAGGGATCAAAACATCAGGGACTTCACCCTTGGTGCGCAAGGGGAAGACCGTGGTGTAGCGCGAGTAGTCGTCAACAACTATCAAGAAGTACATCTCGTGACCCTGTCCACGGTCGCGGGCTGGGCCCCACACGTCCATGTGGAGGGTCTGCAGGGGAGCAGTCGTCGGGGGAAACGAGGAGGAGTGAGGAGCGGCGCGCTGCCGCCCCTCGACACAGGGAAGACAGGGAGGAGCAGGCGAGGGTGGGAGGGGAGGGAGAACCCTGGGAAGACCAGAGACAAGGTACCGGGAGTGCATGCCACGAAGGCGCTGCACTGACGGGTGACCAAGGCGGTGGTGCCAGAGGACGGTCTGGTGCGACAGGGAGCGACACGAGCAGGGGGCCGACAGCTGACCTGACGCAGACGCAGACGCAGCTACCTGAGGGGACTCAGTGGTCAGTGTGTACAGGTCCGACCCCGGCTGCCGAGTGAAGGTAGCCAGGTGGCGACCCGTCCTAGCACACGTGCAGTGTGTCACGCGCTCGTAGGCAGGGGTGAACTGGTGGACACCCCCGTCCTGGAGCGCACGACCCGCCACCAAGTTCGTAGAGAACGAGGGGAGGTAGAGACCTGACAGTGTGCCTGACGGGACCGCAGGACAAGGGAGGACAGTGGAGGAGGTCGCAATGACCGGACCCCCAGAGGGGTCAGCGAGGGAGACTGCAACCGGCCGAGCAAGCTGCTCAAGGGCAGTGTGGTCACGAAAGAAACAGCGGGAAGCACCTAAGTCCAGTGTGAAGGTGTGCAGTGCCTCGGTAGACGCAGTACCAGAGGGCGCAGACTCACGAGCACCTAGAGCAGCAGCCTCACCAGCACCTGGGGCAACAGACACACTAGCACCTAGAGCGGCAGCCTCACCAGCACCTGGGGCAACAGACACACGAGCACCTAGTGCGGCAGCCTCACTGGTCCTAATGCCCGAGTCGGGCGGGTAACGCAGGTAACAGTCACCCTCTCCACTACCAGACAACACATACATGGCACCAAGAATAGCATCAAAGTCAAGAGCATAGACATCAATGTTTTTCTTGATCAGATCAAACCTGCGGGGCAGCTCAGTGGCAGTAGGAAACTGAGTGCGCCAGGCGCCATCGAGGCGGGAGAAGCAGCGCTGCTGCGTGTGCGCCCTCCCACACGTCTGACCAGTGCGGTCACCTGTGCGGATGACGTACGGGCATCTAAGGCCACCCCCCCCACGCTGAGAGTACCACTCACGAAGCTCCTGGGGCGACGGGGTCTGCTGCTGGCGCTGGCCACCGCCAGAACCTCCACGACCTCCACCGCCGCCGCCGCCACCTCGACCACCACCGGCACCGCGTCCACTACCGCCACCACCACCGCCCCCACCCCGGCCACCTCCTCCACCGCTGCCGCCACCACCCCCGCCGCTGCCGCCACCACCCCTGCCGCTGCCACTGGCCCCTCCAGCCCCGCCACCACCCCCACCGCCGCCACCGCCGCCACCGCCCCCACCACCGCCTCCCCCGTCGTCACCGCCGCCCCCCTTGCCCCCTTTGCCCTTGCCGCTGCGGCGCACCCCACTCGCAGTGGACGCAGTCCCGACCTTCTCAGCACCAAGAAGGTCGACAGCAGCAGCAGAGGCGACAGAGGGGAGAAGAGGGGAGGGGGAACACCCCTCAAAGAAAGGGGTGCGGGGGTCGCCGCGAGACGCACCGACAGCGACTATGCTAGTCTCAGCTGCCAGCAGGTGCTTCTCAAGCAGGTCAATGGTGAGCTCGGTGGGGCAGAGAGCAAGGAAGTGGTCCCTGACCGCACGAAGGGAGTCAGGGAGACGGGTGACCAGGTGGTAAAGAGTGAGCCACAGCGGGGGGGGGTTCTTGGCAAGAAACTCAGCGGGCATGGCAGCACGGAAGCGGGTCTCACTGGTGCGGAGGTGAGTAATGAGGTCAGCGACTGTGGAGAAGGCGGACAGGTCTGGGAACATATAGGGCAGTGAGAGGCGGCCTAGCGCAGCAGAGGCAAGCGAGGAGTAGCGCGCAACTACAGCAGTGTATGTCAGAATGTGTTATTTGTCTAGCCTGCAGTGGGGTAGTCAATAGTGAGTACAGCCCTTTAGGGTTTGCTATTTGTACCAACCTGCTTGCTAGTGCATTCATCCTTTCTTCAATTGTGTTTCCGTTTGCTCAACTCTCGATCGTATTTGGCGCCTCCTTCCTAGTCTTAGCTTGGCCTAGGCTACTAAGCCTAGGCCCGTCTGCTAGTATGTTTGACATGGTATCAGAGGGCGGCGTGTCACTGCCGCTTTCCTGTATGGGCCCACCACCTGCTTCCGCTGCCGTACTGTCCGCCGCGCGCCCCGTGGTGCGCGGCGCAGAAACCCTAATTTCTGCCCGCCGCGCGCTCGAGGCGCGTGGCGGTTTACCCTTCCGTGGCACCCGTCGTGGTGCCCTTGGGGGGCATTCGCGGTCCCCTCCCGTCGCCCGTCGAGGCGCTCTCGGGGGCCCGCGCGGCCTCCCCTCCCGTCGCCCGTCGTGGCGCTCTCGGGGGCCCGCGCGACCTCCCCTCCCGTCGCCCGTCGTGGCGACCACGGGGGCCCACGCGCGGTCCCCTCCCGTCGCCCGTCGAGGCGCACTCGGGGGCCCGCGCGGCCTCCCCTCTCGTCGCCCGTCGTGGCGACCACAGGGGCCCGCGCGCGGTCCCCTCCCGTCGCCCGTCGAGGCGCACTCGGGGGCCCGCGCGGCCTCCCCTCCCGTCGCCCGTCGTGGCGCCCACGGGGGCCCGCGCGCGGTCCCCTCCCGTCGCCCGTCGCGGCGGCTCTGGGGGCCCGCGCGGCGCCCTTCCCGTCGCCCGTCGCGGCGGCCCTGGGGGGCCGCGCGGCTCCCTTTCTCGTCGCCCGTCGGGGCGCCCTGGGGGCCGCGCTCCTCTCCCCCCCCCTCCGTCCTACCTTTCACCTGCAGCGGCCGCCCCTGGAGCCGCCCGCCACTGCAGCAGCCGCCCATGGAGCAGCGCGCACCTGCAGCAGCCGCCCCTGGAGCCGCCCGCCACTACAGCAGCCGCCCCTGGAGCAGCCCGCACCTGCAGCAGCCGCCCCTGGAGCAGCCCGTGCCTGCAGCAGTCGCCCCAGGACCCGCGCGAGCTGCCCCTGCAGAAGCCCGTCCCGCCCCCCCCCCCCCCCCCCCCCCCCCCCCGTGCTGCCCATTACTCCCATTCCGCCGTGCGTTCCGCGGTGGTGGGGGTGTGGGGTGGCGAGCATGGGGGTGCGAGGTGTGGGTGCTCCCCTTCCCTTTCCCCTCCTCCTTTTTCGTCTCCCACTGCTGCAGCTGCTGCTGAGGGGGGTGGAGGTGTGGGAGCCGCGGGGAGTGGAGCTAGGGGGGTGATGTGGAAGTGGAGTTAGGGGTGAAGCAGGGGGTGTGTGTCAGGGGGGTGGGACTGTTTGGGGAGGCTGAGAGGAGGCTGCCGTCGTGTCGTCCGCAGCGCCTGTATTCCGGGGCACTTGCTCCCGGTAGCTCAGAGAGCCTGCTGCACCTGTCGCCCGTGGGTCCGTTGCTCCTGCCGCAGAGCCAGTTACTCATGTATTCCGGGGCACTAGCTCCCGGTAGCCACTGAGTCGCAGAGCGCACTCCTGTTGCCCGTGTGTCTGCAGCTTCAGCCGTCGTCTCCTATCTTCTTTTCCCTTACGGTTCCTCCTCCTCCCCACTTGCCCTTTGTGGTTGCCTCTGGCTTTGCTTATTATTTGTGAACTCTATGAACTGCTGCTTGCTGTGCTGATTACACCCCACTTTGGCTATGGGGGTGTGTCAGAATGTGTTATTTGTCTAGCCTGCAGTGGGGTACTCAATAGTGAGTACAGCCCTTTAGGGTTTGCTATTTGTACCAACCTGCTTGCTAGTGCATTCATCCTTTCTTCAATTGTGTTTCCGTTTGCTCAACTCTCGATCGTACTTGGCACCTCCTTCCTAGTCTTAGCTTGGCCTAGGCTACTAAGCCTAGGCCCGTCTGCTAGTATGTTTGACAGTGTACAGTGCCTGGGCAGTCTTGTGCTGGCCAAAAAGCTCGCGTTCATCTACCGGCAGGGAGTTGCGAATGGCGAAGCGAGAGTGGGCGTCACGAGTCTGCCACTGTGAGCGGGCTGTACTGTCAGCAGTCGCAGCAGGAGCAGGAGCGAGTCCTAACGCATGATCATATAGCAAAATATCCTCCTTAGCAGTGAGCTGGAGGAACAGATGGAGGTCCTCGAGCCAGGTGTCAAAACGCAGCGGGCGGCCCTCAGTATCGAAAGCTAGAACTGCAGGACTAGCCATAGGTTCAGTAGGAGCAGTAGGAATAGCAGTAGTAGTATCAGCAGCAACAGCAGAAGCAGCAGCAGCAGTGAAACAGTACAGTGCGGCTCGGGCAGGGCGGCGCGGCGCGGCTCGGGCAGGGCGGCGCGGCGCGGCTCGGGAAGGGCGGCGCGGCGCGGCTCAGCTCGGGCAGGGCGGCGCGGCTCGGCTCGGGCAGGGCGGCGCGGCGGCTTGCCTGCGCGCGGGTGTGGTGCTGCGCGGGGGCAGCAGGCTGCGCGTGCGGTCGTGCGTGCAGCCTAGCGTGCGGCCGTGCGGGCGGCGTAGCGGGCGGCTGCGCGTGCGGCTGCATGGGCGGCTGCTCGTGCGGTTGCGCGGGCTGCTGCGCGTGCGGCTGCGCGTGCGGCTGCGCGTGCGGTCGTGCGTGCGGCCTAGCGGGCGGCTGTGCGTGCGGTCGTGCGTGCGGCCGAGCGTGCGGCTGCGCGTGCGGCTGTGCAGGCGGCTGCGCGTGCGGCTGCGCGGGCGGCTGCGCGTGCGGTCGTGCGTGCGGCTGCGCGTGCGGCCTAACGTGCGGTTGCGCGTGCTGCTGAGTGGGCGGCTGCGCGTGCGGCTGACGGGCGGCGCGCGCGGCTGTCCTAGGGGCGCACGACGGCGCTAGTAGGAGGGGCGCTCGACGGCGCTAGGAGGGGCGCTCGACGGCGCTAGGAGGGGCGCTCGACGGTGCTAGGAGGGGCGCTCGACGGCGCGGATAGGGGCGCACGACGGCGTGGGGCACTATCAGACAGGGTCGCGCAAGGGCGCGGCGGAACGGTGGGCCCTAACCAACGTCGGTCCTAGGTCCTGACCTAGGCGTCGGATACCATGTTAGAATCTAGAACTGAACGAGAATGGAATGAACTAGGCAGCAGGGTGATACAAATAGGAAACCCTAGCAGTGTTGTACTCTCTAAGGCTAAACCCACTATAGCCTACACAATATAAACATGTATGATGTTTGACACAAATCTGGATGTATTACGACGGCACTTACGCGTTCCTGACCAATGACTCACCTCAAGAAAAGGCGCAGTACTGCAACGAGTCACTGATGGCCTTCACCGTCTTGATCCGCAAACTGGCGCCTGAAGAACAACTGAGTATCCGCCCCTTCAAGAACGAGTGGGCGCCCGCGCAGCAATCCTGGGAGCACCTGCGCACCTGCCACATGGCAACAGACTGGGTGACACTGAGTCGTCTGCTCAACCAGCTGAACAACGTCAAGATGTTCCCTGGCGAGAAGGCCGGACCATACATCAATCGCTGCAGAAACCTGAGAGATCAATTCAGGAAAAGCGGCGGAAACTTCTCTGACGACATGTTCGTTACTATCATCCTCGCTTGCCTGAGCCCGGAATGGCGCCACTGCAAGTCGCTCCTTCGCTCGCAAGGAAACCTCCCTCTGCGCTTCGCTTTGTCAAACATTATATGGGTTACTCTATTGTAGGCTACAGTGGGTTAGCCTTTAGGGGGTTCACAATTCTAGGGTTTCATATTTGTACCCTCACTTGTTTCTAGTCAACACACTTCTCTTTCTTAACATGGTTTCAGAGCTTAGGTTCTAGACCTAGGACTCACCTAAGGGCCCACCGTTAGAAGCGCCCTCGAGCGCCATATCGACCTAGCGCCCTCGAGCGCCTTTCTCCTAGTGCGCCCTCGTGCGCCTCGTCTTCTCCTGCTGCCCGTGCGTGGCTCGCTAGTGCCGTACGCGGCCCTTTTTTTTATCGCGCGCGTCGCCCCCTAGCAGCCCGCGCGCGGCCGTTTCTTCGCGCGCGCCGCCCGTTAGCCGCCCGAGCCGCCACGAGCAGCCCACTAGCCGCCCGTCGACCGGCCCTCCTGGCCGCGCGTAGCCCGCTAGCGACCGGCAGCTCCGCCCGTAGGCCGCCACGTCGCCCACTAGGCCGCCGCCCGCGCGCTAGTTCAGGTCCACGCACAGCCACGGCCCGCCCGCTACAGCCGCCTACGTGCACGCCCCCCGTCGCGCACCGCCGCGTAGCCCAGCCCGAGCCGAGCCGCGCCGCCCGAACCGAACCGCGCCGCCCTGACCGAGCCGCGCCACCCGAACCGAGCCGCGCCGCCCTGGCCGAGCCGCGCCGTTCTACTGTATCCCACCAACTACTACTACTACTACTGCTACTGCTACTGCTACTGCTACTGCTGCTGCTACTACTGCTACTGCTGCTACTGCTCCTACTGCAACTATGGCTAGCCCTGCTGTGCTAGCTTTTGATGCTGAGGGCCGCCCACTGAAGTTTGAGACCTGGCTCGATGACCTGCACCTATTCCTCCAGCTCACTGCCAAGGAGGATATCTCACTGTACGATCACGCGCTAGGCCATGCTGCTGCCCCTGCTGCTACTACTGACAGTACTGCCCGTTCACAGTGGCAGACTCGTGACGCCCACGCTCGTTTTGCTATTCGCAACTCCCTGCCGGTAGATGAGCGCGAGCACTTTGGCCAGCACAAAACTGCGCAGGCACTGTACACTGCTGTAGTTGCACGCTACTCCTCACCTGCCTCTGCTGCGCTAGGCCGTCTCTCGCTCCCCTACCTGTTCCCAGACCTGTCCGCTTTCGCCACAGTCGCTGAACTCACCACGCACCTCCGCACTAGTGAGGCTCGCTTCCGTGCCACTATGCCCGCTGAGTTTCTTGCCACCCACCCCCCCCCCGCTCTGGCTCACTCTCTACCACCTTGTCACCCGTCTCCCTGACTCTCTTTGTACGGTCAGGGACCACTTCCTCGCTCGCTCCCCCACTGAGCTCACCATAGACCTGCTCGAGAAGGAACTGCTTGCAGCTGAGACTAGCATAGTCGCTGTAGCTGCCTCTCGTGGCGACCCCCGCACCCCTTTCTTCGAGGGGTGTTCCCCTTCCCCCCTTCTCCCCTCTGTCGCCTCTGCTGCTGCTGTCGACCTAGTTGGTACTGAGCAGGTCGGGACTGCGTCCGCTCCGAGCTGGCGCCGCAGCGGCAAGGGCAAAGGGGGCAAGGGAGGTGGAGGTGACGGCGGGGGAGGTGGTGGTGGGGGAGGTGGCGGCGGTGGGGGTGGTGGCGGGGCTGGAGGGGCTAGTGGCAGCGGTGGGGGTGGAGGCGGCAGCAGCGGAGGAGGTGGCCGGGGTGGGGGCGGTGGTTGGGGCGGCGGTGGACGCGTAGGCGGCAGGGGCGGTGGTGGTCGAGGTGGTGGCGGAGGCGGTGGTGGTCGTGGAGGCACTGGCGGTGGCCAGAGCCAGCAGCACACTCCGTCTTCCCAGGAGCTTCGTGAGTGGTACTCTCAGCACGGGGGGGGGGGGGGGGGGGTGGCCTTAGCTACACGTACGTCATCCGCACTGGTGACCGCACTGACCAGACGTGTGGGAGGGCGTACACCACGCAGCGCTGCTTCTCCCGCCTTGACGACGCGTGGCGCACTCAGTTCCCTGCTGCCACTGAGCTGCCCCGCTGGGCTGACCTGATGAAGAAGAACATTGATATCTATGCTCTTGACTTTGATGCTATTCTCACTGCCATGTATGTGTTGTCTACTAGTGGAGAGGGTGACCAGTACCTGCGTGTTCCGCCCGACCCGGGCATTCGGACCAGTGAGGCTGGCGCTCTAGGTGCTTGTGTGTCTGCTGCCCCAGGTGCTGGTGAGGCTGCTGCTCTAGGTACTAGTGAGTCTGCGCCCCCTGGTACTGAGTCCACTGAGGCACTGCACACCTTCACTCTAGACTCAGGAGCTTCTCGCTGTTTCTTTCGTGACCGCACTGCCCTTGAGCAGCTTGCTCGGCCAGTTGCTGTCTCCCTTGCTGACCCCTCTGGCGGTCCGGTCATTGCGACCTCCTCCACTGTCCTTCCTTGTCATGCGGTTCCGTCGGGCACACTGTCCGGTCTCCACCTCCCCTCGTTCTCTACGAACTTGGTGGCGGGTTGTGCGCTCCAGGACGGGGGTGTCCACCAGTTCACCCCTGCCTACGAGCGCGTGACACACTGCACGTGTGCTCGGACGGGCCGTCACCTGGCTACCTTCACTAGGCAGCCGGGGTCGGACCTGTACACACTGACCACTGAGTCCCCTCAGGTAGCTGCGTCTGCGTCTGCGTCAGGTCAGCTGTCTGCCCCCTGCTCGTGTCGCTCTCTGGCGCACGAGACTGTCCTCTGGCACCACCGCCTTGGTCACCCGTCAGTGCAGCGCCTTCGTGCCATGCACAAACGGTATCTTGTCTCTGGTCTTCCCAGGGTACTCCCTCCCCTCCCACCCTCGCCTGCTCCTCCCTGTCTTCCTTGTGTCGAGGGGCGGCAGCGCGCCGCTCCTCACTCCTCCTCGTTTCCCCCGACGACTGCTCCCTTGCAGACGCTCCACATGGACGTGTGGGGCCCAGCCCGCGTCCGTGGACAGGGTCAGGAGAGGTACTTCCTGATCGTTGTTGACGACTACTCGCGCTACACCACGGTCTTCCCCTTGCGCACCAAGGGTGAGGTCCCTGATGTTTTGATCCCTTGGATCCGCGCTTCTCGTCTCCAGCTCAGCGAGCGGTTCCACTCGGACTTTCCTGTCCTGCGTCTGCACTCAGACAGAGGTGGTGAGTTCTCCTCCGACCTCTTGGCAGCCTACTGTGCGGAGCACGGTATCCGCCAGTCGTTCACGCTTCCGGCCTCTCCACAGCAGAATGGGGTTGCTGAGCGCCGCATTGGCTTGGTCATGGAGGTCGCTCGTACCTCCTTGATCCATGCGGCTGCCCCCCACTTTCTGTGGCCGTTTGCGGTCCGGTACGCTGCGCATCAGCTCAACCTCTGGCCCCGTGTCTCCTTGCCGGAGACCTCGCCCACACTGCTGTGGACGGGGGAGGTTGGCGATGCGTCGCGTTTCCGGGTCTGGGGATCTCGAGCTTTTGTCCGCGATACGTCTGCGGACAAGCTCTCCTCTCGCGCTGTTCCCTGTGTCTTCCTTGGCTTTGTCCCGGACGCGTCTGGTTGGCAGTTTTACCACGCCACCTCGCGCCGTGTCCTGCCCTCTCAGGACGTCACTTTTGACGAGTCGGTGCCCTACTACCGCCTCTTCCCCTACCGCACTGCCCCGCTCCCCCCCCCGCCTCTCTTCCTCGCGCCAGGTGCTGCTGTGGTAGACCCCCTCCCCCCTCAGGGTGCCGCTCCCTCAGGTGTGTCGCAGGTAGACCCGGTTGAGCCTGTCGAGGTAGCTGTCGACTCTCGTCCTGCTAGGGGTGCTGAGCCTGAGCGTGCGGAGCCTGGGGGTGCGGAGCCTGGGGTTGCGGAGTCTGGGGGTGCGGAGCCTGCGGGTACTGAGTTTGGGGGTGCGGAGCCTGAGGGTGCTGAGTCTGGGGGTGCTGAGCCTGAGGGTGCTGCGACTGAGAGTGCTACACCTGGAGGCGCTCTTTCCTCACAGCAGCTGCGTGAGTGGTACTTACAGTACTGCAGCCTCAGGAGAGGTGCTGCTGGAGCTCGTGCTCGTGCTTCCCCTCCTAGGCGGGAGCTGCCCTCTCCCCAGCGGCTTCGAGAGTGGTACGCTCGTCGCTGCAGTCTCCGGAGTGGCGCTACTAGTGTCGCGGACCCTGGAGCTGGAGGTGCTGCTGGTGCTGGAGCTGCTGGAGGTGGTGCTGCTGCTGGCGCTACTGGAGGTGCTGCTGGTGCTGGTGCTGCTGGAGCTGCTGGAGGTGGTGCTGCTGCTGGCGCTACTGGAGGTGCTGCTGGTGCTGGTGCTGCTGGAGCTGCTGGAGGTGCTGCTGCTGCTGGCGGTGCTGCTGGTGCTACTGGAGCTGCTGGAGGTGCTACTGGAGCTGCTGGAGGTGCTGCTGGTACTGGTGCTGCTGGTGCCGGTACTGCTGGAGCTGCTGGAGGTGCTGCTGGTGTTGGAGCTGCTGGAGCTGCTGCTGGTACTGGTGCTGCTGGTGCTGGTACTACTGGAGCTGCTGGAGGTGCTGCTGGTGCTGGAGCTGCTGGAGGCACTGCTGCTGCTGGCGGTGCTGCTGGAGGTGCTGCTGGTGCTTGAGCTGCTGGAGCTGCTGGAGCTGCTGGTCCTGGAGGTGCTCGTATTGGAGGTACTGGAGCTGCTGGGACTAGAGCGGCTGAGGGGACTGGAGCTGGAGTTGCTGAGCGGCCACGGCCGTACTACGTTCCGCTCCTTCAGCAGGTTCTTGGTCTCCCGCCCTCTACAGGTCCTACTCCTCCCCTACTGAGTCCACCGCCTGTCCAGTCACAGTTACAACCTGCCTCTCCACTCCCTGGTCCTTCTCCTTACACTGCGCCGACGGGCAGTCTTACTGAGCGTCGTGAGCCTGAGTCTCGTCCTCCGTCGCCTGAGTCTAGTCCAGAGTCGCCTGCGTCGCGTCCAGAGTCGCCTGTCCGAGCTGTCCGCGCTGGTCGTCGTGCTCCGCGTGAGCGTCCTCCTCCTGTCCGTGGCACTCACTATATGACCCTGCGTCCTTCCACTGCTCCACAGCGCGTCCCTCTGCCGTCTCCTCCTGCGTCCTCTCTTCCTGGCGTTGCTGACCCGCCGTCAGACCTTACTCGTGCTGCCAGTCCTACTGTCGCGCGTCTCCTTGCCACTGTTGTCACTGACCATACCTTTGAGTCCTCTGCTGCGTCTGCTCTAGTCGCTGAGCTTGTTGACTTTGCTGCCGCCTGTCGTCTCGACTACGCCGCTAGCCTTGTTGCTGAGTCTGATTCTGTCTGTCCTCCGTCCGTCGGGGGTGAGTGTGCTCTTGGCACGGACGTCCTTGAGGACAGACAGGAGGAGTTTGAGTGCTTTGCTGCTGCTTTACCTCATCTCGTGTCCATGCTGATTGCCCCTGAGGGAGACCCGGATGCACCAGACATCCCGACCCCACGCTCCTACGCAGAGGCGATGGAGGGTCTCTACTCCTCTCAGTGGCAGACAGCCATGGACGCAGAGATGGCTTCCTGGAAGTCCACAGGCACCTACGTCGACGAGGTTCCCCCACCTGGGGCGAACATCGTCAGTGGCATGTGGATTTTCAGGGTGAAGCGGCCGCCGGGTTCTCCGCCTGTCTTCAAGGCGCGTTACGTTGCACGAGGCTTCAGTCAGCGACAGGGAGTTGACTTCTTCCAAACCTTCTCCCCGACCCCGAAGATGACCACTCTTCAGGTTCTAGTGCACGTCGCTGCTCAGCGTGACTACGAGCTCCACTGCCTTGACTTCAGCACTGCGTTCCTACAGGGCACACTGCACGAGGAGATCTGGCTGCGCCGCCCACCTGGCTTCACTGGGTCGTTCCCTCCTGGTACCCAGTGGAGCCTCCGGCGGCCAGTCTACGGTCTCCGCCAGGCGCCCCGTGAGTGGCACGACACACTGAGGACTACTCTTGCTGCTCTTGGGTTTGCTCCTTCTACTGCTGACCCGTCGCTGTTTTTCTTCGCACCGACACCACTCTGCCGCCGTTCTACGTTCTCGTGTACGTAGACGACTTGGTCTTTGCTACTGCTGACACGGAGGCACTCGCCCACGTGAAGTCGGAGCTGCAGAAGAGACACACGTGCACAGACCTGGGTGAGCTGACAAGCTATCTTGGCTTGCGGATCACCCGGGACAGAGCACAGCGCACCATCACCTTGAATCGGTCACACATGGTGCAGCAGGTCCTTCAGCGCTTCCGCTTCACGTACTCCTCGCCTCAGCCCACTCCTCTGCCTATTGGTCACTCGCTCTCAGCTCTGCCTTCGGATGAGTCCGTAGAGCCGAGTGGCCCGTATCCAGAGCTTGTGGGCTGCCTCATGTACCTGATGACCTGCACTCGACCTGACCTAGCCTACCCTCTTAGCATCCTAGCACGCTATGTCGCTCCTGGCCGTCACCGGAAGGAGCACATGGATGCAGCTAAGAGGGTGTTGCGCTACTTGTGCAGTACGTCGGGCATGGGGCTGGTGCTTGGAGGACGGCGCGACGTTGTCCTCACTGGACACTCAGACGCTTCTTGGGCAGACGACCAGGCTATTCAGCGGTCGTCTCAGGGTTACACCTTCAGCCTTGGCTCTGGCTCTGTTTCCTGGCGTTCTACACGCTCTTCTTCTGTTCTCAGCTCCAGTTGTGAGGCTGAGATCTACGCCACAGCCATGGCTGCCCAGGAGCTACGCTGGCTCACCTACCTGCTGACCGACCTCGGAGAGCCGCCTCGTTCTCCTCCAGTTCTGTACGTCGACAACAAGGCCATGATTGCCTTGTGTCAGGAGCACAGACTGGAGCACAGAACGAAGCACATCGCTCTGCGCTACTTCCTTGCTCGAGAGCTGCAGCAGCGTGGTCAGCTTCGTCTCTCGTACGTGGCCACTCGGGCCAACACTACTGATGTGTTCACCAAGGCGCTTCCGCCTTGTGATCATCAGCGTTTCTGTACTGTTCTAGGCCTTGTGCCTACTGTCCCTCACTTGCTCACTTCTTGACTCTGCTTGTACTGTGATCTCTATATATATACCTGCATGCTTACACTTGCTAGGTTGTGATCACTGTACCTCTTGTTATATTATCAAACTGCATGTGAACTGGTCTTGTGACCACTTGCTTGTGCTCGGAATTTGTGTGGTATCCTTGAGATCCACCCTGAGCTTGTTTTGCTTTGCTTTGCTTTGACTAGTCTTGTGACCCCTTGTTCTCCCCCACTTTGCCTATGGGGGTGTGTCAAACATTATATGGGTTACTCTATTGTAGGCTACAGTGGGTTAGCCTTTAGGGGGTTCACAATTCTAGGGTTTCATATTTGTACCCTCACTTGTTTCTAGTTAACACACTTCTCTTTCTTAACACGCTTCTCTTTGAGTAGTAAGAAATCGATCCGTACAACGAAAGAGGAAATAATAAAGAGAGGATCGCTTTCTACGCGCAAGCGCCACCGGAGAAGAAAAGGGTCTTCTGCAAATACTGCAAGAAGACAGGACATACAATCCAAGACTGTTGGAAGCTGAACGGCAACAACAACAACGGCCAGAAGGGTGGAGTGTCAAACATATATGCTATAGTCTGTGTAGGCTGTAGTGGGGTAGTTCATATAGGGTACAACACTTTTAGGTTTCCTACTTGTACCCACCTGTTTGCTAGTTCAGTCATTCGTTCCTTCACTATTCTGACATGGTATTCTGAGCAGGTTCCCTCGTGGGAACGTTTTTTTTTTTTTTTAGGGCCCACCACGATTAACATTTATTTTCCTGCCCTGCCCGAAGCGCGCCTCGCGCCTGCCTCACCTGCGCAGTCGCGCGCCCTACCCTAGTGCCGCCCGTCGCAGCCCTGCCTTCTCGGCCCGTCGCGGCCCTGACCTAACGGCCCGTCGCAGCCTTGCCCTGTCGCCGCCTCGTCGCGGCCCCGACCTAGCCGCCTAGTCGCGGCCCTGCCCTGCCGCCACCCGTGGCCCTGCCTTGCCGCCCGTCGCGACCTACCCTAGCCGCCCGGCGCGGCCCTACCCTGCCGCCCCTCGTCGCGGCCCCGACCTTGCCGCCCGCCGCGGCCTCTGCCCTGCCGCTGCTCGTCGCGGCCCTGCTCTACCGCCGCCCAGCCGCGGCCCTGCCCTTCTGCCGCCCTATCGCGGCCCTGCTCTGCCGCCGACTCGTCGCGGCCCTGCCCTTCAGCCGCCCCAGTCGCGGCCCTGCTCTACCGCCGCCAAGTCGCGGCCCTGCCCTGCTGCCGCCCCAGTCGCGGCCCTGACCTAACCGCCAGCCGCGGCCCTGCCCTGCACCCGCCCCTGGTAAGCACCCACGCCGCCCAGCCGAGCCGCGCCGCCCAGCCGAGCCGCGCCGCCCTGCCGAGCCGCACCGCCCAGCCGAGCCGCGCCGCCCAGTCGAGCCGCGCCGTCTTCCGAGCCGCGCCGCCCTACTGAGCCGCACTGCCCTGCCCGTGCTGCTCCTACTGCTACTGCTGCTGCTGCTGCTTCTGCTGCTACTGCTACTACTGCTGCTACTGCTGCTATGGCTAGCCCTAATGTTCTTACCTTTGATGCTGAGGGTCGTGCTATTGACTTCGACGTTTGGGTAGACGACCTACAGCTCTTTCTTCAGTGCGACTCCAAGGACGGAGTCTCCCTGTTCGATCACACGTCCAGTGTCTCTCCTGCACCTGCTGCCACTACTGACAGTACGGTTCGCTCGCGTTGGACTACTCATGACGCTATTGCTCGCCTTGCTGTTCGTAGTCACCTGCCGTCTGCTGAGCGCGCGCACTTTGGCCAGTACAAGACTCCTAAGTCTCTGTATGACGATGTCGTAGCGCGCTACTCCTCCCCTGCCACTGCTGCCCTCAGCCGCCTCATGCTGCCGTACCTGTTCCCTGACCTTGCCGCCTTTGCCACAGTTGCTGACCTCATTACTCACCTCCGCACTAGTGACGCCCACTACCGCGCTGCGCTTCCCACTGAGTTCTGTGCCAAGAACCCCCCCCCCATGTACATCACCCTCTACTACCTAGTCACCCGTCTCCCTGACTCCCTTCTTCAGTCAGGGACCACTTTCTCTCCCTTTGCCCCACCGAGCTCACTGTCGACCTGCTAGAGGAGCGCCTTACTGCAGCTGAGAAGAGTATCGTTGCTGTAGGTGCTTCTCGCGGCGACCCTCGCGCCCCTTTCTTTGAGGGGTGTTCCCCTGTCCCCCTTCTCCCCTCTGTTGCTTCTGCTGCTGCTGTCGACCTCGTTGGCACTGAGGAGGTCGGGGCTGCGTCTACTCCTAGTGGGAGGCGCCGCACCAGCAAGGGCAAGGGGGGAAAGGGTGGTGGAGGGGACGGAGGAGGCGGAGGGGGTGGCGGTGGAGGTGGGGGTGGTGGCGGGAGTGGGGGTGGCAGTGGAGGTGGTGGAGGCAGCGGCAGCGGCGGTGGAGGCAGCGGCAGTGACAGTGGAGGTGGAGGCGGCGGTGGTGCTGGCCGAGGTGGAGCAGCACAGCGTGGAGGCTTTGGCGGTAGCCAGCGCCAGCAGCCGCCGCGTTCCCGTCCGACCCTTTCACCCCAGCAGCTTCGTGAGTGGTACGCTGGGCGTGGGAGGGCTGGGGGTGCTGGTCCCTGTACTTACGTTCTTCGAACCGGCGGACGCCGTGGGGAGACGTGCGGGCTGCCGCACACTTCGCAGCGCTGCTTCGGTCGCCTGACTGACGCCTGGCGTGCCCAGTTTCATGACGGCGCTGAGCTCCCTCGCTGGGGTGATCTGCTTAAGCAGAATGTTGCTATCTTTGATCTTGATTTCGATGCTATCCTTGCTGCCATGTATGTTGTGACTGATAGTGCTGAGGGTGACTGTTACCTGTGTGTTCCGCCCGACCCGGGCATTGAGGCTGCTGCTCTAGATGCTAGTGAGTCTGCTGCTCCAGGTACTAGTGAGTCTGCTGCTCCAGGTGCTGGTGAGTCTGCTCTCTCTGGTACTGTACCTACTGAGGCCTTGCACACCTTCACACTTGACTCAGGTGCCTCGCGCTCCTTCTTTCGCGACAGCACCACGCTCACGCCGCTCAGTCAGCCGGTTGCACTCTCCCTGGCTGACCCCTCTGGGGGCCCAGTCCTTGCGCACTCCTCCACGGTTCTACCGTGTCCTGCTGCCCCGTCGGGCTTACTGTCGGGGCTCCACCTCCCCTCGTTCTCTACGAACTTGGTGAGTGGAGCTGACCTTCAGGACGTGTGGGTTGACCAGTTCACCCCGGGAGGTCAGCGTGTGACCCACTGTACTTGCTCTCGGACGGGCCGTCATCTGGCCACGTTCACCCGTCGGCCAGGGTCGAGCCTGTACACACTGACTACTGCGTCTCCTCCTGTCTCTGCGTCTGGTCAGGTAGCCGCGTCTAGTCAGGTGTTTGCTGCCGCGTCCAGGTCTAGTCCGGCGTCTGCCCCCTGCTCGTGTCGCCCTCTGTCACACGAGACTCTCCTTTGGCACCACCGCCTTGGTCACCCCTCCCTGCCTCGCCTTCGAGGTATGGCCTCCCGTTTCCTTGTCTCAGGTCTCCCCGAGTCCCTCCCTCCCCTTCCTCCGGGGCCTGCCCCTACCTGTGTTCCTTGTGTTGAGGGCCGGCAACGCGCCGCTCCTCACTCCTCCGAGTTTCCTCCGACAGAGGCTCCCCTGCAGACTCTCCACATGGAGGTGTGGGGCCCAGCCCGCGTCCGTGGACAGGGTCACGAGCGTTACTTCCTGCTGGTTGTTGACGACTACTCGCGTTACACCACAGTCTTCCCCTTGCGTCGCAAGGGTGAGGTCACTGAGGTGTTGATCGACTGGATCCGCGGTGCCCGTCGCCAGCTCAGCGAGAGTTTCGGCTCGGACCTTCCTGATCTGCGTCTGCACAGCAGCTGCGTGAGTGGTACGCTCAGCGCTGTAGCCGTGCTTCTGGAGCTGGAGCTGCTGGAGGTGCTGCTGGTGCTGGAGCTGCTGGAGCCGCTGGTTCTGGAGGTGCTCGTACTGGAGATACTGGCACTGCTGGAGGTCCTGCTGGTGTTGGAGCTGCTGGAGCTGCTGGAGCCGCTGGTCCTGGAGGTGCTCGTACTGGAGGTACTGGCGCTGCTGGAGGTCCTGTTGGTGTTGGAGGTGCTGGAGCCACTGATCCCGAAGGTGCTCGTACTGGAGGTACTGGAGCTGCTGGGGCTGGTGGTGCTGCAGGAGTTGGAGCTGGAGGTGCTGGAGCTGTTGCTGCTGGAGGTGCTGCTGGAGCTGGAGCTGCTGGAGGTGCTGCAGCTGGTGGTGCTGCGGGAGTTGTAGCTGGAGACCCTGGAGCTGAGGGTACTGGTGCTGTCTCTGCTGTTTCTGGAGGCGCTGCGCGGCCGCGGTCGTACTACGTTCCGCTCCTTCAGCAGGTTCTTGGCCTCCCGCCTTCTACTGGTCCCACTCCTCCCTTACTGAGTCCACCGCCTGTTCAGTCGCAGTCGCAGTTACAGCCAGTCTCTCCACTGCCTGGTCCTTCTCCTTACTCTGGACCGACTAGAGGTCTTACGGAGCGTCGTGCGCCTGAGTCTCGTCCTGCGTCGCCTGAGTCTCGTCCTGCGTCGCCTGAGTCTCGTCCTGAGTCGCCTGTTCGCGCTGTTGGCACTGGTCGTGTTCCGCGTCAGCGTCCCCCTCCTGTCCCTGGCACTCACTATATGACTCTGCGTCCTTCCACTGCTCCACAGCGTGTCCCTCTGCCGTCTCCTCCTGCGTCCTCTCTTCCTGACGGTCTGGATCCGGAGTCTGACTCCCTTCGTGCTGCTAGTCCTACTGTCACGCGTTTCCTAGCCACTGTTGTCACTGACCCTTCGTTTGAGTCCACTGCTGCGTCTGCTCTAGTTGCTGAGCTTGTTGACTTTGCTGCCGCCTGTCGTCTAGACTACGCCGCTAGCCTTGTTGCTGAGTCTGAGTCTGCGTCTGTCTGTCCTCCGTCCGTCGGGGGTGAGTGTGCTCTTGGCACGGACGTCTTTGAGGACAGACAGGAGGAGTTTGAGTGCTTTGCCGCTGCTTTACCTCATCTCGTGTCCATGCCGCTTGCCCCTGAGGGAGACCCGGATGCACCAGACATCCCGACCCCGCGCTCTTACGCAGAGGCGATAGAGGGTCCCTACTCCTCTCAGTGGCAGACAGCCATGGACGCAGAGATGGCTTCTTGGAAGTCCACAGGCACCTACGTTGACGAGGTTCCCCCGCCTGGGGCGAACATTGTCAGTGGCATGTGGATCTTCAGGGTAAAGCGGCCGCCGGGTTCTCCGCCTATCTTCAAGGCGCGTTACGTTGCACGAGGCTTCAGTCAGCGACAGGGAGTTGACTTCTTCCAGACCTTCTCTCCTACCCCGAAGATGACCACTCTTCGGGTTCTGCTGCACGTTGCCGCTCAGCGTGACTACGAGCTTCACTCTCTTGACTTCAGCACTGCTTTCCTACAGGGCAGCCTGCACGAGGAGATCTGGCTGCGCCGCCCACCTGGCTTCACTGGGTCGTTTCCTGCTGGTACCCAGTGGAGCCTCCGGCGGCCAGTCTACGGTCTCCGCCAGGCACCCCGTGAGTGGCACGACACACTGAGGACGACTCTTGCTGCTCTTGGGTTTGCTCCTTCTACTGCTGACCCTTCTACGCACCGAAACCACTCTGCCGACGTTCTACGCTCTCGTGTACGTAGACGACTTGGTCTTTGCTACTTCTGATACTGAGGGACTCGCCCACGTGAAGTCGGAGCTGCAGAAGAGACACACGTGCACAGACCTGGGTGAGCTGACAAGCTATCTTGGCTTGCGGATCACCCGGGACAGAGCACAGCGCACCATTACCTTGACTCAGTCACACATGGTGCAGCAGGTCCTTCAGCGCTTCCGCTTCACGTACTCCTCGCCACAGTCCACTCCTCTGCCTACCGGTCACTCGCTCTCAGCTCCACCTTCGGACGAGTCCGTAGAGCCGAGTGGCCCGTATCCAGAGCCTGTGGGCTGCCTCATGTACCTGATGACCTGCACTCGACCTGACCTTGCCTACCCTCTTAGCATTCTAGCACGCTATGTCGCTCCTGGCCGACACAGGAAGGAGCACATGGATGCCGCTAAGAGGGTGTTGCGCTACTTGTGCAGTACGTCGGGCATGGGGCTCGTGCTTGGAGGACGGGCTCGAGTTGTCCTCACTGATCACGCAGACGCTTCCTGGGCTGACGACTTGGCTACGCAGCGGTCGTCACAGGGTTACACTTTCAGTCTTGGCTCTGGTTCTGGTTCGTGGCGGTCTACCCGCTCGTCTTCTGTTCTCAGCTCCAGTTGTGAGGCTGAGATCTACGCAGGGGCCATGGCTGCACAGGAGTTATGCTGGCTCACCTACCTGCTGACCGACCTGGGAGAGCTGCCTCGTTCTCCTCCAGTGCTGTACGTCGACAACAAGGCCATGATTGCCTTGTGTCAGGAGCACAGACTGGAGCACAGAACGAAGCACATCGCTCTGCGTTACTTCCTTGCTCGAGAGTTGCAGCAGCGTGGTTAGCTTCGTCTTGCTTACGTGGCCACTCGGGCCAACACTGCTGATGTCTTCACCAAGGCGCTTCAGCCTTGTGATCATCAGCATTTCTGTACTGTTCTAGGCTTTGTGCCTACTTGGCCTCACTTGCTTACTTCTTAACTCTGCTTGTGAACTGGCCTTGTGGCCACTGTATTGTGATCACTGTATTGCTTGTTCTCCTTTATATAACTCTGCATGTGAACTGGCCTTGTGGCCATTTGCTTGTACTCAGACTGCGTGGTGACGTCGTGATCCACCCTGAGCTTGCTTTGCCTTTCTTGACCGGTCTTGTGACCTCTTGTTCTCCCCCACTTTGCCTATGGGGGTGTGTCAAACATATATGCTATAGTATGTGTAGGCTGTAGTGGGGTAGTTCATATAGTGTACAACACTTTTAGGTTTCCTACTTGTACCCACCTGTTTGCTAGTTCAGTCATTCGTTCCTTCACTATTCTGACATGGAGCGACTTACTAACAAGGGGGAGCGCTAACGCGCAACCAGACAATGTCACCGCCGACCGTCGCCAGCAGCTCTCAAGCTCCGGCACGCATTTCTGCGAACACAAACGACAAGGGTAAAAGCAAGGTATTAACGTGCATGGTGCGTCGGGGACCACCTCGCCCAAACCGACATTATCGCTTCTTCCGCAGCTGGGAGGACATTTTCGCAGACCCACTTCAGGAGCGACCCGAAGGATCGGTTGAAGACGAAGAAGAGAACGATCCGACTTACGACGAGCTGACGGTTGGACGAATGCAGTTCGACTGGGAAGCGCCGCAGTGGATCTAGGAGTCACCACCTGCACGCATCGCATACGACGAGGAAGGGTGTTACTACGACTACGAAAACGAACACGACATGGAGCATCACATCACTCCGAAGCTCTCCAATCTCGCCAAGACAAGGAAAGAGGTTAACAAATGGTACCTGGATAGTTGCTGCGGCCAACACATGGTGTCGTCGAGCATCTTCATCCTCAACAGTCAAGAGCTCATCAACGAGGTTGAAATCACCGTCGCCAACAGCCAGACCATCCACGCCAGGATCCGCGGGCAGATTCAACTGGAGTCACACGACACACGCTACTGTATCCACATCAGCGACGTTCTCGTTGTGCCCGAACTTCAGTACAATCTTCTGTCCCTCGACCAGCTGATGAAGTGCGGCGTCGCTGTGCAAACCACAGAAAACGAGCTTCATTAAATATACGACGGAATCTTCATCGCAAAAGCGACAAGCGAAGGGGGAGTGTTCGTGCTTGACTTCGAATCACCAAATACCTCTGGCGACAACCATCACATCATCGTCCTTGATCCACCTGGCCATCCGTCGCCAACAACGTGGAGTCATCCAGAAGACACCGATTATCAGCGACCCGGCCACGATGGAACCTTCCGCGCTCTTGCCGTACCCGTCGCATCAACCACAAACCCTGCAGACACGGGACCACAAGCGGTGGAAGAAGGAGAAGAGACCACATCAGAACCGGCAGTCACAACAACGGAAACAACAAACACGGAAGTCGGAGGATGGGCGCGAGCAATTTGGCCCCGCGTCCAACAACCTACCGGCTGGAACACCACTCAAGGCTTTGACGCCGTGGACACACGATGGATCATGAAGAACACCGCGCTGGGAGAAGCCGTCTCAGCTGAAACTGGATGGAGAAACGTTGCCGAAGGACCTGCGACAGAGGAAGCAGAAGCAGCAGAAGAACCAGAGATCAGTGAGGAGGCACCAGAAGCAGAGGAAGAAGAGTCCCTGACGGAATACGGCCCTCACCTCATTCCTGTCACAACGGATGGTAGGGATTACCTCCGCATCGAGACAAGGGGAGCAGCGATAGGCGACACCGACTTCGAAGAAGGAGAAATCACGCAGCCAGAAGATCGTCGCCCACGCGTCTCACCGCCACCTCCAGAAGGACCACTGGAGCTTCCCGTGACGATCGACACTTCCACCATCGGCGACAGCAGCAGAACATACCACGGCGCGACACTCCAAGCAGCGGCAGTCCAAGCTACTGTGCCGGCGAATCTGCGGAACAAGTCGGGAAGGAAACCGCAGAGACAATATTAACACGGGAGAAATAGATCTACGCACGCACGAAGGGACATCGTGCCGACGGAGACATCTGGCACCAACGCTTCGGGCACCCATCAATTGAAGTGCTCAACAACTGCATCAACGCAAACGTCTTTGCGGCAGACGCACTGTTGCTGCCAGATGGAAAGTTGCTCAAGCCAAGAACCGATCTACCCAACTGCACCGTCTGCCCGGCAGCGGCGCTACGTCACACACCCTTCGCCGAAAAGATCACTGGAGCCGAACGCTACAAACCGCTCGAGAAGGTCTACAGCGACTTCTTGGTGCTGACGGCAAAAGGAGTCGGGGGAGAGCAGTATACACTTACCTTCATCGATGCCGGCACTCGCTTCGTCTGGGCCGTAATCGTCACCAACCGCTATCTCGCCTACAAGTTCTTCGAGGTCTGGCTTAGCATGTCGGAAATGCAGAGCGAAGGAGGAAAACCGAAGGCCTTCCAAACAGACGGAGCTCTGGAATACCAGACGGGAGGAGTTCAAAACCCTATGCAAACAGAAGGGAATCAAGAGGATGATCTCCCTTCCCTACGCCCACGAGCAGCAGGGCTTGGCTGAGCGAACCAACAAGAGCCTCGCGACAAAAATGCGAGCCCTCATGAAGCAGTCAGCTGTGCCAACCAAATATTGGCCCTTCGCGATGGCACATGCAGTTCGGCTGCACAACATGCTCTCCTCAAAAGCACTGTCCAGCAACATCTCACCTTTCAAGGAGTGGACCGGAAAACACCCCGATACACGCATGCTGTGAGTCTTCGGGTGCATGGTACAGTACCGCCCCCACACTGCCCGGACCGGAAAATTCGAAGACCGTGCTCGGTGGGGCATTCACCTCGGAATCGAATCCGAATACCACGCCTAAACAATTCTGGACTTCGCCACCCACCAGCTCACGCGTTCACGTGACTGCATCTTCTACGAAAGACTCACCCTCTCACTGTACCGCCAGCACCGCACTGCACAAAACGCATCAGACAACATTTTCTAGGGACAGCACAGCTACGCCAATGACGAGGATGATGTCGACGTGGCAAGAGAACAGCCAGACGAGACAACTGGGGACGAGGCACTCTTCGTACCTGTTACGGAGGACTTCGGAACAGCAGCCTTCTTCCCAACAGACACCAATCCACGCGAAGGAATACAGGCACAACATGATTACGCAAGTGCAGAAATGCACTCACCCATGGAGGAAGAACCAGCCCACAACACCTCTCGCGACACCATTCGCGACATCCCCGGCAACGATGACGACGTGATTGAGGTTACCACCACAGCCGAGTCCAACCTCACCGGCCTTCGCATTCTCGGTCTCGCCGTCGCCATTCGGGGTAACAAGCAGTTGGTCGAACCCACCACCGTTTGCCAGGCTCTCAGCGGGCCCGATGCTGATAAATGGAGAGCAGCCATCGCCGCCAAAGTTGCTGCACTCCAGCGGCGTGGCACCTGGAAGCTGGTACCACGCCGACATGCAAAGGGGAGGAAAATTCTCACAGGGAAATGGTTCTTCAGGATCAAGACTCTCGCGGATGGGACTGTCGACAAGTATAAAGCACGTTGGGTCGTCCGCGGATTCGAGCAGACTCAGTTCGTGGACTACAATCAGACATTCGCACCCGTCGGCCGACATACCTCTGTACGCATCCTTCTCTGCATCGCTGCCATGAAGCAGCGGCCCCTCCGCAAGATCACGTCTCCAACGCCTTCCTCTACGCAATCGTCGACGCCATCATCTACGTCGAGCAGCCGCACGCCTTCAAGGAAGACGGCGACACCATCTGCCTGCTCCAGAAGTCCCTGTACGGCATCAAGCAAGCGCCACGCTTGTGGCAGCAGTACCTCCACACCGTGCTCATCGAGCTCGGCTTCCAACAGCTTCCCCACGATCAGGGGATGAACCGCCTTGAATCCCGCGGCAGCTTCATCCTGTTCGCCGCCTACGTGGACGACCTGCTCTACACCGGGGACAACACGGAGCTGCTCGACCGCTTCGAGCACGACATCAAGGAGAAGCTTGAGGTGACCATCGACCACGACGTCACCCAATTCCTCGGCCTCAACGTCACTCAGACCGCCGACACGATCCACCTCTCCGCCGCAAAGTACGCCGAAACCCTCGCGAAGAAATTTGGCATCGCCCCCATCGGCATCAGTACCCCATTCCGCATTCCTCCCCCTAACCACGAGCCTGATACCACCTCGCTATCTCCGGCCGATCACCGTCTCTACCAGCAGCAACTCGGGTGTCTGCTATTTGCCGCCGTCACATGCCGCCCGGACCTCTCGTACGCCGCTAGCCAGCTCGCCCAGTACCTGCGCCGACCAGAAGGGGAGAACATGGCGGACCTACGACGCGCCCTACAGTACTTCATCTCCACGCCCGACGTCGGCCTCACCTACAAAGCGAACTTAACAGCTACTCTACAGCTCACGGGCTACGTGGATGCCGACCACGCTGGGGACGCAGACAACAGAAGGTCCCGCACAGGTTTCACTTTCAAGCTCGAACCTGCAGGAACCATCTCCTCGAACTCACAGAAGCAGGAGCTCATCGCCCTCTCGTCAGCAGAAGCATAACTCATCGCAGCAAGCGCAGTAGTTTGTGAAGGACTCTACCTCACAGAGCTCCTACAGGAAACAAAGACGGCGATGAACGGGTCATTCAAGTTACACTGCGACAACCAGAGCGCGATCAAGATCGCGAACAACCCAGACTTTGTCAACCGCACGAAACACATCGCCCTGCGTTACTTCTTCGTCAAGGACGAAATCGACAAAGGGAAGGTCCAGGTCACCTATTGCCCAACTGGTGAAATGGCAGCAGATTTTCTGACGAAGAAGCTGCCACGTCAGAAGTTCCAGTATTGTGCCGACCCGTGCGGAGTCGTCCAAAAGAGCCACGTGGCACACCTCCAGGAATGAAGGGGAGTGTTGGAGTATGGAGGGAATTGAGTCTAAGCATTCCCGTAGGTGCAAGCCGTATCGCATCAGTCCCTATCGAAGCAGCGCTAGCGGCAGTATCGGATCAGCCCGTATCAAGGGCAGGAAGGTCATCAGTCGCAAGAGTCAACTGTCGCGACTATAGGCGTAACCGTGCGTACGGTTACACGCATCGACTCAGTAACACGAAGAAGTGCAATATTCAGAGTCAATGTAGAAATGCCTGTAAAGCAGTTAGAACAAGGGAATGTACCCCTCAGTCTACATGGCTAGTTAGATCTATTTAATGTGTGCAATGTTATGTTTTTAATCAACTTTGTTATCTACTGTCAAATGTTGATGTTTGTGATAGGCTGTAGTGAGGTGCTCCTTAGTGAGTACAAACATGTTAGGGTTTCCTAGTTGTACCCCAACTCCTTCTTAGTCAAGCATTCCGTTGTTCGCTAACTTTGAGATGGTATCATGAGTAGGTGTCGATCCTCTCGCCTAGCCTAGCCTACCTTGCGCCCTAGCACCCTCCGCGCCCTCCGCGCCTTAGCCTCCGCGCCCTCCGCACCATCTCCGCGCCTTAGCGCCCTCCTCCTCCGCGCGTTAGCGCCCTCCGCGCCCCTAGCCTGCGCCCCTAGCCCGTCGCCCAGGCCCACGCCCTAGCCCGACGCCCAGGCGCCCGCCCTAGCTCGTCGCCCAGGCGCCCGCCCTAGCCCGTCGCTCAGGCGCCTGCCCTAGCCCGTCGCCCAGGCGCCCGCCCTAGCCCGTCGCCCAGGCCCGCGCCCTAGCCCGTCGCCCAGGCGCCCGCCCTAGCCCGTCGCCCAGGCGTCCGCCCTGGCCCGTCGCCCCAGCCCGCGCCCTAGCCCGTCGCCCCAGCCCGCGCCCTAGCCCGGCGCCCCAGCCCGCGCCCTGGCCCGTCGCCCCAGCCCCGCAGGCAGCGCGCCGCGCGGGTAGCGCGCCCCGCGGGTAGCGCGCCCCGCAGGCAGCACACCCTGCAGGCAGCGCGCCCCGGAGCGCTTTAGTGCCAGAAAATAAATAAATTAATTAAACCCTTAAAAAAAAAAAAAAAAAAAAAAAAAAGGTTTAGGGTGGGGGCCTGCAACTGACGCCCGCGTTCCTGCTTGCCGGACGACCTGCACAGTTGCCTACATCCCGCAGCCGTCAGTACTGTAGCCCCTACTGTCGCACGTACTTTCCGCTGCTAGTGGCTCTACTAGCGGCAGCCGACAGTCGCACTTACGGTCTCTAGCTCCGGCCGTTCCTACCTCCAGCCAGCCCTAGCTTGCCGTTTCTAGCTCCAGCCAGTTGTGCTCTAGCCGTTCTAGCTCCAGCCGTTCTCGCTCCAGCCGTTCTCGCTCCAGCCGTTCTCGCTCCTCGCTCGTAGCTCAGTTTGCTCCGTGCTCCGGCCGTTCCTCGCTTCTAGCTCAGTTTGCTCCGTGCTCCAGCCGTTCCTCGCCTAGTTTCACCTGGCGCTCCTAGCTTAGTTCGCTCCGTGCTCTAGCAGTTACTCGCCTAGTTTCACCTGGCGCTCCTAGTTGTTCTCGTTTTTCACTGCAGCCATCCCTAGCTCCTGTCGCTCCTAGCCTGCCACTCCTGCACCCCGCTAGCTTCTATCATGGAGTCCACTAGGGTTCTCCAGCAGCAGGGACAGCAGCAGCGGCCGTTTCAGCAGTGGCTTCCGCAGCAGCAGGGGCGCCCTCAGCAGCTGTGGCGCCCTCAGCAGCCGTGGGGGCCTGGTGGTTCAGGTCGCGTTGGCTGCAGCAGCGGCCCAGCCAGCTGGGGGGCTCGTCGCGGTGGCCGCGACGTCGGCCCCTGCCAGTACCGGATCCTGACCGGCCCTGGTGCTGGCACTACTTGCTGGCGTCCTGACCACTCTGCACAGCGCTGCTACAGCCGCCTCGACGACCTTTTCCTTGAGCGTTTTGGGCCTGAGTCGGCTCCCCCGATCTGGCCCGGTCTGTTTCGTAGTGGTTACCCTGTGTTTGATATGTCTATGGATGCTATTTATTCTGTCACGTACGGATCTCTTGGCTTACGTGTACCTAGCTTAGGACCTTTGCCTGTTGCTAGTGTCGGTACTTGTGCTTTTAGTGTAGGTGCTTGTGTAGTCACTAGCCCAGCCGTGACGACTGCTGTTGCGTCGCTCTCCTTCACGCTGGACTCCGGCGCGTCTCAGTGCTTCTTCCGCGACCACACCACTGTCACACCTCTTTCGGCTCCAGTCCCAGTTGCCCTGGCTGATCCTACTTCAGGACCAGCAGTTGCTCGCAGCTCGACCACCCTCCCGTGCTCAGCTGTCCCCTCTGGTTTTCTCACTGGTCTCTACATCCCCTCGTTCTCTCGGAACTTGGTGGGTGTTGGATACCTTCAGGACCGGGGGATCACAGTCACTTTTCCTGCGCACGGGAGGACTGCGATCTGTACGGACTCTTCCACCGGGGCAGTTCTTGCCACGTTCACCAGAGAGCCCCACTCAGGTCTCTTCATCCTGCACACTCCGCCCCCGCAGGTAGCTGCGTCTGGTCAGGTTGCTGCGTCCCCACCGGTTGCTGTGTCCGGTCAGGTTGCTGTGTCCGGTCAGGTTGCGGTGTCTGGTCTAGTTGCTGCGTCTTGCTCGTATCGGTCTTTCACCCACCGGACCGTCTTGTGGCACCACCGTCTTGGCCACGCGTCGATCCCCCGCCTCCGCACTATGGCTAGTCACCGTCTTGTCTCAGGTCTCCCTCGAGTCTTCCCGTCGCTCCCTCCCTCGCCTGCGCCGCCGTGCACTCCTTGCGTCGCCGGCCGTCTTCGTGCCACTCCGCACTCCTCCTCCCTTCGTCCGGCCACTGCTCCCTTCCAGACACTCCACTTGGATGTCTGGGGCCCTGCACCTACGCAGGGACCTGAGAGGGAGCGCTACTTTTGGTGGTCGTCGACGACTTCTCCAGGTACACCACGGTGTTTCCTCTCGCGAAGAAGTCCGAGGTGACTTCTACGCTAATCCGGTGGCTTCTAGCCACTGAGGGCACTCGTGGCCGTCGTGTCTCCTGTCTCCACTCTGACCGTGGGGGTGAGTTTCGCTCAGGCATTCTTGCCGGATTCTGCGGCGAGCAGGGCATCGTACAGTCCTGGACGCTGCCGGAGTCCCCACAGCAGAATGGGGTTGCTGAGCGCCGCATTGGCTTGGTCATGGACATCGCCCGCACGTCCATGATTCATGCCCGTGCGCCCCATTTTCTGTGGCCCTACGCGGTTCGCTACGCCGCTCACCAGCTGAACCTCCAGCCGCGCGTCTCGCGGCCAGAGGCTTCACCGACCAGTCTTTGGACCGGGTCCCCTGGTGTTGGGTCAGATTTTCGTGTCTGGGGCTGTCTTTCGCTTGTCTGCGACACCTCTGCGGACAAGCTCTCGGCTCGCGCCGTCCCCTGCGTCTTCCTTGGTTTCCCGGTAGCCTCGGCCGACTGGTCCTTTTACCACCCACCCCTCCACCAGTTCCTAGACTCCCGTGACGTCCGGTTCGACGAGTCAGTGTCCTACTACACCCGGTACCCCTGTCGAGGTCTCCCGGTTCCCCCTCCCCCCCTCTTCCTCGCACCCTCTCTTCCCCCTGCTCCCGCTCCTCCGGTACCCCCACCCCCCCCTGGTCCTGCCCCGTCAGGTGTGTCTCACGCTACCCCTCTACCCTTGGTCGCGCGTCAGGTAGCGTCTCCCTCCCCGCAGTCCTCCTCACAGTCCCCTCAGCAGCCTTCGGTACTTCCGCGACATGCTACTGTGGACTCGGTTGGTGTTGGAGCTGGAGGTGCAGCCACTGGCGGTACTCGGTCCGGGGGTGCTCGTTCGAGGGGTGCTGGAGTTGGAGGTGCTGGCGCAGGTGGCGCTAGCCCTGGGGGTGCTGGAGCTGGAGGTCCTGGCACTGGAGGTGCTAGTCCTGGGGGTGCTGGAGCTGGAGGTGCTGGCGCAGGTGGCGCTAGCTCAAGGGGTGCTGGAGCTGGAGGTGCTGGCACTGGAGGTGCTAGTTCTGGGGGTGCTGGAGTTGGAGGTCCTGGCACTGGCGGTGCTGGTTCTGGGGGTGCTGGAGCTGGAGGTGCTGGCACAGGAGGTGCTGGTTCTGGGGGTACTGGTCCTGGAGGTGCTGGTTCAGGGGGTGCTGGTGTTGGAGGCTCTGGCACTGGAGGTGCTGGTTCTGAGGAGACTGGAGCTGGAGACACTGGTTCTGCGGAGTCCACTCCGCCTCCCCACCGCCACGACACACGTCTCCAGGCGGCCTGTCGGCGTGAGCGTGAGGAGCAGGTGCTGTTGGAGAGGGAGCGGCAGGAGTTGCGGCAGTTGGACCTGCTGGAGCAGCAGCGGCAGCAGCAGCAGCAGCAGCCGCCGTAGCAGCAGACACCGCCGCCACAGCCGCGCCCACCGCAGCTCCCTCTGGAGCGGCAGTTGTTCCCACCCGTGAGTGGCCTTCGGGCCATTGGTCTTCCCTCCTCTCCTCCTGTTCACACTCCGTCCCCTCCAGCGTTTGGTCCCACGTTTTCTCCTCCTGACGACAGTCCGGCGGTCTGGTCTTCTCCTCCACCGCAGTCTCCTCCACCTGGTGTCCCACACTCTCGTGTCCGTCCCTGTCCTCCGCGTGCTCGTCACTTGTCTCCCGTTACCGACCTCTGCACTGCCCTCCTTTGTTTGTATCTTCGTCGTCCTCCTCCTGAGTCCGTTCTCCCGTCTCCTCCTCCGTCCTCTCTCCCTTTCCCCCCTACTCCTGTCACTGACTACTACCGCGCTGTTCGTCCTGTTGTCTCTCGTGTCCTCGCCACTCTTGTCACCGACTCTCGTTTCCCTCCGTCGTCTGTCTCGGCTCTCACTGCCGCTGTCGCTGAGTTTGCTGCCGCCAGTCGCCTTGACTACACCACCCGTGTGGTGCCAACTCCTCCCTCCCGTCCTCTGTCCGTCGGGGGTGAGTTTGCCCTTGACTGTGACGTCCTAGAGGACAGAGAGTCTGAGCTGGAGTACTGGGTAGCTGCTTCTCCCTCTGTCTGTGCCATGCTGCTATCCCCTGAGGGAGACCCCGACGCCCTTGACATACCGACTCCTCGTACTTACCGCGAGGCAGTGTCAGGGGCGTGGGCCTCACAGTGGAAAGCGGCTATGGCCTCGGAGTTAGCGTCTTGGAGATCCACAGGCACCTACGTCGACGCAGTTCCCCCTCCCAGGGCGAACGTAGTCGATGGCATGTGGCTCTTCAAGGTGAAGCGGCCGCCTGGTTCACCGCCTGTGTTCAAGGCGCGCTACGTGGCTAGGGGTTTCAGTCAGCGTGAGGGAGTTGACTTCTTCCAGACCTTTGCCCCGACCCCGAAGATGACTACTCTTCGGGTGTTACTGCATGTAGCAGCACAGCGAGACTACGAGCTGCACTCCCTTGACTTCTCTACTGCGTTTCTCCAGGGCCGACTACACGAGGAGATCTGGCTGCGCCGCCCTCCTGGCTTCATTGACACCTTCCCACCTGGGACCCAGTGGAGGCTGAGACGGCCAGTCTACGGTCTCCGCCAGTCGCCCCGTGAGTGGCACGACACTCTTCGCTCCACGCTTCGTGACCTTGGATTTCGTCCTTCCTCTGCCGACCCGTCGCTGTTTGTCCGCACTGGTTCCACTCCTTTCTTTATACCAGTGTACGTCGACGACTTGGTCTTTGCCACAGCAGACAGGGCAGCTCTGGCTCTGGTGAAGTCCGAACTGCAGAAGAGACACAAATGCACTGACCTAGGTGAACTGCAGCGCTACCTTGGCCTGCAGATCACCAGGGACAGAGCCGCTCGCACCATCACACTGACTCAGTCACACATGGTGCAGCAGGTCCTTCGGCGGTTCGACTTCCAGTTCTCCACCACACAGCCCACACCTCTTGCTGTTGACCACAGACTCACTGGTCCCTTTCCGGACGAGCCTTTTGAGTCCAGTGGTCCCTACGCAGAGCTGGTGGGCTACCTCATGTACCTGATGACTTGTACTCGGCCGGAGCAGAATCCGAGGCGGATATATTCTTGACCTAGCTCGCAAGGCGGCGTCCCACTCCTTCCATGTGCGTATTGTAGCCACTCCGAATATTGATGTTGCTCGGCTTGACAGGTGTTGAAGCCATGTCGTTCGCATGTATCGTTCCTGCCGAAGTCCTTTCGGATTGCAGCGTGTGGCGCCACCAATCCAACGCATCTCCGCGCAACAGTGAAATAGAAAAATTGATGCAGGCGGTATTGTCGGTAACATTAGCAGCATTGAAGAAAACATCCACGGCGAACACCCACCATGGAACAGCGACGAAGTTGTCACTTGGGTTGAACGGGGGCAGGTTCGTCGGATTTATCTTGTTAGCTATTGAGACTGTTGCCAGTACTGTCGCTGCTACTGTTATCGGCGGTGTCGTTGGTGCCCTCCTCGTTTCTGCAGCATCCATCGACTGTTCGATTTCACTGAAGACAGACTCGTTTGTCAGAATGAGAGAAGTGTTTGAACTAACAACATTGGGAGTACAAGTAGGAAAACCTAGAAGTTGTACCCCCTAAGGCTAAACCCACTATAGCCTACAGAGCAGAAACATATACAATGTTTGACACACCCCCATAGGCGAAGTGGGAGACAACCAGATGGTCACAAGACCAGTCAAAGCAAAGCAAAGCAAAACGAAGCTCAGGGTGGATCTCAAGGATACCACACAAATTCCGAGCACAAGCAAGCGGTCACAAGACCAGTTCACATGCAGTTTGATAATACAACAAGAAATACAGTGATCCCAACCTAGCAAGTGTAAGCATGCAGGTATATGTATAGAGATCACAGTACAAGCAGAGTCAAGAAGTAAGCAAGTGAGGCACAGTAGGCACAAGGCCTAGAACAGTACAGAAACGCTGATGATCACAAGGCTGAAGCGCCTTGGTGAACACATCAGCAGTGTTGGCCCGAGTGGCCACGTAAGCAAGACGAAGCTGACCACGCTGCTGCAACTCTCGAGCAAGGAAGTAGCGCAGAGCGATGTGCTTCGTTCTGTGCTCCAGTCTGTGCTCCTGACACAAGGCAATCATGGCCTTGTTGTCGACGTACAGAACTGGAGGAGAACGAGGCGGCTCTCCAAGGTCAGTCAGCAGGTAGGTGAGCCAGCGTAACTCCTGTGCAGCCATGGCCCCTGCGTAGATCTCAGCCTCACAACTGGAGCTGAGAACAGAAGACGAGTGGGTAGACCGCCAAGAAACAGAGCCGGAGCCAAGGCTGAAGGTGTAACCCTGTGACAACCGCTGCGTAGTCAAGTCGTCAGCCCAAGAAGCGTCAGCGTGACCAGTGAGGACAACTCGAGCCCGTCCTCCAAGCACAAGCCCCATGCCCGACGTACTGCACAAGTAGCGCAACACCCTCTTAGCGGCATCCATGTGCTCCTTCCGGTGACGGCCAGGAGCGACATAGCGTGCTAGGATGCTAAGAGGGTATGCAAGGTCAGGTCGAGTGCAGGTCATCAGGTACATGAGGCAGCCCACAAGATCTGGGTACGGGCCACTCGGCTCTACGGACTCGTCCGAAGGTGGAGCTGAGAGCGAGTGACCGGTAGGCAGAGGAGTGGACTGAGGCGAGGAGTACGTGAAGCGGAAGCGCTGAAGGACCTGCTGCACCATGTGTGACCGAGTCAAGGTAATGGTGCGCTGTGCTCTGTCCCGGGTGATCCGCAAGCCAAGATAGCTTGTCAGTTCACCCAGGTCTGTGCACGTGTATCTCTTCTGCAGCTCCGACTTCACGTGGGCGAGTGCCTCAGTGTCAGCAGTAGCAAAGACCAGGTCGTCTACGTACACGAGAACGTAGAACGGCGGCAGAGTGGTGTCGGTGCGTAGAAACAGCGACGGGTCAGCAGTAGAAGGAGCAAACCCAAGAGCAGCAAGAGTCGTCCTCAGTGTGTCGTGCCACTCACGGGGTGCCTGGCGGAGACCGTAGACTGGCCGCCGGAGGCTCCACTGGGTACCAGCAGGAAACGACCCAGTGAAGCCAGGTGGGCGGCGCAGCCAGATCTCCTCGTGCAGGCTGCCCTGTAGGAAAGCAGTGCTGAAGTCAAGAGAGTGAAGCTCGTAGTCACGCTGAGCGGCAACGTGCAGCAGAACCCGAAGAGTGGTCATCTTCGGGGTAGGAGAGAAGGTCTGGAAGAAGTCAACTCCCTGTCGCTGACTGAAGCCTCGTGCAACGTAACGCGCCTTGAAGACAGGCGGAGAACCCGGCGGCCGCTTTACCCTGAAGATCCACATGCCACTGACAATGTTCGCCCCAGGCGGGGGAACCTCGTCAACGTAGGTGCCTGTGGACTTCCAAGAAGCCATCTCTGCGTCCATGGCTGTCTGCCACTGAGAGGAGTAGGGACCCTCTATCGCCTCTGCGTAAGAGCGCGGGGTCGGGATGTCTGGTGCATCCGGGTCTCCCTCAGGGGCAAGCAGCATGGACACGAGATGAGGTAAAGCAGCGGCAAAGCACTCAAACTCCTCCTGTCTGTCCTCAAGAACGTCCGTGCCAAGAGCACACTCACCCCCGACGGACGGAGGACAGACAGACTCAGACTCAGCAACAAGGCTAGCGGCGTAGTCGAGACGACAGGCGGCAGCAAAGTCAACAAGCTCAGCGACTAGAGCAGACGCAGCAGAGGACTCAAAGGTAGGGTCAGTGACAACAGTGGCGAGGAAACGCGTGACGGTAGGACTGGCAGCATGAAGGGAGTCAGACTCCGGGTCAGGGACGTCAGGAAGAGAGGACTCAGGAGGAGACGGCAGAGGGACACGCTGTGGAGCAGTGGACGGACGCAGCGTCATATAGTGAGTGCTAAGGACAGGAGGAGGACGCTGACGTGGAACACGACGACCAGCGCGGACAGCGCGGACAGACGACTCTGGACGAGACTCAGGTGACGCAAGACGAGACTCAGGCGACGCAGGACGAGACTCAGGCTCACGACGCTCCGTAAGACCTCTAGTCGGCCCAGCGTAAGGAGAAGGACCAGGCAGAGGAGAGGCAAGCTGTAACTGTGACTGCGACTGGACAGGTGGTGGACTCAGTAGGGGAGGAGTAGGACCAGTAGAGGGCGGGAGGCCAAGAACCTGCTGAAGGAGCGGAACGTAGTACGGCCGCGGCCGCGCAGCACCTCCTGAACCAGCAGAGACAGCACCAGCACCCCCAGCCCCAGGGTCTCCAGCTACAACTCCCGCAGCACCACCAGCAGCTCCAGAAGCTCCAGCACCTCCAGCTCCAACCCCCGCAGCAGCTCCAGTCCCAGCAGCTCCAGTACCTCCAGTACGAGCACCTCCAGGACCAGTGGCTCCAGCAGCTCCAACACCAGCAGCACCTCCAGCAGCACCAGCACCAGCAGCACCTCCAGCAGCACCACCAGCAGCTCTAGCACCAGCAGCACCTCCAGCAGTACCAGCTCCAGCAGCACCAGCTCCAGCTCCAGCAGAACCCCCAGTCCCAGCAGCTCCAGTACCGCCTGTACGAGCACCTCCAGGACCAGAGGCTCCAGCACCTCCAGCAGCACCAGGGCCTCCAGCGGGCCGTACCCCAGCGCTAGGAGCGCCGCTCCGGAGGCTGCAGCGCCGAGCGTACCACTCACGCAGCCGCTGAGGGGAGGGAGGCTCTGGCCGCGACACGGCACCCGCAGCACCACCAGCTCCAACTCCGACAGAACCCCCAGCTCCAGCAGCCCCACGCCAGAGGCTCCAGCGCTGAGAGTACCACTCACGCAGCTGCTGTGAAGAGGGAGCGCCACCAGGCGCAGCACGGTCAGTCTCTGAGCCGCCAGCCTCAGCTCCCCCAGGCCCAGTACCCCCAGTCTCAGCACCCCCAGGCTCAGCACCCCCAGTCTCAGCACCCCCAGGCTCAGTACCCCCAGTCTCAGCACCCCCAGGCTCAGCACCCCCAGTCTCAGCACCCCCAGACCCAGTACCCCTCGCAGGACCAGAGTCGACAGCTACCTCGACAGGCTCGACTGGGTCTACCTGGGAAACACCTTAGGGAGCAAGACCCTGGGGAGGGAGGGGGTCTACCGGAGGGACACCTGGGGTGAGGAAGAGCGGCGGGGGGGGAAGCGGGGCAGTGCGGTGGGGGAAGAGACGGTAAAAGGGACCGACTCGTCAAAAATGACGTCCTGAGAGGGGAAGACACGGCGCGAGGTGGGGTGGTAAAACTGCCAGCCAGGCGCGTCAGGGACAAAGCCAAGGAAGATACAGGGAACAGCGCGGGCGGAGAGCTTGTCCGCGGACGTATCGCGGACAAAAGCACGAGATCCCCAGACCCGGAACACCGACGCATCGCCAACCTCTCCCGTCCAACGCAGTGTCGGCGAGGTCTCCGGAACGGAGACACGAGGCCAGAGGTTGAGCTGATGCGCAGCGTATCGAACCGCAAACGGCCACAGAAAATGGGGGGCAGCCGCATGGATCAGGGAGGTACGAGCGACCTCCATGACTAAGCCAATGCGGCGCTCAGCAACCCCATTTTGCTGAGGAGAGGCCGGAAGCGCGAACGACTGCTCAATGCCCTCCCCCTGACAGAAGGCCCTCAAGAGGTCGGAGGAAAACTCACCACCTCTGTCAGAGTGCAGACGCAGGACAGGAAAGTCCGTGTGGAAGCGCTTGTGCAGCTGGAGACGACTCTGGTGGATCCAAGGGATCAAAACATCAGGGACTTCACCCTTGGTGCGCAAGGGGAAGACCGTGGTGTAACGCGTGTAGTCGTCAACCACCAGCAGGAAGTAGCGCTCTGCGCCCGGTCCACGGACGCGGGCTGGGCCCCACACGTCCAGGTGGAGAGTCTGCAGGGGAGCCTCTGTCGGGGGGAACGAGGAGGAGTGAGGAGCGGCGCGCTGCCGCCCCTCGACACAGGGAAGGCAGGGAGGGGCAGGAGAGGGTGGCAGGGGAGGCAGGGTCTCGGGAAGACCAGAGACAATGTACCGGGAGTGCATGCCACGAAGGCGCTGCACTGACGGGTGACCAAGGCGGTGGTGCCAGAGGACGGTCTGGTGCGACAGGGAGCGACACGAGCAGGGGGCCGACAGCTGACCTGACGCAGACGTAGATGCAAACGCAGCTACCTGAGGGGACTCAGTGGTCAGTGTGTACAGGTCCGACCCCGGCTGCCGAGTGAAGGTAGCCAGGTGGCGACCCGTCCGAGCACACGTGCAGTGGGTCACACGCTCATGGGCCGGGGTGAACTGGTGAACACCCCCATCCTGGAGAGCACAGCCCGCCACCAAGTTCGTAGAGAACGAGGGGAGGTAAAGACCAGACAGGGTGCCGGACGGGACCGCAGGACAAGGGAGGACAGTGGAGGAGGTCGCAAGGACCGGGCCCCCGGAGGGGTCAGCCAGGGAGACAGCAACAGGCCAAGCTAGCTGCTCAAGGACAGTGCGGTCACGAAAGAAGCAGCGGGAAGCACCCGAGTCCAGTGTGAAGGTGTGCAGTGCCTCAGTAGACGCAGTACCAGCAGGCGCAGACGCACGAGCACCTGGAGCAGCAGACTCACTAGCACCTAGAGCAGCAGCCTCACCAGGACCTAGGACAGCAGACGCACTAGCACCTAGAGCGGCAGCCTCACTGGTCCCAATACCCGGGTCAGGCGGTACACACAGGTAACAGTCACCCTCAACACTAACAGTCAATGCATACATGGCACCAAGGATAGCATCAAAATCAAGAGCAAAGATATCAATGTTCTTTCTCATCAGATCAGCCCAGCGGGGCAGCTCAGTGGCGTCAGGAAACTGCGTGCGCCAGGCGTCGTCGAGACGAAAGAAGCAGCGCTGTGCCGTGTGGAACCTCCCACAGGTCTGGCCAGTGCGGTCACCTGTGCGGATAACGTACGGGCAGGTACCTCCACCCCCAGACCCCCCACGCTGAGAGTACCACTCACGAAGCTGCTGGGAGGACGGGGTCTCGCTGGGACGCTGCTGCTGCTGCCTCTGGCCACCACCGAACCCTCCACGCTGCACCGCTCCACCGCGCCCGCCACCAGCTCCACCGCCGCCACCACTACCACCACCACCCCCGCCACCCCCACTACCGCCGCCGCCACCACCCCCGCCTCCGCCACTTACCCCCCCACCATCAGTACCACTCCCACCACCGCCACCACCCCCGCCTCCTCCACCCCCTCCACTACCTCCGCCCCCTCCTCCACCTCTGCCACCCTTGCCCCCCTTGCCCTTGCCTCCCTTGCGCCTCCAACTAGGAGCAGGCGCAGCCCCGACCTCCTCAGCACCGAGGTAGTCGACAGCAGCAGCAGATGCAATGGAGGGGAGAAGGGGGGAGGGGGAACATCCCTCAAAGAAGGGAGTGCGAGGGTCGCCACGAGAGGCACCTACAGCTACAATGCTAGTCTCAGCTGCAAGGAGCTCCTTCTCGAGCAGGTCGACAGTGAGGTCAGTGGGGGAGAGGGCGAGAAAGTGGTCCCTGACAGCGCGAAGAGAGTCAGGGAGGCGAGTGACTAGGTGGTAGAGTGTGAGGTACATCGGGGGAGGGTTCTTGGCGAGGAAATCAGGAGGAAGCGCGGCACGGTAGCGGAGATCACTAGTACGGAGGTGAGTGATAAGGTCAGCTACAGTGGCAAAGGCGGACAGATCGGGGAAGAGATAGGGCAGTGAGAGACGGCCTATCGCAGCAGTAGCAGGGGAGGAGTAGCGCGCAACTACAGCATCGTACAGCTCCTTAGCGGTCTTATGCTGGCCAAAGTGCTCGCGCTCATCTAACGGCAGGTGGCTGCGAATGGCTAGGCGAGCGTGAGCGTCACGGGTCTGCCACTGTGAGCAAGCTGTACTGTCAGCAGTAGCAGCAGGTGCGGGAGCTACGCCGGACGTGTGGTCAAACAGGGAAATGTCAAACATTATATGTGTTATAGTGTTGTAGGCTACAGTGGGTTAGCCTCTAGGGGGTACATTGCTCTAGCTTTTGGTACTTGTACTCTCATTCTTTCTAGTTCAACCACTTCACTCATTCTGACATGGTATTACGAGCCTAGGGTAAGGAACCTAGGACCGTTCTTAGGGCCCACCGTTTCCGCTCGAAGCGCCCTCGTGCGCCGTCCCGTCCTAGCGCCCTCGTGCGCCTCGCTCCTAGTGCGCCCTCGCGCGCCCTCCTCTTCTCTTCAACTGCCCGTGCGCAGCCGCTAGCAGCCCGCGCGCGCGGCCCGTTTTTAGGTCGCGTAGCCCGCTAGCCGCCCGCGCGCGGCTTGTTTCTTGAGCGCGCGGCCCGCTAGCCGCTCGCGCCGTCGTCGCCGCCCTCGCGCAGCCCGCTCTGGCCTCGCGCGGCTCTTAGTGCGGCCCGCTAGCCGCCCGTCGAACGCCGCCGCGTCCCCTTAGGCCGCCGCCCGCACGATCACCGCCGCCAGCACGAACGCAGCCGCGGCCCGCACACAGCCGCACCCTAGGCGCCGCCACGCACCGTGCATAGGCCCGCCGTCGCGCCGCCCGAGTCGCGCCGCCCGAGTCGCGCCGCCCAAGTCGCGCCGCCCTGATCGAACCGCGCCGCCCCACCTGTAGCAACTGCTGTTCCTGTTCCTGCTACAGCTACTACTGCTTCTACTGCTACTGCTACTGCTACTGCTGCTACTGCTACTGCTGCTACTGCCACTATGGCTAGTCCTACCGTTCTCACCTTTGACTCTGAGGGCCGTCCGATTAAGTTTGACGTTTGGCTCGATGACCTGCACCTGTTCCTCCAGATCACTGCCAAGGACGATGTTTCCCTGTTTGACCACACGTCCGGCGTAGCTCTCGCACCTGCAGCTACTGCTGACAGTACAGCTCGCTCACAGTGCAGACCCGTGACGCTCACGCACGCCTAGCCGTTCGCTGCTGGAGGAGGTTCGACCAGCGGTGGTGCGGGGCCCCAGCAGCAGCAGCCACAGCAGCAGCAGCCACAGCAGAGACAGCAGCAGCAGCAAGGACAGCAGCAGTGGCAGGCACCACAGCAGTTTCAGTCGTGGGGACCCCCATTGCAGTGGGGTCCGCAGCAGCACTGGGGCCCTCCGCCACAGTGGGGACCTGGAGGACCCGGGAGCACTGGCCGCAGCAGCAGCACTACCAGCTGGGCCCCTCGCCCCCCGCGGCGCGACACCGGCCCCTGCGACCACTGGTGCGTCACCGAACCGGGCAGTCCCTGTGTCTGCGGCCGCGACGACCACTCTGCAGCGCGGTGCTTGCGCCGCCTCGACGACCTCTACTGTGCACGCTGGGGTCCTGAGGCGACCACCCAGCGCTGGGCTCGCCTGCTAGCTCGTAAGATTAATGTATTTGAACTGTCTATGGACGATGCTCGTCAGTATGCTTTGTATGCTGATGTTGAGTATAGTGCTGATGGATATGTGTGCTCGCGTGTTCGTAGTCTAGGATGCTTGCCTCCTGTTAGTGTAGACCTGTGCCTCTCTATTCTAGGTGCTTGTGTCTCTGCTCTAGGTGCTTGTGTAGCCTCCAGACCTGCCACGCCTCCGGCTGAGGCGTCTCTGTCGTTCACGCTGGACTCTGGCGCGTCGCTGTGTTTCTTCCGCGACCACACGACCCTCACACCACTCCTTGCTCCGGTTCCGGTAGCTCTGGCTGATCCTTCTTCAGGACCAGCCGTTGCGCGCAGCTCCACCACCCTCCCGTGCCCTGTGGTCCCCTCTGGTGTCCTGCGCGGCCTCCACATCCCCTCGTACACTCGGAACTTGGTGGGTGTTGGATACCTCCAGGACAGGGGGATCACCGTTACTTTTGTGGGGGGTGGGAGGACTGCGGTCTGTACAGACGCCGCTACAGGTGCGGTTCTCGCCACGTTCACCAGGGAGTCCCGCTCTGGTCTCTACGTTCCGGTTACTTCCTCCGTTCAGGTCGCTGCGTCCCCTCAGGTCTCAGTGTCTAGTCCGGTTGCTGTGTCTGGTCAGGTAGTGGTGTCTAGTCAGGTTGCTGCGTCTTGCTCCTGTCGGTCCCTCGCCCACCCGACCGTCTTGTGGCACCACCGCCTTGGCCACCTGTCGCTCCCCCGCCTCCGCAGCATGGCCAGTCACAGTCTTGTCTCAGGTCTCCCACGCGTCTTTCCGTCGCTCCCTCCCTCGCTTGCCCCACCATGCACTCCTTGCGTCGCCAGCCGCCTGCGCGCCACTCCGCACTCCTCCTCCCTTCGTCCGGCCACTGCTCCTTTCCTGACTCTCCACCTGGACGTCTGGGGCCCTGCCCCTACGCTGGGACCTGAGAGGGAGCGCTACTTTCTAGTGGTCGTTGACGACTACTCCAGGTACACCACGGTGTTTCCTCTCGCTAAGAAGCCCGAGGTGACTTCTACGCTGATCCGGTGGCTTCTGGCCACTGAGGGCACTCGTGGTAGTCGTGTCCGTTGTCTCCACTCCGACCGTGGGGGTGAGTTTCGCTCCGGCGTCCTTGCCGGGTTCTGCGGCGAGCAGGGCATCAGACAGTCCTGGACGCTGCCGGAGTCCCCACAGCAGAATGGGGTTGCTGAGCGCCGCATTGGCTTGGTCATGGACATCGCCCGCACGTCCATGATCCATGCCCGTGCGCCCCATTTTCTGTGGCCCTATGCGCTGCGCTACGCCGCGCACCAGCTGAACCTCCAGCCGCGTGTCTCGCGGCAAGAGGTTTCACCGACCAGTCTTTGGACTGGGTCCCCTGGTGTTGGGTCGGCCTTTCACGTCTGGGGCTGCCTTGCGCTTGTCCGCGACACCTCTGCGGACAAGCTCTCGGCTCGCGCCATCCCCTGTGTCTTCCTTGGTTTCTTGGTGGGCTCTCCCGACTACTCCTTTTACCACCCGCCCCTCCACCAGTTTCTAGACTCTCGTGACGTTCGGTTTGACGAGTCAGTGTCCTACTACACTCGGTACCCCTGTCGAGGTCTCCCGGTTCCCCCTCCCCCCCTCTTCCTCGCACCCTCTCTTCCCCCTGCTCCTGCTCCTCCGGTACCCCCACCCCCCCCTGGTCCTGCCCCGTCCGGTGTGTCTCACGCTACCCCTCTACCCTCGGTCGCGCGTCAGGTAGCGTCTCCCTCCCCGCAGTCCTCCTCACAGTCCCCTCGGCAGCCTTCGGCACTTCCGCGACAGGTTACTGTGGACTCGGTTGGTGTTGGAGCTGGAGGTGCAGCCGCTGGCGGTACTCGGTCTGGGGGTGCTCGTTCGAGGGGTGCTGGAGTTGGAGGTGCTGGCGCAGGTGACGCTAGCTCTGGGGGTGCTGGAGCTGGAGGTGCTGGCACTGGAGGTGCTAACTCTGGGGGTGCTGGAGCTGGAGGTGCTGGCACTGGAGGTGCTAGTTCTGGGGGTGCTGGTGCTGGAGGTACTGGCACTGGAGGTGCTAGTTCTGGGGGTGCTGGAGCTGGAGGTGCTGGTACTGAGGAGACGGGAGCTGGAGGCTCGCCTACTGCGTCGCCCACTGCGCGTCCCCACCGCCACGACACCCGCTTCAAGGCCCTTCGCCGGCTTGAGCGCGAGGAGCAGGAGCGGGTGGAGCAGGAGAGGCAGGAGCTGCAGCAGTTGGACCAGCA
Source organism: Closterium sp. Naga37s-1 (assembly GCA_947471745.1). Classification (NCBI taxonomy): domain Eukaryota; kingdom Viridiplantae; phylum Streptophyta; class Zygnematophyceae; order Desmidiales; family Closteriaceae; genus Closterium; species Closterium sp. Naga37s-1. The sequence goes on from CANJKZ010000738.1 coordinate 106,219, forward strand.
GCAGCAGCAGCAGCAGACGCCGCAGCCGCCACCTTTGCAGCAGCTGTTCTCTCCAGTGAGTGGCCTTCGGGCCCTTGGTCTTCCTTCCTCTCCTCCTGTCCACTCCCAGTCACCTACTGCGTACGGTCCCACGTTTCCTCCTCCGGACTCGACTCCGGCTGATTTCTCTCCTCCTCAGTCACGGTCGTCTCCTCCTGTTGTCCCGCACGACTGGACCAGTCGTTGTCCTCTGCGTGCTCGGCCCTCGTCTCCGTTTTCCGACCTGCGCACTGTCTTGTTTCGTTCTCCTCCTCGTCGTTCTCCGCCTGTGTCTGTTCTCCCCTCACCTCCTGAGTCGTCTCTCACCGTTTCCTCTCACCCTATCACTGACTACTACCGTGCTGCTCGCCCTGTTGTCTCTCCTCCACTGTCCTTCCTTGTCCTGCGGTCCCGTCGGGCACACTGTCCGGTCTCTACCTCCCCTCGTTCTCTACGAACTTGGTGGCGGGTCGTGCGCTCCAGGACGGGGGTGTCCACCAGTTCACCCCTGCCTTCGAGCGCGTGACACACTGCACGTGTGCTCGGACGGGTCGCCACCTGGCTACCTTCACTCGGCAGCCGGGGTCGGACCTGTATACACTGACCACTGAGTCCCCCCAGGTAGCTGCGTCTGCGTCTGCGTCTGCGTCAGGTCAGCTGTCGGCCCCCTGCTCGTGTCGCTCTCTGGCACACGAGACCGTCCTCTGGCACCACCGCCTTGGTCACCCGTCAGTGCAGCGCCTTCGTGGCATGCACAAACGGTACCTTGTCTCTGGTCTTCCCAGGGTTCTCCCTCCCCTCCCACCCTCGCCTGCTCCTCCCTGTCTTCCCTGTGTCGAGGGGCGGCAGCACGCCGCTCCTCACTCCTCCTCGTTTCCCCCGACGACTTCTCCCCTGCAGACGCTTCACATGGACGTGTGGGGCCCAGCCCGCGTCCGTGGACAGGGTCACGAGAGGTACTTCTTGATAGTTGTTGACGACTACTCGCGCTACACCACGGTCTTCCCCTTGCGCACCAAGGGTGAAGTCCCTGATGTTTTGATCCCTTGGATCCGCGCTGCCCGTCTCCAGCTCCGCGAGAGGTTCCACTCGGACTTTCCTGTCCTGCGTCTGCACTCTGACAGAGGTGGGGAGTTTTCCTCCGACCTCTTGAGGGCCTTCTGTCAGGGGGAGGCAATTGAGCAGTCGTTCACGCTTCCGGCCTCTCCACAGCAGAATGGGGTTGCTGAGCGCCGCATTGGCTTGGTCATGGAGGTCGCTCGTACCTCCTTGATCCATGCGGCTGCCTCCCACTTTCTGTGGCCGTTTGCGGTCCGATACGCTGCGCATCAGCTCAACCTCTGGCCCCGTGTCTCCGTTCCGGAGACTTTGCCGACACTGCGTTGGACGGGAGAGGTTGGCGATGCGTCGCGTTTCCGGGTCTGGGGATCTCAAGCTTTTGTTCGCGATACGTCCGCGGACAAGCTCTCCTCCCGCGCTGTTCCTTGTGTCTTCCTTGGCTTTGTCCCGGACGCGTCTGGTTGGCAGTTTTACCACGCCACCTCGCGCCGTGTCCTGCCCTCTCAGGACGTCACTTTCGACGAGTCGGTCCCCTACTACCGCCTCTTCCCCTACCGCACTGCCCCGCTCCCACCCCCGCCTCTCTTCCTTGCACCAGGTGCTGCTGTGGTAGACCCCCTCCCCCCTCAGGGTGCCGCTCCCTCAGGTGTGTCCCAGGTAGACCCGGTTGAGCCTGTCGAGGTAGTTGTCGACTCTCGTCCTGCTAGGGGTGCTGAGCCTGAGCGTGCGGAGCCTGGGGGTGCGGAGCCTGGGGGTGCTAAGTCTGGGGGTGCGGAGCCTGCGGTTACGGAGTCTGGGGGTGCTGAGTCTGGGGGTGCTGAGACTGAGAGTGCTACGTCTGAGGGTACTGAGCCAAAGGGTGCTGCGACTGACCGTGCTGCGCCTGGAGGCGCTCCCTCCTCACAGCAGCTGCGGGAGTGGTACTCGCAGTACTGCAGCCTCAGGAGGGGCGCTTCTGGAGCTAGGGGTGCTGCTGGAGCTGGTGCTCGTGGTTCCCCTCCTAGGCGGGAGCCGCCCTCTCCTCAGCGGCTCCGAGAGTGGTACGCTCGGCGCTGCAGTCTCCGGAGTGGCGCTACTAGTGTCGCAGACCCTGGAGCTGGTGCTGGTGCTGGTGCTGCTGGTGCTGGAGGTGCTGCAGGTGCTGGCGCTGCTGGAGGAGCTGCTGGTGGTGCTGCTGGAGCTGCTGGAGACGCTGCTGGTGCTGGAGGTGCTGCTGGTGCTGGAGCTGCTGGAGGTGCTGCTGTAGCTGGAGCCGCTGGAGACGTTGCTGGTGCTGGAGGTACTGCTGGTGCTGGAGCTGCTGGAGCCGCTGGTTCTGGAGGTGCTCGTACTGGAGGTACTGGAGCTGCTGCGGGGGTTGGAGCTGGAGGTACTGGAGCTGCTGGTGTTGCTGGTGGTGCTACGGGAGATGGTGCTGGAGACCCTGGGGCTGAGGGTGCTGGTGCTGTCTCTGCTGGTTCAGGAGGTGCTGAGCGGCCGCGGCCATACTACGTTCCGCTCCTTCAGCAGGTTCTTGGCCTCCCGCCCTCCACTGGTCCTTCTCCTCCCCTACTGAGTCCACCACCTGTCCAGTCGCAGTCACAGTTACCGCTTGCCTCTCCACTGCCTGGTCCTTCTCCCTACGCTGGGCCGACTAAGGTCTTACGGAGTGTCGTGAGCCTGAGTCTCGTCCTGCGTCGCCTTAGTCTCGTCCTGGGTCGCCTGAGTCTCGTCCAGAGTCGCCTGTCTGCGCTGTCCGCGCTGGTCGTCGTGCTCCACGTCAGCGTCCTCTTCCTGTACTTGGCACTCACTATATGACTCTGCGTCCTTCCACTGCTCCACAGCGTGTCCCTCGGTCGTCTCCTCCTGCGTCCTCTCTTCCTGACGTTGCTGACCCGCCGTCAGACCTTGCTCGTGCTGCCAGTCCTACTGTCACGCGTCTCCTCGCCACTGTTGTCACTGACCCTTCCTTTGAGTCCTCTGCTGCGTCTGCTCTAGTCGCTGAGCTTGTTGACTTTGCTGCCGCCTGCCATCTAGACTACGCCGCTAGCCTTGTTGCTGAGTCCGAGTCTGTCTGTCCTCCGTCCGTCGGGGGTGAGTGTGCTCTTGGCACGGACGTCCTTGAGGACAGACAGGAGGAGTTTGAGTGCTTTGCCGCTGCTTTACCTCTTCTCGTGTCCATGCTGATTGCCCCTGAGGGAGACCCGGATGCACCAGACATCCCGTCCCCACGCTCTTACGCAGAGGCGATGGAGGGTCCCTACTCCTCTCAGTGGCAGATAGCCATGGACGCAGAGATGGCTTCCTGGAAGTCCACAGGCACCTACGTCGACGAGGTTCCCCCACCTGGGGCAAACATCATCAGTGGCATGTGGATTTTCAGGGTAAAGCGGCCGCCGGGTTCTCCGCCTGTCTTCAAGGCGCGTTACGTTGCACGAGGCTTCAGTCAGCGAGAGGGAGTTGACTTCTTCCAGACCTTCTCCCCGACCCCGAAGATGACCACTCTTCGGGTTCTGTCAGAAGTAGTAGGAAGAAACAAGAATGAAGAAAGGAGGGGTTTCACTAGCAAGCAGTTGGATACATATAGCAAACCCTAATTGGGTTGTACTCACTATGGAGTACCCCACTGCAGGCTAGACAATAATAACATTCTGACACACCCCCATAGCCAAAGTGGGGTGTAATCAGCACAATGAGCAAAGCTAGTGGTAGTCACAGCGGGCAAGTGAGGAGGAGGAGGGACTGTGAGAGGAGAGAAGACGGGAGACGACGGCTGAAGCTGCAGACACACGGGCAACAGGAGCGGGTGGCACAGTGGCTACCGGGACAGCGCCCCGGACTACTGGAGTAACTGGCTCACGGGCTACGAGGAGCTACAGGAGCAACGGGCCCACGGGCGACAGGCACAGCAGGCTCTCTGGGCTACCAGGACAGAGCCCCGGACTACAGGTGCTGCGGACGACAAGACGGCAGCCTCCGCTCAACCTCCCCCAACTCTCCCACCCCCCTTTCACACACCCCTTGCTGTACCCCTAGCTCCACTCCCACGTCACCCCCCTAGCACCACTCCTTCGGCTCCCACACACCCACCCCCCTCAGCGGCAGCTGCAGCAGTGGGAGACGGAGGAGGAGGAGGAGCAGGGGACGGTTCACACACCCGCTACCACCATACCCGTCACCCCCATACCCTGAGTGTGCGGTAAGCGAGCTCAGGTGTGCTCGAAGCATGCACAAGCGTGCGGGTAGCGAACTCGGGTGTGCAGTAAGCGAACTCGGGTGTGCGTGGAGGGGTGGCCACAGGGCGACGCGACGGGATCGCAGGGGGCGCGCGCGGGTCCCCAGGGGCGACGCGACGGTCGACGGGGGGGGGGGACGCGCGGCCCCCGTGACGCCACGACGGGCGATGGAAGGGGGGGGACGCGCGGCCCCCGAGGCACCTCGACGGGCGACGGGATAGGGGGGACGCGCGGCCCCCGCAACGCCACGACGGGCGACGGGAGAGGGCGCCACGACTGGCGACGGGATGGCAAGGGGGGGCGCGCGCGGATCCACGGAGTAGAAAACCGCCGCGCGCCTCGGGGCGCATGGCGGGCAGAAAACCGCCGCGCGCCCCGAGCGCACGGCGGGATGAAAAACGCCGCGCGCTCCGGGCGCGCGGCAGGAAGAAAGGGTCACGCGCCAGGGGCGCGCAACAGCAGTAGAGCAGCGGAAGCATCGGGTGGGGCCCACCCACAGGATCGACCCAAGGGGGTCGACCTGCTCTGAAACCATGTCATAAGTAGTAGGAAGAAACAAGAATGAAGAAAGGAGGGGTTTCACTAGCAAGCAGTTGGATACATATAGCAAACCCTAGTTGGGCTGTACTCACTATGGAGTACCCCACTGCAGGCTAGACAATAATAACATTCTGACAGGTTCTGCTGCACGTCGCCGCTCAGCGTGACTACGAGCTCCACTCTCTTGACTTCAGCACTGCTTTCCTACAGGGCAGCCCGCACGAGGAGATCTGGCTGCGCCGCCCACCTGGCTTCACTGGGTCGTTCCCTGCTGGTACCCAGTGGAGCCTCCGGCGGCCAGTCTACGGTCTCCGCCAGGCACCCTGTGAGTGGCACGACACACTGAGGACTACTCTTGCTGCTCTTGGGTTTGCTCCTTCTACTGCTGACCCATCGCTGTTTCTACGCACCGACACCACTCTGCCGCCGTTCTACGTTCTCGTGTACGTAGACGACTTGGTCTTTGCTACTGCTGACACTGAGGCACTCGCCCACGTGAAGTCGGAGCTGCAGAAGAGACACACGTGCACAGACCTGGGTGAGCTGACAAGCTATCTTGGCTTGCGGATCACCCGGGACAGAGCACAGCGCACCATCACCTTGACTCAGTCACACATGGTGCAGCAGGTCCTTCAGCGCTTCCGCTTCACGTACTCCTCGCCTCAGCCCACTCCTCTGCCTACCGGTCACTCGCTCTCAGCTCTGCCTTCGGATGAGTCCGTAGAGCCGAGTGGCCCGTATCCAGAGCTTGTGGGCTGCCTCATGTACCTGATGACCTGCACTCGACCTGACCTTGCATACCCTCTTAGCATCCTAGCACGCTATGTCGCTCCTGGCCGTCACCGGAAGGAGCACATGGATGCTGCTAAGAGGGTGTTGCGCTACTTGTGCAGTACGTCGGGCATGGGGCTTGTGCTTGGAGGACGGAGCGACGTTGTCCTTACTGGACACTCAGACGCTTCTTGGGCTGACGACCAGGCTACGCAGCGGTCGTCTCAGGGTTACACCTTCAGCCTTGGCACTGGTTCAGTTTCTTGGCGTTCTACACGCTCGTCTTCAGTTCTCAGCTCCAGTTGTGAGTCTGAGATCTACGCCACAGCCATGGCTGCACAGGAGTTACGCTGGCTCACCTACCTGCTGACCGACCTGGGAGAGCGGCCTCGTTCTCCTCCAGTGCTGTACGTCGACAACAAGGCCGCCATTGCCTTGTGTCAGGAGCACAGACTGGAGCACAGAACGAAGCACATCGCTCTGCGCTACTTCCTTGCTCGAGAGCTGCAGCAGCGTGGTCAGCTTCGTCTTACTTACGTGGCCACTCGGGCCAACACTGCTGATGTGTTCACCAAGGCGCTTCAGCCTTGTGATCATCAGCGTTTCTGTACTGTTCTAGGCCTTGTGCCTACTATCCCTCACTTGCTCACTTCTTGACTCTGCTTGTACTGTGATCTCTATATATATACCTGCATGCTTATACTTGCTAGGTTGTGATCACTGTACCTCTTGTTCTATTATCAAACTGCATGTGAACTGGTCATGTGACCGCTTGCTTGTGCTCGGAATTTGTGTGGTATCCTTGAGATCCACACTGAGCTTGTTTTGCTTTGCTTTGCTTTGACTGGTCTTGTGACCCCTTGCTCTCCCCCACTTAGCCTATGGGGGTGCGTCAAACATTATATGTGTTATAGTGTTGTAGGCTACAGTGGGTTAGCCTCTAGGGGGTACATTGCTCTAGCTTTTGGTACTTGTACTCTCATTCTTTCTAGTTCAACCACTTCACTCATTCTGACAGGAAACATCGTCCTTGGCAGTGATCTGGAGGAACAGGTGCAGGTCATCGAGCCAAACGTCAAACTTAATCGGACGGCCCTCAGCGTCAAAAGTGAGAACGGTAGGACTGGCCATAGTGGCAGTAGCAGCAGTAGGAACAGTAGCAGCAGTAGCAGGAGTAGCAGTAGCAGTAGCAGGAGCAGCAGTTGCTGCAGGTGGTGCACGGTAGGGCAGCGCGGCTCGGTCAGGGCGGCGCGACTCGGGCAGGACGGCGCGGCTCGAGCAGGATGGCGCGGCGCGGCTCGGGCAGGGAGGGTGGGCCGGCGCGCGGTTCGGGGCGGCGGCCTACGTGCGGGCGGCGGCCTACGTGCGGGCGGCGGCCTACGTGCGGGCGGCGGCCTACGTGCGGGCGGCGGCCTACGTACGGGCGGCGGCCTACGAGGGCAAGGCGGCGGCGCGCTCCGGTCGACGGGCAGCACGCGGGCTGCGCTAGGGGCCGCGCGAGGCCAGGGCGGGCTACGCGTGGGCGGCGTCGACCGCGTGGGCGGCTAGGGGGTCGCGCGCACGAGAAACGGGCCGCGCGCGGGCGGCTAGTGGGCTACGCGGGCGAAAAACGGGCCGCGCGCGGGCGGCTAGCGGGCTACGCGCACGAAAAACGGGGCGGGCGAGGGCGCACTAGGTGTCAGAATGTTATAATTGTCTAGCCTGCAGTGGGGTACTCCATAGTGAGTACAGCCCAATTAGGGTTTGCTATATGTATCCAACTGCTTGCTAGTGAAACCCCTCCTTTCTTCATTCTCGTTCTCTCTCAGTTATCTTGACACTAGGAGCGAGGCGCACGAGGGCGCGAGGAAGGTAGGGCGCACGAGGGCGCTACTAGCGGAACGGTGGGCCCTTAGGAACGATCGGTCCTAGGTTCCTAACCTAGGCTCGTAATACCATGTCAGAATGAGAGAAGTGTTTGAACTAACAACATTGGGAGTACAAGTAGGAAAACCTAGAAGTTGTACCCCCTAAGGCTAAACCCACTATAGCCTACAGAGCAGAAACGTATACAATGTTTGACATCGTTCGGCTTGGTGCCCCCAGTTCCTTCATCCATGGCGAGCGACTCCTGGCTCGCTTCATCTCGCGCCTGGCGTAGCTAGGCGTTTCTCCCCTTCAGGCGCCCAACCTCCATCGACAATGTCTGCATGTTGGCCCTCATCGCCTGGATCTGTTGCACCATCTCGTCTGGTCCATGTTTCTCGGACTCCGCCAAACGGGCAGGGGGTCATTAGCGATTTGTATGACATTGATGAAGGTGCGAACGCTATCGTAGTCGGAGTGAAATAATATTATATATTTCGCAGGCCAACCGCTTCGTCACCCACTTCCACAAACTACCCCGGAAACGCAAGAGTAGCCTACGAAAGTAGCTCTGATACTAAGTGTTATAAGTTGTCAATGAAATTAGTGCGAGGATGTCAATATCGAAGGTGTGATTCAAACTATCGGTACTGAGCGAACAATGAAGCCTAGCTATAATATAGCGAAGGCCTAGCTAGGCGAGGTCCTCGGGGTTGTGAGGTTGTGTGCTTGTTCGGGGTTGTCAAGCCCGAAGGCGACATGGTGTGCGATCGGAAGGCGAGGTTGTCGGGCTGAGCCTGGTCGTCAGAAAGTTGGGGTTGTACGTGTATAGTGTGCCCTAGTAAGAAATTAGTGAAATTCCTAGTACCTATGGGTGTGAAATGAGAGGAAATGAAAAACATGTGTATGGGTGTACTCGAATAGGCAGACTTCTCCAGAAGAATACATCTCAACGGACAACCGACTCCGCCCGGCGGGGCTCGCTGCCCGCGGGCAAAAAAACAAAACCCCCTAGGGAATGCCATCCGGTCAGGGATGGACCAACCCTAAACGCGCAGGGCAGCGAGTTTAGGGTTGATGCCTCCCTCGGATGGCGTGCCATCCGATAGGGTTTTAGTTTTTTTGCCTGCCCCGACGTCGGTCGACGTCGGCACGTCGGTCCCACCTGCCCCCAGACCGACGTCAAGCTGGGGAATCCCATGAGAGAGACAGAATAATACATCTCAACGGACAACAGACTCCGCCCGGTTGGGCTCGCTGCCCGCGGGCAAAAAAAATAAACCCTCTACGGAATGCCATCCGGTCAGGGATGGACCAACCCAAAAAACCTAGGGCAGCGAGTTTTGGGTTGATGCCTCCCTCGGATGGCATGCCATCCGATAGGGTTTTAGTTTTTTTGGCTGCCCCGACGTCGGTTGACGTCGGCACGTCGGTCCCACCTGCCCCCAGACCGACGTCAAGCTGGGGAATCCCATGAGAGAGTCCGAATAATACATCTCAACGGACAACAGACTCCGCCCGGTTGGGCTCGCTGCCCGCGGGCAAAAAGAATAAACCCTCTACGGAATGCCATCCGGTCAGGGATGGACCAACCCTAAACACATAGGGCAGCGAGTTTAGGGTTGATGCCTCCCTCGAATGGCATGCCATCCGATAGGGTTTTAGTTTTTTTGGCTGCCCCTACGTAGGTCGACGTCAAGCTGGGGAATCCCATGAGAGAGTCAGGGTAAATTCCTAGCTCGTGTCTGACATCAGGTCGTAGGCCCTTAGGCCCTGTTCGATAGCGAGGGTGAACCGGCCAGGAAATCTTTGAGGTGACCTTGTTTGTTGGGCGGGAAACGGTTTGCGACTCTTGCGACCCCCATGCGACGAGGTAGAGCGCGAACGACCCCCCTGCGATGAGACGTGTTTCCCGCCCTCGTGGACGAAACCCCTGCGATGAGACGAATTTCCCGCCCACGCGGGAAAACATGGCGGGAAGTTCAGACGGGGTAGTTTGACACCACAGCGCGCAGAAACAGTGACTTCCGCATAATGATTACTGCCCCTCCCTGGTAAATCACCAGACCATTGGGGGGGCATTGCCAATGTTACTTTTCAAATCAGTCGCCCCATGGCCAGACCATTGGGCTATTTTGGGATAGTCGCATAAAAAACAAGGTATAATGCAGTTGCACGATTTGAAATACTCTATATATTTTCAGGTCAAACATTTGGGTTCGGCATTTGTTTTTGCGCAGACCGTGGGGCCCCCGGGCAGAACCCATGGCTGGAAACAGTCCGCTTCAAAGGGCCGTTGAGGTAGAGCTTTTCGGCCACCTCGGCCGTTGCATTCGGTTAATAGAGACGGCAATGGGTCAACTCTAATGATTACACTGCCGGCGCTGTCCTACAAGTTGCACTTTGTCGCGACTATCAACCATTTGGGCGACAGAGCCAAACCAAATGGTTTCATCGGGTGGCCTCAAAGGGCTATCGAACAGGGCCTTAGTCTCTGATTTGCCTCTTCTGAATGTTGTTTTGCCCCTATTCCGAGCCACTTCGGGTCTTCCAGCCCTCCACTTCGCGTTGGAATGTACCCTCAGTATCATACATGGCAACCAGACTTCGTGGTTATCGCTGCCGGCCCTTGCACCATCGCGGAAAGTCAAGTGAAGACATCTGCGCTTTACTTGCTCAGGGTTCTTTTCAAGTCAGGTCTAGAGCTTTTCCGTGTAGGTTACGTCACGTAAGAAGTGACGAGTCATTTTATTTTTCCCTCTCTGCGGCGCGACGCACCTGCTCACGGAAAACACCATGCGTGTTTAGGGTTGACCCCATTTCGTGGTCAGGTGCCGTCACCTGGCAGGTGATCACCAGTGATGGCTTTGGGACAAACTCACCTCCAGCGCCGCGGAGGTGACTCGAGTCAGACTTCAATGCGCGCTAGGTTCAAGAGCCAACTTGGTGACCATCGCCAGCATTGATGCTGCCTGTCATACTACCAGCGGCGATGATCCGGCGGATTCGCGGTCGAGTCCGCCGTGCATGGAGGTAACGAAAGTAGCTCTCCTCCGTCGAATCCGCCGTGCATTAGTTGACTCTGTTTTTTTAGAATTCTCAGATCTTGTTTTTTTAGAATTCTGGAATCTTTTTTTTTTTTTAGAATTCCCAAATCTGTTTTTCTAGAATTCTTAGTTCTGTTTTTTTTTTTTAGAATTCTCAAATCTGTTTTTTTTTTTAGAATTCTCAAATCTGTTTTTCTAGAACTATCAAATCTGTTTTTTTTTTTTAAGAATTCTCAAATCTGTTTTTTTTAGAATTCTCAAATCTGTTTTTTGAGAATTCTAAAAAAACAGATAGCTCTCCTCCGTCGAATCCGCCGTGCATTAGTTGACTCACATACCACCTCGTCAGTCAGACCACCTCAGATACCACGAACAACGGGGACAAGTAATCAGCAGCGCTCACTCTCCTTGTACCGTGGCCCATTCTTCTCCCCTTCCTCCTGTCCTTCCCTCTCCTTCCCTTCCCCTCCCTTCCCCTTCTTCCCCTTCTTCCCCTTCACTCCCCGTCTTCCCCTTCCTTCCCTATCTTTCCTTTCCTTCCATTTCTTCCCCTTCCTTCTCCTTCCCCTTTCCTTCCTTCTCTTTCTTCCCCTTCCTACGCTTTCTTCCCTTCATTCCTTGTCCTTCCCCTCCCTTCCCTTTCTTCCCCTTCCTTCCCTGTCTTCCCCTTCCTTTTCTTCCTTCCCCTTCCTTCCCTGTCCATTCCCTTCCTTCTCTTTTCCATCCCTTCCTTCCGCTTCCTTCCCTTTCTTCCGCTTCCATCAACCCAGCAGCGATCAGCGGCCAGCAATCTCCGAGGTCTCAACTGTTGGGCAGGGTGGGCGAGTTTGAAGGCCAGCTCAACTATTTCCTGCCGCAACGAATCAGGTCAGTGGGCGCGCATTCTTACCAAGTTATTTCTTCAGGTCAGTAAGTCAATTCAACTATTGCGGAAGCCACGTCAGTTTGGCCCTATCTGTCCCAGACCCTTTCTCAAGCCGTTTTTCAGGTCGGTTTTCTCTCCCGCTCTCACCCCTCAAACTCCTTTCATCCACTCTTTGCCTCCCCTCCCTCCCTCGCCAGGACCCACCCAGAGCGAGTCAACCTTCTGACTCGCCCGCTCGACTTTCCTATCAACACGTCTCGCCTGCCCGGCGTGCTCCTGGGGTATTACGAGAACGTCCTCTTTTACAAATGTGTCCTCCGCAACTTGACCAACTATCCGAACCAGCCACGCAGCTCCGGTGACGCTTCAGGTGGCAATTCCAGGGTCGGTTCCCGTGACATTTCAGGTTTCAGTTCGGGTTACAGTTCAAGCGCCAACCGTACAGGAAGCGTGTCACGCACGGGAGTGGGTGGTGTCGTACGTGACTTGGTAGAATGGGCCCTGCCGCAGCTGCACTGCCACGGCCCTCCCTGCCCCTCCTTCGGCTCATGCACCGCCCGCTTCCCCAACGTGCAGGCCTGCTGGAACCCGCAATTCGTGGATGGGCCCGAGGACGATATCCGCCCCCCTATAAACTGCCCCCTTAAAGGAGATAGCGCAGAGCCGCGTGGCAAAAGTACTCGTAGAGTGCCGTTTGACGAGTCGTGCTCGCACGAGGGGGACTTTAAGAGTCACGAGGCGTCCGCGCTGCAGATGATGCGGCTGGAGGACGTGTTTGTGACTGAGAGTGGGTTTGCTCTCAACCGCTCGCACCTGTTCTTCCGAAACGGATGCTCCAACTTCCCAGGAACGGTGAGAAGGAGTTAGCATGGAGGGGCGGGAGAGGGGGGAGGGGGGGGGGGGGGGGGGGGGGGGGGGGGGGACAAAGAGATTGAGAGAACGAGCGCGTGTGTGTGCGTGCGTGTGTGCGTGCGTGCGTGCGTGCGTGCGTGCGTGCGTGCGTGTGTTTGAAGCGACTGAGGAATGAGGTTGCTCCCATCTGAGAGCATATGTTTGTCCAAAACGGATGCCTCCGCTTCCCGGGGACGGTGAGAGACTGTGCGGACGGTGGGCCTTGCGTGAAGAAAGGGTTTTGTTGAGTGTGTGCCCCTCTTGTGTGCCCCTGTGCTCGTGTGCCCCTCTAATCGTGTGCCGCTCTGCTCGTGTACGCCTCTGCCGTGCATTCCCTTCCCTATCACCTCCCCAGGTGACATACGACGTGGGCCACGTGGTGCATGAGCTGTCCACGCCGGTGTTCAACTGGGCGTACCGAGTCGGGCACAACTTCTTCCACTTCCTCGTGGAGCTCGTTCCGCTCTTCCTTGTCGCCGCACCCCTCATGCCCTCCACGCTGCGACACTTGCCCGTGCTCGTCAGGAGTCGCCAGGTAAGGTCCAGGTGGGATCCAGGTGTAATCTAGGTGCTGCAAATTTACACGGCCAGGTGGTGTACTATTGAAGCTCATTCCTTACAGCAACTGAATCAAGCACCGGCTCCTGCACTTCCGGTACGGGAATTTCGCACGCTGCACCTGTGAGTTTCTTAAGGCGCCCATGCAAGCAGCACCTGCCTGCGCTCTACAGGGGTAGGCACGTGGGGTTTCATTCAGGCACGTGGGGTTTCATTCAGGCTCGTGGGGTTTCATTCAGGCAGCGCATGCCCCCCTCACAGCAGTTGGTGTAGGCACACCCCTTGCTTGCAGCAAAGTCCATTCTGCACCTGCCTGTGCCCGCCAGGCGTGGCCATCTAATGCCCCTTTTTCCATCTTCAAACCATCCCATCTCATGCCCTTCATTCCCATCTCATGCCCATCTCATTCCATCTTTAAACCATCCATCTTACACCCTTCATTCCCATCTCATGCCCATCTCATTCCATCTTTAAACCATCCATCTTATGCCCTTCGTTCCCATCTCATGCCCATCTCATTCCCATGTCAAGGCCATGTTCCTAACCGCAGGGTGCGAATGTACAAACAGCTGGGTGCGCCACCCATAAGCATATACCGAGTCAATTAATAAGTGGTTTCCCTGTCATTCCCTTCCTATGCCTCTCCCCGCAGGTGCGAATGTATGAGAAACTGGGTGCGCCACTCATAGGCATCCCGCCCGATCAGATGCGCCTGCTCCCCACATCTGGAAACGACCTGTTTCATGCAGATGTGGTGTACCAGGTAAGACATGCATGTCATGTAATGCCATGGATTTCATTTCCTTGCCAATGACCTGTTTCATGCAGATGTGGTGTGTCAGGTAAGCCATGCACGCTATGCATCTCATGTGCATGCCTCTCCGCACATGTGCATGCATGCATGCCAGTTATATTCTCATTACTACTTTTCGGGGGGATTTGGGCTGCCACCCATTTTCCTCCCCCAGCCCATTTATCAGAAGTGCGAATATACCAGCCGGTCGCTCTGGCAGTTGCTGCGGCGCCGCCATCTGCTGCACCCCTCCGGCATCCCTCTCTTCAACCCCGACTGGACCTACCGCAGCCACCGCCCTCTCTCCGCCCACGCGGCTCGCTCCTTCCCCCCCGACTGGGTGGTCGTGCTGGGGAAGCGGCCGAAAGGGTCGCGACGGGCCATGCTGAATTTTGACGAGGTGGAGGAGGAGGTGGTGAGGCGGTTTGGGCGCGATAGGGTGGTGCTTTTTGATGGGTCGCTGCCAATTCTGCAAGGTGAGGGGTATGGGGGGCATGCAAAGATGTGTATATATAAACATGTGCGTGTATGTGCCCACACGCACACGTGCAATTTACTAGGTGCCTCAAATCTATGCAATAATACGTGTATGTGCCCACGCGCACGCGTGCGTGTATATCTGTAGGGGCGTCAATAATATCATTGAGGCTCCGTTTCCTGGGTTCCTTTTGAAGTGACGGTTTGAGTCGACTCACAGTCACCTCGGTCGCTTTTGAGAACTCTCAAAAGCTTGACACCACAAATCAAACCCATGTTGCCATTCAGAACATGGTGGTTTCCATACCTTGACCTCTCTGTGCCCCGTCCACACAACGTTTTAGGCGCCTCGAAAGTTGACGTTCACATTTTGAATCCTTCCATCCATGCCGCATCCATGCTACACTTAAAACCTTTTCTTCCATGCTGTCATGCGTCCCTACACTCTCCTAATACCAGATCTCTTTCTGCAGACAGGTTTCCACATAGCAGATGATTTCATTCTATTTTACATATTTATGTTGCCTTGATTGTTCCTGCATTTGAGACGCGTCAAGAACATACTCCTGCATGGCGAATCATCCTTCCCCCCACCGTTCCGTTCCACTTCCATTCCGTCCTCTTCCCCTTCCACCGCCCCCTCTCAGCTCGTGGACTCTTTTTGCGAGCACGCCTCTACATAGCATCGCACGGAGCTGCACTCACCAACATGATCTTCATGCCGGAACAGGCTTCAGTGCTTGAAATCAGGCCGGGGGAATGTACTACACATATGTATAATGGCCTCGCCGCTGCATGCTCACTGCGGTACCATCTTGTGTTCAGTCAGGGAGATTGTGTTTCCTCTGTGGTGGCTAATGTGACAAGTGTGGCTCAGGTGCTTGTTGCAATACAAGCTAAGTTCCAAACGGATGATGGCGGAGGTAAGGGCAGGGTTTCAAATAATGAAGTCCAGTAATGTTTATCTTTGTTCTTGTTGTTGGGGGACAAGTGAAGGGCTTTTTTTTTTCTCTGAGTAGGGAAAGCGGAATGGGTTGGACTAGGAAGAATGTGATACAAGAAAGAAATCTAGAAGGGTTGTACCCTCTTAAGAGGCACTTCAATGTAGGCTATAACTACCACAAATATATAATCTGATACATCCCCATAGGCCAATTGAGGGGCATCAAAACGAGCAAGAGAGACAAGTGGTCACAAGCAGGGCTGACGTTTCAGATTTAGGGTACTCTGCAGGGCTCAAAACATCAGGGTAAAGGTACCTTTTGGTTAAGATTAGGAGCATACGTTGTCAAGAATAGAACTAGGAATGAACGATGAAACAGAGAAGAGGGTTTGCACTAGCAGGCAGTTGAGTACATATAGGAAACCCTAATTTGGGCTATACTCGTTATAGAGTACCCCACTGCAGGCTAGACAAATATCACATTCTGACACACCCCCATAGTCAAAGTGGGGTATAATCAGCACAGCAAGCAGTCATAGAGCAGGTTCACAAGTACAAGCAAAGCTAGAGGCATTCACAAAGGGCAAGTGAGGAGGAGGAGGCCACAAATAGATAATCTGATACACCCACATATGCCAATTGAGGGGCATCAAAACGAGCAAGAGAGACAAGTGGTCACAAGCAGGGCTGACGTTTCAGATTTAGGTACTCTGCATGGCTCAAAACATCAGGGTAAAGGTACCTTTTGGTTAAGATTAGGAGCATACGTTGTCAAGAATAGAACTAGGAATGAACGATGAAACAGAGAAGAGGGTTTGCACTAGCAGGCAGTTGAGTACATATAGGAAACCCTAATTTGGGCTATACTCGCTATAGAGTACCCCACTGCAGGCTAGACAAATATCACATTCTGACACACCCCCATAGTCAAAGTGGGGTATAATCAGCACAGCAAGCAGTCATAAAGCAGGTTCACAAGTACAAGCAAAGCTAGAGGCATTCACAAAGGGCAAGTGAGGAGGAGGAGGCGGGACTGTGAGAGGAGAGGAGATGGGAGGCGACGGATGAAGCTGTAGACACACGTGCAACAGGAGCGGCTGGCACAGCGGCTACCGGAGCAGCGCCCCGGACTACTGGAGTAACTGGCTCCGCGGCTAAGACGAGCGGCAGGAGCAACGGACCCACGGGCGACTGGCGCAGCAGGCTCGCTGGGCTACCGGAGCAGAGCCCCGGACTACTGGCGCTGCTGACGACACGACAGCTGCCTCCGCTCAACCTCCCCCAACTGTCCCACCCCCCTTTCACACACCCCCTGCTGCAACCCTAGCCCAATCCCGTGTCACCCCCCTAGCGCGACTCCCTCGGCTCCCACACACCCACCCCCCTCAGCGGCAGCTGCAGCAGTAGAACGAGCAGCAGTAGTAGCAGTAGTAGTAGCAGGGCGGCTCGGGTTTGGTAGGGCGGCTCGGCTCGGCGTGGGCGGCGCGGCTCGGGCTGGGCGGCGCGGCTCGGCAGGGCGGCGCGCGGGCTGCAGGGGCAGGACGCACGGGCTGCAGGGGCGGTGCGCGGGCTGCAGGGGCGACGTGCGGGCTGCAGGGGCGCCGCGCGGGCTGCAAGGGCAGCTCGTACGGGCTGCAGGGGCGACGCGCGGCTCGGCAGGGCGACGCGCGAGCTGTAGGGGCGGCGCGCGGGCTGCAGGGACAGCACGAACGAGCTGCAGAGGCGGCGCGCGGGCCGCATGGGCGACGCGCGGGCTGCAGGGGCCGCAAGCACGGGCTGCAGAGGCGACGCGCGGCTCGGCAGGTCTGCGCGCGGGCTGCAGGGTCAGCGTGAACGGGCTGCAGAGGCGACGCGCGGCTCGGCAGGGCGGCACGCTGGCTGCAGGGGCGGCGCGTGGGCTGCAGGGGCAGCGCGCACGGGCTGCAGGAGCGACGCACGGGCTGCAGGAGCGACGTACGGGCTGCAGGAGCGACGTACGGGCTGCAGGGGCAGCGCGCGGGCCACAAGGGCAGGCACGGCTGCAGGGGCAGCACGGTCGCAGGGGCGAGCACGGCTGCAGGGGCAGCACGGTTGCAGGGACAGCGCACGGGCTGCAAGGGTCGCGACAGTGAGAGCTAGGGGCGCCAGCGCGCTGGCTACTGTGTAGGGCGTGGCGCTACCACTAGGCGGAACGGTGGGCCCATGTAGGAACGGTTCCTACTCTGATAACATGTCAAGAATAGAACTAGGAATGAATGATGAAACAGAGAAGAGGTTTTGCACTAGCAGGCAGTGGAGTACATATAGGAAACCCTAATTTGGGCTATACTCGCTATAGAGTACCCCACTGCAGGCTAGACAAATATCACATTCTGACATACGTATGTCCTCAATTCAACATTATCTTAAATCCGGGTGGTGAGGAAGAGTACGGTTAGGGTAGGAAAGGTAAGCGTCATGATTATTTTTTCCCCTACACTTTGACGTTCTATAAAAAATCGACGGTGCCATACCTAACATTGACGTGTACCGTGTTGGAAATAAGTAACTTAACGCTTCCTATGTGTCGTAACATCGAACCGTAAACGAGGCAAGCTATAGCGAAGCAATGGCGAGTCAACCGAGGAGGTTGACAAAAAAGTAACAGTCGGAGGTTACGCGAAGGTCAAAGGTCAAGCGACCTTTGACTCGACAAATACAGCGCGACAGCAAGGACAAACAACTGACTCGATATTGAGCAGTTGCCCGAGTCGTCAATGTATCGAACCGCAACATCAACAGCAAAACGGTTATTGCATCCTTTCATATTCCTTGTAATCTTATAAAAGCTTGTATTACCGTACCTCTTTATAATCAATCTATCTTGCTCTCACATACTAGTGCAAGGTGGTTCAACAACTCATCATTAAACGCTTCCGCAATACAAAATTCCTATCAGAGTCTTAGCCTTGAAAGATCCTAAGGGCTTTTCTCAGCCCAACATGGTATCAGAGCTGACAAGGCAAGATTCAACTTCGTTTAAACTACTACGACATCAGAAGACATGGCAACACAGAAGTAGAGAAGCTCCTCTAATGGCTCTCCCGGTACCACTCCTACTCCACCTCCAGCCTCTGGTCTACAGACAGAAGGAGGTAGAGCAACAAGACCAGCTGCTGAGTCTACTGAAATCCTGCGAACCAGGCATCGGGTTTTGACCCAAACATGATGGAGAAATTCTTCTCCTTCATGTCCTTCTACGAGCAGCACCAACAAACAGCACTTGCGCAATCAAACAACAGCGACAATAACAATGGCGTTACTCCAATGAGCCTTGACGGCTCATCCTATGCGCGCGGAAACCAGCAGCAACCTACCTTCGCCCCGTACGAGCCTCAACGCGGCTCCATCAACAACAACCGACAGAACAAATACCAAGCTCAACAGTACGTACCGCCATTCTGCCATCTCTGCAAGACGTCCGGACATCCTCGCACTCACTGCCCGAATCAGCAACTGTCAACACCGCCGCAACGTCAACTTCGTCCTTCAAGCAGCCAAGTTGCTTCTACACAAGCGCATCCCACCAATCAAGTACAGTCCTCGACAACACCAACGACAAAATCTGCACAAGGCGCAAGAAACATCGTAAGCTGCATGGCAAGAACAACTGATTCCTGCATCACCGGATCACCACCATACTACTCACCAGATTAACAGCTCGACGAAAGCATCCCTCGCCGCGAATCACTGGAGCCCAACCCGACGTACGCAGCCATCGCCCAGAGCGAACCGTCCGGGAATGACACCTGGTTCTTGGACAGCTGCTGCGGACAGCACATGTGTCAAACATTATATATGTTACTGCTGTGTAGGCTACAGTGGGTTAGCCTTTAGGGGGTACATTACTCTAGGGTTTCCTACTTGTACCCTCAATCTTTCTAGTTCACACACTTCACTCATTCTAACAGCTGCTGATGTTGCATCCTCTAAAAAAAAAAAAAAAAACAGCACACCGCTGCTTCTTTCGTCTCGACGACGCCTGGCGTGCACAGTTTCCTGACGCCACTGAGCTGCCCCGCTGGGCTGATCTGATGAAAAAGAACATTGATATCTTTGCACTTGACTTTGATGCTATCCTTGGAGCCATGTATGCATTGACTATTAGTGTCGAGGGTGACTCTTACCTGCGTGTACCGCCAGACCCAGGTATTGGGACCAGTGAGGCTGCCGCTCTAGGTGCTAGTGCGTCTGCTGCCCTAGGTACTGGTCAGGCTGCCGCTCTATGTGCTAGTGCGTCTGCTGCCCTAGGTACTGGTCAGGCTGCTGATCTAGGTGCTAGTGAGTCTGCTGCTCCAAGTGCTCGTGCGTCTGCGCCTGCTCGTACTGTGTCTACTGAGGCAGTGCATACCTTCACACTGGACTCCGGTGCTTCCCGCTGTTTCTTTCGTGACCGCACTGCCCTTGAGCAGCTTGCTCGGCCAGTTGCAGTCTCCCTCGCTGACCCCTCTGGGGGTCCGGTCATTGCGACCTCCTCCACTGTCCTTCCTTGTCCTGCGGTCCCGTCGGGCACACTGTCAGGTCTCTACCTCCCCTCGTTCTCTACGAACTTGGTGGCGGGTCGTGCGCTCCAGGACGGGGGTGTCCACCAGTTCACCCCTGCCTTCGAGCGCGTGACACACTGCACGTGTGCTCGGACGGGTCGCTACCTGGCTACCTTCACTCGGCAGCCGGGGTCGGACCTGTACACACTGACCACCGAGTCCCCCCAGGTAGCTGCGTCTGCGTCTGCGTCAGGTCAGCTGTCGGCCCCCTGCTCGTGTCGCTCCCTGTCGCACGAGACCGTCCTCTGGCACCACCGCCTTGGTCACCCGTCAGTGCAGCGCCTTCGTGGCATGCACTCCCGGTACCTTGTCTCTGGTCTTCCCAGGGTTCTCCCTCCCCTCCCACCCTCGCCTGCTCCTCCCTGTCTTCCCTGTGTCGAGGGGCGGCAGCGCGCCGCTCCTCACTCCTCCTCGTTTCCCCCGACGACTGCTCCCCTGCAGACGCTCCACATGGACGTGTGGGGCCCAGCCCGCGTTCGTGGACAGGGTCACGAGAGGTACTTCTTGATAGTTGTTGACGACTACTCGCGCTACACCACGGTCTTCCCCTTGCGCACCAAGGGTGAAGTCCCTGATGTTTTGATCCCTTGGATCCGCGCTGCCCGTCTCCAGCTCAGCGAGAGGTTCCACTCGGACTTTCCTATCCTACGTCTGCACTCTGACAGAGGTGGGGAGTTTTCCTCCGACCTCTTGAGGGCCTTCTGTCAGGGGGAGGGCATTGAGCAGTCGTTCACGCTTCCGGCCTCTCCACAGCAGAATGGGGTTGCTAAGCGCCGCATTGGCTTGGTCATGGAGGTCGCTCGTACCTCCTTGATCCATGCGGCTGCCCCCCACTTTCTGTGGCCGTTTGCAGTCCGATACGCTGCGCATCAGCTCAACCTCTGGCCCCGTGTCTCCATTCCGGAGACTTCGCCGACACTGCGTTGGACGGGAGAGGTTGGCGATGCGTCACGTTTCCGGGTCTGGGGATCTCGAGCTTTTGTTCGCGATACGTCCGCGGACAAGCTCTCCTCCCGCGCTGTTCCTTGTGTCTTCCTTGGCTTTGTTCCGGACGCGTCTGGGGGGTGCGGAGCCTGGGGGTGCTGAGCCTGAGCGTGCGGAGCCTGGGGGTGCTGAGCCTGGGGGTGCGGAGCCTGGGGGTGCTGAGCCTGAGGTTGCTGAGTCTGGGGGTGCTGAGCCTGAGAGTGCTACGTCTGAGGGTACTGAGCCTGGGGGTGCTGCGACTGACCGTACGGCGCCTAGAGGCGCTCCCTCTTCACAGCAGCTGCGTGAGTGGTACTCGCGGTACTACAGCCTCAGGAGGGGCGCTTCTGGGCTAGGGGTGCTGCTGGAGCTGGTGCTAGTGGTTCCCCGCCTAGGCGGGAGCCTCCCTCTCCCCAGCGGCTTCGAGAGTGGTACGCTCGGCGCTGCAGTCTCCGGAGTGGCGCTGCTGGTGCTTTGGACCCTGGAGCTGGAGCTGCTACTGGTGCCGCGGGCCCTGGAGTTGGAGCTGCTGCTGGTGCTGAGGACCCTGGAGTTGGAGCTGCTGCTCGTGCTGAGGACCCTGGAGCTGGAGCCGCTGCTGGTGCTGCGGACCCTGGCGCTGGTACTGCTGGTGCAGGAGCTGCTGGAGGTGCTGCTGGTGCTGCTGGAGGTGCTGCTGGTGCTGGAGCTGCTGGAGCCGCTGGTTCTGGAGGTGCTCGTACTGGAGGTAATGGAGCTACTGGGACTGGAGCTGCTGCGGGGGTTGGAGCTGGAGGTACTGGAGCTGCTGGGGTTACTGGTGGTGCTGCGGGAGTTGTCGCTGGAGACCCTGGGGCTGAGGGTGCTGGTGCTGTCTCTGCTGGTTCTGGAGGTGCTGAGCGGCCACGACCGTACTACGTTCCGCTCCTTCAGCAGATTCTTGGCCTGCCGCCCTCCACTGGTCCTTCTCCTCCCCTACTGAGTCCACCACCTGTCCAGTCGCAGTCACAGTTACCACTTGCCTCTCCACTGCCTGGTCCTTCTCCTTACGCTGGGCCGACTAGAGGTCTTACGGAGCGTCGTGAGCCTGAGTCTCGTCCTGCGTCGCTTGAGTCTCGTCCTGAGTTGCCTGAGTCTCGTCCAGAGTCGTCAGTCCGCGCTGTCCGCACTGGTCGTCGTGCTCCGCGTCAGCGTCCTCCTCCTGTCCTTGGCACACACTATATGACTCTGCGTCCTTCCACTGCTCCTCAGCGTGTCCCTCTGCCGTCTCCTCCTGCGTCCTCTCTTCTTGACGTTGCTGACCCGCCGTCAAGACCTTGCCCGTGCTGCCAGTCCTACTGTCACGCGTCTTCTCGCTACTGTTGTCACTGACCCTACCTTTGAGTCCTCTGCTGCGTCTGCTCTAGTCGCTGAGCTTGTTGACTTTGCTGCCGCCTGTCGTCTCGACTACGCCGCTAGCCTTGTTGCTGAGTCTGAGTCTGTCTGTCCTCCGTCCGTCGGGGGTGAGTGTGCTCTTGGCACGGACGTTCTTGAGGACAGACAGGAGGAGTTTGAGTGCTTTGCCGCTGCTTTACCTCATCTCGTGTCCATGCTGCTTGCCCCTGAGGGAGACCCGGATGCACCAGACATCCCGACCCCGCGCTCTTACGCAGAGGCGATAGAGGGTCCCTACTCCTCTCAGTGGCAGACAGCTATGGACGCAGAGATGGCTTCCTGGAAGTCCACAGGCACCTACGTCGACGAGGTTCCCCCACCTGGGGCGAACATCGTCAGTGGCATGTGGATTTTCAGGGTGAAGCGGCCGCCGGGTTCTCCGCATGTCTTCAAGGCGCATTACGTTGCACGAGGCTTCAGTCAGCGAGAGGGAGTTGACTTCTTCCAGACCTTCTCCCCGACCCCGAAGATGACCACTCTTCGGGTTCTGCTGCACGTCGCCGCTCAGCGTGACTACGAGCTCCACTCTCTTGACTTCAGCACTGCTTTCCTACAGGGCAGCCTACACGAGGAGATCTGGCTGCGCCGCCCACCTGGCTTCACTGGGTCGTTCCCTGCTGGTACCCAGTGGAGCCTCCGGCGGCCAGTCTACGGTCTCCGCCAGGCACCCCGTGAGTGGCACGACACACTGAGGACTACTCTTGCTGCTCTTGGGTTTGCTCCTTCTACTGCTGACCCGTCGCTGTTTCTACGCACCGACACCACTCTACCGCCGTTCTACGTTCTCGTGTACGTAGACGACTTGGTCTTTGCTACTGCTGACACTGAGGCACTCGCCCACGTGAAGTCGGAGCTGCAGAAGAGACACACGTGCACAGACCTGGGTGAGCTGACAAGCTATCTTGGCTTGCGGATCACCCGGGACAGAGCACAGCGCACCATCACCTTGACTCAGTCACACATGGTGCAGCAGGTCCTTCAGCGCTTCCGCTTCACGTACTCCTCGCCTCAGCCCACTCCTCTGCCTACCGGTCACTCGCTCTCAGCTCTGCCTTCGGATGAGTCCGTAGAGCCGAGTGGCCCGTATCCAGAGCTTGTGGGCTGCCTCATGTACCTGATGACCTGCACTCGACCTGACCTTGCATACCCTCTTAGCATCCTAGCACGCTATGTCGCTCCTGGCCGTCACCGGAAGGAGCACATGGATGCAGCTAAGAGGGTGTTGCGCTACTTGTGCATTACGTCGGGCATGGGGCTTGTGCTTGGAGGACGGGCTCGAGTTGTCCTCACTGGGCACTCAGACGCTTCTTGGGCTAACGACCAGGCTACTCAGCGGTCGTCTCAGGGTTACACCTTCAGCCTTGGCTCTGGTTCAGTTTCTTGGCGTTCTACACACTCGTCTTCAGTTCTCAGCTCCAGTTGTGAGGCTGAGATCTACGCCACAGCCATGGCTGCACAGGAGTTACGCTGGCTCACCTACCTGCTGACCGACCTGGGAGAGCGGCCTCGTTCTCCTCCAGTGCTGTACGTCGACAACAAGGCCGCCATTGCCTTGTGTCAGGAGCACAGACTGGAGCACAGAACGAAACACATCGCTCTGCGCTACTTCCTTGCTCGAGAGTTGCAGCACCGTGGTCAGCTTCGTCTTGCTTACGTGGCCACTCGGGCCAACACTGCTGATGTGTTCACCAAGGCGCTTCAGCCTTGTGATCATCAGCGTTTCTGTACTGTTCTAGGCCTTGTGCCTACTGTCCCTCACTTGCTCACTTCTTGACTCTGCTTGTACTGTGATCTCTATATATATACCTGCATGCTTACACTTGCTAGGTTGTGATCACTGTACCTCTTGTTATATTATCAAACTGCATGTGAACTGGTCTTGTGACCGCTTGCTTGTGCTCGGAATTTGTGTGGTATCCTTGAGATCCACCCTGAGCTTGTTTTGATTTGCTTTGCTTTGACTGGTCTTGTGACCCCTTGCTCTCCCCCACTTCGCCTATGGGGGTGTGTCAAACATTATATATGTTACTGCTGTGTAGGCTACAGTGGGTTAGCCTTTAGGGGGTACATTACTCTAGGTTTTCCTACTTGTACCCTCAATCTTTCTAGTTCACACACTTCACTCATTCTAACAACATGTGCTCCTCGGGTCGCTTCGTTCAACGGGAACACCAACTGCAACGCGAAGTCGTCATCACCGTCGCCAACAATCAGAACCTGCGCACACGACGACAAGGGGTAGTTCAGCTTCAATCGCGAGAAACCAACGTTATCCTGCAAATGTCGAAAGTCTTAATTGCAGAAGGACTCGGCTACAACTTACTGAGCGTCAGGCAACTCATGGCGAAGGGAATCCATCTTGAAGCAGACAGCACCACCCAGGAGCTCAAACTGTACAACGGGAAAGGCGGACTGTACATCGGAAAGGCCATACTGAAGAATAATGTCTTCGTCCTCGACTTTGTTCCAGATCAAGGCACCGCTGACAGCGACGGAATCGTCAACGTCACTTCCTGGACACACCCACCGGATCTCGACCGCGACTTCAGTTCCGGCGGCTTCTGGTACTCGAACACAATACCTGAACCAGAACGGACGAGAGCATTAGCAACAATCCAGACAACACCGGCAGCAGCAGAGACCACATCGGCAGCAGCAGAGACAACAATGGCAGCAGCAGAGACAACACCGGCAGCAGCAGAGACAACATCGGCAGCAGCAGTGACAACACCAACTACGACACCAATCGCGGGTCCGTCAACAGTACCAATTTTAATCGACGACACGTCACTGACTCCTGCGCAACAGCTGACTCCCAATCCATGGGAAATCCACAGTAGCGCAAACTTCACCGCAGGTTTCTATTCCAACTCTGACCTGTACAGACGCTCACCCGGACATCGCGCTAGCGAAGACATCTGGCATGCAAGGATGGGACACCCGAGCAACACAACATTGAACAACGCGATAAGAGCAGGAGTACTTGATAAAGACTCGCTACTCCTACCCGACGGCAGAGAACTTCAACGAGTTCAAGGAACATGCTTTACCTGCCCTGAAGCCGACTTACCTCATCAGCCGTTCGTCTCTCACCACAACCCAAGCGCGCCGGCATACGCGCCACTGGAGAAGGTCTACAGCGACATACTGTTCAACCGTGAAAATGGACAAGGAGCGTACAACTACGTCATCACGTTCATCGACGCCGCCACCCGTTACGTCTGGCACCTCAACCTTCCGAGCCGCAACATGGCCTTCGAAGCCTTTGTCGCCTGGCTTCCAGTAGCAGAACGAGAATCAGGGGTGAAGCTGCAAAGCTTCCAGTAAGGCGGAGGAGGGGAATATCAGTCACATAGGTTCAAGCAGTACTTGGCAGAGAGAGGCATCAAGCGACTCATCTCCCTTCCCTACGCTCATCAACAGCAAGGCGTGGCAGAAAGAATGAACAGGACCCTCCAGAACACCATGCGCAAACTGCTACGTGGCATGAGGCTACCCAACCACCAGTGGCCCGAGGCGATGGGCCACGCTGTCATGCTGCACAACTTGCTCTCGTCATCATCACTCCCGAACAACGAATCACCGCATCTACTGTGGACAGGAAAATTGGGCAACACAAAAATGTTACGAGTGTTCGGTTGCATGGTACAGTACCGACCCCCAGCTGCACGCGCCGGTCGATTCTCCCAACGTGCACAATGTGGACTACACCTGGGCATTGAAAAACACTACAATGCGTGGAAGATTTTCGACGTCCACACGAAGGAAATAGTGGCAGCACGTGACGTGATCTTCTACGAACGTCTCACACTTCCGACGTACCTGTACAACTTAGAAACTTCACGCGACGTCACAGGCGGATTTTGTGGGGACCGAGCCTTCGCTTCGGCAGCAGATGAAGCTGACTGGGACGAGCAGAACGTGGACAGAGCTTCCCTACTGCTCGGTGGATATCCCAATGGACGACGACAACCCTCGCGAAAGCATCAACGCCGAAGTCTTCTACGACTTCGCTGACAACGGTTACGTTACACATCATGTGGTCGACACCAACATTTCCGAACGCATAGGGCCCAATTTCCTACCTAATCCAGAAGCGGGAGACGAAGCAGCTTATCCAGAGGACCCAACACTCCCCCTCTACACACAGAGTGGGCTGCAGATACTGGGAATCGTCACCGCCGTTCACGGAGCAGCGCCACCAAAGGAGCCTGCAACGGTTCAGCAGGCTCTGGGGGGGAAGCACAAGGAAAAATGGCGCGAAGCCATGGACAGGGAATAAAAAGCACTGGAAGAACGTAACACCTGGAAGGTCGTACCCATCGGAGTGGCACGCAACAAGACGATACTCACCGGGAAGTGGGTTTTCCGCGTGAAAACAAAGGCAGATGGAACCATCGACAAGTTTAAAGCACGCTGGGTCGTACATGGCTTTGACCAAGAACACGGACGAGACTTCACTGAGACTTTTGCACCAGTTAGCCGACACACCTCACTGCGGATTCTCCTCGCGATAGCCGCCATGAAGCGGAAGAAACTCCGCCAAATCGATGTTGCCAACGCCTTCCTCTACGCCCCCGTCGACGCTGAAATCTTCGTCGAACAACCACATGGGTCTAATGCAGACCCTAACCAAGTATGTCAGCTGCAAAAATCTCTGTACGGAATCAAGCAGGCTCCGAGGCTGTGGCAACAGTACCTACACGCCCGACTAATCCGCATCGGATTCCGCCAACTACCGCACGACCAAGGCATGTACCGACTCACGAAAGGCACCGACTACATCCTGCTCATCGTCTACGTGGACGATCTGCTCTACATCGGGTCGACCGATGGCATCACGACCTGGTTCGAAGGGGAGCTGCAGCGGGATCTCACACTCACCGTCTCCTCCACTGTAACACAGTATCTCGGGCTCAACATATTTCGGTAACACGACCTGGCTCATCATCTGGATATCCGCCTCCCTCTGTGACAGCGCCATGGCTGCACGCTTCGCGCTACGGCTAGGGAAAGAGTGAAGGGAGCAAGGGAGGGGGAAAGATCTCCTTAGCAGGAAGAGGATACATATAGCAAACCCTAGATGGGTTGTACTCGTTATAGAGCACCCCACTACAGGCTAGAGAATAACATTCTGACACTTCGGACTTACCCCAGCCGCTATCTCTACGCCCTACCGCTACACCGCCGGAAATCACAAGGAAACAACAGCTCTGCTCAAACCCGCCGGCGTACGCGATTATCAACGGAAGCTGGGATGCCTGCTCTTCGCAGCCGTCACCTGCCGGCCGGACCTATCATACTCAGCGAGCCAACTCGCTACCTACCTCAAGAAGCCTGAAGCAGAACACATGGCGGAGCTCGACCGCGCACTTCACTACCTCGTCAGCACCCCGACAATCGGCCTGACCTACTACAAAATCGAAACCACGACGCCCAAGCTAATCGGCTACGTGGATGCCGACCACGCCGGCGACTCCGACAATAGGCGTTCGCGTACCGGCTACATCTACCGACTCGAGCCTATCGGACCTATCTCGTGGCAGTCGAGCAAACAGGAACTAATCGCCCTCTCCTCAGCTGAAGCAAAATACATTGCACTCTGCTCAGCCACCAAAGAAGGACTGTACCTTCGCGAACTGCTGGAAGAAGCGAAGCTGGCCCAGTTACCCAGCTTCTCTCTGTTCTGCGACAACCAATCTGCAATTCGCATAACGAACAAGAACGGGTTCGCGAACCGGACGAAGCATATTGCTCTGCGATACTTCTTCGTGAAAGACGAGATCGAGAAAGGGAGACTCGAGCTATCCTACTGCCCCACGTCCGAGATGGCAGCCGATTATTTGACCAAGAAACTCGGAAAGCAGAAATTCGAGTACTGCATGTTGCTGACTGGACAAGGGCACGTCACCAGCAACGACACTCCGGAAGCGAAGGGGAGTGTTGGAAATAAGTAACTTAATGCTTCCTATGTGTCGTAACATCGAACCGTAAATGAGGCAAGCTACAGCGAAGCAATGGCGAGTCAACCGAGGAGGTTGACAGAAAAGTAACAGTCGGAGGTTACGCGAAGGTCAAAGGTCAAGCGACCTTTGACTCGACAAATACAGCGCGACAGCAAGGACAAACAACTGACTCGATATTGAGCAGTTGCCCGAGTCGTCACTGTATCGAACCGCGACAGCAACAGCAAAACGGTTATTGCATCCTTTCATATTCCTTGTAATCTTATAAAAGCTTGTATTACCGTACCTCTTTATAATCAATCTATCTTGCTCTCACATACTAGTGCAAGGTGGTTCAACAACTTATCATTGAACGCTTCCACAATACAACATTCCTATCAGAGTCTTAGCCTTGAAAGATCCTAAGGGCTTTTCTCAGCCCAACATACCGTACTACCACACATTGGAAAAAGAGTACACAAACAAGAAATTTGCTGCTCAAGTTGTGAGTGAGGTTGGGGTGGTGGAAATTGATCAAGGATTGCTCGGCTTTCATTCGCCCCCCTAATGTCGCGAAAGAAACAGCGAAAAGCACCTGAGTCAAGCGTGAAGGTGTGCAAGGCCTCAGGAGGCGCAGTACCGGAGAGAGCAGACTCACTAGCACCTAGAGCAGCAGCCTCACCAACACCTAGGGCAGCAGGCTCACCAGCACCAAGAGCAGGAGGCTCTATACCTGGGTCGGGCGGCATACACAGGTAACAGTCACCCTCAGCAATAACAGTCAAAGCATACATGGCAGCAAGGATAGCATCATAATCAAGAGCAAAGATATCCACATTCTGCCTAAGCAGATCTGCCCAGCAAGGGAGCTCAGTCGCGTCGGGAAACTCTGCGCGGAAGGCGTCGTCAAGGCGGGAGAAGCAGCGGTGCTGGGTGTGAAACTTCCCGCATGTCTGACCAGAGCGGTCACCTGTGCGAATGACATACGGGCAGCGACCACTACCCCCAGACTCCCCATGCTGAGCAAACCACTCACGAAGCTCCTGGGGCAAAGGGGTCTCACGCTGACGCTGCTGCTGCTGCCTCTGACCACCGCCAAAGCCTCCCCTCTGACTGGTACCACCCCGGCCGCCACCACTGCCGCCTCCCCCACTCCCACCGCCGCCACCACTCCCGCCACCACCACTCCCACTGCCGCCACCACCGCCTCCACCTCCGCCTCCACTCCCACCACCACTCCCTCCGCCACCACCGCCACCTCCACCGCCTCCACCACCCCCACCACCACATCCACCGCTGCCACTCCCACCGCCCCTGCCTTCCCTGCCCCTGCCGCTGCGGCGCCTCCCACTAGGGGCAGACGCAGCTCCTACCTCCTCAGCACAAAGGTAGTCAACAGCTGCAGTAGAGGCGACGGAGGGGACCAGGGGGGAGGGCGAACACCCCTCAAAGAAGGGAGTGCGAGGAGTGCCACGAGAAGCGCCTACAGCGACTATGCTAGTCTCAGCTGCTAGGAGGTGCTTCTCGAGCAGGTCGATAGTGATGTCGGTGGGGTCAAGGGCTAGAAGGAGGTCCCTGACAGTGCTAAGAGAGTCAAGGAGGCGGGTGACTATGAAGTAGAGAGTGATGTACATGGGAGGAGGGTTCTTGGTGAGAAACTCGGCGGGAAGAGCAGCGCTGTAGCGAGTGTCACAAGTGCGAAGGTGAGTGACGAGGTCGGCTACTGTGGCAAAGGCGGACAGCTCTAGGAACAGGTAGGGCAGGAGAAGGCGGCCTAGAGCAGCAGTGGCCGGGGAAGAGTAACGAGCGACTACAGCGTCGTACAGGGCGCTAGCTGTCTTGTGCTGGCCAAAGTGAGCGCGTTCGGCTAGCGGCAGGTGGTTGCGAACAGCTAGGCGAGCAGTAGCGTCACGGTAAGCCACTGTGAGCGATTCGCACTGTCAGCTGTGGCGGCAGGGGCGAGAGAGGCGCCAGACGTGAGGTCAAACAGTGAAACTCCGTCCTTGGAATCGCTTAGTAAGTACAGCTGTAAGTCGTCGAGCCACGCATCGAACTCTATCGTGCGGCCCTCCGGATCGAAAGTGAGGACACTGAGTGTGGTTATAGTGGCAGAGCAGTCGGGCACGCTAGCAACAGAGCAGCACGCAGGCAGGGCTAGGCAGGCGAGCGCGCTAGCAGCAGGGCAGCACGCAGGCAAGGCAAGGCAGGGCGGCGCAGGGCGACGCAGCGGCGAGCGGCACGCGGGCAGCAGGAGAGGGCGGCGCAACAGCGAGCGGCGCGCGGCAGGGTAGGGCGCGCGGCGGCGCGGTGCGCGGGCAGGGCAGGACGGCGCGGCGGCGCGGCGCGCGGGCAAGGCAGGGCGCGCGACGGCGCGGCGCGCGGGCAGGGCAGTACGCTCGGCGGCGGGCGGCGCGCGGGCAGGGCAGGGCACGCTGCGGCGGGCGGCGCGCGGGCAGAGCAGGGCGCGCGGCGGCGGGCGGTGCGCGGGCAGGGCGATGCGGCGGCGCGGCGCGCGGGCAGGGCGACGCGGCGGCGCGGCGCGCAGGCAGGGCGACGTGGCGGCGCGGCGCGCGGGCAGGGCAGGGCGCGCTGCGGCAGGCGGCGTGCGTGTCAGCAGGGCGCGCGGGCGAGGCGGCGCGGCGGCGCGCGGGCAAGCAGGGCGCGCTGCAGCGGGCGGCGTGCGGGCAAAGCAGAGCGTGCTGCGGCGGGCGGCGCGCGGGCAGGGCAGGGCGTGCGCAGGCAGCGCGATGCAGGGCAGGGCAGGGCAGGGCGGCGCGATCACGGCGGCGCGACGGGTGGGGTAGCGCTACTCGGTGGGCCCTAAAAAAATCGGTCCTAGGCTAGGACCTGCTCTGAAACCATGTTAGAATAACGAACGAGAATGAATGAACTAGCAGCAAGATGGGTACAAGTAGGAAACCCTAATTGGGTTGTACCCCATATGGGCTACCCCACTATAGCCTATACAATAAGCAGCATATAAGTTTGACATTCTTCTCCCCCAGAATGGATATGTTTAATCTCGAAACTCACCACAAAGTAGTATTCATCTTTGGAGTAACTGCGAATTGGACATGGGGAGGAATAGTCAAGGGATGGGCGTGAATCTGATAAAACTGCTTTAAGCTTGAAAGTGCAAGCAAGGTCATAACCAAAAGGACCTGTTAGCAGATAAGAATTCGGAGCAATACTACTACTCGTACTAGGAGCACCAAATGTGCTGGGAGATGACGTCATCCCCGAGGGCGGAGCCATTTCCGAACCTAACCACAACACCAGTTCCTCAATGATGACTCACTATTTGGCAAAGTAGAAAGTTCTTACCTCACCACCTTGTAGACTACTTCTCCCAATGCTCCAATGTCGCCAATGAATTTATTCCCATCATATGGAGAAAACAACATGGCCCGATATTTCTCTAACAATAAGAAGGGACGGTGAGGGAGGGATTGGGGCGATGCTGGTGAGTTGATCGGGTTGAAGAGAACTCCTTGCAAACGGCAAGCACGACGGCTTCAAAATTCGTGCAGGCAATACAATATTCACAACCGCGTCTACTACTAGTAGCAAGCAAGGAGCAGCATGGAGTGACGGCACGCACAGCTCTTGGAAGTATGACAACATGCTTGCAGTGCTTGCAACGTACTACTAGCAAAGCAAGGAACAGCATGGAGTGACGGCATGTGGACACTTACCGTGGACCTTTCCTTTCCACATCAGACCACGCCGCCTGGCTTGAGCGGCAGAAGGTAGCACAGCAGCGGCGGCGGCGGCGGCGGCGGCACCGTCACTTGCTCCGACTCGGAGTGGCCGCGTGAGGGAGACGGGAGCGGGAGACGCGCAGCCGGCAGTGAAGAACGCCGCACCTGCAGGCAGGCACCAGAGCAGCACGAAGCATGAGGACCTACTAGAAGTAACATCGATCTGCCTATTTTCAGAAACCCTAAAACGCCAGCCAGAAAATTGTGAGGAGCGGGACAATTAGTAGCGCTTACAAAGCAGGAGGCAGAGGAGAGACGCCGCGCGCCCCATGATGGTGCCTGGTCAGTAGATCAAAACGTTGCTGCAGCGTGC
Organism: Closterium sp. Naga37s-1; assembly: GCA_947471745.1. Lineage (NCBI taxonomy): Eukaryota > Viridiplantae > Streptophyta > Zygnematophyceae > Desmidiales > Closteriaceae > Closterium > Closterium sp. Naga37s-1. The sequence goes on from CANJKZ010000738.1 coordinate 138,198, forward strand.
CATGCTGTGAGTTGGCGGCTCTTGAATGAAATAACAGTTAGCGAAGGCCATCGATAAGTAGACAAACTTGGGAAAATGCGCGAGCCCAACAACCACCAGCTCGCCTCGCACCCAACATTGACGAGACGAGGAGGCTGGGAACATCACCCCCTTGCGATGCCATCGATAGCACCCCCGTGCGACGCGGCATATTGAGATAGCACCCCCTTGCGATGCGTAGTAGCGGGGGTAGTTGACTTTCTGGTCGATCGCCTGGGAGCTGCCTATCTGTTCTTCCGTGTGCCTCTTTACAGAATGGAAACCCGATAACCTCAGCGAGATGAACAAAATGATCGCGAAGAACTAACCACTGCTTCGCAGCAATGAAGCTGTCCCCGCGGCAGGATAGGAAATTTGAGAGTAGCTCCTCTCAATCGGATCGACGACATAGCCATAGAAATCGCAAGTGTTGTTTACGTTTTGACCAACTTTTACCACCGCCTTTACCACCGCTTTGGGAGGAACGGACGGAATCACATCACCAGCCTGGTGGTGGTGACGGTGGTTGTGGATGTGACCTACCGCACCTCGGCATAGCCAAATTGCACCGCAACTCACCAAAGTTCCCCAAAACAGCAACATCCAGTCCCCCAACACCACAACTCACGCATGGTGGTCACCAGAAGGACTCCGCCATAAGGGGATTCGGTTTTGACGTTTGTTACGATTTGTTACAATTGCGTACCTCCTTTTCCAATCTGAGAGAGATGCTAATCTACTGTTACGGGTGCAATGAATCGAAGTAGCGAGGATTGCACTAGGTGTCAAACGAGTACAAAGTATGAGCGAAGGCATGAGCGAATAACTATGTGCGGAACATGCAACGGTTCCGCGGTGCGTGCGAGCTAGCTAGTGCTATGCTGGCATTGAGGTTCGGGCTAATATCGAAGCGTAGGCCGACTTGGCTGGGCTAGTAGTGCATGGTTTGGTGAAACAGTGCGCGCGAAGTTGGCGAAGCCCCGTTAGCAGTAACAGGCGAAGAACGGCTGCTGCTGTACGCGATGTTGATGGTCGCGGGTAAGGACTGTCGAGAAAATTCCTTACACTACCCCCCCCCCCCCCCCCCCCTCAAGAAGCCCCCTCCGCTACGCGAGTGCGTGTATATCGCGGAAGCCTTGGCTCCTTAGGTACACTTGCAGGGCAGGGTGGTATTCGATGTTGGCCAGGGGTACCCAGCTATCCTCAGTTGGCGTGCGGTCCTTCCAGCGAACGAGGAACTCGATCCTCTTGATGCCTGTGGGGTGTCGAATTCGGTGGCTCAAAATCTTCTCGGGCTCAACAATCGGCTCCGATGCAGGGCGAGTCATGGATGGCGGGCGGTGACGAGGAAGTTGGCTCGTTGTCGGGATGTAAGGGCGAAGTAGGCTGACGTGGAATGATGGGCTGATGTACCAATCTGTCGGCAACAGTAAATGCGCGGTAACTGGTGTGATCATGTGGCTGATTTGGAATGGTCCACAGTATCGCGGTCGAAGTTTCGGTACGACGGACAGTCTTAAATTCTGTGTGTCGAGCAGTACGTAGTCTCCGGACTGATACGTGGCTGGGCGGCGGTGGCGGTCTTAGCGATGACATTTGCCTTTTTAATCGCTTCTGCGGCTCTGGTGCGGGCAGCTTGCAGAATCTCGGCAAATTGCTGTGCGCGTGGCGTTGGGTTGTCCGGACTCGGCGTCATGTGTACTGTTGGATTTTGCCCGTAGTTCAGGTAAAACGGGGACTGTTGCGTCGTTGCTGACGTGGCGTTGTTGTAGGCAAACTCGATCAGTGGCAGCTGCTGCTCCCATGTTGTCGGGCCGTCGCACGTGGCACGAGTCAGCTGCTCCATGGTCTGGTTCGTGGGCTCCGTTTGACCGTCGGTCTCGGGGTGGTACGACGAGCTGAACTGTAGCCTGGTCCCGAACTGCTCCCAATGTTTTTTCCAGAAGTTGCTGGTAAACTTTGTGTCGCGGTAGCTGATTATCGCGGCTGGTATCCCGTGCATTCGAACGACGGTCGCGATGAATAGGCGAGCAGTTTCTTCGGCTGAGATCGATTTCCTGCACGCAGCGAAGTGAGCCATTTTTGTCAGTCTATCAACGACGACCATAACCGCGTCGTTACCCCCAGGGTTCGAAGGTAACCCTGTGACGAAATCCATGGTAACCTGCTGCCAGGCGCGCTCGCGCGGTGGAATCGGCAGCAATTGACCCGCCTTTCCTTTTCGCGAGCTCTTCATCACCTGACACGTAGGACACGATCCCACGTGATGCTGTACGTCGGTCAACAGTTCCGGCCAGTAGTAATACCGCTGCAGTTGCTGTCGCATTTTTTCTACCCCAAAGTGTCCCGAGGTAACCCCGTCGTGTGCCTCCTGTAGAAGCAGTTCCCTCAGTAGTGAGTACGCGGGTACCCAAATGCGGTTGGTGCATGTCTTTACGTAATAGACTCCCTTTGCTTCTGCCAGTTGCTGTGAATTTCCGGTCGTGAAAAATGGGTCGGTACTGTATCCGTGGGTGAATAGGCCTGTTAAAAGTGGGCTGGTTTGGGCGAGTAGGATGGCGTGAAGTTGGGCGGTAGGGCGGGTGAGTGCGTCAGCGATATTTGACGCTCCCTTTTTGTACGTGACGGTGTAGTGGAAGTTGGACTCCAGATAGTCCAACCAACGGATCTGTCGCGGGTTGAGATTCGGTTGGGCGCGAAGGTACTGTAGTGCACGATGGTCTGTCCGTACTGTCACGTCGGCTCCTGTCAGGTAGCACCGCCACACTTTGAACGCGTGCACGATCGCCAACATCTCGCGGTCGTGTATCAGGTAGTTGCGCTCGGGCGGGTGAAGCTTGCGGGACTCGACGCGATTGGCTGAAGGCCGTTCCCGAAGTCCTGCAACAGTACTGCTCCCACAGCGATGTCACTGGCGTCGGTGACGAGCTCGAACGGACGGTGAGGATCTGCGATATGAAGCATGAGCGGTGAGCACAAAAGATTTTTGAGGGCCGAAAAGGCAGCTTGCTCTTTCTCCCCCCACGTGTACTCAACCCCCTTCCTCAGCAGGTCGGTCAGCGAGGCAGTCAACTTCGCCATGTCGGGGACGAACCGTCGCACGTAGTTGACGAACCCCAGAAAACTCTGCAACTCGGTCAAGTTGGTCGGCGCGTGCCAGGCTTGAATCGTCGCGATTTTTTTCGGGTCTATTTCCACTCCGTTGGCTGAAATTACATGCCCCAAAAACTCCAGTCTGTCCTGTAGAAACTCACACTTAGAGGCTTTGGTCAGTAGGCGGTTCTCACTCAGTATTTTAAAAACAGCTTCGATGTCCTGTAGGTGCTGTGCTCTGTCTGGGCTGTAGATCAGTATGTCGTCTAGGTAGACGATTACGCACTTATCTAAAAGCGGGCGGAAGGCTTCATTCATGGTCATTTGGAAGGTTGCGAGTGCGTTGGTCAGTCCGAAGGGCATTACCGTGTATTCGAATGATCCGTAGCGGGTTTGGAAGGCGGTTTTCGGGCAGTCTGGTGGTAACCTCCTCGAAGGTCAATTTTCGAGAAAACCCGGGCTGTGCGAAGTTGGTTGATCAGTTCGTCGGCTCGCGGGATGGGGTAACGGGACTTGATGGTAACTCGGTTCAGTGCGAGGTAGTCTATGCACATACGAAATCCCCCGTCTTTTTTCAGAGTGAACATTATCAGTGCGGCGATGGGTGACGAACTCGGGCGAATGAACTTTTTCTCGAGCAGGTAATCCAGCTGCTTCCGAAGTTCGTCCAGTTCGGGTTGGGTCAGTTGGAACTGTCGATGTATTGTCGGCTGTGCCCCCGGTTCTAGTTCTATCCTGTGGTCGTGCGGTCGCTGAGGTGGCAGTCCCTCCTGTAGGTCATATGGGAATATTGTCAGAATAGTAGCGAAGATAGCGAGGAGCCATAGCTAGGGTTTGCCTAGCTAGGCAAGAGAGAAATGAACAAAGGAGGATGTTCACTAGCAAGCAGGTGGATACATATAGGAAACCCTAAGGGGTCATACTCACTACAGAGTACCCCACTGCAGGCTAGAGAAACTACATTCTGACACACCCCCATAGTCAAAGTGGGGTATAATCAGCAGAGCAAGCAGTCATAGAGCAGGTTCACAAGTGCAAGCAAAGCTAGAGGCATTCACAAAGGGCAAGTGAGGAGGAGGAGGCGGGACTGTAAGAGGAGAGAAGATAGGAGGCGACGGCTGAAGCTGCAGACACACGGGCAACAGGAGCGGCTGGCACAGTGGCTACCGGGACAGCGCCCCGGACTACTGGAGTAACTGGCTCGGCGGCTACGAGGAGCGGCAGGAGCAACGGACCCACGGGCGACAGGCGCAGCAGGCTCTCTGGGCTACCAGGACAGCGCCCCGGACTACAGGTGCTGCGGACGACAAGACAGCAGCCTCCGCTCAACCTCCCCTAACTGTCCCACCCCCCCTTTCACACACCCCCTGCTAAAACCCTAGCTCCACTCCCACGGCACCCCCCTTAAACCCTAAACCCTCGGCTCTCACACACCCACCCCCCTCAGCGGCAGCTGCAGCAGTGGGAGACGGAGGAGGAGGAGGAGGAGCTGCAGTTTACCCACACCGGTCACCCCCATGTCCGCCACCCCCAAACCCTAACGCAGGCAGGAGCACGGGAAGCAGCAGGGGCGGTTCACGGAGGGAAAGGGAGGCGGCGGGGGGGTCTCCTGGGCGCCACGAAGTAGCAGGGCGCGGGCCCCCGAGGGCGCCACGGAGGGTGACGGGAGGGGGGCCGCGCACGGGCCCCCGAGGGCGGCTCGACGGGCGACGGGAGGGGCCGCGCGCGGGCCCCCAAGGCGCCGCGACGTGGCGACGGGAGGGGGCGACGCGCGGGCCCCCAAGGCGCCACGACTAGGCGACGGGAGGGGGCGACGCGCAGGCCCCCAAGGCGTCGCGACGGGCGACGGGAGGGAGGGGGCGACGCGCGGGCCCCGAGGGCGCCGCGACGGGCGACGGGCAGGGCAACGCGCGGCCCCCCAGGGCGCCGCGACGGGCGACGGGAGGGGGGGGGGGCGACGCGCGGGTCCCCAGGGCTCCGCGACGGGCGACGGGCATGACGACGCGCGGCCCCCCAGGGCGCCGCGACGGGCGACGGGCAGGGCAGCGCGCGGGCCCCTGGGGCACCGCGTGAGGCAGGAAACCGCCGCGCGCCTCGGGGCGCACGGCGGGCAGAAAACCGCCGTGCACCCCGAGCGCGCGGCGGACAGAAAACCGCCATGCGCCCCGAGCGCGTGGCGGGAAGAAAAAACGTCGCGCGCCACGGGGCGCGCGACAGACAGGATAGCAGCAGAAGCTAACGGTGGGCCCACAGGCAAGGAGCGTAACAGCTCTGATTCCATGTCAGAATAGTAGCGAAGATAGCGAGGAGCCATAGCTAGGGTTTGCCTAGCTAGGCAAGAGAGAAATGAACAAAGGAGGATGTTCACTAGCAAGCAGGTGGATACATATAGGAAACCCTAAGGGGTCATACTCACTACAGAGTACCCCACTGCAGGCTAGAGAAACTACATTCTGACAAATATCCCGCTGTACTGCTTCAATAGCGCTGCCAAGTCATCCGGTACATCGGCGAGCAGTTTCTGTAAATCGCTCGGTTTGTCTGCTGCCTCGGCTTCCCGAATGTCAACCGCATACACGTCTGCTCCTGCCGCTACGGCGCGTTTCATCGTGATCGCGTTGACACGCACCGACGAAGACTCAGGCGAGCTCCATCGAGGTAAGGCGATGTTGTTACCGTTCACTCGCACGGTGCAATCACCCGTCGTCCAGTCGATTCGCGGATTGTGTCGTCGCAGCCAATCACGACCGAGTAAAATGTCGGTCCCGTCAAGGGTCGTTGCGAGAATTTCCAGGGTAAAGGTAAAAGTACCCCTGCATCGGATCCGAACTCGGTCCACACGTTCCCGTATCGCCAGTGGCGTGCCGTCGACCAGTCGTGCGTCGATCTCAGGTAAACATCTGTCCATTGGCAGTTTCAGTCTCCGTGCTGTTGCGGTGTTGATCAGGCAGTGGCTAGCCCCCCCGTCTACGAAGATTTTAACTAAGTCTGTCTGTATTTTCCCGCTAAGCAGTATGGGGCTGTCTACCGATGTACCCTCCTTATTCGGCCGGGTGTGGTCGATTGCGTGAACCGGCACAATCACTCGGTGAGGGTCGGTTGGGTTGGACGAGCAGCGTTGTCAGTAGAGCTGCACTGTGAGATCCCCGATTGATCCTTGGGGGGTTACAGGCATGTTAGCCTGGGGGGTTATGGGCGCACTGACCCGCTACTGAAGCAAGCCCTTTTATCCCAATGGTCTAGTGGTTGGGATTTTGACAAGCGTGACCTGACAGTAGAGGGCCCGTCTGCTACTGACTCCCAGCGTTTCCCTGCTGCTTGGTCTGTTTCTGCTGCTCAGCTCCCCCCTTTCAGTTAGCGTTTTCCGGGCATTCGCTCTTACGGTGTCCCGGCCGATTGCACGCGAAGCAGCGCCCTTTGAATGGTGCAGCAGCGGCATTCACGGCGGCGGCGCGTATCGTGGCGTGCTCGTTCGTCCCACGAGACTGATGTCCCCAGTTACTGTTGTTGCCGTAGGACCCCGGTCTCGGTCGGCGTAGGAAGTCAAGCTTCTCCGCCATGGCGAGAATGTCTTGGAATTCCGTGACGTTGCGGAGCTGGATTTCCTGAGCGATCTCATGTTTTAGGCCGCCGATGCAGCGGTCAATGCGCTCGCCCTCGTGCATATAGCCCACCTGCTCGCACAGCGCCAGGAACCCGCTGGTGTAGTCTTGGACGGAACCGAGCTGGCGCCAAGTGCGGAGCTTCTGACGCGTCGCGATCGAAGCCGCGATTGGCTCAAATCGTGCGCGCAGACCTGCACACCACGCATCTCACGTGTGATATTGGGGCACCTCCACGAAATACGACGGCGCCCAGGGTCCGGTTTGTCCTTCCTGTGTCGGTAGAGTCGCGTATTCCATCGGCTTCGTGCCGATGACGTGCCACTAGTCCATGGCGGGTCCTCGCAGTAGCGACACGGCATAACGAATCTTCGCCGAATCCTCCGAGACGTAGTTGGCATCGAAGAAGACATTCATCGTAAACAGCCACGCCTGAACGGTAGGACCACCCCGTTGACTTGGGTCGAAGCAAGGCGGACGCTGCAGCTTGAGCGGCATCGAAGACGGCAGTGCTGACTCGCCGGTCGGCACCGAAATCGTGACGGGGGGTTGGCTTCTGGCCGCATTCGTCGCCTCGGGGTGTATCGCGCCGTGGTCGTCGTCTCCATCGTTGCGGACGACGCCATCACTAGCCGCGCTCGAGGGTTGCCCCACACTTCCGTGTTGTGATACTTGTCGTGCAGGTTGTCCGTGCGTGCCTTGTGTCTGTGATTGTGCTTGTTGCGCTCGTGCGACGTCGTTTTGCAAGGACGTACGTTTTGCCGTCAGCGCCGCAATTTCTTCGGAAATTTCGCGCAACTGCTGCAGTAGTTCATTCAGACGCTCCTGCGTGAGGTTCGTGACGTCAATATGCTCGGCCATGTCGAAGGACGGCGGCTCGTCTCAGCTCTAGGCGCAGTCGTGGCTGCACGCGTTTACGAGAGAACGTGAGGACAGCGGCTCCTAGGCGCTAAGGGGCGTGAGACCCTTCGAGTGCAAAAATCAAAAGTTTATTTCTCTGGGTGCGGGAATGCGCGGTCCGAAAAGGAAAGAGGCTCTGAATACCAAGTGTTACGGGTGCAATGAATCGAAGTAGCGAGGATTGCACTAGGTGTCAAACGAGTACAAAGTATGAGCGAAGGCATGAGCGAATACTTATGTGCGAAACATGCAACGGTTACGTGGTGCGTGCGAGCTGGCTAGTGCTATGCTGGCATTGAGGTTCGGGCTAGTCCCGAAGCATAGGCCGACTCGGCTGGGCCAGCAATGCATGGTTTGGTGAAACAGTGCGCGCGAAGTTGGCAAAGCCCCGTTAGCAGTAACGGGCAAACAACGGCTGCTGCTGTACGCGATGTTGATGGTCGCGGTTAAGAAATGTTGAAAAATTCCTTACATCTACTAATAATTACCGTACATATGGAATTCACAAAATCAGGGTGTACCACCACTTATTGTTTAAAGGCACACCCAGCCGTAGGCAGAAATGAAGCACAAGCTACCATAAAGACATAACACTCAGCATGAGCAGCAGCAAAGGAGGGGTTGCCAATTCCAACAAGGGACACGAGGCATGACCCAAGTTTGCTCCAAAATTTGCCAACCTACTCTGGCATATCTACCGTAAATGCTCACGAAAGCCCGCTGTTGGATCTTGTTATTGGCAGAATCATGGCTATAGATGAGATTCCACCATCAGCTGCCAAGCCTGAACATAGGCCGCTTCCAGGCAACACTCAGCAAAGACTTCCACGTATGTTCGCGATGCCATGACCCAATGCTCCTTGGCAGGTATAGTTGAGAGCAGAATAGATGCTCCAGCTCATGTGTAAGGGGCCGGTGAAGTATCACATCTGCAGTGGCAGACACCCGATACACAGTCCTTCCAAAGTCTAGCGCAAAGAACCAGTCGGCAACAATAACTCTGCGCCATGAATTCTTACATCATCATCTTCAGGACTTGTGTTGCATCTCGAGAAGCCAAACAAACCCATGGTGATGGAAAATTGCTCCATCTGGTTGCCATTCTGCACAATTCTCTCCCTGAGGCTGCTTCATGCACAATCTCTCAACCAGTGCGTGTCACCATTCAACCCACAACACAGCCAGCGCCAGCGAGAACTGAACCTGCTGAGCCGCCAGCCGTTCAAAGCTGCTTCCACGAATGCCAGCGCCATCGCCAGCGCCAGCACATGGGCGATGCTTGCCTATGCTGCGGTGCGCAGAAGCGATGGGGATGGCGCATGGGATGTGGCGGAGAGCAGATGTGGAGGAGAGGCACGAACGACGGCGCATTCGGCGGAGACAGAGGCCTGGAGTCTGTTTAGCGAGGGCGTGAATGGTCTGGATGGCTGACACGCCAGCAAGCGACGAGAAGGTGCGAGATTTGCCTCCAAAGTGGGAGGATAGGCTTCGCCTGCAGGTAAACAAGGGGGAGGAAATACGCAGATACTTGCTTCGCCTGCAGGTAAACAAGGGGGAGGAAATACGCAGATATTTGCTTCGCCTGCAGGTAAATAAGGGGGAGGAAATACGCAGATATTTAGTTGCTTGAATCAAGAATCGCATATCATTCGGAAAAGAGAGATATGATACATTTAAATGACAAGTATAGGAAAGCAACCTTTCTAAATACGGTATCTGCCACCAAGGCAGGTTTGACTGCCAACAATACATCGCAGCGGGACAAGGCTGCGATCGAACCGCATCCACCCACTCCAGTGCCAACAAACCATCTTGACGTGCTAGCGAGCTATGCACTTCGAGATCTAGAATCCTGGTCAAAACGCCCTAAAATTGTGTCGGTACTGGAGTACTAGTGAGTGACAGCTTCGCGACGGCACAACGGAAACCAATTTTGTTGGTAATGGGACTCAGGAGCACACAGAAACCTGGGCCTAAAATTGCATATTTGAAGAGTGATGCACACATGGATGGGGCAGAATAGATACCCTGAAAAACAGTGTATTCGAATTTTTGCATTGACACAGACAGGGCATTTTTTTTTTTTTTTTAATCCTGTACTTGTCAGTCTAACAAAAACGTTGCCCTAAGCAGACAGGGTGGGCCAGGCTCCAACCCTGATTAGCCAGGGTTTCCCAAAACCAATTTTGGGCCCTGGTACCCTGATTTCCATATTTTGTTTTGTCAGAATATGTTATTTGTCTAGCCTGCAGTGGGGTACTCTATAGCGAGTACATCCCAAATTAGGGTTTCCTATATGTACTCAACTGCCTGCTAGTGAAACTCCTCTTTTGTGTTCTATCTTTCTAGCTATGATTCTGACATGCTATCAGAGCGGTTACGCTCCTTGCCTGTGGGCCCACCGTTAGCTTCCGCTGCTATCCTGTCTGTCGCGCGCCTCGTGGCGCGCGACGTTTTTTCTTCCCGCCACGCGCTCGGGGCGCATGGCGGCTTTCTGCCCGCCGCGCGCTCGGGGCGCGCGGCGGTTTTCTGTCCGCCGTGCGCCCCGAGGCGCGCGGCGGTTTGCTGCCTCACGCGTCACCCCGGGGACGCGCGCGTCCCCCCCCGTCGACCGTCGCGCCGCCCCCGGGGACCCGCGCGTCCCTCCCCGTCGACCCGCGCGCTGCCCCCGTCGACCCGCAAGTCGCCCCCGGGATCCTGCGCGCGCTGCCCCGTCGCCCGTCACGGCGCCCTGGGGGGCCGCGCGTCGCCCTTCCCGTCGCCCGTCGCGGCGCTCAGGGGGCCAGCGCGTCGCCCCCCCTTCCCGTCGCCCGTCGCGGCGCCCTGGGGGGGCGCGCGTCGCCCCTCCCGTCGCCCGTCGCGGCGCCCAGGGGGCCCGCGCGTCGCCCCCTCCCGTCGCTCGTCGAGGCGCCCTGGGGGCCCGCGCGCCGCCCCGCTTCAGCTCACACGCCGCCCCACCTGCTGCCCGCGTTTCTGCCCTGCGTTGGAGGGTATGGGGGTGGTGGGTATGGGGGTTGTGTGTGTGTGAGCCGTCCCCTGCTCCTCCTCCTCCTCCGTCTCCCACTGCTGCAGCTGCCGCTGAGGGGGGTGGGTGTGTGGGAGCCGAAGGAGTGGTGCTAGGGGGGTGACGTGGGAGTGGAGCTACGGGTGCAGCAAGGGGTGTGTGAAAGGGGGGTGGGACAGTTGGGAGAGGTTGAGCGGAGGTTGAGCTGTCGTGTCGCCAGCAGCGCTAGTAGTCCGGAGGCTACAATCTCCGGTAGTCGCCAGTCGCCCGTGGGTCAGTTGCTCCAGCCGCTCAGAGTTAGCCGCAGAGCCAGTTACTCCTGTAGTCCGGGCCTTTGCTTCGGTAGCCACTGAGCCAGCTGCTACGTGTGTCTGCAGCTTCCGTCGTCGCCTCCCATCTCCTCTCCTCTCACATTCCCTCCTCCTCCTCACTTGCCCTCTGTGAATGCCTCTAGCTTTGCTTGCACTTGTGAACCTGCTCTGTGACTGCTTGCTATGCTGATTATACCCCACTTTGACTATGGGGGTGTGTCAGAATATGTTATTTGTCTAGCCTGCAGTGGGGTACTCTATAGCGAGTACAACCCAAATTAGGGTTTGCTATATGTACTCAACTGCCTGCTAGTGAAACTCCTCTTTCGTGTTCTATCTTTCTAGCTGTGATTCTGACATGTTTTTCTAGTCTGAAGGCACATATCCCAAAAATATGGCACTCTGATTGCTCAGTGTTGGGAAGTTATGAATTCTGTTTGTTCAGGGTCTTGAGTTCAGCATCAGAGTAATATCGCGCTATGCAATAGGCATGATTTTGAACACACCTTATACGCGCTAATTTGCCCACCTCGCATTGGTTCGAACTGTGTTTGTTCACCCGTTGCGAATTCGTTGTGCGATAAGGATTGCTAATAAAAAAACTAATTTCACTCAACATTCTGTTAATTTCACATTCTTGCAATTACAACAAGCCATATATCACTTCAACTTGCATGATATAGGCAAATAATGAGTGTACTCTGGTGCCCAACCCGGTGCCGCGTGCTCTTGTGCTGATCTCGAAGGTGGTATATTGGAGGAAGTTTCCATGAAACTTCTTCCCAATAACGTGGACCATGAATTCGGTATTTTGTTAAGTCAGGGATGACTAACAAGGTTAAAAACGCTATTACTCTGAATAAACCAGGGTTAAAAAATCACAAGTACTAAAAACGTCTGTCACAGGAGGTTGAGATGTCTGAAATCACCGTGTAATCAGTGTAATTACTCTGATAAAATCAGCCCTGGTCACAAGACAAGTCAATGAAAGCAATAAGCAAGCCAAGCAACTCAGGGTGGTACATCTAGCCAGCCAACCTATGAGACAAACGGCCACAAGGCCAGTTCAAGAGTTCACATATTGTGTATATATAAATGGCAAAACAAGCAGAGCAAGAAACAAGAGACAAGGCTGAAACAAACGAGGGCGTGTCTGAACAAGGTCAAGCTGTGAACTAAACCTCTGGTGATCGCCAGGAGGGAGAGCCTTGGTGAAAACGTTTGCAATATTGGCCGCTAAGGCCACAAAGACCAAGCGTGCATGGCCTTGTCGCTGCAATTCTCGCAATAGGAAGTACCGCAAATCGATGTGCTTCACTCTGCTCTCCCATGGAGGCTCTCTACACAAGAAGATCATGGCCTTGTTGTCAACAAACAAGGTTGGTGGATAGTGTTGAAATATGTTTGTACACATTTAAATAACCGCCAACAGTAGTGTAGTACAGATTACATTGGTGGTGCACCTTCCTTATCCTTGCCTATTTGTACTCCCGCTTCTCTTAGTGACACCCTCTTTGGCCAATTCCTCTACCTCGTTCCTCTCGCCACTACTTTCGTTCCTAAATCTAGGTTCCATAGTAACCTAGTATCTCAACATGTTATTAGAGCCATTCGTTCCTCGGGTGTAAGGGCGCATTCCTAGCTTCGGGTCATCCGGTGTTCGTGTCATCCGAAATTGTGGGAGCCAATCGGAAAACCCGCGATTCGAGCTTCAATTTTTTCGATTGGATCCCACAATTTAGGATGACACAAAGACGGGATGACACGAAGCTAAGTCTTATTTTTTGTGTCTGTGGGTGGTGGGTACGTCTAGGCAGCCAACCCTCATCCTCTCTCTTCCGCTGCACCTGTTCTCGCTCTTCCTCCCCCTCTCATCTCCTACTCGTGCACCCTACTTGTCTCGTTCCGTTCCGTGCCATCTGTTGCTGCTGCCTGCTTCTGGCTCGCCCCAGGAGGTGCTAAGCCGTGCTGTCCTGCTGCTCGTTGCAGCCACAGCGCCTGCTCTCTCGCCCACCGGCCATCGCCTACACCCGCCGCTGCTGCATCTGCCATCACTGCAACTGCTGCCTGCTGCAGGCTCGCCCCGGAGGTGCTGAGCGGTGCTGTCCAGCTGCTCGTTGCAGCCACAAGATCTGCTCACTTGCCCACCTGCCGTCGCCTGCACCCGCCACTGCTGCTCACTCTGTCTGGTGCATCCCCTCAAAATGTGTTTTCTGCACGTAATTTCTACAGTGGGCAGTTAGGGGATGTGTTGAAATATGTTTGTACACATTTTATAGAACTGCCTACAGTTGTGTAATACAGATTACGTTCATCGTTTTCCTTCCTTGTCCTTGCCAATTTGTACTCCTGCTTCTCTTAATGATGCCTCCTTTGGCCAATTCCTCTTGCTCTTTCCTCCCGCCACTACTCTTGTTCCTAAACCTAGGTTCCATAGTAACATAGCATCAATGATATGGTATCAGAGCGAAGGTCTCGGGTTCAAATCCTCATGTGTGCACATGCTGGCACTGCCACTATGCCGTGTCCAAGGGCATCTCTGTGAAGGGGGGGGTCAGACCACCAACACTGAGGATGCTCAATAGATCTTAGGGAAGGGTTACAGGCTCGCTGGCCTGAGGGTTATGGGCGCAGTGACGTGCTACTTAACATTTTATCCCAGTGGTCTATTGGTTCGGATTCTGACACATAGCTAGGCCGCTCACCTAGGTCAGTGAGCAAGAAATTCAGCGAGGGCTCTTGAGCAGCCATGGCACCGGCGTAGATCTCGCGCCTCAGCACTTGACAGACGAAGACCGAGTAGACCTCAATGACATAGCTCCAAAGCCCAAGCTGAAGCAGTACCCCTGCGTCAACCTGCTCGTCTCCTCGTCGTCCGCCCAGGACAAGTCGCAGTGCCCTGTAAGCCGCACAGGCTGTGTCTCTCCAAGCACAAGCCCCGTCAGTTACTTCGCTTCCCTCCTAGCAGCCGTCTAGTGAACAAGTCGGTTTCTCCTAGTCGCAACAAAGTGAGCCAGGACGCTGATAGGATAGGCGAGGTACGGACAAGTGCACGTCATTAGGTACATGAAGCAACCCATAAGCTCTGCGTAACGACCACTAGGCTCAATAGGCTCATCGGGAAGAGGAGCAGTGAGTCTGTGGTCCGCAGCAAGAGGAATGGGCTGTGTGGTGGAAAACTGAAGCTCAAATCGCTGAAGGACATGCTGCACCATATGTGACTGAGTCAGAGTGATGGTATGAGCAGCTCTGTCACTGGTAATCTGCAAGCCAAGGTAGTTGCATAGTCACCAAGGTCAGTGCACGTGTGTTTCTTCCAAGGTAGCGAATACCAGGTCGTCAACGCAAACGAGTACAAACAAAGGAGTGGTGCAAAAAAGGAGTGGTGTCAGAACGCACGAACAGTGACGTGTCGACGGACGAAGGACCCGAGGTTGGCAAGAGTTGTGCGCAGTGTGTTGTGCCACTCATGAAGTGCCTAGCGCAGTCTCTTGACTGGTCGTCTTAGGCTCTACTGGGTCCCCGGCGGGAAAGTACCAGTGAAGCCAGGAGGATGGCGTAGACATATCTCCTTGTGCAGGCTGCCCTATGGAAAGGCAATGGAGAAGTCTAGTAAGTGCAGCTCGTAGTCTCGTTGTGCTGCGACATGTAGTGGCACCCGAAGAGTGGTCATCTTTGGGGTGGGGGAGAAGGTTTGGAAGAAGTATGCTCCCTCACTCTGACTAACGTAGCGCGCCTTGAAGATAGGCGGCGAACGAGGCGACGCTTCACCTTTAAGATCTACATGCTATTGACTACGTTCGGGGGAGGGGAAACTACGTCGACGTACGTGCATGTGGATCTCAAATATGCCATCTGTGCATCTATGGCTGCTATCCACTGAGAGGCCCATTGTCCCGATACTGCCTTAGTGTAAGTACAAGGGGTCGAGATGTCTGGAGCGTCATGGTCTCCCTCAGGGGCTAACAATATGGCACAGAGATGGGGAGAAGCGGGTGCGAGGAACTCCAGCTCAAACTGCATGTTCTCTAGGATGTCACAGCCAAAAGCTGACTCACCCTCGGCAGACAGAGGACGGGAAGGAGGAGAAGCCACCAAGCGGGTGCGTAGTCAAGGTGGCGGGTGGCGGCAAAGTCAGTGACAGCGGCAACAGGATCCGCGGCATACGACGGAGAGGCAGCAGGTCTGCCAAGAGAAAGGAGAGAATACGTGAGACAACATGCCGAGCAGTACGGTAGGAGTCGGTGAGAGGCAGTGAGGTTACAGTGAGGGCAGTCGAAGGAGGGAACGGGGGCAGGCGGAGACAAAGAACGAGGAGGGCTAGGCCATTATAAATTAGACCGGAGGTCCTGACAGGAGACGAGGTACGAGCTCTCGGGAAACAAGGAGAAGAGAGCGGTGACCGAAGAGGAGATCGAGTGGGGGCCAAGTCCAGAGGAGAAAACGTAGGTCCATGAGAAGGAGGAGACAGTGAGCCGTCAGGAGAAGAGGAAGGTAGACCAAGGGTCCAAAGACCACTCACACGTGGCGACAACCGATGTGACAGTGGCTGCTGCAGCATCTGTGGCTGCGGTTGCTGCTGCTGCTGTAGTTCCTGCTGCTCCTGCAGCCCCCACCGCAGAAGCCTCGTCAGGTGAAAGGGTCCAGGCGGAGCAGAGGGCACACTAACAGCACCTCCAGCTCCAGAACCCCCACAGCCAGCACCTCCAGCTCCAGCACCCCCAGAATCAGCACCTCCAACTCCAGCACCTCCAGCTCCAGCACCCACAGAACCAGCACCCCCAGTGCCAACACCCCCAGCCCCAGCACCCCCAGAGCCAACACCTCCAGCACCAGCACCTACCGCTGTAGTACCGAAGGTTGCTGCAGTGACTATGAGGACGACTATGGTGAAGGAGACAACACCTGACGTAGCGTGAAGAGGGAAGAGGGGTAGCGTGAGATACACCTGATGGGCAGGATTTGGGTGGCGTGGACGTACCGGAGGAGCAGGACTAGGAGGAGGAGTGGGAGCGGGGAAGAGGGGAGGGAGGGGAACCGGGAGACGTCAGTGGGGGGTAGCGGACGAAGAAGGACACGGACTCGTCAAACGTGACGTCACGGCGCCGGCCGCGCCATCAACGCAAAGCTTTCCTTGCTGCCCGACTCCTCCTCCTCAACCTTCGCCACCAGCGCTGCTCCCCGTACTTCCGCGCCTTCCATCTCCTACAGCCTTGCGATCCCCGTGCGCATCTCAGATGGCTCCCTTCTTCCTCTTGCTTCCCGTCCCAAGGAATATCAGTCCTTTTCCATTCACAGGTAGGTGCACTCGGACAATCTCTCCGCAGGTGCTCCTCACTCCCGCATATAGAGCAAGCCGGTGGGTTACGGCAGTCCTGGCGGAGCTGCCTTGTCCGTTCGCAGTTATGACAACGTTGTTCGTCCCCCGTGGCATGTGGCGGCCGATCTCTGTCCACCACGATGGCGAACCAGATCGGCCTCCTCCGCTCCAATCCTCGTTCTACAGTTCTCTCAATTTCGAACAGCCGACGCCCCGTCTCCAATCACTTCACCACCTCCTAAGTATCCTGGAGCGTGGCGTTCGAACCCAAATCGAAGACTCGGACCTGCACATCCCTCTATAGGTCGTAGTGCAAACGTCACAGGAAGTTTCTGATGAGCCTGCCCTGGTCGTGGTAGCTCATTTCCTCCCCTAGCTCCACTAGCCGCCCATAACATGCCAACATCGATTCCCCTTGCCTCCGCCGGAAGTCCCAAAATTCGTCCACCCTCTCTGGAGTCTGCACCGGGAATCCGCGAGCATGCTTAGGAAGCAAGTTGTCGGATCTCTTTCCCCTGGTGCCACTCTCATCTGTCGAAATAACTGAACGAGGATGATGAATTGACAGCATGCAAAAGTACAAGTAGCAAACCCTAATTGGGTTGTACCCCATATGGGCTACCCCACTACAGCCTACACAACATGCAACATATAAGTTTGACACACCCCCATAGGCAAAGTGGGGGAGAACAAAGGGTCACAAGACCGGTCAAGAAAAGCAAGCAAGCTCAGGGTGGATCACAAAGTCACCACGCACTCTGAGCACAAGCAAATGGCCACAAGGCCAGTTCACATGCGGAGTTATATAAAAGAAAACAAGCAGGACAGTGATCACAACCTAGCAAGTGAAAGCATGCAGGTATATATATAGATCACAGTACAGGCAAGGTCAAGCAGTGAGCAAGTGAGACGAAGCAGGCAGAAGGCCTAAAGACGTACAGAAACGCTTATGATCACCAGACCCAAGGGCCTTAGTGAAGACATCAGCAGTGTTGGCCCGAGTGGCCACGTACGCAAGACGAAGCTGACCACGCTGCTGCAACTCTCGAGCAAGGAAGTAACGCAGAGCGATGTGCTTCGTCATGTGCTCCAGTCTGTGCTCCTGACACAAGAAAATCATGGCCTTGTTGTCTACGTACAGAACTGGAGGAGAACGAGGCCTCTCTCCCAAGTCAGTCAGCAGGTAGGTGAGCCAGCGTAACTCGTGTGCAGCCATGGCCCCTGCGTAGTTCTCAGCCTCACAACAGGAGCTGAGAACAGAAGACGAGCGGGTAGACCGCCACGAACCAGAGCCGGAGCCAAGGCTGAAGGTGTAACCCTGTGACGACCGCTGCGTAGCCAAGTCGTCAACCCAAGAAGCGTCTGCGTGTCCAGTGAGGACAACTGAACCCTGTCCTCCAAGCACGAGCCCCATGCCCGACGTACTGCACAAGTAGCGCAACACCCTCTTAGCGGCCTCCCAGTGCTCTGGTCGGTGTCTCCTGGGCGCAACGTAGCGCGCCAAGATGCTAAGAGGGTAGGCAAGGTCAGGTCGAGTGCAGGTCATCAGGTACATGAGGCAGCCCACAAGCTCTGGATACGGGCCACTCGGCTCTACGCACTCGTCCGAAGGTGGAGCTGAGAGCGAGTGACCTGTAGGCAGAGGAGTGGACTGTGGCGAGGAGAACCGGAAGCCGAAGCGCTGAAGGAACTGCTGCACCATGTGTGACCGAGTCAGGGTGATGGTGCGTCGTGCTCTGTCCCGAGTGATCTGCAAGCAAAGATAGTTGCGCAGCTTACCCAGGTCTGTGCATGTGTGTCTCTTCTGCAGCTCCGACTTCACAAGGGCCAGTGCCTGAGTGTCAGCAGTGGCTAAACCCAAGTAGTTGACGTACACGAGGATGTAGAACGGCGGCAGCGAAGTGTCGGTGCGCAGAAACAGAGACGGGTCAGCAGTCGAAGGAGCAAACCCAAGAGCCGCAAGTGTCGTCCTCAGTGTGTCGTGCCACTCACGAGGCGCCTGGCGGAGACCGTAGACTGGCCGCCGGAGGCTCCACTGGGTACCAGCAGGAAACGACCCAGTGAAGCCAGGTGGGCGACGCAGCCAGATCTCCCCGTGCAGAGTGCCCTGTAGGAAGGCTGTGCTGAAGTCAAGAGAATGAAGCTCGTAGTCACGCTGAGCAGCAACGTGCAGCAGCACCCGAAGAGTGGTCATCTTTAGGGTAGGGGAGAAGGTCTGGAAGAAGTCAACTCCCTGTCGCTGACTGAAGCCACGTGTAACGTAATGCGCCTTGAAGACAGGCGGAGAACCCGGCGGCCGCTTCACCCTGAAAATCCATATGCCATCGACAATGTTCGCCCCAGGAGGGGGAACCTCGTCGACGTAAGTGCCTGTGGACTTCCAGGATGCCATCTCTACGTCCATGGCTGTCTGCCACTGAGAGGAGTAGGGACCCGTAATCGCCTCTGCGTAAGAGCGCGGGGTCGGGATGTCTGGTGCATCCGGGTCTCCTTCAGGTGCAAACAGCATGGCCACGAGATGAGGTACTGTAGCTGCAAGACACTCAAAGTCCTCCTGCCTGTCCTCACGGACGTCCGTGCCAAGGGCACACTCACCCCCGACGGACGGAGGACAGTCAAACTCAGACTCAGCAACAAGACTAGCGGCGTAGTCGAGATGACAGGCGGCAGCAAAGTCAACAAGCTCAGCAACTAGTCCAGACGCAGCAGTGGACTCAAACGAAGGGTCAGTGACAACAGTGCCTCCAGCTCCAGGGCCTCCAGCGGCAGGCCCCCCAGCTCCAGCAGCGCCACTTCGAAGGCTCCAGGCCGAGCAAACCACTCGCACAGGTGCGGTGGAGAGAGAGGCTCCCGCCGTGACGAGGAACCCGGAGGACCACCAGTAGACAAAGTACCTCCAGGCTCCGCACGCTCAGGCTCAGCAACCCCAGGCTCCGCACGCTTAGGCTCAGCACCCCCAGGCTCCATACACTCAGGCTCAGCACCCCCAGACGCAGCACCCCTAGCAGCACCACCCCCAGCAGCACCAGAGTCGACAGCGATCTCGACAGGCTCGACAGGGTCTACCTGAGACACACCTGAGGGAGCAGGACCCTGAGGGGGGAGGGGGTCTACCGGAGGAGGACCTTGTGCGAGGAAGAGCGGCGGGGGCAGGAGAGGGGCAGTGCAGTAGGGGAAGAGACGGTAAGAGGGAACCGACTCGTCGAACGTTACGTCCTGAGAGGGCAGAACACGGCGCGAGGTGGGGTGGTAAAACTGCCAGCCAAGCGTGTCAGGGGGAAAGCCAAGGAAGACGTAGGGAATGGCGCAGGAGGAGAGCTTGTCCGCGGACCTATCGCGGACAAAGGCACGAGAGCCCCAGACCCGGAACACCGACACATCGCCAACCTCCCCCGTCCAACGCAGTGTAGGCGAGGTCTCTGGCAAGGAGACACTGTGCCAGAGGTTGAGCTGATGCGCAGCGTACCGGACCGCAAACGGCCACATAAAATGGGGGGCAGCCGCATGGATCATGGAGGTACGAGCGACCTCCATGACCAAGCCAATGCGGAGCTCAGCAACCCCATTCTGCTTCGGAGAGGTCGGAAGCATGAACGACTGGCGAATGCCCTCCCCACGACAAAAGTCCCGCAAGAGGTCGGAGGAAAGCTCAACACCTCTGTCAGAGTGCAGACGCAGGACTGGAAGGTTCGCGTGGAACCGCTCGCGGAGCTGGAGACGGACAGCGCGGATCCAGGGGATCAAAACCTCAGGGACCTCCCCCTTGCTGCGCAAGGCGAAGACCGTGGTGTAACGCAAGTAGTCGTCAACAACCAGCAGAAAGTAGCGCTCGCGGCCCTGTCCACGGACGCGGGCTGGGTCCCACACGTCCATGTGGAGAGTCTGCAGGGGAGCACTCGTCGGGGGAAACGAGGAGGAGTGAGGAGCGGCGCGCTGCCGCCCCTCGACACAGGGAAGGCAGGGAGGGGCAGGTGAGGGTGGGAGGGGAGGAAGAGACCTGGGAAGACAAGAGACAAGGAGACGGGAGTGCATGCCACAGAGGCGCTGCACTGAGGGGTGACCAAGGCGGTGGTGCCAAAGGATCGTCTTGTACGACAGAGCGCGACACGAGCAGGGGGCTGCTAGCTGACCTGACGCAGACGCAGACGCAGCTACCTGAGGAGGCTCAGTAGTCAGTGTGTACAGACTCGACCCAGGCCGACGGGTGAACGTGGCCAGGTGCTGGCCAGTCCGGGAGCACGTACAGATCGCCACACGCTGTCCTCCTGGAGTAAAGGTGTCAACCCATACATCCTGAAGGACGGCGTTGCTCACCAAGTTCGTAGAGAACGAGGGGAGGTGAAGACCTGACAGTGAGCTAGACGGAAACGTCGGACACGGGAGAACAGTGGAGGAACGTGCAAGGACTGGGCCCCCAGAAGGGTCAGCCAGAGAGACAGCAACAGGTGCAGGGAGCAGTGTGAGTGTGGTACTGTCGCGAAAGAAACAACGGGAAGCACCTGAGTCAAGCGTGAAGGTGTGCAAGGCCTCAGCAGGCGCAGTACCAGAGAGAGTAGCACCTAGAGCAGCAGCCTCTATACCTGGGTCGGGCGGCATACACAGGTAACAGTCACCCTCAGCACTAACAGTCAATGCATACATGGCAGCAAGGATAGCATCATAATCAAGAGCAAAGATATCCACACCCTGCCTAAGCAGGTTTGCCAAGCGGGGGAGCTCAGTCGCGTCGGGAAACTCTGCGCGAAAGGCGTCGGTAAGACGGGAGAAGCAGCGGGACTGTGAGCTTCCCGCATGTCTGACCAGTGCGGTCACCTGTGCGAATGACATACTGGCAGCGAACACTACCCCCAGACGACCCACGTTGAGCAAACCACTCACGAAGCTCCTGGCGCGAAGGGGTCTCACTCTGACGCTGCTGCTGCTGCCTCTGACCACCGCCAAAGCCTCCCCTCTGACTGGTACCACCCCGGCCGCCACCACTGCCGCCGCCACCACTCCCACTGCCGCCACTACTGCCGCTGCCACCACTCCCGCTGCCGCCACCACCGCCGCCACCCCCACCACCACTCCCTCCGCCACCACCGCCACCTCCACCGCCTCCACCGCCCCCACCACCACTGCCTCCACCGCTGCCACCCTCACCACCCTTGCCTCCCTTGACCCTGCCGCTGCGGCGCCTCCCACTAGGAGCAGACGCAGCTCCTACCTCCTCAGCACGAAGGTTTTCAACATCTCCAGCAGAAGCGACTGAGGGGACAAGGGGGGAGGGCGAACACCCCTCATAGAAGGGAGTGCGAGGAGTGCCACGAGAAGCGCCTACAGCGACTATGCTGGTCTCAGCTGCAAGCAGGTGCTTCTCGAGAAGGTCGACAGTGAGGTCGGTGGGGTCAAGGGCTAGAAGGAGGTCCCTGACTGCGCTAAGAGAGTCAGGGAGGCGGGTGACTATGAAGTACAGAGTGATGGACATGGGAGGAGGGTTCTTGGTGAGAAACTCGGCGGGAAGCGCAGCGCAGTAGCGAGTGTCACTAGTGCGAAGGTGAGTGACGAGGTCGGCTACTGTGGCAAAGGCGGACAGCTCTGGGAATAGGTAGGGCAGGAGAAGGCGGCCTACCGGTCACTCGCTCTCAGCTCCACCTTCGGACGAGTCCGTAGTGCCGAGTGGCCCGTATCCAGAGCTTGTGGGCTGCCTCATGTACCTGATGACCTGCACTCGACTTGACCTTGCCTACCCTCTTAGCATCCTGGCACGCTACGTTGCGCCCGGGAGACACCGACCAGAGCACTGGGAGGCCGCTAAGACGGGCATGGGGCTCGTGCTTGGAGGACGGGCTCGAGTTGTCCTCACTGGCCACGCAGACGCTTCTTGGGTTGACGACTTGGCTACGCAGCGGTCCTCACAGGGTTACACCTTCAGCCTTGGCTCCGGCTCTGTTTCGTGGCGGTCTACCCGCTCGTCTTCTGTTCTCAGTTCCAGTTGTGAGGCTGAGATCTACGCAGGGGCCATGGCTGCACAGGAGTTACGCTGGCTCACCTACCTGCTGACCGACTTGGGAGAGCCGCCTCGTTCTCCCCCAGTTCTATATGTCGACAACAAGGCCATGATTGCCTTGTGTCAGGAGCACAGACTGGAGCACAGGACGAAGCATATCGCTCTGCGTTACTTCCTTGCTCGAGAGTTGCAGCAGCGTGGTCAGCTTCGTCTTGCTTACGTGGCCTCTCGGGCCAACACTGTTGCTATCTTCACCAAGGCACTTCAGCCTTGTGATCATCAGCGTTTCTGTACTGTTCTAGGCCTTGTGCCTACTTGGCCTCACTTGCTCACTTCTTGACTTTGCTTGTACTGTGATCTATATACATATACCTGCAAGCTTACAGCTCTGGGAACAGGTTGAGCGACTACAGCGTCGTACAGGGCTCTAGCAGTCTTGTGCTGTCCAAAGTGAGCGCGTTCGGCTAACGGCAGGTGGTTGCGAACGGCTAGGCGAGCAGCAGCGTCATGGGTAAGCCACTGTGAGCGAGTCGCACTGTCAGCTGTGGCGGGAGGGGCGAGAGAGGCGCCAGACATGAGGTCAAACAGCAAAACGCCGTCCCTAGAATCGCTCAGTAGGAACAGCTGTAAGTCATCGAGCCACGCATCGAACTCTATCGGGCGACCCTCTGGATCGAAGGTGAGGACGCTGAGAGTTGCCATAGCGGGCACGCTAGCAGCAGGGCAGCACGCAGGTAGGGCAAGGCAGGGCGGCGGCCAGCAGGGCGGCCCACAGGCAGATTAGGGCAGCGCGGCGGCGAGCGGCGCTCAGGCAGGGCGGCGCGGCGGCTAGCGGCGCGCATGCAGGGCGGCGCAGGGGCGAGCGGCACCCAGGCAGGGTAGGGCGCGCGGTGGCGGGCAGCTCGTGGGCAAGGCGGCGCGGCGGCGAGCGACGCGCGGGCAGGGCAGGGCTCGCGGTAGCGAGCAGCGCGCGGGCAGGGCGGCTCGGCGGCGAGTGGCGCGCGGGCAGGGCAGGGCACGCGGCGGCGAGCAGCACGCGGGCAGGGCGGCGCGGTGGCGAGCAGCGCGCAAGCAGGGCAGGGCGCGCGGCGGCTAGCAGTGAGCGGGCAGGGCGGCGCGCGGGCAGGGCAGGGCAGCGCGGCGCGGGCGGCGCGGCGCGGGGCAGGGCGGCGCGCGGGCAGGGCAGCGCGCAGGCGACTAGCGGCGCGCGGGCAGGGCAGTGCAGCGCGGCGCTAGCAGGGTGGCGCAACGGGCAGGGCAGGGCAGCGCGAGGTTAGTAGCGCGACGGGTGGGGTAGCGCGCTAGACGGTGGGCCCTAAAAAATCGGTCCTAGGAGAGGACCTGCTCTGAAACCATGTCAAAATTACTGAACGAGGATGATGAATTGACAGCATGCAGGAGTACAAGTAGCAAACCCTGATTGGGTTGTACCCCATATGGGCTACCCCACTACAGCCTACACAACATGCAACATATAAGTTTGACATCGTCGCCCATTCCAGCAGCTCACGGTGGCTGCAAAAGAACTTCTCAAGATCGATCCAATCGCGCTCCCCATCCGCCGCAGATTCTCCAACTGCATCACGTAATAGATGGTCCACGTCTTGCATCTCCCAAAAACATGTACGAGATCTCCACCTTTGGTAGCAGCGTATACTTCCATCTCAGCGAGGCCGCCTCTTTCTTGAATCCCTGCCAGAAGCACTGCGTTGATACGTGCCTCGCTCCATCTACCCCCACTGCCTTTTCTTCCATCGGCACGTAGCCATCCAACATCCAACCTCCAGCTGTCACAAAACGTCCCAACTCGCTTGGGCAATTATCGTGCACGAAAGGAAAACATTCACGCGCGCACGCACACAAACGAAGGCAATAGCAATGACATCCAGCTCACCCGCCCGGCTGCCCCACTCCTCCCTTCCCGTGCCTGCTCGGCTAACTCTTTGCTTGCCTAGTCCGCCGCCCTCCCCTCCTCCTCTGCACTCTTAGCATCCTCTTCGCCCTATGTACAATATGTACAGTATATACAACTCCCTTCACACTTCACCTTATCACGCGACACCCACTTGCACTGGGGGGCTACCAAACAAGGCCATTTAGGCCCTGTTCGGTAGGCGCCCCACTCATACTGCGGTTGGTGTGGGGCAGCTTCCTCTGTCCACATTTTGACATTGTAAAAGCCCACATATTCAATAATAGAACATCAAACGTGCACAGTGAGGTTTGGCTACCGAACACGTAAAAAAAACACTTCGAGTCCGAGCGTCGAACTAGCACAAATAATTCCTTCTCCAGGCAAACCTGACTCTTAGTGTAAGGCCGTGTTACTCAAGGCCCGTGGAGCCCCTAGTCCGCCAAGTCAGGGCTGGTCTGACGAACCAGGCCCTAACTAGGTTCCACACATTTATCGCGGACTGGTCTGATGGACCAAACCAATCCCTGCAATTTTGCCTGGCAAATTAACAGATTGGCTTGGACCAGGGCAGACCGAGGCGGTGTTATGCGGTAACCAGCCACTCGAGATGGCTCACAGCTGGTCCGTCCTGGTTTGCGGACTGGACCGCCTGGTCCGTGGGCTGGACCGTCTGGTCCGCAACGAAGTAGGGGTTATGCGGACCTAGTGTAACACTCCATAAGCGCCACCCACTCAGGCAGTTCCAATTTCACTCCGCTAGGGCCGTTCTGAGTGGCCCTCGGGAGGGTTTACTTTAAAGTAGGGCCGTTTTGAGCCCCAAAAAACTATTGCTCTCCCGAATGCTTAAGCAACCACACATGTGAATAAACATCGCTTTTATTTCTGCTGTATAAAGGGTAACCTCGCAGCGGGCAACAACTTGTTTTTTTTCGTAGGTCATTCTGGTATAGTACCAAAATCCCATCAAGAAAGCAGACGAACGTTTCGCGGCAATCAGACTAAACCTGGATTTATATTTTCGTGTAAGGGCACGTTCTTTTGCGGTGTGTTGTGGGCTGAGACAAGCTGTGAAGGGTTCGGATTGGATTGATGATGATTTGGAACGATTGGAGCTATTGATAGCCAGGTGGCATAAAAATTGACCCCGGCCAAGAACACGTACCCTAAGTGGACGCCCGAGGCAACGAAAGATGTTCGAGGGTTCCTCAGAGTGAGTTGGCCCAGTTAGAATGGTGGGCTATTGAGCAGGGCCTCATTGCCGGCCCTTGCAGCATCGCGGAAAGGGCAATTGCAGACATCTTGCGCGGATAGTGACCACTTTATGGGGTTTGTATACCTGGTCCTCCTTATTTTCATCACCTGAAAACGTTTTTTTTTTTTTTATGGACACCCTATGTGTTTTTTTCGTCTACTGAGACGGACACCCAGAGACTACGAGGATTTCAGTACACAACCAGGAGGCATTTCGGTCTTATGAAACTAACCCTTAGTGATTCGAGAGAAAGGGCGGGTTGTCCCACAGTTACAGCAAGCAGAATGTGTGACTAGGGGAACGTTGAGATACAAATAGCAAGTGGTTGTACTCTCTAGGGAGTACCTCACTTTAGTCTAGCAAAACTAACAGAGACATAATCTAATTTGATACACTGCCATAGGCAAGGTGAGGGGCAAACCTACAACAAACGAGGACATGTCTGAACACGGCCAAGCTGCGAACAAAACCTGTGGAGGTCACCAGGCGGGAGGGTCTTAATGAAAATGTCTGAAGTGCTGGCCGCTGAGGCCACAAAGACCAAGCATGCCTGGCCGCGTCGCTGCAGCTCTCGCAACAGGAAGTACCGTAGATGGATGTGCTTCACTCTGGTGTCCAGTCGAGCCTCTCGACACAGTAGGATCATGGCCTTGTTGTCAGCGAACAAGGTCGGTGCAGAGCTAGCCCGCTCACCTAGGTCAGTGAGCAAGAAAGTCAGCCAACGGAGCCCCTAAGCAGCCATGGCACCGGCATAAATTTCGGCCTCAGCACTAGACTGCGCCATAGACGATGGCCAAGTAGACCTACACAACATATCGCCAGATCCCAAGCTGAAACAAAACCCCTGAGTCGAGCTGCAGGTCCCGAATTCGTTGGCGTAGGACGAGTCACATTGCCTAGTAAGTCGCACTGACTCTTCTTCTAAGCACAAGCCCCATGTCTGATTTAGTCGCCAGGTACTTCTCTACACTCACAGCAGCTGTCTAGTGAACAGGACGGTGTCTCCCAGTTGCAACAAAGCAAGCCAGGACGCTGATAGGATAAGCGAGGTTCAGACGAGCATAGGTCATCAAGTACATGAGGCAACCCACAAGCTCTACGTAAGGACCACAAGGCTCAAAAGGCTCGTCGGGAAGAGGAGAAGTGAGTCTGTGGTCAACGCCAAGAGGAGTGGGCTGTGTGGTGGAGAACTGAAGCTCAAACAGCTGAAGGACCTACTGCACCATGCGTGATGAAGTCAGAGTGATGGTACGAATGGCTATGGCTTTAGTGATTTGCAAGCCAAAGTAGTTGCGCAGTTCACCAAGGTCAGTGCACGTGTGTCTCTTCTTCAGTTTGGACTACATTGAAGCCAGATTAACCTTGTCTGCTGTGGCAAAAATTAAGTCGTTGACGTAGACAAGGAAGAAGAAAGGAGTGGAGCCAGAACTGTCAGAAATAGCAGTAGAAAGTTAGAACACGAAAGAGGGTTTGCACTAGCAGGAAGTTGAGTACATATAGGAAACCCTAATTTGGGTTGTACTCGCTATAGAGTACCCCACTGCAGGCTAGACAAATAAAACATTCTGACACACCCCCATAGCCAAAGTGGGGTGTAACCAGCACAATAAGCATGCAGAGCAATAGTTCACAATGATAAGCAAAGCTAGAGGCTATCACAGAGGGCAAGTGAGGAGGAGGAGAGACTGTGGGGGCGAGAAGATGGGAGGCGACGGCTGAAGCTGCAGACACACTGTAGCGGCTGGCTCAGTGGCTACCGAAGCAAAGGCCCGGACTTCAGGAGTAACTGGCTCCGCGGCTACGCCGAATATTGTAGCCTCCGGACTACTGGCGGCTGGAGCAACTGACCCATGGGCGACTGGCGACTACCGGAGATTGTAGCCTCCGGACTACTGGCGCTGCGGACGACAAGACGGCTGCCTCCACTCAACCTCCCCCAGCTGTCCCACACCCCTTTCACTCACCCACTGCTGCACCCCTAGCTCCACTCCCACGTCACCCCCCTAGCACCACTCCTTCGGCTCCCACACACCCACCCCCCTCAGCGGCAGCTGCAGCAGTGGGAGACGGAGGAGGAGGAGGAGCAAGGGACGGCTCACACACCCACAAACCCCATACCCACCACCCCCATACCCTCCAACGTAGGGCAGAAACGCGGGCAGCAGGTGGGGCAGCGTGTGAGCGGAAGCGGGGTGGCGCGCGGGCCCCCAGGGCGCCTCGACGAGCGACGGGAGGGGGCGACGCGCGGGCCCCCAGGGCGCCGCGACGGGCGACGGGAGGGGCGACGCGCGGCCCCCCAGGGCGCCGCGACGGGCGACGGGAGGGGCGACGCGCAGCCCCCGAGGGCGCCGCGACGGGCGACGGGAAGGGGGGGGCGACGCGCTGGCCCCCTGGGCGCCGCGACGGGCGACGGGAAGGGCGACGCGCGCCCCCCCAGGGCGCCGCGACGGGCGACGGGGCAGCGCGCACGGGTTCCCGGGGGCGACTCGCGGGTCGACGGGGGCAGCGCGCGGGTCGACAGGGAGGGACGCGCGGGTCCCCGGGGGCGGCGCGACGGTCGACGGGGGGGACGCGTGGGTCCCCGGGGTGACGCGTGAGGCAGCAAACCGCCGCGCGCCTCGGGGCGCACGGCGGACAGAAAACCGCCGCGCGCCTTGAGCGCGCGGCGGGCAGAAAACCGCCATGCGCCCCGAGCGCGTGGCGGGAAGAAAAACCGTCGCGCGCCACGGGGCGCGCGACAGACAGGATAGCAGCGGAAGCTAACAGTGGGCCCACAGGCAAGGAGCGTAAGCGCTCTGATAGCATGTCAGAATAGCAGTAGAAAGTTAGAACACGAAAGAGGGTTTGCACTAGCAGGCAATTGAGTACATATAGGAAACCCTAATTTGGGATGTACTCGCTATAGAGTACCCCACTGCAGGCTAGACAAATACAACATTCTGACAAGAACTAACGAATATCGACGGGTCGGCGGTCGAATGACACCACTCGAGGTCCGCAAGAGTGGAGCGAAGAGTGTCGTGCCACTCACGAGGTGCCTGGCGGAGACCGTAGACTGGTCCTCTCAAGCTCCAGTGGGTCCCAGGCAGGAAAGTGCCAATGAAGCCAGGAGGACAGCGCATCCAGATTTCCTCGTGCAGGCTCCCCTGTAAGAAGGCAGTGGACAAGTCTAGTGAGTGAAGTTCGTAGTGCGACGCGTAGTAGCACCCGAAGAGTGGTCATCTTCGGGGTGGGGTGAATGTCTGAAAAAAATGTACTCCCTCCCGCTGACTGAAGCCTCTCGCTACGTAGCGCACCTTGAAGACAGGCGGCTATCCAAGCGACTGCTTCACTTTGAAGATCCACGCCATCGACTACGTTCACCCTGGGAGGGGGAACTGCGTCGACATACATGCCTGTGGACCTTCAAGAAGCTATATCTGTATCCATGGCTGCTATCCACTGAGGGGCCCACGGTCCCGACCTTGCCTCAACGTAAGTGCGAGGAGTCGGGATATCTGGAGCGTCAGAGTCTCCCTCAGTGGCTAGCAGCATGGCACAGAGATGAGTAGAAGCGGCTGCCAGAAATGCTAGCTCAAACTGCCTGACCCCTAGGACGTCACAGCCAAGATCACACTCACCTCCGGCGTACATAGGACGGGTAGGAGGAGCAGCCACCAAGCGGGTGGCGTAGTCAAAGCGGTGGGTGGCGGCAGAGTCAGTGACACCGGCAACTAGGGCGGCGACAGACGACGGAGAGGCAGTAGTATCCGTGATAAGGGAGGTGAGAACACGTGAGATAATAGGGCGAGCAATACGGTAGTAGTCAGTGAGAGGCATTGAGGTAACAGAAAGAGCTAGCGAAGGAGGAAACGAGAGGACAGACGGAGGCGGAGAACGAGGAGGGGTAGACAATCGGAAAACAGACCGGAGATCCCGAATTGGAGACGAGTGACAAGCACCCGGGGAGAAATGAGAGTTCTAAGAGGACTGGACAACTGGAGGAGACGTCCGTGACCGAGGAGAAGACCGAGTGGGAGCCAAGTCCTGAGGAGGAAACGTAGGACCGTAAGCAAGAGGAGATGGTGAGCAGTCAGGAGGAGAGGAAGGAAGACCAAGAGTCCGAAGACCACTCACAGGTGGCCACGACCGCTGCGGTAGTGGCTGCTGCTGCGTCTGTGGCTTCTGCTGCTGCTGTTATTGTTGCTGTTGTTGCTGCTACTCCAGCTACCTTAGACGCTAAAATCTCATTAGGTAACGATGACCAGACAGAGCAGACACTGTAGAACCAGTCCTGCTCTAGCACCCCCGGAACTAACACCTCCAACTCCAGTGCCTCCAACTCCAGCACCCTCGAAACCAGCACCTCCAGCTGCAGTACTGCCACCTCTTAAACCTCCAGGTCCAGCACCCCCAGCACCAACACCTCCAGCTCCAGCACCCCCAGTGCCAGCACCTCCAGTCCCAGCACGCTCGACACTAGCTCCCTCGGAACGAGCACCTCTAGCACCAGCACCTCCAGGGTCAACTGTGACCTGCCACGGTATTACCTACGGCCGCTGCGGTGACCGTGAAGACGAATGTGGTGAGGGAGACCACACCGGACGTGCTACCGAGGGAGGAGGGGTAGTGTGAGACACACCTGACGGGGCAGGACTTGGGTGGGGTAGGCATACCGGAGGAGCGGGAGCAGGAGGAGGAGTGGGGGAAAGGAAAAGGGGAGGGGGGGGAACCAGGAGACCTTGGTGGGGCTATCGGGCATAGTAGGACAGTGACTCGTGAAAGGAGACATCACGAGAGTCGAAGAATCGTCGGAGAGGTGAGTGGTAAAGTCAGGTGCGTCGACCCGGAAACCAAGGAAGATACAGGGGAGAGTGCGAGCCTCAGATGTGTAGGTGCAAAGTCTAGAGGGGCGCGGTGGCTGGCGCGAGGGAGGAGGAGTGATGGGTGGCGCGCTACCCTCGACACAAGGAGCGCACGGTGGTGCAAGCAACGGAGGGAGCGACGGAATCAAGGACGGGAGATCTGAGACAAGACCGTGCCGAGACATGTGTCGGAGACGCTGACCAAGACGGTGGTGCCACAAGACTGACGGGTGGGTGAGTTGACGGCATGAGCAGGACGCAGCAACCTGACCAGACACAGCTACCTGGGGGGGACGCATTGTGGAGTGAGAAGAGACCTGAGTGGGGCTCCCAGGAGAAGATTGCAAGAAGTGCTTCAGTGGAAGCGTCCTTACTGGTCGCAAACCTCTCGTGTGCAGGAAAGTTGACCGTGACCCCGCGGTCCTGAAGGTGTCCAACACCCATCAAGTTCCTAGAGAACGCGGGGATGTGAAGAGTAACAAGGGGAACCAGAGGGGATGGCCGGACACGGGAGCGTGGTAGAACAGCGAGCGACGGCGGGTCCAGAAGTGGGATCAGCCAAAGCAACTAAGACTGGTGTAGAAAGTGGCGTTACAGTGGTGCGGTCGCTGAAGAAGCACTGGGACGTGCCGGAGTCAAGCATGAAGGAGAGCGATGCACCAGCACACGTTACACCTGGGCTAGTAACTACACAAGAACTCTAGGACGGGTGCCGTGGCACAAGCCGGCTGGGCGTAAGAGCGGCAAGAGCTCGAGACGGCCAGTGCAATGAACGGCTGGAGGTAGGAACGGCTGGAGCGAGTAGTGGCTCGAGCTAGACACAGCCAGAGCTAGGAGCGGCTAGAGCGAGAAGGAGCTGGAGTGAGGAACGGCCGGAGCTAGGAGTGGCTGAAGCTAGGAACAGCTAGAGATAGGAGTGGCCAGAGCTAGGAGTGGCCGGAGTGAGACACAGTCGGAGCTAGGATCCGCCGGAACTAGGAGTGGCTGGAGCTAGGAGTGACCGGGGGGGGGGTGCGACCGGAGCTAGGAGGCAGCGGGAGCTAGAGAAACGTTCGGTACGTCAGGCTAGGAACTGGTGGTTCGAGAAATGTGAGAAACGTCAAACACTAACCCTAATCCGTGCCAGTGGTAATGACTGTGGCTGCCAGTAGCTGCTGGAGGTGCCAATTGAGTAGGTGTGCACGAGACAGTGGGCAGTGTTGGGGTGGGGTGGGGCACAGGTAGCACGTATAGTGGCTGGTTTGCGGTTGTAGCGGCTGTGGCGGCTGTGGCGACAGCTGTAGTGGTGGCTAGGGGGCTTGTGGGAGGCTGGGAGGGGTTGTGGGCGGCTAAGAGGTGGGTACGGGCGGCTCTGGGCAGTTGTGAACGAGTGGAAGCGGTTACGGGCGGCTGGGAGCGGTTACCGGCGGTTGTGGGCAGCCGCGCTGTCGCGTGAGCGCAGCTGCTACTGCGCGCGTAGCAGTGCGCGTGCTGCTCCTGGCGGTGCGTATACTGCCTGTAGCAGTGCGCGTGCTGCTGGCAGCGCGCGTGTTGCCTAAGGGGCGCGCTCTGCTGCTGGCAGTACGCGCGCGACCTACAGCGAGGTGCGCGCGACCTACAGTGAGGCGCGCGTGACCTACAGCAGGGTGCCCAATACTACTAGGGGAGGGCCGCGTGCTGCTGCTAGGTGGCGTGCGCTGCTGCTAGGTGGTGCGCTCTTCTGCTAAGGGGGGCCGCGCTCGATTGCTTGCGGACGAGATGGCTGGCCGACGGACGGCGCTACAGGTGGCTGGCTGGCGGGAGGGAGTATCTAGGGACGTAGGTAATCAGGTTAAGGCCTAAGAAACACCCTGATGGTAGAGCAAGCCGAAGGTGTGACTAGGAGAATGTCGAGATACAAATAGCAAGGGGTTGTACTCTCTAGGGAGTACCTCACTATAGCCTAGCAAAACTAACATATATATATATATATTGACAGATTGGCATTGACAAAGTTGCTGCTCCCTTTATCTCGCGAAGTGAATGCGTGACTCAACCCCCACTCATTCAAAAACTGCCCTCATGAATTAGCTTTACCAAGGGTAGGTACCCCAGGTGGTGAAGATAACGGCAGTGGAAGTTAGGTCGCGGTCCGTGTCCTGGATACCATCCGGCTCCAATGAGGTGTAAGGCATGGGAGACACGTGCTATACGAACTTCAGCTCCACTAGACAGCTGCACATGTGCACCAATAAGTAAAACTCGAACCCTAGACCGTTTCCGCGTTCACGAATAATGTTTCTACATGCTGTACCGAAAGACACTTTATAAATTCGTTTAGGCGCAGGCCATGCCAAAATCATGCGCCGATGTTGACGTTATGGCCAAACTTTTGGTGGCCGTACACCTCCAAGACCGCGGTCTAAGAGCGTGCCACCATTTTTCATTCCATGGTTCAAATCATTGACCATTCGAACTGTGGGGTGGCAATTATGTTCGCTAATGTACGGATGAATTTTCGTTAGCACGCATGCACCGTCGCATGCATACCGCATGGTATGTCACTTGTCCCGTTTTTTTCCAAATGGACGACTCAACAGTGGTTGGCGCGCGAAGTTGGCAAAAGTTTAGGGCAGTCGAGATGCTTTGCCAGAATTGAATTAATATCATGAACATTTGTAATATAGTGAACATTTTGGCAGAAATGTGAAGGAAAGGATGGTCGAATTAGCAAGCAGGTGGATACAAGTAGGAAACCTAAAAGTGTTGTACCCCATATTGACTACCCCACTACAGCCTACACAGACTATGTCATATAAGTTTGACACACCCCCATAGGCAACGTGGGGGAGAACAAGAGGTCACAAGACCAGTCAAGAAAAGCAAAGCAAGCTCAGGGTGGATCACGACTACACCACGCATTCTAAGCACTAGCAAATGGCCACAAGGCCAGTTCACATGCAGAGTTATATAAATGAGAACAAGCAGTACAGTGATCACAACCTAGCAAGTGTAAGCATGCAGATATATGTATAGAGATCACAGTACAAGCAAAGTCAAGAAGTGAGCAAGTGAGGCCAAGTAGGCACAAGGCCTAGAACAGTACAGAAATGCTGATGATCACAAGGCTGGAGTGCCTTGGTGAAGATATCAGCTGTGTTGGCCCGAGAGGCCACGTAGACAAGACGAAGCTGACCACGCTGCTGCAGCTCTCAAGCAAGGAAGTAGCGCAGAGCGATGTGCTTCGTCCTGTGCTCCAGTCTGTGCTCGTGACACAAGGCAATCATGGCCTTGTTGTCGACGTACAGAACTGGAGGAGAACGAGGCGGCTCGCCCAAGTCGGTCAGCAGGTAGGTGAGCCAGCATAACTCCTGTGCAGCCATGGCCCCTGCGTAGATCTCAGCCTCACAAGTGGAGCTGAGAACAGAAGACGAGCGGGTAGACCGCCACGAAACAGAGCCGGAGCCAAGGCTGAAGGTGTAGCCCTGTGACGACCGATGCGTAGCCAAGTCGTCAACCCAAGAAGCGTCTGCGTGACCAGTGAGGACAACTCGAGCCCGTCCTCCAAGCACGAGCCCCATGCCCGATGTACAGCACAAGTAGCGCATCACCCTCTTAGCGGCCTTCCAGTGCTCTGGTCGGTGTCTCCCGGGCGCAACGTAGTGAGCCAGGATGCTAAGAGGGTAAGCGAGGTCAGGTCAAGTGCAGGTCATCAGGTACATGAGGCAGCCCACAAGCTCTGGATACGGGCCACTCGGCTCTATGGACTCGTCCGAAGGTGGAGCTGAGAGCGAGTGACCTGTAGGCAGAGGAGTGGACTGTGGCGAGGAGAACCGGAAGCCGAAGCGCTGAAGGAACTGCTGCACCATGTGTGACTGAGTCAGGGTGATGATGCATCGTGCTCTGTCCCGGGTGATCTGCAAGCCAAGATAGCTGCGCAGCTCACCCAGGTCTGTGCACGTGTGTCTCTTCTGCAGCTCCGACTTCACAAGGGCCAGTGCCTGAGTGTCAGCAGTGGCTAAACCAAAGTAGTCGACGTACACGAGGATGTAGAACGGCGGCAGCGAAGTGTCGGTGCGCAGAAACAGAGACGGGTCAGCAGTCGAAGGAGCAAACCCAAGAGCCGCAAGTGTCGTCCTCAGTGTGTCGTGCCACTCACGAGGCGCCTGGCGGAGACCGTAGACTGGCCGCCGGAGGCTCCACTGGGTACCAGCAGGAAACGACCCAGTGAAGCCCGGTGGGCGGCGCAGCCAGATCTCCTCGTGCAGGCTGCCCTGTAGGAAAGCAGTGCTGAAGTCAAGAGAGTGAAGCTCGTAGTCACGATGAGCGGCGACATGCAGCACAACCCGAAGAGTGGTCATCTTCGGGGTGGGGGAGAAGGTCTGGAAGAATTCAACTCCTTGTCGCTGACTGAAGCCACGTGCAACGTAACGCGCCTTGAAGACAGGCGGAGAACCCGGCGGCCGCTTCACCCTGAAAATCCACATGCCACTGACGATGTTCGCCCCAGGTGGGGGAACCTCGTCAACGTAAGTGCCTGTGGACTTCCAGGATGCCATCTCTGTGTCCATGGCTGTCTGCCACTGAGAGGAGTAGGGACCCTCAATCGCCTCTGCGTAAGAGCGCGGGGTCGGGATGTCTGGTGCATCCGGGTCTCCCTCAGGTTCAATCAGCATGGACACGAGATGAGGTACAGCAGCTGCAAAGCACTCAAAGTCCTCCTGCCTGTCCTCAAGGACGTCCGTGCCAAGAGCACACTCACCCCCGACGGACGGAGGACAGACAGACTCAGACTCAGCAACAAGACTAGCAGCGTAGTCTAGACGACAGGCGGCAGCAAAGTCAACAAGCTCAGCAACTAGGGCAGACGCAGCAGTGGACTTAAACGAAGGGTCAGTGACAAAAGTAGCGAGAAGACGCGTGACAGTAGGGCTGGCAGCACGAGCAAGGTCTGACGGCGGGTCAGGGATGTCTGGAAGAGAGGACGCAGGAGGAGACGGCAGAGGGACACGCTGTGGAGCAGTGGAAGGACGAAGTGCCATCTGGTGCGTGCCTGGGACAGCAGGAGGATGCAGACGCGGAACACGACCAGTGCGAGCAGTGCGAACAGGCGAAGTGTCATCCTCAGTGTGTCGTGCCACTCACGAGGCGCCTGGCGGAGTCCGTAGACTGGCCGCCGGAGGCTCCACTGGGTACCAGCAGGAAACGACCCAGTGAAGCCCGGTGGGCGGCGCAGCCAGATCTCCTCGTGCAGGCTGCCCTGTAGGAAAGCAGTGCTGAAGTCAAGAGAGTGAAGCTCGTAGTCACGATGAGCGGCGACATGCAGCACAACCCGAAGAGTGGTCATCTTCGGGGTGGGGGAGAAGGTCTGGAAGAATTCAACTCCTTGTCGCTGACTGAAGCCACGTGCAACGTAACGCGCCTTGAAGACAGGCGGAGAACCCGGCGGCCGCTTCACCCTGAAAATCCACATGCCACTGACGATGTTCGCCCCAGGTGGGGGAACCTCGTCAACGTAAGTGCCTGTGGACTTCCAGGATGCCATCTCTGTGTCCATGGCTGTCTGCCACTGAGAGGAGTAGGGACCCTCAATCGCCTCTGTGTAAGAGCGCGGGGTCGGGATGTCTGGTGCATCCGGGTCTCCCTCAGGTTCAATCAGCATGGACACGAGATGAGGTACAGCAGCTGCAAAGCACTCAAAGTCCTCCTGCCTGTCCTCAAGGACGTCCGTGCCAAGAGCACACTCACCCCCGACGGACGGAGGACAGACAGACTCAGACTCAGCAACAAGACTAGCAGCGTAGTCTAGACGACAGGCGGCAGCAAAGTCAACAAGCTCAGCAACTAGGGCAGACGCAGCAGTGGACTTAAACGAAGGGTCAGTGACAAAAGTAGCGAGAAGACGCGTGACAGTAGGGCTGGCAGCACGAGAAAGGTCTGACGGCGGGTCAGGGATGTCTGGAAGAGAGGACGCAGGAGGAGACGGCAGAGGGACACGCTGTGGAGCAGTGGAAGGACGAAGTGCCATCTGGTGCGTGCCTGGGACAGCAGGAGGATGCAGACGCGGAACACGACCAGTGCGAGCAGTGCGAACAGGCGACGCAGGACGCGACTCTGGTGACGTAGGACGAGACGTAGGCGAGACAGGACGAGACTCAGGCTCACGACGCTCTGTAAGACCCCTAGTTGGCCCTGAGTAAGGAGAAGGACCAGGCAGTGGAGAGGCTAGCTGTAACTGCGACTGCGACTGGACAGGCTGTGGACACAGTAACGAAGGAGTAGGACCAGTAGAAGGCTGGAGACCAAGAACCTGCTGAAGGAGGGGAACGAAGTATGGCCGCGGTCGCGTAGCGCCTCCTGAACCAGCGGAGACAGCACCAGTACCCCCAGCTCCAGGGTCTCCAGCTCCAACTCCCTCCGCACCACCAGCTCCAGCACCAGCAGCACCTCCAGCAGCAACAGTACCAACTCCTGCAGCACCACCAGCTCCATTAGCTCCAGTACCTCCAGTACGAGCACCTCCAGGACCAGCGGCTCCAGCACCTCCAGCAGCTCCAGCACCAGTAGTACCTCCAGCAGCTCCAGCTCCAGCAGCTCCAGTACCTCCAGTACGAGCACCTCCGGGACCAGCGACTCCAGCACCTCCAGTAGCTCCAGCACCAGCAGGACCTCCAGCAGCTCCAGCTCCAGTAGCACCTCTAGCGGTAGGCCCCCCAGCTCCAGCAGCACGGCTACAGCGCCGAGCGTACCACTCGCGCAGCTGCTGTGGAGAGAGGGCCTCCCGCCGTGACAAGACACCCGGAGGACCTCCAGACTCAGCACGCTCAGGCTCAGCACCCCCAGGCTCAGCACGCTCAGTCTCAGCACCCCCAGACTCAGCACCCCCAGGCTCCGCACGCTCAGGCTCAGCACCCCCAGGCTCCGCACCCTCAGACTCAGCAACCCCAGGCTCAGCACCCCCAGGCCCCGCACCCGCAGGCTCAGCACCCCTAGCACTACCAGAGTCGACAGCTACCTCGACAGGCTCGACAGGGTCTACCTGAGACACACCTGAGGGGGCAGGACCTTGAGGGGGGAGGGGGTCTACCGGAGGAGCACCTGGTGCTAGGAAGAGCGGCGGGGGGGGGAGAGGGGCAGTGCGGTAGGGAAAGAGACGGTAGTAAGATACCGACTCGTCAAACGTGACGTCCTGAGAGGACAGAACACGACGCGAGGTGGGGTGGTAAAACTGCAACCCAGGCGCATCAGGGGGGAAGCCAAGGAAGACGCAGGGAACAGCACGGGAGGACAGCTTGTCCGCGGAAGAATCGCGGACAAAAGCTCGAGATCCCCAGACACGGAACACAGACGCATCGCCAGCCTTCCCCGTCCACCGCAGAGTAGGTGTGGTCTCCGGCAAGGAGACACGAGGCTGAAGGTTGATCTGATGCGCAGCGTACTGAACCGCGAACGGCCACAGAAAATGGGGAGCAGCCGCATGGATCATGGACACAGGTAGGGGCAGGCCCCGGAGGAAGGGGAGGGAGGGACCGGGGGAGACCAGAGACAAGGGTACGGGAGGCCATGCCTTGAAGACGAGGCAGGGAGGGGTGACCAAGGCGGTGATGCCAAAGGAGAGTCTCGTGTGACAGAGGGCAACACGAGCAGGGGGGAGACGCCGGACTAGACCTGGACGCGGCAGCAAACACCTGACCAGACGCGGCTACCCGACCAGACGCAGTAACTGGAGGAGACGCTGTAGTCAGTGGGTACAGGCTCGACCCAGGCCGACGGGTGAACGTGGCCAGGTGGCGGCTCGTCCGAGAGCAAGTGCAGTGGGTCACACGCTGACCTCCAGGGGTGAACTGGTCAACCCACACGTCCTGGAGGTCAGCTCCACTCACCAAGTTCGTAGAGAACGAGGGGAGGTGGAGTCCCGACAGTAAGCCCGACGGGGCCGCAGGATACGGTAGAACCGTGGAGGAGTGCGCAAGGACTGGGCCCCCAGAGGGGTCAGCCAGGGAGACTGCAACCGGCCGACTGAGCGGCGTGAGTGTGGTGCTGTCGCGAAAGAAGGAGCGCGAAGCACCTGCGTCAAGTGTGAAGGTGTGCAAGGCCTCAGTAGGTGCAGTACCAGAGAGAGCAGACTCACCAGCACCTGGAGCAGCAGACTCACTAGCACCTGGAGCAGCAGACTCACTAGCACCTAGAGCAGCAGCCTCAATGCCCGGGTCGGGCGGAACACACAGGTAACAGTCACCCTCAGCACTATCAGTCACAGCATACATGGCAGCAAGGATAGCATCAAAATCAAGATCAAAGATAGCAACATTCTGCCTAAGCAGATCACCCTAGCGAGGGAGCTCAGCGCCGTCAGGAAATTGGGCGCGCCAGGCGTCAGTCAGGCGACCGAAGCAGCGCTGCGAAGTGTGGGGCAGTCCGCACGTCTCCCCACGGCGCCCGCCGGTGCGAAGAACGTAAGTACAGGGACCAGCACCCCCAGACCTCCCACGCCCAGCGTACCACTCACGAAGCTGCTGGGGCGACGGGGTCTCACGGGAACGCGGCTGCTGCTGGCACTGGCTACTGCCAAAGCCTCCATGCTGCGCAGCTCCACCTTGACCAGCACCACCGCCGCCGCCACCTCCACCGCCGCTGCCGCTGCCTCCACCGCCGCTGCCGCTGCCTCCACCGCCGCTGCCGCTGCCTCCACCACCCCCACTGCCGCCACCGACGCCCCCACTCCCGCCACCACCCCCACCTCCACCGCCACCCCCTCCGCCTCCTCCACCGCCTCCACCGCCGCCCCCACCGTCCCCTCCACCACCCTTGCCCCCCTTGCCCTTGCCGCTGCGGCGCCTCCCACTAGGAGCAGACGCAGCCCCGACCTCCTCAGTGCCAACGAGGTCGACAGCAGCAGCAGAAGCAAAAGAGGGGAGAAGGGGGACGGGGGAACACCCCTCAAAGAAAGGGG
Source organism: Closterium sp. Naga37s-1 (assembly GCA_947471745.1). Lineage (NCBI taxonomy): Eukaryota > Viridiplantae > Streptophyta > Zygnematophyceae > Desmidiales > Closteriaceae > Closterium > Closterium sp. Naga37s-1. Next base: position 177,357 of record CANJKZ010000738.1, read on the forward strand.
CGCGAGGGTCGCCGCGAGAAGCACCTACAGCAACGATACTCTTCTCAGCTGCAGTGAGGCGCTCCTCTAGCAGGTCGACGGTGAGCTCGGTGGGGCAAAGGGAGAGAAAGTGGTCCCTGACTGAAGAAAGGGAGTCAGGGAGACGGGTGACTAGGTAGTAGAGGGTGATGTACATGGGGGGGGGGGGGTTCTTGGCACAGAACTCAGTAGGAAGCGCAGCGCGGTAGCGGGCGTCACTAGTGCGGAGGTGAGTAATGAGGTCAGCGACTGTGGCAAAGGCGGCTAGGTCAGGGAACAGGTACGGCAGCATGAGGCGGCTGAGGGCAGCAGTGGCAGGGGAGGAGTAGCGCGCTACGACAGCGTCATACAAAGACTTAGCAGTCTTGTACAGGCCAAAGTGCGCGCGCTCAGCAGACGGCAGGTGAGTACCAACAGCAAGTCGAGCAACAGCGTCGCGAGTAGTCCACTGCGAGCGAACTGTACTGTCAGCAGTGGCAGCAGGTGCAGGAGAGACACCGGACGTGTGATCGAAAAGGGAGACTCCGTCTTTAGAGTCGCACTGAAGAAAGAGCTGTAGGTCGTCTACCCAAACATCGAAGTCAACCGCACGACCCTCAGCATCAAAGGTAAGAACATTAGGGCTAGCCATGGCGGCAGTAGCAGCAGTATCAGCAGTAGCAGCAGAAGCAGTAGTAGCAGCAGGAGCAGCGCGGGCAGGGCAGTGCGGCTCAGGAGGGCGGCGCGGCTCGGTAGGGCGGCGCGGCTCGGCTGGGCGGCGCGGCTCGGCTGGGCGGGGCGGCTCGGCTGGGCAGCGCGGCTCGGCTGGGCGGCGCGGGTGCTTACCAGGGGCGGGTGCAGGGCAGGGCCGCAGCTGGCGGTTAGGTCAGGGCCGCGACTGGGGCGGCTGTAGGGCAGGGCCGCGACGAGGCGGCGGCAGAGCATGGCCGCGACAGGGCGGCAGCAGGGCAGGGCCGCGACTGGGCGGCGGTAGAGCAGGGCCGCGATGAGCGGCTGAGGGCAGGGCCGCGACGGGTGGCGGCAGGGCAGAGGCCGCGACGGGCAGCGAGGTCAGGGCCGCGATGAGGGGTGGCAGGGCAGGGCCGCGACGGGCGGCTAGGTCAGGCCACGACGGGCGGCAAGGCAGGGCCGCGGGTGGCGGCAGGGCAGGGCCGCGACGAGGCGGCGAGGTCAGGGCCGCGACGAACGGGCGAGAGGGCAGGGCCGCGACGGGCGGCTAGGTCAGGGCCGTGACGGGCGACAGGGCAGGGCCGCGACGGGCGACAGGGCAGGGCCGCGACAGGCCGAGAAGGCAGGGCCGCGACGGGCGGCACTAGGGCAGGGCGCGCGACGGCGCAGGTGAGGCAGGCGCGAGGCGCGCTTCGGGCAGGGCAGGAAAACAAAAAAATCGTGGTGGGCCCTAAAAAAAACGTTCCCACTAGGGAACCTGCTCTGAAACCATGTCAAAAATGTGAAGGAAAGGATGGTCGAATTAGCAAGCAGGTGGGTAGAAGTAGGAAACCTAAAAGTGTTGTACCCCATATTGACTACCCCACTACAGCCTACACAGACTATGTCATATAAGTTTGACACATTTGTAATATCTGTTACGCATGTATAAAAATCTGTTACGAGTGCAATTAAGTGGGCGAGCGAAGATTGCACTATCGAGGCGAAACAATACAATGAGCGAAGGAAGTAGCGAATGTTAAATAGCGAACTAGGTTTCATAACGGTAACAAGTGAATTGTGGGGTGCGCGATAGGCCTCGCGTCGAGGTTGGGAATTGTCGAGGCGGAGGGCCGGAGCGCGGGTTACCCGCCGGGCCGTAAGGGTTTGGGTGCAGTGTGAATAGTGACGGGAACAGTAATCAAGGCGTGTGTCGTGCGTGGTAACGGCGAACTGTTGGGGTACTGTTGGCGGGAACAGTCAGGTACGCGGTAAGCAGGGACACAAAGTAAGGAAAAGGTATTTTCCTTACACTACCCCCCTCCCCAAGGGAGGCCTTCCTTATGAAAGTGCGTATAAGTCGCGGAAGTTTCGGCTGCGCAGGTACTTGGTGAGGACAGGGTGACTCTCAATTATATCCAGGGGGACCCAGTTATCTTCCGTGGGCGTCCGGTCCTTCCAGCGAATCAGAAACTCAATCCTGCGAGCGCCACGTGGGTCGCGAACTCGGTGGCTCAGTATCTTCTCAGGGGTGATGACCGGTTCTGTGGGTGGTCGGGTCATGCTGGACGGACAGCTGCATGGCAGTTGGCTTGTGGAGGGCACGTAGGGGTGGAGGAGGCTGAGGTGGAATGACAGGCTCACGTACCAGTCAGCAGGCAGGAGGTGGTGGGCGGTGACGGGCGTTATCATGTGGCTGATGCGGAATGGCCCGCAAGATCGGGGGCGTAATTTTGGAGTGATGGGCAGGCGGAGGTTCAAGGTGTCAAGTAAGACAAGGTCGTTGGGCTGGTAAGTGACGAGGCGGCGGTGGCGATCGGCGTTGCGCTTAGCGATAACGTTTGATTTCTTGATGGCGTCTGATGCTCTGGTCCGGGCTGGTCGTAAAATTTCGGCAAACTGTTGCGCGCATGGGACTGGGTTGTCGGGGTTCGGCGTTATAGGTACTGTAAGATTCTGTCCGTAGTTGAGGTAGAAAGGTGACTGATGCATCGTAGCCGACGTGAAGTTGTTGTACGCGAATTCGATGAGTGGCAACAGCTGCTCCCAAGTTGCCGGGTCGTCGCACGTGGCTCGAATTAACTGCTCCATGGTCTGATTGGTCCGTTCCGTTCGTCCATCGGTCTCAGGGTGGTACGATAAGCTGAAATGTAATCTCGTGCCGAACTGCTGCCACAGGTTCCGCCAGAATTTGCTGGTGAATTTTGTGTCGCGGTCGCTGATAATTGCCACTGGTATCCCGTGCAATCGAACGATGGTGGCGATGAAGAGTTGGGTTGTTTCTTCGGCTAAGATTGTTTTTTTGCAGGCTGCAAAGTGGGCCATTTTCCTCAGCCGATCGACGACGACGAGGATCGCGCCATTCCCACTCGCCCCAGCCAGTAACCCCGTGACGAAGTCAATTGTCACCTGCTGCTAAGCACGCTCTGGGGGTGGTATCGGCTGCAACCTGCCGGTCGCTGTCGTGACGATTTCATGAGCTGGCAAGTGGTACACGACGGCACGTGTCGTTGCACGTCCGTCAGAATCTCGGGCCAGTAGTAATACCTCTGCAGCTGCTGCCTTGTTTTTTCAACCCCGAAATGTCCTGATGTTTCTCCGTCATGTGCTTCATGTAGCAGTAGTTCCCGCAGTAGTGTGTAGCTCAGTACCCAGATGTGATCGGTGCCGGATTATACGTAATACACCCCTCGTGCTGCTCCAAATTGCTGCGAGTTTCCTCTTGTGAAGAACGGGGCTGTCTGGTAACCCTGGGTAATTAGCCATGTGAGTAGTGGGCTGGTCTAGGCGAGTAGTATGGCGTGAATTTGGGCAGTGGGGCGGGTTAGTGCATCGGCAATGTTCGAAGCACCGTTTTTGTATGTGACCGTGTAATGGAAGTTTGACTCGAGGAAGTCGATCCATCGGATCTGTCGTGGGTTGAGGTGAGGATGTGCACGAAGGTACTGTAGTGATCGGTGGTATGTCCGTACTGTCACACCTGTGCCCGTCAAATAGCAGCGCCACACTTTGAACGCGTGCAGGATCGCGAGCATTTCACGGTCGTGTATCAGGGTAATTTTTCTCGGGCGGGTGCAGCTTTTGTGACTCGTATGCGATGGGCTACAGGCCGTTGCCGAAATCCTGTAGCAGTACGGCTCTGATGGCGATGTCGCGGGCGTCCGTAACAAAATTGGAATGGTCGGTGTGGGTCGGTGATGCGTAAAACGGGTGGTGAACACATAACTGTTTTCAGGGTAGAGAAGGCAGCATGCTCTTTCTCCCCCACGTAAACGCCACCCCCTTCCTCAGCATATATGTTAGCGGGCCGGTTAAACGTGCCATGTCGGGGACGAACCGATGCACATAATTAACAAAACACAGAAAACACTGCAGCTCCGTGATGTTCGTCGGTGGGTTCCAAGCCTTGAATGTATCTATTTTTTTTCGGGTCGATCTCAACTCCAGCCTCCGAAATAACATGCCCCAAAAACTCTAGCCTGTCCTGGAAAAACTCGCACTTGGAACCCTTCGTCAGTAACCGGTGTTCGTCTAAAATCTTGAAAACTGCTTCCAAGTCCGCTAAGTGCTGTTGCTTGTCGCGACTGTAAACGATGACGCATTTATCTAAAAGTAGTCCGAATGCCTCGTTCATAGTCATCTGAAAAGTCGCGAGCACATTGGTCAGCTCGAAAGGCATCACCGTGTACTCAAATGACTCGTATCTAGTCTTAAATGCAGTTTTGGCGAATTCCCTCGGTTCGACTCTAATTTGGTGGTAACCACCACGTAGGTCTATTTTTTAGGGGGGGGGGGGGGGGGGGGGGGGGGAACACACATGTTGTTCGCAGTTGGTCGATCAGTTCGTCGGCGCGTGGAATCGAATATCGTGATTTTACTGTACCCTGTTCAGTGCTCGGTAGTCAATACGCATTCGAAACCCCCCATCCTTCTTCGGTGTGAACAATATCAGTGCGGCGAATGGCGACGATCTAGGTTAGATTAACTTTTTCTCGAGTAAATAATATAACTGCTTCCTCAGTTCGTCGAACTCGGGATGTGTGCCCCCGGTTCTAACTCTATGCGGTGGTCATGTGCTCGCTGAGGTGGCAGTCCCTCCGGTAAGTCGGGAAAAATCCCGGGGTACCGTTTCAGTAGCTCCTGCAGTTCGGTCGGCACGGCTGTCAACATTGTATGAAAATCGCTCGTCTTCTCGGCTTCTCCTACTTCCGTAATATCTACCACATACACGTCAGCTCCTAAAGCGACGGCCCGTTTCATCGTGACAGCGTTGACGTGGACCGTTGTAGACTTAGGCGATTACCAGCGAGGTAGTGCGACCCAGTTACCGCTGCTTCGCACAGTGCAGCTCCCTGTCGTCCCGTCAATTCGCGGGTTGTAGCGTCGCAGCCAATCACGTCCCAATAAATTGTTGTGCCCATCTAGTGTTGTCGCGAGCATTTCGTGTGTAAACCAAAGTTCCACTTGCAGCGAACCTTTACTCTTTTCACCTTCTCCCGTATAGCCAGCGGCGTGCCGTCTACTAAGCGTGCATCAATCTCCGGTAAGCAGCGCCTAAGTGTCAGTTGCAACTAAGTTGTGACTAGCTCCTCCGTCAATAAAAATATTCACTGTTGTCCCATGTATTTTCCCGTGAATCAGTACTGGGCAATCTGTCGATGTACCCTCCTTATTCTGCCGAGCCCGATCAATTGCGTGGATCGGTACTGTCACTCGTTGAGGGTAAGTGGGGTCGGGCGAGCAGTGAGTCTCGTCAGTTGTGGGCCCGTACTCTACTGACTGCTGGCGTTTCCATGCCTTCCAGACTCCCTCCCCTTCTTTGCTCCTCGGCACCTTAGCTCCTCTGGGCATTCGCTCTTGCGATGGCCCAGCCGGTTGCACGCGAAGCAGCGCCCTTAAATGGCGCGGCAGCTGCGTTTGTTGCAACAGTGTAAACAGTGGCGTTATCGGTCGGCCCCCGAGTACGATGTCCGTTGTGGTAGGACCCCGGTCTTGGACAGCGTAAGATGTCGATCTTCTCAGCGAGCGCCAGGATTTCATTGACATTATAAATCCCGCGGAGAAGAATCTCCTGCAAAAATTCCGGCTTCAATCCGTCGACGTAGCGATCCACTCGCTCCACTTCGTGCATGTAGCCGACCTGCTCGCACAGCGCGAGAAAACCGCTGGTGTAGTCTTGGACCGACCAAAGTTGTTGCCAAGTGCGCAGCTTCTGGCGTGCTGAAATCGAAGCCACGATCGGCTCGAAGCGCGCCCGAAGCCTTGCGCACCACACGTCCCACGTGCTGTATTGGGCGGTTTCGCAGAACGAACTCCAGTTTACGGCTGGCCCCGAAGGCCTCTCCCCTTGCGACAGTGGCTTGTAGGCGCTCGGCGACGTTACGATAACTCACCACCATGGCGGGTTCACGCAGCAAGGAGACGGCGTACCGAATCTATGCTGCATCCTAGGTGACGTAGTTCGCGTAAAAAAACATGTTCGTCATGAAGATCAACAATTGAACCATCGGACCCCCATGCTGGCTGCGATCGAAACAGGGCGGGCGCTGCGGCTTGAGCGGCATTGGCTCACCGATGTCGTTGCTACTGACGGGAGCAGCAATGCTGACGTGACGACGAGCTTCGCGAAGTGTGCTCGTGTCCGGTATCTCCCTGGCTCGTTCCATGCCCGGCATGGATTGGGCGGCGCCATTGCTGATTGCGCCAGAGCGCTTTCCCACGCTGTCGTGTTGCGATGGCATTCCCGATGATATGACGATTGGTTCTTCGGATTGTGCAGGTGCGTTTGCTGGTGCCGGCGCTTGTGCATTCGCCGATGATTGCTGAAGCAAGGAGTCGCGTTCCACCGTTAGTGTTGCAATTTCGAGCGCCGACTCCTGCAGCTGTCGCATGATTTCATCAAGGCGTGCCTGGTGAGGCCTTCAAGCGGAATGCGGGCGTTTTCGTCCATGGCGGAAGCGAAAATGCAGGCGCGGTCTAAAAAGGGTCGTGGCTCTGAATACCAAGTGTTACTAGTGCAATTGAGTGAGCGAGCGAAGATTGCACTATCGAGGCAAAACAGTACAATGAGCGAATGTTAAATAGCGAAGTAGGTGTGGTAACGGTAACGAGTGACTACGGGCCTCGCGCCGAGGTTGGGAATCGTCGAGGCGGACGGCCGGAGCGCGAGTTACCCGCCAAGCCGTGAGGGTTTGGATGCGGTGTGAATAGTGGTAGGAACAATAGTCAGGGCGTGTGTCGTGCGTGGTAACGGCAAGTTATTCGGGTACTGTTGGCAGGATTAGGCATGTATGTGGTAAGCAGGGATGAGAAGTAAGAAAAAAGAAATTTCCTTACAAAATCTAGAACCAACAAAAACAAAAGTGCCAGCATGTTATGAGTTGTAATGAGAAGAGTGCGCATGATCCAATAACGCGCCAACCTACCTCGCCCTGTAACTCAAATAACCCCCAGATTACTGTACAGTACAGTACAATACAAACACCAGATCAAATGACATAAACATACCGGTAAGAGCCATGGCTTTTGCTTGCTCCTACAGCACATGGTCACTGCAACCCCACAGCTCCATCATCCTTCTGCATTCGTGCGTGGACAGAATCAATCACCCGAGACACACTCGTCACATTATCCACAATGGGGGAGAACCAATCTCCCTTGGTGAGCACGAGGTGGTAGCGCAGGGAGCAGGCAGAGGCGAGCGAGTCGAAGACTGAAGAATGGCAGCCTTCTGGACGAATCTCGAGCACTGAGCTTTGTTCCGGCATGAAGATCATGTTAGTGAGGGCCGCTCCGTGGGCTGCTATGTAGAAACGTGCTCGTGACAGGAGCGCACGGGCTGAGAGAGGGAGGCACCGGGGAAAGAGGATGGCATGGAAGTGCGAAGTAGGAACAGAGAGAGTTAGGGATGAAAAACATGCTTGTGATTTTGTTGATGTTGGTGAGTGCTGGTCTACAGCTTGTTATGTGGGCTCACAAGCTGGGAGAGAGTGCCGAGGCACAGGAATGAAGAGCTGTGGATTAGGCATAGAAGATTCTAAGCAGGGAGGATGTTAAGCACGGCCGCACGGATGATTCTAGGCACATAGGATCTAGGCACAGAGAATCTAGGCACAGAGGATCTAGGCACAGAGGATCTAGGCACAGAGAATCTATGCACAAAGGATCTAGGCACAGAGGATTTAGGCACAGAGGATCTAGGTACAGAGGATCTAGGCACAGAGAATCTAGGCACAGAGGATCTAGGCACAGAGGATCTAGGCACAGGGGATCTAGGCACAGAGAATCTAGGCACAAAGGATCTAGGCACAGAGGATCTAGGCACAGAGGATCTAGGCACAGAGGATCTAGGCACAGAGAATCTAGGTACAGAGGATCTAGGCACAGAGGATCTAGGCACAGACAGAGGATCTAGGCACAGAGGATCTAGGCACAGAGGATCTAGGCACAGAGGATCTATGCACGGAGAATCTAGGCATGGAGGATCTAGGCACAGAGGATCTAGGCACAGAGGATCTAGGCACGGAGGATCTAGGCACAGAGGATCTAGGCACAGAGGATCTAAGAACGGAGGATCTAGGCACGGAGGATCTAGGCACGGATAATTTAGGCAGCAGATTCTACCACAAGGTCCACGTCTTATAAATGGCAACGTGGGTTTGAAATGGGTGAAAGCCCACGACACGAGCAAAAAACAAAGGGGCAAGAGTGCGCATGATTCAATAACGCGGAAGTGAATACGGTAACTCAACAAATAATGAGACATAGCATTGATTTAGCGACGGCTAGCTAGGCCGAGGTCGCGGGACCGCGCATGGTTGGGTGCACGCTCGGGGTTGGGAAACTCGAAGGCGACGCGAGGGACGTTCGGATGGCGAGGTCCTCGGACCGAGCCTGGAACTCTGAAAGTTGGGGTTGTATGCGCATGGAGTGCCTGGGTAAGGAATTAGGAAAAAATCCTTACACTACCCCCCCCCCCCTTTAAGAAAGGTGGTCAACATGAGGCACACGTCGGCAGGAAAGATGATCCCGTAATACCGAGTGGCCTTGCAGCGAGTCAGTCATGACCCACGTGTCGTCTTCACTTGTGTGATCAACCCACCGCAGGAGGAAATCGACCTGGCGTCCTGTCGGTATCGCACGCGATGATTCAGAATCTTCCAAGGCTGAAGTGTCGGGTCTGCCACGGGCCGAACACTTGGCGCGATGTTGGGGCGGGCGATATTGGCGGAGCAGACTGACGTGGAAGGCGTCGTGGATTTTCCATTCATCCGGTAATAGCAGCTTCGCCGTGACAGGTGTGAGCATCTTGATGATGCGGAAAGGTCCCACGTAGTGGGGACGCAACTTGGCTGGCTGGGGCAGTCGAAGGTTCTTCGTGTCCAGGAGGACCATCTGCCCGTCGCAGAAGGGTAAGTCCCTTCGATGTTTATCGGCGTAGCGGCTGGCGGCAGTATTAGCCTTTCAGATAAATTCGGCTGCTTTGTCGCGGGCTGCCTGAAGTTCCGATACAAACTGCTGGGATCCTGGTACCGGGCTGTCGGGGGCCGTTGAAGAGGGTATCACTGGATGTATTCCGTAATTGAGGTAGAACGGCGACTGATTGGTGGTCGCGGAGGGTGCGTTGTTGTACGCAAACTCTAGCATCGGGAGTAGATCCTCCCACTTGGTCAAATCGGGGCAGTTCGTGTGAAGACTCAGTTGACTTCGCCACGATAGTAGGAAATTTATGATGCACGCCATACAAGATAAAATCGGCATATTGAAATACAGAAAATTGTTTTTTTTTTTTTTTTTCCTTTTCCTTTCTGCAAAACTTCCCCTCAATGTCTCGATTGCAGCTCCCAATTCAATTCACGCTCATTCCTCTCTATTCGCGCACACCGGGGGTAGGGTGCATCTGCAAGTCTGTTGGTTAGGATGTCTGCAGGCTGCTAATGCATCTTGACTCACACCAGATTAATGCTCCCTCGGTTGACTTCCTTGCGCATCCAATGCCACTTCATACGTATGTGTTTATTCAGCCCATGAATTGCCCCCACGATGTCATAGTACGGTGGGGTGGAGATCGTCTACTCCTTACCAATCTCCTTAGCCAAATTACTTCTTTCACGGCATGAAACATAGCCATGTATTCAGATTCTACAAAGAAAAGAGCCGTTTCACTCTGTTTGTTGGACCTCCGGCCTACTGTCCCCCCCCCTCACCATGCAAATGTATCCTCCCACAAAGGATGAATTCTCAGCTGTTGCCCGCATGGCATCTGCAATGCAGGTAAGGAACAGCATGTTATCTTCCAAAATCTATCCCTTGTCCCTTAACAACTCAACTCCCTTTTGTCTCTGCTTCGCTAATGCTGAGAACTGCACTCCTACTGTCAGATGGGAGTTCAGGTACTTCACCGCCCTCTCTACTACTTCTACTTGCTCCTCAAATAATTGTGACATTGTTCTTGCAAGTTGGCCGACTTCAAAGGAAATATCAGGTCGTGTGTGCACTGCTGCGTACAGAAGGCTTCCCACCATTTATTGTGGCCCATGTCTCAATCAATGTGCATGCCGAGATAGTAGGACACTGCTCCCAGCACCTTGTACTGAATCTTCTCCATCAGCCCCTTCGTCACCTCTTGGATTTCCTACATGCTGCTGCTAAATAGGAGTATGTCATCAAAATACACCACGAAGAGCACCATCTTCTCCTTCTCCCTTTTCAGAGACAAACTCTCGTCACACCTGCTCGCTCTGAACCCCAATTCAGCTAGGGCGGTAGAAACACCTTGGTGCTTGATTTAGGCTGTAGATGGCCTTGTTTGGCTTGCACACTCTCCCTGTACCGTCTTCATACCTGGGTGACTGCTCCATGTAAACCTCTTCCCCTATCACTCTGTAGACAAACGTCGTGGTCACATCCATTTGCACGATGTACACCCCGCTTACTGCTGCATCGGTCCGAAGAGCTATCGGAGTAGGTGACTTCGCTGCAGGAGCAAATGCTCATGTGAAGTCTTCCCCCTTCTTCTGTTGAAAGCCATTGGCCACCAATTTGCTCTTGTACACCGTTATCTCACATTTCTCGTCTGTCTTAATTCTCTACCACCCAGTTGCACTCAAGCGTTTTCTTTCCTTCCGGTAGGGGCACAAGGTCCCACGTGTTGTTCTTCGCGTCTCTCAAGGCCAAACACTTCTCTCTGTCGCTTCCGACAAACGCTACCTCTATGTTCTCGGGTTGTGTGGGGCCTAAGAAGGAGTTGGCTGGCTCCTCCTTCTTAGCATCTGCACTATCCCCTAGATCCACTCCCTCTCATAACATGCCCCCTCCGTTTCCCGTGAACTAATGTTTCTCAACTTCAGTGTTGCTATTCTCATCAAGTGTGCGGCAGTTGCTGATGATACCCTTATGGTCATTGAGTGTGTTTGGGTCTGTCTCATCGGTAGAGATGGAGATTTTACGAGTATGAGAGAATGATGTTGTCTTTCCTCCCCTTGTCCTCGAGTGTCCTTCTTGGCCAGCTCCTTGTCAGTTTCCTTGGTTTTATCCACGTTCTCCTTGATTTCCTCTGGATCTCCCTAAAGGATACTTCATGAGTAAGGTCGAGTGACAATGATATCTCCTGGAGTTGTTGTGTGGTCCTCTCCTCCACTGGCGGCAACGAAGATCCGGGGCGAGGGAGCGCAAGCCTTGCAGTCCCGTCGGCGGAGATAGAGGGATCGGAGACAGGGGGAAACCACGGAGGCGATCCCCGCGCCGAGCATGCCGCAACCAAGGAGTCCGAGGCGGTGGCATCGCAACAACATTTGACGCTGCTCCAGCCGACCGTGGTCGAAGTTTCTGCAGCCGTGCTGGATAAGGACAAGGTGGGGGAGCACGAGTCGGTGGGGCTGGTCGGTGGCTCTCCTCCTTCTGGTGGACGGGGGAGGCGTAGGCAGAGGAAGAGCGATGGGGAGGACGATTATGACACCGCCATGCCCGGGGACCTCACCACGCGGGCGAAGAGGCGGCAGATGACAGGTAGTGCTGACGACGCCGGAGGCGCGGAAGTTGGGACAACGCGAGGCGCCAAGAAAGCTAGTGGCAAGGCGGGCGGTCAATCATTGCGCCAGAAGGGCCGACCCGCAGCAAGAAAAACATCCGGCGGAAGGAGAGGCAAGAAAGCAGCGACGGGGACGAGGCCAAAACGGGGCGATGAAGACCCTGGTGATGCGGAGGAGGAGGAGGATGAGGAGGAGGATGCGGAGGAAGAGGAGGATGAAGAGGATGCGGAGGAGGATGACGCGGATGTTGGGGAGGATGAAAAAGATGAGAATGATGGCGGGGAGGACGAAGAGGAGGAGGAGGAGGAGGAGGAGGAGGAGGAGGAGGAGGAGGAGGAGGAGGAGGAGGAGGAGGAGGATGAGGATGAGGAGGAGGAGGAGGAGGAGGAGGAGGAGGAGGAGGAGGAGGAGGAGGAGGCAGAGGAGGAGGAGGAGGAGGAGGAGGAGGAGGAGGAGGAGGAGGAGGAGGAGGAGGAGGAGGAGGAGGAGGAGGATGAGGAGGAGGAGCAGGGTGACGACGAGGAGGAGGATGAGGAGGAGGAGGAGGAGGAGGAGGAGGAGGAGGAGGAGGAGGAGGAGGAGGAGGAGGAGGAGGAGGAGGAGGAGGAGGCAGCAGAGGAGGAGGAGGAGGAGGAGGAGGAGGAGGAGGAGGAGGAGGAGGAGGAGGAGGAGGAGGAGGAGGAGGAGGAGGAGGAGGATGTGGCGCCAGTGAAGGGACGGGGCGGGCGTGGCAGACGGGTGAGTGGTACAGGGAAGGTGGGGGGCCGGACTCGCCCTTCCCGAAAACGCGGGGCAGTTGACGCCGCGCGCGGCGAAGCAGCGGGCAAACCGAAGGCGCGCAAGGTGAAGGTCGAAAGTGAAGGGGGTGGTAAAAAGCAAGGGAGCCAGGGAGCAAAAGGGGATGGAGGAGGAAAGGGTGGCCGCGCCAAAGGGGTTCCAGTGGGTACCGGCAAGAAAGAACCTGCCGGTAAACGTCGCAGCGTCCGCCAAAGCACCCCGCGGAAAGGTGGCAACGAGAAGGCGCAGGCTGCCCTAAAACCGAAGGGACAGCAGAAAGGTGAGCATTGTGGCCAATACAACTGGCGTGGTTGTTGAACCATCTGATAAACCGTGCCAAATAACACCCTTTTTTCACATTGTTTCTCCCCTGCAGGGAAGGAGAAGGTCGACGAATCTGCCAAGCAAGGTAAACCCTCTTGTCTCAAACCAGTACAACCCTAAACCCGATCTAGATTCAAACCTTTGATGTTATGCATGCATGTCTGGCCCCGTATTGAAACCGATCGACTCTAATTTTTTTATCCTACTCCCTCTACATCTCAGCCCCTCGCGTTACAGGCATTGGGCCACCCGTAAGCGTGCAACGAATGCAGCTAACGAAGGCTGACGGAAGAGCGAGTGTTACACCGCTATCCACAGGAGCACCAAGGTTCTACACGCCATGGGCCGGCCCGAGCAAAGTCGCTGCGACGGCACCCGGCGCGCCAAGAGGAGAGGAATCCGAATCCCCTCCACCCGCCCCCGTCACGCACTCCCCACTCGCCTCACCCTCGTACCCATTTCGGCAACTCCACGCTTCTCCTGTCCGGGGCAGGGCGGTCTCCCCCCTCGCCGGTCCTTCGCGCGGGCATCAGGCAGGCACTTATGCCAATCCCTTCCCTGAGCTCCCCTTTTCCCGCCAGCGTGATAGTGTGAGGGCACACGGGACTGCTGCAGAAGACGTTGATCCCCTTGGCCAGAGGGGGAATTCTTCACACCCTTTTCCTCCACTCATGGGTGCCCTAGGTGAAAGTGCGGAGCACGAGCAGTTTGTTACACGGGAGGAGTTCCAGGCGCTGCGGTCTGAGATGTACGCCATGTTTGCACAGCTCGGCCTGCGTCGTGGAGTACCTGCCAGCTATGCCGGCGGGTCGGCAGCCCTGCCTATGGCTGGTACCCCGCCGCCGATGAGCGCCGTGGACAAGGCACGAGTGCTAGTGTTGCAGGAGACAAACCCATTCCCGGTATGTGGCGGGCCAAATGGGGCGGGTTGGGGTTGACGTGGCAACCAGGGCGGGGTTGGGGCTGACGTGGCGGTTTTGAAGGGAACACGGGAGCGGCGCGTGACGAGGCGACGCGTATCAGGTGGGTGGGGGGTGACGTGGCATGGGGTGGGTGGGTGTGACGTGGCAACTGGCGCGGGTTGTTGGTGGACGTGGCGGATGCAAGTGGGTGTGACGTGGCAAAAGGTGAGGGTTGAGATATGACGTGGCGGTGTGAAAGGGTGCAAGGGAGTGCCGCATGACGGGGCGAGGCGTTTCAGGTGGGTGGGGGGTGACGTGGCTCTTGGTGGGGGGTGTGACGTGGCAAGTAGGGCGGGTTGTTGGCGGATGCAAAAGGGTGTGACGTGGCGGAATGTGAGGGTTGGGACTGACGTGGCGGTTTGGAATGGTACACGGGAGCGGCGCGTGACGAGGCGACGCGTGTCAGGTGGGTGGGGGGTGACGTGGCATGGGGTGGGAGGGTGTGACGTGGCACGTGGGGCTGGTTGTTGGTGGACGTGGCGGATGCAGGAGGGTGTGACGTGGCGGAAGGTGAGGGTTGGGGATGACGTGGCGGATGCAGGTGGGTGTGACGTGGCGGAGGGTGAGGGTTGGGGATGACGTGGCGGTTTAAAAGGGTACACGTGAGCGGCGCATGACGAAGCGAGGCGTTTCAGGTGGGTGGGGGGTGACGTGGCTCTTGGTGGGGGTGTGACGTGGCAAGTAGGGCGGGTTGTTGGCGGATGCAAAAGGGTTTGACGTGGCGGAATGTGAGGGTTGGGGCAGACGTGGCGGTTTGGAATGGTACACGGGAGCGGCGCGTGACGAGGCCACGCGTGTCAGGTGGGTGGGGGGTGACGTGGCATGGGGTGGGAGGGTGTGACGTGGCACGTGGGGCTGGTTGTTGCTGGACGTGGCGGATGCAGGAGGGTGTGACGTGGCGGAAGGTGAGGGTTGGGGATGACGTGGCGGATGCAGGTGGGTGTGACGTGGCGGAAGGTGAGGGTTGGGGATGACGTGGCGGTATAAAAGGGTACACATGAGCGGCGCATGACGAAGCGAGGCGTTTCAGGTGGGTGGGGGGTGACGTGGCTCTTGGTGGGGGTGTGACGTGGCAAGTAGGGCGGGTTGTTGGCGGATGCAAAAGGGTTTGTCGTGGCAGAATGTGAGGGTTGGGGCAGACGTGGCGGTTTGGAATGGTACACGGGAGCGGCGCGTGACGAGGCCACGCGTGTCAGGTGGGTGGGGGGTGACGTGGCATGGGGTGGGAGGGTGTGACGTGGCACGTGGGGCTGGTTGTTGGTGGACGTGGCGGATGCAGGAGGGTGTGACGTGGCACGTGGGGCTGGTTGGTGGACGTGGCGGATGCAGGAGGGTGTGACGTGGCGGAAGGTGAGGGTTGGGGATGACGTGGCAGATGCAGGTGGGTGTGACGTGGCGGAAGGTGAGGGTTGGGGATGATGTGGTGGTTTGAAAGGGTACACGTGACCACTGCGCATGACTAAGCGAGGCGTGTCAGGTGGGTGGGGGGTGACGTGGCTTGTGGTAGGGGGGTGTGACGTGGCAAGTGAGCCGGGTTGTTGGTGGACGTGTCGGATGGCGCAGGGTGTGAAGTGGCAAGTTCACACAGTGTTGCTAGTCACCATCCCCTGGTCACGCGGCCACCCTCATAACTGCTGGTTTCTCTCTCCCATGTCGTGTTGTATACCTTACACCCCTGCGCAGAACAAAGCCTACTTAGTGTGCTCTCAGCTCATGTTTCTGAACCCGCCGGAGAAAATATAGTACTACCCTGCACCGGAGGAAGTGTTCGACGCGTTCTCTGTCCACTTGTCTGCAGAAGGGCTCGAGGCAATGAAGCTGCTGTGGTTGCACAATGACAAGTCAACCATGGGAGTCTTCAACCACCAGCTGTCCTCAACAAGGTCAACTATCAACTCCACCCTCAGGCCAGCAGCATACACCGGCATGGGCCTTGCCGATTACAGCCATCTCGTGGATAGCCTGCCCACTGAGCTACACCCAACGACCTGGTTCGACGACGATCAACTCCTAGCCGAGTACAGAGATGGTATGTGCAGTGCAACTCGAAAACACAATATGCCCTTCCATATGCCAGTTGGCAGCTACATATCACCGTTCGATGTGGCTCACCCTGACTCTCATCCCCCCACTTCATTTCTCTACAAAACCCTTTCCAACCCATACCCTCCCTGCCAAAAAGCAGAACAGTGGGCCCTCAACTGGCACTTTGACAAGGCCACCGGGACACCCTTCAGCAACCCCTTGTTCGCTTATGCGTTCAAGCTCTCCTCTAAGAGGGGCGGGGCGGTGTTCACCAAGTTCAAGAGCCGCATGGTGGCATGGGGCCTGTTTTCGGTAAGGATGTAGATATGTGTTTGTACCCCCATGCCTCATCCCCTTAACCCCTTGCCTGTACTTCAGCTAAATCCCTGGTCGATTAGGCCTTTGCAGTTACGTAGATAGTGACGACTGCATCACCGCTTTCAGTTGCCTCATTTACCCGTAACCTACCCTCCTCATAAACCATCCACCCAACCCTACACCACATTGCAGATCGAATGGCCCCTTCTGCAGGATAAGCGTCGCAAGCGAATCAGTAGCCAGCTGGAGCAGAACAGGCCAGACTACCAGGAGTGGTGCGAAAAGGTCAAACAGATGATCCACTTTGTTGTCGTGGAGCGGAGGATCCCCCACGATCCGGCTATGGGTGCGTTCGTCTTTCCGAACAAGTTCCTCATCGACGACGGCGACCTTGGAGATGTCGTCCTTGCCCACCGGGCGCTTTCAAGGCCCGCCAGTGCGTAGGCTATTTGACCTGGTGCTAAGACTGCTTGTTGCTAGAATGCTGAATAATGGTTCTTGTAAACCACAATAATAAATGCAATTTTGAAATCCTCAATATCCAAAATGAAAAAAAACAGAATTTAGTTTTGAATGATTTGGTCACGAATTTGCAACAAAACGGATTGCGCCCGAATGTCATCCGGAAAAGCTCGCGTGCCGAATTGGAACTTGAACCGAGCCAAACCTTGTCGCGAGATGTGTCTCGGAGCTCCTATCAAATGACTCCAACCGTCGGTCCAAATTGGCTCCGGATTTTTTTACGCGAAGACAATCGAAATCAAAATTCGTCCAAACTTGGCATAGGGTTTTTGTGATGGAATCTTCGGTGTACATGGCTGTACCTGGCGTCGCACTTGCCTTTGACGTGCTGTCACGGAAATCTGCCAATCTGTCAAAGGATTGGGCAGCTGCTTGTAATTGCATAGGGCACCCAGTTACGTGCCCCGCACTGGCAAGATTCCACAGCATCACGGTTCTAAACTGGGGCACATTCAGTTTCTTGGATGGCCCAAGGGGGGGCCATCCGTTTTTGCATGCAAGGAACTACCTCGTGGTCCTCCCATCTTCGTCTTCATCCCGTTCTTCGTCTTCATCTCGTCCCCAATCTTGCTAGGTCTGCTGCTAGCTAACTCGGCAGACTCCCCTCATTTTGTGCTTCTGCTCTTGTCTCGCCACTGCCGCCATGGCAGGACCCGTCGAGGGGATAGCCGACGACGACGACCCCGACGACCTCGATACAGAAATTGCTCGTACTGGTTTAAACCTCCTTTTGTGCTCTCAATTGAGAGCAGCAAGCAGTCCGCCGCGTAGCAAGGCTAAATCCTTGTCCGTGACATTCACTCCTACCGTCACATTAGGACTCCTGATTCGATAACTCACACTGTCATGGCGAGCACGGTGCCAGCCCCGATTCCACCGTCAAATCACTCTGGCGCGTCTCCGGCTTCTCTCCCGATTCCACCGTCAACTCACCCCGAGGCGTCTCTGTTCCGGGCTAATGAGTCTGACGAAATCCTACCTGGTGAGACCCTATTGGTTTAGCATCTATACAATCTAGTGTGTATTTCAGATTCTAATTCTCTCTGTGTATGTTCTATGCGTGTCTGATCTGATTGCATGGATTGCCAAAAAGAAGGCAGTGAAGGAGCTGGGAATGTTCTGTCCCGTCCTTGCAGCTGCACCGAAGAATGAGCATGGTTTCCACACATGTCTCACCGCCATCTTGAAGTCCAAGGACTGGCAGGAGCACTACCCGAACCTGGTGCGGCTATGGGTGGCGGTGGCAGTCTTGCCGCTGAGTACCGTTGAGTGCGAGAGAGGTTTCCTGCGCCATAACATCATCAAGTCCTGGCAGCGAGGCAGCCTGAAGGATGCAAGGCTCTGTGACCTGATGTTCATGTCGCTGCTCAAGTACGAGCCCAATTGGGACGAGATCGTTGAGATCCGGCGCAGCTACAAGAAGAGGAAGCCCTTCAACAACAGCACCATTGCCAGGCAGGACGAGCGAAGGCTGAAGGGGAAGGAGCTACAGGCTGGAGACCAGACCAGGCCAACCCAGTGGACTAAAATATAGATGCTGTGTCAGATTATGGCTCCCTCCCTCCCCTCCCCCCCCTCCCCCTCCTATACTTGTTGTAACCACCCCAAACCAAACCAGTACAGTAGAGTACACAAAACCCAACCCAAACCAACTCCATAAGCACATTTACTGTGCTCTTGTTAAATCAGCCTAAATTGTTTTACCAACACTGACTCAAAAAAAAAAAAAAAAAAAAAAAAAAAACACACACACACACACACCAACACTAATTTCCCAACGATTTTTTTTTTAACTGACGCTGATGGAAAGTTTTTTTTCCAGTACCAACACTGATAAAAATGCGTGGCCCAAAACCAATCTGAGGGCCTGGGGGGAATACGGTATACTATAGGGGCCTCCTTGCAAAATCGGCACCCATCATTTTCAGCCTTGCACTTCTCACTGGAAGTTAGGGAGGTCTCTCAGGTCCTCTATTTGGGAACATATGGTCAAGAGCCATACTGTATTATTAGAATTAGCTAGGAAGTATCGAGAGAATTGTGCTGAGTGAGCAGAAACAAGGAGATACAAGTGTCGACTTAGAGAGTGTTGTACCATTTAGAGGACAACTCACTGTAGCCTAGAATAACTAACAACATCTAGAAGATATAAACATTTGACACACCCCATTGGCTAAGTGAGGGGCATCAAAGCAACCAAGGGAAACAAAGGGTCACAAGACCAGTCAAGAGAAGGAACACATCAAGCTCAGGGTGGATCACGAAGTCACTACGCTGTCTGAGCACAAGCAAAGGGCCACAAGGCCAGTTCAAGAGTTCACAAATATGTATAGATGCAGGAACAAGCAGAGCAAGCAACAAGAAGCAAGTTTACAGTAACTGAACACCAGCGTCAACAAGCCCTAGCTGCACACAGAACCTGTGGTGGTCACCAGGCGCCAAGGCCTTGGAGAAGACGTCGGCAGTGTTGGCCTCTGAGGCCACAAAGTCCAAGCGTGCCTGGCCGCGTCGCTGCAACTCTCGCCGGAGAAAGTACCTCATGTTAATGTGTTTCACTCTACTCTCCAGTCGAGGCTCCCGGCACAGGAGGATCATGGCCTTGTTGTCAGCAAACAAGGTCGGTGCATATCGAGGCCGCTCACCAAGGTCGGTGAGCAAGAAGGTCAACCAGCGAAGCTCCTGCGCAGCCATGGCACCAGCGTAGATCTCTGCCTCTGCACTGGACGAAGCCACAGACGACGACCATGTAGACCTCCACAACACAGTCCAACACCCAGACTGAAGCAGTAACCCTGAGTCGAGCGCTGACTCTCCACGACGTCGGCGTAGGAAGAGTCATAGTGGCCGGTCAACACAACTGGCCCTGTCCCTCACAGCACAAGCCCCATGCCTGATGTAGTCGCCAGGTACTTCGCCACCCTCACAGCAGCTGTCCAATGAACAGGACGGTGTCTCCCAGTCGCAACAAAGCGAGAGAGGACGCTGAGGGGAAAGGCGAGGTCCGGTCGAGTACAAGTCATCAGGTACATGAGGCAGCCCACAAGCTCTGCGTAGGGACCACTAGACTCAAAGGGCTCGTCGGGAAAAGGGCCAGTGAGTCTGTGGTCAACGGCAAGAGGAGTGGGCTGTGTGGTGGAGAACTGAAACCCGAACCGCCGAAGGATTTGCTGCACCATGTGTGACTGAGTCAGTGTGATGGTGAGAGCGGCTCTGCCCCTGGTGATCTGCAGGTCAAGGTAACACTGCAGTGCATCGAGGTCAGTGCACGTGTGTCTCTTCTGCTGTTCGGATTTCACCTCAGCCAGAGCTGCCATGTCTGCTGTAGCAAAGACAAGGTCGTCGACGTAGATCAGTATAAAGAAAGGAGTGGAGCCAGCACGAACAAACAGCGACAGGTCGGCAGAAGAAGGACGAAACCCAAGGTCACGAAGCGTGGAGCGAAGAGTGTCGTGCCACTCGCGGGGCGACTGGCGGAGACCGTAGACTGGTCGCCTCAGGCTCCACTGGGTTCCAGGTGGGAAGGTGTCAGTGAAGCCAGGAGGACGTCGCAGCCAGATCTCCTCGTGTAGGCGGCCCTGGAGAAATGCAGTGGAGAAGTCGAGAGAGTGCAGCTCGTAGTCTCGCTGTGCAACTACGTGAAGTAACACCCGAAGAGTCGTCATCTTCGGGGTCGGGGCGAAGGTCTGGAAGAAGTCAACCCCCTCACGCTGACTGAAGCCCCTAGCCACGTAGCGCGCCTTGAACACAGGCGGTGATCCCGGCGGCCGCTTCACCTTGAAGAGCCGCATGCCATCGACAACGTTCGCCCTGGGAAGGGGAACTGCTTCGATGTAGGTGCCTGTGGATCTCCAAGAAGCCAACTCTGAGTCCATGGCCGCTTTCCACTGCGAGGCCCACTCCCCTGACACTGCCTCACGGTACGTGCGAGGAGTCGGTATGTCAAGGGCGTCGGGGTCTCCCTCAGGGGAAAGCGGCATGGCACAAAGAGAGGGAGAAGCGGCTGCCAAGAACTCCAGCTCAAACTGCCTGTCCTCTAGGACGTCACAACCAAGGGCAGACTCACCCCCTACGAACAGAGGACGGGCAGCCACCACACGCGTGTCGTAGTCAAGGCGGCGGGTGGTAGTAAAGTCACCGACAGCGGCAGTAAGAGCCGAGTTACACGACGGAGAGGCACGAGGGTCAGTGACAAGAGAGGCGAGGACACGAGAGACAACAGGGCGAGCTGCACGGTAGTAGTCAGAGATAGGAGTAGAGGCAGTGAGAGAAGACTCAGGAGGTGACGGGAGAACAGACGCTGGCGGAGAACGGCAACGACTAGAACAAAAGAGGGCAGTACGGAGTTTGTCAGTGGGAGAT
This sequence comes from Closterium sp. Naga37s-1, assembly GCA_947471745.1. NCBI lineage: Eukaryota > Viridiplantae > Streptophyta > Zygnematophyceae > Desmidiales > Closteriaceae > Closterium > Closterium sp. Naga37s-1. Next base: position 198,340 of record CANJKZ010000738.1, read on the forward strand.
GAGGGACGAGCACGCGGAGGACAGGGACGGACACGATAGTGCAGGACAACGGGAGGAGGAGACGGGGACCGAGGAGGAGGAGGAACAGCGGGTAACGCGTCCGAAGGAGGAAACGTAGGACCGACGGCAGGGGGAGACTGGGAGCGGACAGGAGAAGAGGAGGGAAGACCAAGGGTCCGAAGGCCACTCACAGCTGGGAACAACTGCCGCACAAGAGGCAGCTGCGGCGGCTGCTGCTGCAGCTGCTGGTGCTGCTGCTGCTGCTGCTGCTGCTGCTGCTGCTGCTCCTCCTCCTCCTCCTCCTGCTACTCCTGCAAGTCCAGTTGCTGCAGCTCCCGCCTCTCCTGCTCCAACCGCTCCTGCTCCTCACGCTCACGGCGGCGAGCCGCCTGGAGACGTGTGTCGTGGCGGTGGGGTGGCGCAGTAGTAGTACATCCAGCGCCAGTCTCCTCAGAACTAGCACCGCCAGCTCCTGCACCGCCAAAACTAGCACTTTCAGTGCCAGCACCTCCAGCTCCAGCACCCCCAGAACTAGCACCACTGGTGCCAACACCTCCAGCTCCAGCACCCCCCGAACTGGCTCCGCCAGTGCCAGCACCTCCAGCTCCAGCACCCCTCAAAATAGCACCCCCGGACCGAGCACCTCTAGTGGCAGCACCTCCAGCTCCAGCACCCCCTGAGTCCACAGTAACCTATCACGGAAGTGCTGAAGGCTGCTGAGGGGACTGTGAGGAGGACTGCGGGGAGGGAGACGCTACCTGACGCGCGACCGAGGGGGGACACACCTGACGGGGCACGACCAGGGGGGGGCGGGGGTACCGGAGGAGCGGGAGCAGGAGGAGGAGAGGGCGCGAGGAAAAGAGGAGGAGGGGGGACCGGGAGACCTCGACAGGGGTACCGGGTGTAGTAGGACACGGACTCGTCAAACCGGACGTCCGGGGAGTCGAGGCAATGGTGGAGGGGCGGGTGGTAAAACGAAATGTCAGGAGAGTCCACTGGGAAACCAAGGAAGACACAGCGGATGGCGCGAGGCGAGAGCTTATCCATAGAGGTGTCGCAGACAAGCGCTTGGCAGCCCCAGACGTGAAACTCCAACGCAACACCAGGGGACCCGGTCCAAAGACTGGTCGGTGAATCCCCTGGTCGTGAGACACGAGGCCAGAGGTTCAGCTGGTGGGCGGCGTAGCGAACCACGTAGGGCCACAGAAAATGGGGCGCACGGGCATGGATCATGGAGGTGCGGGCGATCTCCATGACCAAGCCAATGCGGCGCTCGGCAACCCCATTCTGCTGTGGGGTCTCCGGAAGCGTCCAGGACTGTGTGATGCCCTGCTCGCCATAGAACCCGGCAAGCACGCCGGAGCGGAACTCACCCCCACGGTCGGGGTGGAGACAGCGGACACTACTGCCACCAGTGCCCTCCGTGGCCAGGAGCTACCGGATCAGCGTAGAAGTCACCTCAGACTTCTTCGCAAGAGGAATCACCGTGGTGTACCTGGAGTAGTCATCAACAACCACTAAAAATAAGTGCTCCCGCTCGGGCCCAGCACGAGGGCCTGGGCCCCAGACGTCCAAGTGGAGGGTCCGGAAGGGAGCGGTGGCCGGACGAAGGGAGGAGGAGTGAGGAGTGGCGCGCGGCCAACCCTCGACGCAAGGAGTGCAGGGCGGCGCAGGCGAACGAGGGAGCGACTCAAAAACACGCGGGAGACCTGAGACAAGACGCTGGCTAGCCATGCTGCGGAGGCGTGGGAGGGACGGGTGACCAAGACGGTGGTGCCACAAGACTGTCGGGTGAGAGAGTGAACTGCAAGAGCAAGATGCAGCAACCAGACCGGACACAGCCACCTGACCGGACACCGCAACCTGACTGGACACAGCAACCTGAGGGGACGCAAGGACCTGGGAGCGCTCAGTGTGCAGAACGTAGAGACCGGAGCGAGGCTCCCTGGTGAACGTAGCAAGAACGACACCGGTGGCAGCACCCGTGCAGACCGCAGTCCTCCCGCCCCCAAAAAGGTAACTGTGATCCCTCTATCCTGGAGGTATCCAACACCCACCAAGTTCCGAGTGAACGAGGGGATGTGGAGACCTCGAAGGACACCAGAAGGTACCACAGAGCACGGGAGGGTGGTGGAGCTGCGCGCAACGACTGGTCCTGAGGTAGGATCAGCCAGAGCTACCGGAATAGGAGTAACGAGTGGTGTGAGAGTCGTGTGGTCGCGGAAGAAGCACTGGGACGCGCCAGAGTCCAGCGTGCAGGACAGGGACGCCTCAGCAGGAGGTGCACCTGGTCTGGTAGCTACACAAGCACCTAGGGCGCGCACGGTAGAGGTCGTCGAGGCGGCGGAAGCACCGCGCTGCAGAGTGGTCGTCGCGCCCGCAGACACTGGGACTGCCCGGTCCCTTGAGGATCCAGTAGTCGCAGGGGCCGGAGTCGCGCCCAGGGGGGCGGGGGCCCCAGCTGGCAGTGCTGCCGCTGCGGCCAGTGCTCGTGACTAAACGGGGCCCGCGGAGGCCTGTTAAACGCCACTAAACGGCGCCCGCGGGGGCCTGTTAATCGCGGCTAAACGGGGCCCACGGGCGTTGCGTGCAGTGGTGCACTACTGCAGTTGTTGCGACGGCCTGCCTAAGCGCGACGGCCTGCCTAAGCGCGTGGGGAAAAATGAGGGCCCGCGGGGAGGGTGGAGGGCCTTGAACGCGACTAAACGAGGCTCGCGGGCGCCGTCCTACGCGTGACGAAGCGGAGCCTAAGGGACGGGCGCCTCGGGAGCATCTAAGGGAGGGAGGGGAAGCGTGGGAGGTAGGAATAGTTACCTACTCTAATACCATCATTAGCTAGGAAGTGTCGAGAAAATTGTGTTGAGTGAGCAAAAACAAGGAGATACAAGTGTCGACCTAGAGAGTGTTGTACCCTTTAGAGGGCAACTCACTGTAGCCTAGAATAACTAACAACATCTAGAAGTTATAAACATTTGACATGTATCCCCTCTCAGCAGGAAATCATGTTACGGTACTTGCATCCGATAAGATTCATTGTGGTACGTCATTGTATCAGACTCAGTTAATTACCCCACCCGCACCATCCTCCATTTGAAATCTAGCATGTATTGCATCAAGCACCTGAGCCACACTCGTAACATTAGCCACCACAGTGGACGAACAATTGCCCTGACTGAAAACGAGATGGTACTGCAGTGAGCAAGCGGAGGCGAGACCGTTATAGACAGGCACGGGGCATCCCTGGGGGCGAATTTCCAGCAGGGAAGCCTTTTCCGGCATGAAGATCATGTTGGTGAGTGCGGCTCCGTGGCCCGCTGTGTAGAGGCGTGCTCGCATGAGGAGCGCACGAGCTGAGGGGAGAGGGGTGGGGTAAGGGGGGTTGGAGGTGAGAGGGGACGTTGGAGGGAGAAGAGGATGGAATGGAAGTGGAACAGAGGGGTGGAAGGAGATAGGGATGACCATTGCATTGGTGAGACCAGCTCCATGGCCTGATGTGCAGAATTCTGTTATCGAAGCGCCTGAATGCACAGTCTGGTTTGCAGAATCAAGTCTACAAAAAGAGCTGTAATGGGTGGAGAGAGTATTGAGAATAATTGGTTCTTGGGAATTGTTGAGAAACCGGTAACGTTCATGAGGGCGAACGCGCCCATAGCCTGCTATCTATGTGGGATTTTGTTTTACGGCGCTTGGAAATCATGGTCTGCTGTGTGGTGGAGTCGTGTCTGCAAAAAAAGGTCTCAAGCTGGGAGAGTAATGAGACGAATGAAAAAAGAGGAAAAAAAGGGTGTGGATGCGGCACAGAGGACTCAAGGTATGGAAGTCAGCATGTCGATTGTGGGTGGCAACCTGGGTTGAGATTCGGGGTAAGAAGCTTCAAATGATTCTAAAAAAGCAACCCAAAAAACGGAGCGACAGACAAGTAGCAACCAACCAACCACACACATCATCCTTTTAAATATATATAATATTATATACACATATAAATGCATATGCGGTTTGAAGAACTGTTCATGACATGCCTGATGACATAGATATAAAATTACACATATTCATATGCACATAGATGTATATAAGGATAACTATTTAGACCCCGCACACCCCTCACCTTGCAGAATCGGCAGTGACCCATCAAACAGCACCACTCTATCGCGCCCAAACCGCCTCACAACCTCCTCCTCCACCTCTTCAAAATTCTCCAACGCTCGTCGGCCCTTGGGCCGCTTCACCAGCACGACCACCCAGTCGGAGGGGAAGGAGCGAGCCTCGTGGGCGGAGAGAGGGCGGTGGTTGCCAAGCGTCCAGTCGAGGTTGAAGAGAGGGATGCCGGAGGGGTGCAGCAGATGGCGGCGCCGCAGCGACTGCCAGATGGACCGGCTGGGGTGGTGGCAGTTCTGGTAGATGGGCTGGGGGAGGGAGGGAGTGGGGGAGGAGTGATAGGGGAAATGGTATGGTCAGAATCCTGATGCATGGGCTGGAGAAGCAGGGAGGAGCCAAGTAAGGATGGGAACTAGAACTCGGTTCAATGGATAGTATAATTTAAACGGAAAATATAACTCAATTCAACCCTTCCAGCGTGCCGCCACAATCGTATCCATTAATCTGATAAGGCATGCCCCTTAAAACACATGGCATACTTACAATGGATACATGACATCCATGAGTTCAATACTAGATTCATAGTCTGTTAATTCGTCAGCAGTGACATACACCGTTAAATGGCCATGACTTGTGCGGTACACACTTCTCTGATAGTCATATTTATTGGACACATTGCTAAGAAGGTTGTCGTTGTATAGGTTACAGAATTCTGATGATACCATCACCCAGAAGTAGTCACACACTTACCGAATTAGAAGACCTGGTCAATAAACTAAAAAAAAAAAAAAAAAAAAAAAAAAAAAAACACACACACACACACAAAAACTGGCTCACCACGTATGCATGGCATAGCATGCGTGCTTAGCCTTGTATGTCACGTCGGCGTGCATGTATGCACATGTGCGGAGAGGCTTGGACATGAAATGCATGCATGCATGGTGTACCTGGTACACCACATCCGCATGAAACAGGTCGTTGCCGAACGTGGGAAGTAGGCGCATCTGATCGGGTGGGATGCCTATGAGTGGTGCTCCCAGTTGCTTGTACATTCGCACCTGTGGGGAGAGGCATGTACATGCCATGGCATCAGATGGGCATAAGATGAGAATGATTTGTTTGTCTACTCGATGTCTACTTATGAGTGACGCACCCACCTGCTTGTGCATAAACACTTATGTGAGGAGGCATGGACATGAAATGGCATAAGGTGGGAATGAGATGGGAATGAGATGGGAATGAGATGGGAATGAGGTGGGAATGAGATAGGACGAGATGGGAATGGGCTGCTGTGGGTCATTCAGACGCAGCATGATCCAAACCCACCTGGCCATGCCTGGCGAGCACAGGCAGGTGAGCAGCGTGCAAAATTCTAACATGTGCAGCAGCGTGCAGCTTGGAACAAACAAACCCCACCAGGCCACCCGAGGCATGAGACTTGTCACTGTGAGTTATTTCACAGTTGTTTTTTTTAGGCGCCTCAGAAATAGACTACCCACCTGGCCAACCAACGTGGCATGAGGCTTGCACTGTGAGTTCGTTCACAGTTGAGAATCCATAGAAAGGGCATGTGCTTGAATGAGCATTCGTGACGACTAGAGGAGCTTCTGTATAACCCACCTGGCCGCGTCTGACAAGCACAGGCAGGTCTCGCAGCGGGGAGGGAGGGCATGAGGGGCGCAGCAAGGATAGCTTAGTCGGCGCAAAACCAAACCCCACCTGGCCGCTTCTGACGAGCACAGGCAGGTCCCGCAAGGGGGACGGCATGAGGGGCGCGGCGATGAGGAAGAGCGGAAAGACTTCAATGAGGAAGTGGTAGAAGTTGCTGCCGGATTGGTGCGCCCAGTTGAACACTGCTGGCAGCTCGTGCACCATGTGGCCCGCATCGTACGTGGCCTGGTGAGAGGGAAGGGAAAGAAGTGCAGAGCACAACACACTAATTGTGGGGCCCACAGAATTGGCAGCTTGTGAACCATGTGGCCCGCATCGTACGTGGCCTGGTGGTGGAAGGGAAGGGAAGGGAAGGGAAGGGAAGGGAAGGGAAGGGAGGGGAAGGGAAGGGAGTGCGTGATGCACATGGAACGAGTCTAACTGCACTGATTTCAACACAGCCGGAGCTGGATTGAGCACTGCTAGAGGTTGGTCGTATGCAATGTGTATGAGAGCACATGAGCACACGAGCATGTGAGCGCACTGGCATGTGAGTACATGAAAGCGCGTGAGTTAGAAAAGAAGCACATGAGCTGAGCACACATGAGCACACATGAGCACACACGAGCACACATGAGCACACATGAGCACACATGAGCACACACAAGCACACACGAGCACACGCACGTGCATACGCACGGGCACAAACGCGTGCGCACACAGGCACACACACGGGCAGGTGCGCGCGCACACACACACACAAGGGCACACACAGAGGCACACACACAGGGACACACGCGGGCACGCGAGTACAAACTCACATCCCTGTCTCTCCTCACATATCCCTAACACATCCCTCCCTTCACTTCTCATCACACATTTCTCCCTCGCTCCATACATCTCCCTCTTCACGCAATGCTCTCTCTGCAAAGCTCTCTCACTGCGCTCAGGAAACACGCACACCCCTTCTTTGAGTCAACTCACAGATTCTCTCACTGCGCTCACGAAGCTTGCACACCCAGTCCTCACTGAACACGTGCGTGCAGCTGAGAATAATCCTTGAAACCCTTCTGAGACTAATCCTTGAAACCCTTGAAAAAATCTCTCTCTCTACCCAAAACCCCTCCCTCCGCACACCTCTCACTGCGCTTCGGAAGCGTGCGTGATGCCAAGATTTATTTTCTCTAACCAACCCTCCCTTCGCACACCTCTCTCTCACCGTTCCTGGGAAGCGCGGGCATCCGTTACTGACGAACAGGTGCGTGCGGTTGAGAGTATACCCGCCGTCACTCACTAACACGTCCTCCAGCCGCATCATCTGCAGCGCGTACGCCCCGTGCCGCCCCATGTCCTGCTTGTGCGAGCATGTCTCATCAAACGCCACCTCCTTCTGATTCCTGTCATCACGCCCTGTGCTTAAGGGGGCAGTTTATAGGGGGGATGACTTGGCTCATGGGTGGATCCACGAATTCGGGGTTCCAGCAGGCCTGCACGTTGGGGAAGCGGGCGGTGCATGAGCCGAAGGCGGGGCAGGGCGGGCCGTGGCACCCAAGTTTCACCGCCCATTCTGACTCGCCTGAGCCACTATCGCCTGGGACACTCCCCTGTGAGTCACTCCCCTCTGAGGCACTCTCGTCTGAGTCACTCTCTATTGAAGCACTGTCAACGGACGTGCGTGACACGCTTCCTATATGATGATCGCCGCTAGAACTGGTCTCGGAGTTGTCCGAGGGGACGTTGTCGAAGAAGTGGAGGAAAACGTTGGCCAGGCGAGCCGTTGAGAGAGGGAAGCCCAGGGGACGAGTCACGAGGTTGACTCGCTCGGGGTGGGACCTGGCGTGATAGGGAGGGAAGGGGGGGGTGAAGAACGGATGGAGAGTGAGAGGGGGGGAGAGAGAGAAGGCGTTGGCAGGCGAGCCGTGGAGAAAGGGAAGTTTTTAGTAGCGGCCGTCTCACGAGGCTGACTCGCCCGGGGTGGGACCTGGCGTGGTCGTGCGGGTACGCGGGGGGAAAGGCGGGAGGGCGGGAGGGCGGGAGGGCGAGAGGGCGAGAGGGCGAGAGGGCGAGAGGGCGAGAGGGCGAACTAGTATGAGTGGAGAGAGTGAGTGTAACGCCTGCGGAAGAAGATGTAGGGTGAAAATGGCTACCGCTTTGCGCCTCTGAACACCTGCGGTTTGACCCAGTGGGCGTTACAGTGAGCGTGATAGCCCCAAATGACCTGAAAACCTTCCGCATATACTCACCAAATGGCCTATATCCAATGATCTAACCCCTTCAGACAATGTTGGGGCAAGTGACTGAAAAGGCCAAGCCAAAGTTTTCGGCAAGTATCCGTCCACTCATCCCAACGTTTTTCCCCTTGCAAGATGCTACCCCAATCTTTCCTCTAGGCTGCCCCCCGTCAGGCTGACCTGAATCGCTGGGGCGAGTAATAGCGAGCTGACCCGAAGGAAATCTTCAGATCAGGATTCGTACTGACCTGAATCGCTCTGGCAGGAAATAGTTGAGCTCGCCTTCGAACTTGGCCACTCTGCCCGCGAGATGGAGCCTCGGCGATTCCTGACCGTTGATCGCTGCTGGGAATAATCATGGGGATCGAGGGAAAGGAGTGGAGGGGAAACTGGGTCGCGGGTGCTACAATTAGGATGAAAGTACTAGGGGATTTTGAGGCGGCTCAAAGTGAAAATGGGCTGCGGTTACTGTTATTAGGGTTAGGGTAGCTGAGGCACCTCAAACGTGCAAATGGGCCGCGGTTACTACCATTACTAGGGTGAGAGGACTTCTGAGGCGCCTCAAGAACGAAAATAATCTGCGGCTACTACTACTGGGTGAGGGGACTTTTGAGGCGCCTTAAAGTGAAAGTAGGGTGACGTTACCGCTATTTGGTGAGGGGACTTGAGGCGGCTCAAAAGTGAAAATGGGCTGCTGTTAGGGTGAGGGAACTTTGAGGCGCCTCAGAAGTAAAAATGGGGTGCGGTTACTACTACTATTAGGGTGAGGGGGCTTGAGGCGGCTCAAAAGAGAACGGGGTGCGGTTACCGCTACAGAATGAGGGGCGCCTCAAAGGTGAAAATGGAGGTTATACTACTTTTAGGGTGAGGGGGGAAGAGTGGACGGAGCGCGGGGGCAGCGTCGACGCGTACATGCACTGACGGAAATCGTCAAGACGACGGCGACCAACCACAACAGCCGGCGGCCAGCGCGTGCCACCATCTTTATCAAGATCAGCAGATCCTCAATAGAAGAATGACTGCTGCTACGGGAAGCTGCTAAGAGCAGTATAGAGTGGCTGGAAAAGGGTCACCTTCCGAAAGGTCACCAAGAGTCTCCCCTCAGAGCATTGAGACTTTCGAAGAGTAGATTCGAGAATGTCGCTCGGAGAACAAAGAGAGCGGGCAAGCAAAATGCTTGCCTTTGAGTTGATCGACGTCGCATGGCGGCGCGCATAGCTTTAGATCACTGACTGGCAGAGGAATGCTTGCTGATGATCAGCGATGGTACGCGTTCAGGGCGCACATCAGTCAGGAGGCGCTTCAGGAGATTCACCTGCCCTGCCAGGTGTAAATTAATTCGCCTGACAGCCACACTGGGACTAACAGGAGGGGCTGAGCACTTATTACTACACTGTTGCGAATCTGCGATATTTGAAATGAGAGGCTAAAAACCCTCGTCGGAACCAACTGTGGCTCCTTCGTCACATCACGATCCGCGAATCGAGACATGGGAGAAGTCTTTCCGGGTCGTCCGGTGCTGACTGGGAGAGGAAGGCCTACAGATCAATGGGTGATCTGCCAGTGACATGATAGGGGTCGGCGACAATGCCTTCCGTGGCTGGATGTGTTGTAATCGTAACTTTTAACACAGGGAGCTCAGTCTCTTGAACCCGCCATTTGAAAATCGACAACCAGGGACCGTGGCGAAAATCTCGGATGCGAACTCGACGCGTGGTTGACACACCCAAGGGCGACAGAGGGGCTGGCGCGAGACTTCGCGCGGGGAAAAATCCTTCGCCAGCAGCAATCGTCCATGCGTGTCCTGCAGGAGAAGTAAGACGTAGCTCAGCGAGTTGCGCCAGGCGGTATCTGTTTCACCGTTAGCATTACTAGACTGCACTCTATTGCACATGAATTTCTGTCAGATTTGATGACATACGGTACCACTCATGCAGGCATACCATATATCATCTGTATATCATTGTGAAAGATGTACTTGATCAGCATACAAATGTTTTTCCTCAATCCCACCTTGTGATACTTGCCCAAAATACTCCACCACCAATTTCTTCTTCCTGCCTCCCACACCTCCACTCCTAACCGACCACCCTACCATCCTACCATCCTTGTTCCTCACAGCTGAATTTAGGCCAGCTCGCCTCTGCACTCGGCACATACCCCCCTGCATCACCCACCCCCCACCCCCCTCCCCCAGGCGTGCACACCAGCAGCGTATCCCCCCTCTCCACCCCCACACTCGCCTTCGCCCCCAAATTCACCACCCTCCCATCCCGCGCAATCCGCAGCAGATTCAACCCCCGCGCACCACACCCGCCCCCCGCTCCCCCATTCGGCGCCAAAACTCGTCTCTCAGACAGCATACTGACAGTCGCAGGTCGCAGGAACTCCAACTCCCGCTCCACCCCATGCCCGCCCCGCCTCTCCCCACTCCCACCGCTCCCCTGTCGCAGCCGGAACCTTCTCAGAAGCACCGGGTAGCGCCGCTCTAGCACCTCAGGGTCGGTGATTCTGGTGTTGGTCATATGGCTCTGCACCCCGTCTTCTCCCTGCCATGTCGGCCCCGCCCCCACCCCGCCCGCAATCGTCTCATAGTACCCAAAAGTGCCGTCGCCAAACGTGAGGTTGTTCATACACCCCTGCGAGTTCGCTGCCGCATCAAACGTGGACAGAATAATATCCGTCACCCGCTGCGACGTCAGCACATTGCCGCCCACAACAGCAGCGGTGTCGCTAGGCGAGAGCAGCGAGTGCAGCGGGAGGGTAATCCTTACAGGCGCCAGGCACCCCTGGTTGAGGGGAATATCCGAGTCTACCAAGCAGCGCAAGCAGTAGATGATAGCAGCGGTGGTGACGGCTGTAGGGGCGTTCCAGTTACCGTACACCTCGGGACTGGTGCCTGTGAAGTCGAAGTGGGCTGAGCCAGAGGCCGGGTGGATGGAGATGCGGAGTCGGATCAAGGAGCCGTCGTCCATGCGGTCCTCTCCCTGCAGCACCACTACTCGCTGCTCATTTGCATCACGCTCACCATCACCATCAGTTGGTAAGGCCTTCTCAGTTGCTCCCTGGTGCTCCTGGGAAGTTTCCTCAGAAGCTTGCTTCTGTTCCTGAGACGCGTGCTTCTGGCTCTCCAGGTGTTTCAAGGCAGTGCGTGTGAGCATGCGGCGCACCACCTGCTCCGCATTCACCTGCACGTACCCCATATAAGCCAGCACCGTTTCCAGCCCACACTCCTCCACGAGCTCCCCTATAAGCTCAATGCCCCGCTGATTTGCCGCCACCTGTGCGCGCAGGTCTGATAGGTTATCCTCGATGCGGCGTGTGCCCGGCACACGCCGCACTGTTTTCCCACCGCCCTGTCCGTCCCCACTCGAACCCGCTCCACCTGCCATCACCCCTTCCAACACCTGCCCCTCCAGCAGCACCGCTCGAATCGCCCCTTCCTGGAAAACCCCTCCCTTCACCAGTTTCATTGTCCGAATCGCCGCTCCCTCCTCCCAAATGCTCCGCGAAAACGGCGGCATGCTCCCAGGGGTACTTCCCCCGATCTCCGAATGATGCCCTCGGCTCGCGACAAAGAATATAATTCTACCCTCGCGAAACACCGGCGTGACTACAGTGATATCCGGCAGATGGCTCCCCCCAGCGCAGGGATGATTCGTTACAAGCACATCCCCTTCCTTCAACCCGCCCTCCGCCACCCCCTCCCCTCTCCCCCAATAATCCAGCTGCCACCGCACAGTATCGGACATGGCCCCCAGATGCACTGGCACGTGGGGAGCGTTTGCCACTAGGCCGCCATCCGGGGAGAAGAGGGCGCAGGAGAAGTCGAGGCGCTCCTTGATGTTGGTGGAGATGGCGGTGCGCTGCAGGGTTCGCCCCATCTGCTCTGCTATGCCCATGAAGCGATTGCCGAATATGGACAGACGCACCACGTCCCAGGGGACTGGGGGAGAGGAAGGGGAGGCTGGTGACGCTTGTGCTGATGCTGCTTTTGCTGCTGCTGAATGTCCATCTTTCAACACTGTTCCTCCCTCCACATCACTTTGATGTGCCGTGTGCCCCACAGCAATAACGATATTCCCATACTTGGTGATCCCAGCAGTGCACCCCGGCTCAACCACCACAGTGCTCGTGCCATTCAGAATCACCGCTGGCCCCGCCACCACATGCCCCCACCGCAGCTTCTCCAGCCGGAATACTGCCGTCTCCCGCCACCCGCCTTCAAAGTACACCCGGTGCTGCACTGCCTCCGCCTCCGCCGTCCCTGCTGCCACCAAGCCGCCTGCCGCCTCTTCACTTCCGCCAGCCCTGGGAATGGCCGTCTGCTGCAGCACACCAGACGGAGCCACGCCCTTCACTCGGATGTCGTCGATCAACACGCGCCGATCGCCCTGCAGGTCGAACCCAAACTCGCGCTCAAAGCGCCGCTTGAACGCACCCAAGAAGTCAAACGACGCTGCTGGGTGGGAAGTGTGGAGGTTGGTGGATGGGGAAGAGGTGGATGGAGGAGTGGTAGAGGAGAGGGTGTGCGTGGGTGGTGCTTCGACCATGAGAGCCGTGTCAGTGCCGTCGTATCGCAGGTTCAGAAGCACCTGTGTCCACACCCCTGCCTGCTCCCCGCCTTCTCTCCTCCCCTCCCCTCCCTCTCCACTCTCCCCTTCTTCCCCTTCTCCTTTTCCTCCCCCTCCTTCTCCCCCTTTTCCTCTTCCTCCCTCTCCTTCTCCCTCACTCCCGCCCCCCTCCCCACTCCCCCGGCCGCACAATCCCGCCCGCACTTGCTCCTCCATCCGTGCCGCCCGCGCCAGCACACGTGGCAGGCTCTCATTGGAGCACACCTCAGCAGCCGGCTCTTGCATCTCCACCACCCGATCCGCCAACCCCATGCCGTACGCACTCAGAATCCCGCACAGCCGATGCACAAAGACTGTGGAGATCCCAAGGGAGCGGGCTATAGCGCACGCGTGTTGAGGCCCGGCACCGCCGAAGCAAGCGAGCACGTGCGAGCTGGTCTCGTGACCCCGAGCCTCTGTGAGCTCTCTGATTGGCCGGCACATTGCCTCGTTTGCCACGCGGATAAACCCCATCGCCACCTCTTCTACTGACATTCCGTCTTGCCCTGACTCCTCTCCCCCCTCCCCCTCCTTGTCCCCCTCACCTCCCTCCCCACCCATCCCTCGATTCACTTCTTTTGCCAGCTCAACCATTGCCTCCCTCGCCGCCTGCTCGTCCAATGGGAGGTCCTCGTTCGGCCCGAAAATGGCGGGAAAATATTTGGGCAGCACGCGGCCCAATAGCAGGTTGGCATCTGTCACCGCCAGCTGCCCGCCCTTTCTGTAGCAGACGGGGCCGGGGTGGGCCCCCACTGATGCGGGCCCCACACATAACATGCCCGACTCGAAGAAAAGACGAGAGCCGCCGCCCGCTGCTACCGTGTTAATGTCGAGCTGGGGGGCTTGGATGGTGATTCCGGCGGTGGTGGTTTCTAGAACCTGCTCATATGCGCCCCCTGCGTATCTTGACACGTCAGTAGATGTGCCACCCATGTCAAAGCCAATCACAGGACGACACTTCACCGCTTCCTCTGCTGCTGTACAAGCACCAACAGGATTGTCGCTTGTCTTGTTGTTTTCATTGTTTTTGTTTTCTTTGCGGCTGCTGACGTCAGAAAGGAGCCCTTCCAGACCTTCCATTTCCCGAGCCTCGAACTCGAATGTGGTTCGGGCAAACCCAACCACGCCTCCTGCCGGACCTGACAGGATGGCTTGGTAACCCGTGAAAGCTTGGGCGGGAGTCAACCCTCCGTCTGACCGCATAAACGACACTGCCACGTCAGCAAGGCCCGAGTCAAACCCTGCTAGGAATTTTCCCACGTAGGTGCGAATTGCAGGGGTCAGATAAGCGTCCACGCAAGCAGTGTGTCCACGTGGCACAATCCTGACCATTGGAACGAGATCGCTCGACGCAGAGACCTGATTAAAGCCCATCTCCCGCGCTAAAGCCGCCACAGCGCGTTCGTGGTCCGGGAACGTGTAAGAGTGGAGGAACGCGATGGCCAATGACTTGATGCCACGTGCCAACACCTTCTCCAGCGCGGCTCGAGTCTTCTCAATGTTAAGCGGCACTAGCACGCGCACTAGCTCCCCCGAAACTCCGCGCACCGTGCGCTTCCCCGCTTCCTCCCCTCCCTCCGCTGAACCCTCATCCCCATTTCCCCCGGCTTCCCCCTCCCCCCCGGCTTCCCCCTTCCCCCCGCCGCTCCCCTTCCCCCGGCCCTCCCCCTGCGCCTCTTCCCCCGGCAGCACCTGCGCGCGCTCCTCCACCTCAACCACCTCCTCGTACAGCAGCGACGCGCGCCGAGCCGTCAGATCGAAGATGCGCGGCCGCGCCTGGTTGCCGATACGCAGCAGATCCGGAAAGCCACGTGTCACGCAGAGAGCCGTCCGCTCGCCGGCGCGCTCCAGCAGCGCGTTCGTCGCCACGGTCGTCCCCATGCGGATCCAGTCGATTCGCTCTGTAGGAAGCGGCGCGTTTCGCGGAATCTTTTCGCCCGTGACTTCTTCCAGGATCCGGCGAATTCCTTCCCGCGGCGCGTCATCGTAGTTAAGAGGGTCCTCGGAAAGCAGTTTAACGACGCGGAACGGCGGGTCGCCGGGAACCTCGGCGTAAATGTCGGTGAATGTGCCGCCGCGGTCGATGCAGAAGCGGAATTCCCGGCGGGATTTAGAGGCGGACGCTGACGTGGACATTGTGAGAGATTGCAGCGAAATGGCAAACACTGGAAGGGGGGTAAATACAACAGGTGTTCCTAGAGAAAACCGTCTAATTACCTAAGGAGAGCAGGATAAAGGAGTTTGACGCTGACAGCCAGAATTCTGGGTGCAGTGCAGAGCAGAACAGGGCCCAGTTCGGCAGCCACGGAAGAAGGACGGAAGAAAAAATTTGCTCATCTTCCATGAAGCTTCTATTCGTATTATCGAGGGCTGTACAGTGCGGGTTGTAAGGTAAACATTTCGGAAATCGAAGCGCAGGTGTTTAGCAGCAGCGACGCGAACACAGGCAAAAATTGATTCCGCGCCGTCTTCTGTCCTTATTCTCCCCCCTTGGCGGAAAGCTTCCGCCCTAGTGAGACGGAAGAAGAAAGTGATTCTCTCACAAAACAAGAATCAACTTTTTGATTCCACCTGGGTTCACTGTTCACGGGACAACATTGCACCCTACGAAGGAAAGGGTTACTACATAAAAAAAACACATTGTCCGGTTTTTGAAAATAGGATTTCCCCAAAAGCGTGGGGCGCGAATATTTTTTCCCTTCTTGGCGAACCTTTTTGTTCCCGCTACAGTGCAAAGGAACAAGCGAATTTGAGGCAAAATGTGCCTCTCTCCTGCGGCGATTTTTCATACCTCCCCCCTCCACCCTCCGCCAGCTCGCAGATGGCGCAGGTTATCCGCAATTCGCGGAAAACAGGGTCAACGAATGTTGACCCTGGGTTGACGCCCACCTTAACTTCCACACATCTTCCGACATTTTTCTTCACCCTGGCTGCCGAACCGGGCCCAGGTCTCGGTTCGTGACGTCATCAGGGTGCAATTTCTGATCGTCCTGGAGCATGCACGAAAAGAAACACATTTTCGCATTTCGTTAATCTGGAAGTGTACTGATTTATGTTAGGCGCTGATATATGCAAGCTGTTTTTCACATCGTACCACCGAACTTACGTCCAGTATCTCGCGGAGTTTCCACAGAACCCCACAGCACTCACATCAGCAAAATTACAAGTAACGATAATATTGTTGAATCACGACATAACAATTACACTACACATTGTGCTCCTACACTTACGGTACACGACACCTACAATGCTTAGAGGAACATTCCCTGGAAGTACTCATCAAACTCCTCTTCTCGACTTGGCTCCACCGCCATTGCTGGCTGCTGCCACACTTCCTCATTGGCTGGCAGCGTGCCCCCTGCAGAGTGCATATGGAGTCAAAGGAGTGTATACACACAATATACACGATACAAGATGGACTATAATGAGTGGCTTGGTGCGAGATGCATGCGCTAGGCATGGTGGCACGAGAGAGCCAAGCTTGCATGTGAAGGAATTGACCTCCGTTCTGTAGGAAACAGACAGAACTGGCAGCAATAGAAGACAGCGAAAAGCATGCACTCGAACAGCAGGCTCCAAGAAGCCCATGCCTCTCACCTTGAACCACAACATTCCTGCCCTTGCCATCTGCTAGGCTGCCTCCTCCACTCCCTTGCCCCTGCCCCTGTCCATGTCCCTGCCCCTGCCCAACCCCTCCGCTCTCATGTTCACTTGCTGCTGATTTTCCAATTCCTGCCGCTCCATGTACCCCCCCATCCCGCCTTGCCTCTGTTCCTTCACCTTCCCCACCTGCCCCGCCTGCCCCACCTGCCTCACTTTCACCCCGTGCTCCACTTATCCTGCCTGCCCCACCTGCCGTGCTCCCCCCTCTTTTTCCAGACTCATGCTCCTGCTTCTCCCTCCTTAGCTTAGCCTCCTTCTCCTTTGCACTGTGCCTCTCCTCCCTTCCTGTGCGCCCCTCCTTCCTTGCTCTCGCGCTCCTTCCCCTCTTATGCCTCTTTGCATTGTTGCGTTCATCACTGTCGCTCTCTGCTGCACCCCTCTTGCTGCCGCTTGCGTCACTAGCCTCACTAGAATCACTGGCGTCACTATGATCACCACCACTATCACTAGTATCGCCATGGCTGCCGCTGCTGCTGCTGCTCGAGTCACTGCTGTTGCCTCTGCTGCGCAATAAGGTGACATGGAGAAGAAAGGCGGGAGGATGGTGACATGGCCAAAGGGAAGGGACAATGGCGAAATGGTCGAGAGAACGGGTGATGACGATCTGGAAAAAGAATAACAAGAAATAAATGCACAGTGCAAAGTCCAACGCATGAAGTTGAGAGGGTGAGGTGAGTAGTGGAAACATGATGAAAGAATGAAAAAGGATGATGTGGTGAAGTGAAGGAAGGGGGTCGCGTTTCCATGAGGTAAAGGAGTATCCTCAAAGCAGTCTCCCTTTCCCTGAGCATGCAAACTCACAACGCACTCATACTCACGAAGCAATAAAATCCACAAACCACAGTCCTACCATTCACCATCCCAAATTACCCTCGCTTCTTCCGTCTCTTCCTCTCTTTCTGCCTTCTCTCTCGTTCCGCCCGCTCCCTCTCCCGCTCCTCTGCTGCTCGCTGCCACTCCAACTCCTTCTCCTTACGGTAGTTCAGATGATACGCATGCCTGGAACAAGGGGTGGTGTGAGGTGAGGAGCGACGGTGAGGTGTTTGGGTGTTCTTGAGCCGCCTCAGGGACACACTCCTCTCTCGCTGACACTCCAGCTCTTCTCCTTGCGCTAGTTGAGCCGATACGCATGCCTGGAAGGACACAGGCCCCAGGGTGAGTAGGGGGGGGAGGAAGAGGGAGGGGGTGCGGGGGGAGGGGGGGGGGGGGCGGGGGGGGAAGAGAATGGGGGGTTGTTCTGAGTCAGCTGGTATGTGTGTCTGGAACAAGGGGGTGATGTGAGGTGCGACAGTGTTTGAGAATCTTGAGCCGTCACAGAGACACACTCCTCTCTCGCTGCCACTCCAGCTACTTCGCTTTGCAGCAATTCAGCTTTTATGAGTGTTTGAGAGAGGAGAGTGGCATGGGCTTGAGCTGGTTGTTGAATGGAGAAAGTGTTTTCAAGCTGCTTCAAAAACATGAGAATACTTACAACATGACGATGAAATCCAATTGGTTTTTGTTCAGGAGGCGACTTAATAAAAACTGACACCTGACTTGGGCAACAAATTATTTCTTTGATGTTTCGATCAATTTCCTGTTCAGCAGGCACACTTGACTATCAGAAACAAATTCTCAAACGTCTAAATCAGACTCACTCACTTGGTACACACCCTCAGCTTCACCAGCGCCTGTTTCTTCTGCCCGGCTTCATGGTAGGCGAAATTTACCTGCCCTTGATAGCCATGCAAGAACACATGCATGCAAAAATACATGCAGATATACATGCCGGCATGCCCAAGAAACATGCAGGGGTGTGGGATGAGCAGGACTGGGCGTGCGCGGAAAACCATTGAAACAGGGATGCGAGTGAAGTTGTATACCTGACATGACACAAAAACACGAAAGGGAAAAGCCCTTCGTGCCTTTTCAGCTCCGAACAACTTTCACGCCAGTTATTAGTAAATTGAAAACGCTGAGCTGCACTTATGCATTTGAATCAGAAGAAAGGTGAGTGCGTCGAAGAAAGTCGTTATTTGGAAGGCTGCTCAGGAATAGAGGAGTGCGTCGAGTAGGTCAACGTAGGTATGACCGTGTTTTGAGCGGGCGGATGGGGAGAAGAGAAGGACCGCCAAAAAAAAAAAAAAAAAAAAAAAAAAAAAAAAAAAAAAAAGGCTGACAATGCTTCTGTATGACTTGCCTCGTAGCTATGAAGGCCTTCTCTATTGTCACACCCTTTAGTGCCACACACAAACTGACCTGCAAGGAACACGTGAGAAAGAATGGGATGAAAAGCAGTGCAGCAGGGAAGAAACGGGAATACACCTGGAAACTGTTTTAATCCATTGCTATTCACACGCGTTTTCACACGCCGTCACACGCCATGGAATCGTTCAATCCACCTATCATCAAAACAAACCGGCAATTACACATGCAAGCAGGCATGCAACCACACATGCACCAATCACTCAAAGAAGGTGCAATAACTGGTGAGATTCTTGCTTTCTCTATTCACATCCAATTCACATGTCCACTTCAACCCCCCGCTTCACCTACCCACTCTAACTAGTCACTTTACCTTTTCCCTGCAGCACTTCAGCATGTGTGCGCCATCGCAAGCCAATCTGAAAGTGCAGCACCACGCAAAATTGGAAATACAGAAACAAGAATTAGTAAAATACCAAATCCAATCTAGGAGAAAAAAAAGCAGCAAATAGCGCGCAAGAGATGTGCGTTTGATCTTACTCACATGCAAGAAAAAAAAGTTAGTGAACGGAACAACTCGTGCACTATAGCATAGATCCGAGAGGAACAATGACTGCATGACGTGAATACAATGAACTCAGCCATAACACACATGTGATGTGACGTTCAATGCTCGTTTCATACTCATGCAAGCATGATTGATGTACACGCTACCTTGTTCTCCTTGTATCGGCTCATGTCCGCGACACAGTACCTGCACCAGAACAGGCACACACATGATGAGGAATATGCTTAGGAGAAAACTGAGTGCTCCTTATGTGTTCCCTCCCCATCATACTGTGTGCCACACCACTAGGTCCTTCAATTCTCAGAATTCTCAGTGCACACAACATTTGGTCCAAGTGACCAAGTGTCACAATTTTTTAGATATAAGACCACAACTTTTCTAGTGTCACATCACTTGGTCCTCTAATAGAAAACCACCAGTCTTCGTTCTTCAATGTATGTCACACAGACACTACTGCTTAAGGTGTCACTGCAAGATGAAGTCAGTAACATCTGAAATTTCTCAAAAAGCAATTTAGAGAAGCTTACACTCTAAACAGCTGGTCAGGGGTGCTTATTCCGTGAACAGCTTGTCAGTATGACTACTTACTCAAACATTGTGGATCGTTTCAGGCTCAAGTGCTTACTCCTTGAACAGCTTGTCATAGTATCGCTTGGCCAGCCTCTGCTCCCACGTGCCCTCTGCGTCATCTGCCTCTGACCGAATGAACCTGCACCTCCCATTGGGACACGTATGGGTTGGGTTAGCATGAGTCAGACGTGGTCAACACACACTGGTCAATGGTCATTTATGAACCTGTTCTGCATCATCCGCCTATGACCGAATGAACCTGCACCTGCACCTCGTATTGGCACACACATGGGTCGGGGACAGACAGGCATGGGGACAGGCATGGGTGGTGCGTGGACATGCATGCACTGGCATGCATCATCCGTGTCTGACCGAATAAACCTGCACCTCAGATGTAGAGACACATGGGTTGAACATGGTGTTAGAACTTGAGCTTAGAATCCATGCATTAGTAATGAGTCCAAGGCTCTTTAATTACATTGGAAATGGGTAAGGAGCACGAGGACTCTGTTGCCAAGTACCGCAAGTGGGAGAAGGCCGATGCGGCTATCATTAGCGTCTTCATCGGCTCCACTCCCCCCGAACTTGTCAACACGTTCCACAACTACCCCACTTCCAACGCCATTTGGAAGCATCTCCAGGACAGGTTCATGAATAAGACGGCGGTCGGGGTGGCCATCCTCATTCCTAGTATGTTTCAAGTCCGCCTTGAGGATTGCCCGGGTATGGCCGACTACATCGCCAAGGTGCAAACCATCCATGGCGAGCTCAAAGCCGGGTAGAAAGGTGAGCCAGCGGGCCTCCTGAGCCGCCATGGTGCCAGCATAGAGCTCTGCCTCACAGGAGGAGAGGGAGACTGCAGACGACCGGGTGGAGCGCCAGCTGGCAGTTCCGCTCCCAAGGGTGAAGCAGTAGTCTTGGGAAGAGCGTCGGTCGGTCTGGTCATCGGCCCAGGAGGAGTCTGTGTACCCTTCCAATCGAGGAGGAGAAACCCCACCAAGGGTGAGGACATGAGACTTGGTTCCCAGCAGATAGCGCAGCACCCGCTTTGCCGCTTTCCAGTGAAGTTCAGTGAAGCGTCCAGGAGCCACATAGCGAGAGAGGACACTGACAGGGTATGCCAGATCAGGCCGGGTGCACATCATGGCGTACATGAGGGACCCAACAAGCTCTGGGTATGGCTCAGTGCAGGCCTCTGGTGTGGGGACAGCTGGAGCGGTGAGGAGGTGCTGTAGTGGCAGCGGGGTGGCCATGGGTGTGCACAACTCCATCTCAAAGCGCTTGAGCACATTGTTGATGTAGAACTCCTGAGAGAGTGAGATGGTGCGAGCCTGGCGATCACGAGTGATCTCCATCCCCAGATAGTGTTTGAGGTCACCGAGGTCTTTCATTAGGAGGGCCTTGCTTAGGGCCGCCTGGACAGAGGTCATCTAGGCCGAGTCCTTGGCAACGAGGATGAAGTCATCGATGTAGACAAGGATGTAGAATGGCTCGGAGTGACGGCGAATGAAGAGAGTCGGGTCAGCAGATGACAGGTGAAAGTCCAAGGAGAGAAGGACCTCTTTCACTTTGTTGTGCCATTCACGAGGGGCTTGTTTGAGGCCGTAGACAAGGCAATTCAGCTTCCAGACAGTGTTGGGAGGGAACTCTCCTAGAAAGCCTTCAGGTCGGTCCATAAACACGGTCTCCTTGAGGTTTCCTTGCAGAAATGCTGAAGAGGCATCCATGGATTTGATCTCAAAGTCGTCTCGTGCGGCTACATCCAAGAGCGTGCGAACTGTGGGTGGTTTGGATGTGGGAGAGAAGGTTTTGAAGAAGTCAAAGTACTGCTGCTGAGTGAATCCCTTGGCCACATAGCGTGCTTTGAACACTGGTGCCTCGTCCGGAAGCTGCTTCACTCGAAACAGCCACTTGCCTCCAACGATGTTAACTCCTGGAGGTGGAGTTTCATCGTCAAAGGAGTGGTTGCGAGTGAAGGCTTCACACTCAGCTTCCATGGCAGCACGCCACTCGGCAGCATGGGGACCCGAAAGAGCCTCTTGGACGGTGAGAGGGATAGGAATGGTCGGGTTCTCCGAGAAGTTGAGCGAGGGGGATTCAGTGATATCGGGGAAGATGTGCGAGAGCTGAGGAATGACAGCGTGGAGATCACACAGCTCCTCATGCCTGTCTTCCAGAAGGGTAGAGGGCACATCCCCCCCAACAGGAGGAGTCGGAGTGATCACTGAGCATCGAATGGCAAGTGCCAGTGGAGGAGCAGCCCCATGCGACCGAGTGCCATGAGCCACCGGAGAAGAGGGTGGAGCAGGCGTTCCTAGAGGGGACGGCTTAGGGGCTTAGGGGGAGGGATCGGCCGTCGTTGGTACGTGATTAGTTTGCTCGGCTGTGGGAGAGCAGATTCCTGAGTGGAGGAGGGAACGGGGGGAGGAGGTGGGGCGGGAGGGTTCGACCGCCGATGGTATGTGATTGGTCCGCTTGGTGGTGGGGGCACAGTTGGCAGAGGGGCAGAGGGGGGAGATGGAGGAGCAGCTGCCGAGGACACCGGAGAGGTCAGGTCAGAGACCTCAGATGGGGATGGTACGATGGCAGGAGAAGCAGGAGGTGAGGGGGCTTGTGCAGGCGGAGGTTCAGAAGGCGCATCAAAGTCAGCCCACACAAGAGAGGGTGGTCCGGAGGGGGGATCCCCCCCCCGAGGTAGGGATGAGCAAGGGGCGAACACGAACATGTTCGTGTTCGCCCCTGCACGAACACATCCGTTTGCCGAACCGAACACTGTTCGGTTCGGCTAACACTTTAAGCAAAAACAGGTGTTCGCCATTCGCCTGTGAAGGCGTGATCGGGCGAACCTCGAACACGTTCGTGTTCGTCGCGGGGCAAATTGCAGCTGCGGCCCGAACACGAACGTGTTCGGGCGAACCTCGAACACTGTTTGGCGAACACTTTAAGCAAAAAAAACGTTCGAGGCGAACCGAACAGGTGTTCGCCCTTGTGCTCATGTCTACCCCGAGGTGGAGTAGAAGGGGCGAGTCTCATAAAAAACGACATCTCGGCTCCGGACGAGTTGTTGAGTGGAGGGGTTGAGGAAAAGGTAGTCAGGGGAGTCAGCGTTATGCCCAAGGTATATGCACGTTTGAGTTTTGGGACCAAGCTTGCCACCTTGCCGCCGTCGAGCCTGGGGGTTGAGGAGTACATAGGCGGTGCATCCCCAGACGCGAAGGGGGCGAGCAGTGGGTGTTTTCCCGAGCCAGAGTGTGGTGGGAGTGGTGTCGGGAAGATGCGGGTGGGGGTAGAGATTGTAGAGGAGGGCGGCATGATAGAGGGCGTACCCCCAGAGTGAGAGTGGTGCGTTGGAGTGGCTGAGGAGGCAGCGAGTGATCTGCGTCAGTGTGTGATTGCGGCTCTCTGCTATGCCGTTCTGCTGCGGGCTGTCAGGAAGGGTGAAGTTTTGCAGGATGCCAAGGGAGGAGCAGAAGGCTTTGAGCTTGTCATTGCAGAATTCACGACCACCATCCGAATGGAGACGCTTGACCTTGGTGCCAAAAGAGGTATGTGCCTGGTTAACCCATGCCATGATTGCCTCCGGGGCCTCAGCCTTAGTGCGGAGGAGGTGCACAGAGACGTAGCGAGTGTGGTCATCAACTATCAGAAAGAAATAGCGATGGCCACCTCTTGCGGCAACCGGGGCAGGGCCCCAGACGTCCATGTGCACTAGGTCCAGTGGGGCTGCTGCTACTGAGGGTGTGGCAGGGTGGGGCTGGTGGCGTAGCTTGCTCTTGGTACAGTCAAGGCACATGGGAGCGGGCGAGTCAGGTGGTGGAGGAAGTGAGGCTGGCAGGCCGAGAAGAAGCTTCTTGGAGGCCATGTCAGCAAGCGTGCGGAAGTTTGGGTGCCCGAGCCGATGGTGGTAGAGAATGGTCGGGTTAGAGAAACTGCGACACGAGCATGGTGTGATGGCAGCCTGTGCTTGGGTGGTTGACACCTGTGGGATAGGTACACGCAGCGTGTAGAGACCGCTGCTGTTGAGGGTGAAGCGGGCTAAGACTTTGTTGGTGAGTGGGACGATGACGTCACAATAGTCCTCGTACTCTGAGATGATGGTGCGGAGCCCAGCCCTCTGAAGTTCTTGTTGAGCCAATAGATTGTGGCGTAGTGAAGGCA
Organism: Closterium sp. Naga37s-1; assembly: GCA_947471745.1. NCBI lineage: Eukaryota > Viridiplantae > Streptophyta > Zygnematophyceae > Desmidiales > Closteriaceae > Closterium > Closterium sp. Naga37s-1. Next base: position 222,072 of record CANJKZ010000738.1, read on the forward strand.
CGCACATGCCAGAGACAGTGCCGGATGGGAAGACGGGGCACGGGACAGTGGACGAACCCTTGGCAAGAGTGGTGAAGCTTGAATCAGCTCCCAGGAGAGGAATGGGTGTAGAGTAGGGTTTGAAGGAGAATGTCTCCTTGAGCACAGTGTGAGTGGCCCCGCTGTCAAGTGTGAATTCTATGTATTGTGGTGCTTGTGATGAGCCGATGTACTGCGAAGTTGCTTCATTAATCATGGCAGTGCCAGGGAACAACAAGTTGATGCGCACACCAGCAGGAGCACTATCACTAGCACTAGTCTGAGCGAGGTCCTGTGCCTCAACTACGTTGGCCTTACGAGAACGCATCCAATTCGGCGGCTTCTTGTCGATTCCATGGATGGCATACCATTCGTCGCCTTTCTTCTTGAAGCACGTGGCGAGGGGGTGGTTAGTGCCACCACACACTTGTCCCTTGCGGTTGCCATACTTGACGATGTAGGTGCATGGAGGAAAGCGGTTGCGCTGAAAGGGCGCCGAGGCGAGTGCCGATGCGACACTTGCTTGAGGCACGGGGGCACGGAGGGCGTAGGCCTTGGCTTGGGCCGAGGAGTCTTTCTCGGCGGAGAGGAGGGCGGAGGAGACCTTAGCAAAGGTGAGGTCTTCCGCCGAGGACGTGAGGAGCATTTTCCTTATGACTTCGTATGCCGAGGTGAGGCCAACAAGAAGGGCGGCCGCAGGAGCTTGTTCGGGGAAGATGATACCCAGCTCTTTGAGCTCGCCATGGATGGTTTGCACCTTGGCGATGTAGTCGGCCATACCCGGGCTATCCTCAAGGCGGACTTGAAACATACTAGGAATGAGGATGGCCACCCCGACCGCCGTCTTATTCATGAACCTGTCCTGGAGATGCTTCCAAATGGCGTTGGAAGTGGGGTAGTTGTGGAACGTGTTGACAAGTTCGGGGGGAGTGGAGCCGATGAAGACGCTAATGATAGCCGCATCGGATTTCTCCCACTTGCGGTACTTGGCAACAGAGTCCTCGTGTTCCTGGGTTGCCGCAGCATTGGTTGGATCGGACGGCTCCTTGGGGATGGGGGGTTGTTTTCCCTTGCCATGATTGAGAAGAACATCCTTGAGGTCAAGTCCACCCACTTCACGACTTAGAAGGAGCTTGTCAACCCCGTAGCTCCATGCCTTGAAGTTGGAGCTAGTGTCGTCGGCTTCAAGGCGGAGCGGGGTGATGGGGTTGGCGAGAGTGGCCGAGGCGAAGGCCATGTCGAAGAACCCTTTAGGTCTCGCGTGAAGCGCTGCTCTTGAGTCACCGATAGGAACTTGAGGTTTCGGGTTTCTGAAGGAGAATTTGAAGAGCTTGGGGTTTAGGGTTTCCGAAGGAGAATTGTGAGGTTTATGGTTTTCGAAGGAGAAAATCCGAGGGACGCGGAGAGCAAAGAACTTCAATGTCGGCCGCTTCGGAATGTCTCGTAGAGGGAATTTTGAGGCCGATGAAAGTAGGTCAAATCGGCCGATTTCGGTAGCTAACACTATTCCCACACACCCCCCCACACACCACCCTCAGCTTCGCTGCTACACGGCTGCTCAGCTGCGCGGCTGCACCTGTTCAGCTGCGGAGTGCCGGTGCGGGGCGACGGGCGGCAGATCGACGAGAAGATGCAGGGCGACGGGCGGCGGCCCGACGAGAAGCTGCAGGGCGACGGGCGGCGGCCCGACGAGAAGCTGCAGGGCGACGGGCGGCGGCCCGACGAGAAGAAATGGAGTGAAGACAATTGACGAAAAATGCGATTGGTTAAGAAGCCGACGATACGATTACCAGAGAAGTTGCAAAGGTCGTCGAGAAGGAAGAGAGAGTGGCGCGGGATAATTTCCGGCCAAAGAAGTCGCGAATCACCGGCGACGAGATTGATGGCGGCTACGCCGAAGAAAGCGGGACAAGGGCCCGTTGAGATAGGAGGATCATGATACGCGTGTGCGGTTGAAACCCTCTGATACCATGTTAGAACTTGAGCTTAGAATCCATGCATTAGTAATGAGCTCAAGGCTCTTTAAGTACATTGGAAATGGGTAAGGTAAGGGTGGGGAGAGAATCGGGGGCAATCCTAGGGAATTGGGGGTAATCCCAAGACAATCTCCAATTGGTGGGTTGGAGATTGCTTGGAGATCACATTTGGGTTTGGTTGGGATGTGGGTGTACACCCAACCAAACACAAAGTGCAAACTACACTAAACTAGGATATAAAAAGTAGAAGTGCAAATGTGAGATTGAGGGCTAACATTAACACATGGGACAAGCATGGCCAGTGCATGTTAGTGGTGCACACGAGGTCATACACATTCAAGACAGACCTGGACCTGGACATACATGTTAGCGCTCGCTGGGGACGTCCAGTCCAGGTACATACGTGTCCGTCTTGAATGTGGGTGCGCTGCTGGGAGCTGGCAGGTGCCACGTGGACAGGAGAGACGCGCCCCGGAGTGTGGGTTGGGAGTGGGTGCCGGGGCTAGGAGGCAAGTGAGTCTAAAGGACTTACCGATAGCTCTCTCTCAAGACGTCCAGGTCCGTTTTGAATGTGGTTGCAGCGCCGGAGGATGATGAGCGGCCGTAGAAGCGAACTGCCATGGTGTGCGGTGGGGAGGAGTGCAGTGGGATGAGGTAGAGTCGCATTGGGTGGAATGGGATGGGGTGGACTGGGTGGGGTGGGGTGAGGTGGGTAACACAATTCACGGCATGCATATGGTGGAGAGGGTAGTGGTGCATGGGACATGCAGATCTAGCAGAGGTGGGGATGGATGGTAAGAGGTGAGGATGGGTGGCAAGAGGTGGGAATAGAATAGATAGCAAGGGGTGGGTATGGGGGAAACGAATTACATTCCACAATAGGACATGGAGAGGCATGGTGCGCGCAACTAACGGGTGTGCAGGCATGCGCGCGTCCATGTGCCTGTTCGAGCGCATGTGCATGTGAACATGCATGTATGTGCAGGCCTGTGTAGCCCTGTGAGCAATTCTTGCGTCCACAGAACTGTTCCAGAGCCTGCTGCCGCTCTGCAACCCATCCTTACCCACCCCTTCCTGAGCCACAGGCACAGGCACTGAGGCGCAGAGGAGCAAAGAAGGGCGGCAGAGTGTGCAGTGCTGTTGGGGGGCTGCGAGGAGAGGCGCTGCAAAAGCAGGCAGAGACCCTCTGGTTTTGCCTGACGAGCAGACATTAGCCCCCCGTGTGCGAAAGAAGCACCTGACTGGCCCAATAAGCAGCAGCTAGCATTGCAGTGCCCGTAGCTTCATTGAGTTGAGTCAGAAAAAGAGGAGGGAGGGAGTGTTGGGAGGGGGGGGGGGGGGGGGGGGGGGGGGGGGGGGGGGGGGGGGGTTGTGTTGCAACTTGCATGGTTATCTCTGACATGGAATGGTAAATACGATATGGGTGGCTGATCGCAATGATCTACAGTGGATGGATTATTGCATTAAGTGTTGTCCGAGCCTTATCTTAGACTGGCCATGGTCGTTGAGTGTTAAGATGCCTCAAACTGTCTATAGTCGTGGACAAACTTTAGGGGTCCCTAAGAGGCATTCATTAAGGAGACACAAAAACAGGCCACTGACCATAGTCCGTTGCAATTGGGATGCGTCAGGGCGACTGACCATAGTCATGGACGAACTTCTGGTGTCGCTGAAACGCATTCAGCCCCAGCAGATGGTCACGGTAGTGCCTGAGAGGGGCGAAGAGAAGCGAAAGTGACAATAACGAGGGTGAATAAAAGGGTAAGTGGCTTCCAAAGAATCCCGCATTCAGTCCCCGCAAGGGGTAGTGTCTGAGAAGAGGACGAGATTCGAACTAACTATAGCGATAGGTGAAGGTGTATTTCACGTGACTCGTTACTGACTCGAAATGCGCAATTGGCTTCGGCAAAGAAACTAGCAACGCAAGACGAGCATGTGGTGTAGGTATTTCACGAGATCGGAATAACAATGAAAATCATTATGCTAACGGCTATAATCGGCAAAAAAACCAGGCACGAGAGACGAGAACGCACTGCTGGTTTTGCTGCTGCGAGAACACTTTGTCGTGCAGCCTCGAGAATGACGCCATGCTGCGACGCGCCTCGAAAGAATGTCGAACTGCTAATGACGAACCGCTGCGACGCGCCTCAAAAGTATCTATTGACCGTTCACTCTTGAGAATGCCTGACGATGGAATCGCGGCTAGCGTCGAGTTGAGGAGCAATAGCCAGAGGTTTGGATGGGATGATCATCAATCGCTTGAAGGATTTACGCGTTGAGGCAATGGTGGAAGAAACAAGGGAACGAGGAGGATCAGGGCAAAGGGATTGCCCGTTCTGACTGAAGGGCTAGGAAAAGTAGGGAGTGGAGGATTCGATAAACCGACCTTCTGTCAAACGTACAGTCTGAACACGATAAGACATGTACAAACAAAGACATATAACCTAGAGAAGATAACAATCTAAGCACTAGCAAATCAAATTATAAGTACATGCTAAAGAACAACATACTGTCTTATGTACACAGGCCTGGCAAATTAACACCTCCCCTCTCCACTACCCTCCCCACCTGCACCTAACCTCCTGTCTTCCCGAGCCTCAGCCGCAGCCTCGGCCCGAACGCGATCCCGGTCCTTGGGATACGTCCAATACAACCACCCATAGCAAGCACAGCAAATAGCAAACGGCAATGCCATAGTCCAGAACAAACCCAGCGACAAAGCCTCTGCATTCTTAGCATCCACAGCCATTTCCGCGTGGCTCCTGCTGCTGCGGCTGCACGAGCTACTGCTGCTTACACCACTACTACTATCACCGCCCAAAGCAGTGGCATCGGCAGGTTCGGGCGAGGGCGGGATGTACCCGAACCAAGCCTGGGCGAGGTAGCCCACAGTGGGTGGAGCAAAGGCTGCTATGGACATTTCAAAGGTTCGGTCGAGGGCGTATATGTCCATGCGGAGTCTCTCAGGGACTATCTCTGCAAATATGGGGCTGGGGGGTCGTGGGGAGATGGGGAGGGAGTAGAGGGAAAAGGAAAGAGCAAGGAAAGAGGGGAAGGGTGAAAGGGGGAAAGAGGGGACACATGAGAGTGAATGAGGCAAACATAGGAGGGACAGCGTGAAAGAGATAAAGAGAGAAAGAGAGAAGGAATGAACTTGAGGAACTACGGATGGGATGTGTCTTGTCATCATGCGCGTGAGGCATCACGCACTCAGTCATTTCTGGCCTACTTCTGAAGACCCACAGGAGCGAACTATCTGTTTACTTGGTGCTGGCCTGTTTGTTCCTCGCATTGCTGCCTTGCATCCAAACACACTCACTTGTTGGTACCCGCAGCATTCCATGAGATAAGAAACCCCATGAGGGTCAACACCATAATGTACACCATAAAATACTCGGGCGATTGCGGCACCACCCTCAGCAGCACTGTCGACAGCACCACCGCCGACCCTGCACTGATCTGCGCACACACCAGCCTCCCCCCATCCGGCCACCTTCTAGCCATCTCATCCCCAAACCACCCGCCAAACAGGCCCCCCAAGCTGCACGCGACGGTGAACACGGAGAGGAGAACCGCAGTGGAAGCATGGGAGAAGCCGAGGAGCTCGAACCACATGGGGAAGAATGCGCCTGCTGCCCAGGGGAAGGAGCCTACGACCCCCTGGGCTATGATCAGCTGGAAGGTTCGGATTCGGAGGACTTTGAAGACGTCTGAGAGGAATGTGGAGGAGTGAGGGGAGGAGAGGGGGGTGGGGAGGAGTGGGGAGGGGTGGGGATGGGAGTGGGGAGAGTGGGGTGGGGAGGAGGTGGAGAGGCGGTGGTGGGAGGAGGTGGGTTGGAGTGGGGTCGATTCGTCAAATTGAGACTGCTGCTGCTGCTGCTGCTGCTGCTCCTCCTGCTGTTGGTGGTGGTGGTGGGGCTGCTGCTGCTGTTGCTTCAAGTGTAGGGTATGGTCTTCAGATAGCAACGGCTCTACAGTGCGCTCCTCTTGTGTCCCGGGGTCGTCAGTTAGGCTAGTCAAGGCGTCTATTGACCTGGTGGAGAGAGGCGGGAGAGAGGCGGGAGAGAGGTTGGAGAGAGGTTGGAGAGAGGTTAGAAAGATAGAGAGAATGGAAAAGAGGGAGGCGGGGAAAGAGGGGGGCAGTGGGCGAAGGAGGGGTGGTGTAAAAGTGCTGATTGCAATGGCTTTGTCGTGCACTCCAGTTGTGCCCCCGGGTCGTCACTCAAAAAGTCTTGTGCCCGCAAGGAAAGAGGTAAAATTCCATTCTCGCATGTGCTGAAGTGCCAGAGCTTTCCTGTCATGTGCGAAGAGCCAGAGCACAGCAGGCAAGCCCAGACTAACCACAGTCACTATGATGAAAGCCATGCGCCACCCGGCTAGGCCGAAGAATGCGTAGCAGGCGAGGGAGATGCCGAGGGTGAAGGGGTTAAATGCACTCTACAGTCGACTCAATACTCACTTGACCGTGGTGGGTGCCGGGTCGTGCGCAAAGAGCCAGAGCACGGCTGCCAGAGCCAGGCTGACGACCGTGACTATAATGAAAGCCATGCGCCAGCCCGCTAGCCCAAAGAAGGCGCAGCAGGCGAGGGAGATGCCGAGGGTGAATCCGAGGGTGTATTGTGGTGCAATGACAGGTTGTCGACTCAAAACTCACTTGACCGTGGTGGGAGCCGGGTCGTGTGCGAAGAGCCAGAGCATGGCCGCCAAACCCAGGCTGACAGCGGTGACTATAATGAAAGCCATGCGCCAGCCAGCGAGGCCGAAGAATGTGTAGCAGGCGAGGGAGATGCCGAGGGTGAATCCGAGGATGTTGCCAAAGTTGGTGACAAACTGCAGCCAGCCGAACGCCATGCCGCGCGTGCTGTTGCTGGCTGAATCAGCGACTAGCGACTGGATGGCCGGGATGACCAGTGCTAGGCCGACTCCATTCAGACCCCGCCATGCCGCCACCTGAGTGGGGGGAGTTGGAGGAAGGAGAGAGGGAGTGGGGACAGGAGATGCGGTATCTCAGATGTGAAGCGCAAACCCAAAGTTGGTGACGAACTGCAGCCAGCCGAACGCCATGCCCCTCGTGCTGTTGCTGGCTGAGTCGGCGACTAGCGACTGGATGGCCGGGATGACCAGTGCTAGGCCCACCCCGTTGAGACCCCGCCATGCCGCCACCTGGGGGAAAGGGGGGGGTGTGGGTGAAGAGAGGAAGGAGAGAGGCGGTGGAGGAAGAAGGGTGTGGCAGCAACAGTTGGTGGTGCTGTTGCTGGCTGAATCGGCGACTAGCCACTGGATGGCCGGGATGACCAGGGCTATACCCACCCCGTTGAGACCCCGCCATGACCCCAACTGAGCAGGGTTGGATGGGCCGGAAAGTGAGGAAGGAAAGAGAGGGTTGGGAAGGGAGGACCAGAGATGGGATGACCAGTGCAAGCCCCAATCTGTTGAGACCCCTCCATGCCGCCACCTGGGGGGGAGGAAGGAGGGATGGGAATGGGCGCGCACAGAGGAAAGGGGGAGGTGGGATAAGGGCCAGAGCTGAGATGACCCAAGATGACCCATTCACCTGGAACCAGCTTCTCAGGTACCTCACAGCAGATGCTGAGTGCAGTGCAGAGTTACCTTGAAGGTGGTACCTTGAGTGAGAGTGATAAACAGTGGGGATTTACATCATACTGCCACCACTAGTCACTGCTTACTTCATAGTAGGTGGTGGCAAAGCCAACGCCCAGCGTGGCGGTGGCCCATGTGAACGCACCCACTGTAATCACTCGCACTCGCATGCACTGGTAGGTAGGTGAGTGAACACAAGTCACCTGATCCATTCACCTCAAAACCTTACTCCCTCACTGCTCCCTACCTCATAGTAGTTGGTGGCGATGCCGACCCCCAGAGTGGCGATGGCCCATGTGAACGCACCCACTGCAATCACTCGCAATCGAGTGCACGTGGTAGGCGCAAGTCACCCCACTTATTCACCTCAAAACCGCTTCTAGGTACTCTCTCACTCCTCCTTACCTCATAGTAATTGGTGGCAATGCCAACGCCCAGAGTGGCGATGGCCCATGTGAACGCACCCACTGCAATCACTCGCACTCGTGGCATCCAGTGGGCCAGCCATGGGGTGAGCGGGCAGGTTAAGGCCTGTGGTGTTGGAGGGAGAGAGGTAGGTAGCGCAAGTAAGGAGGTGGAGGGCCTGGAGGGGAAAGCAGCAACTCGCACTCGCGGCATCCAGTGGGCTAGCCATGGGGCGAGGGGACACGTCAATGCCTGGGGTGGTGGGTGGCGGGGAGGCAGGGGGAAACTAGTGATGGGAACGAGGGGTACATGTGGGCTTTGAGCGATGGGGTACATGTGGGCTTTGAGCGATGGGGTACATGTGGGCTTTGAGCGATGGGGTACTAGAGTTGAAAACACTCAAGACATCCAGTGCGCCAGCCATGGGGACTTTTGAGTCGACTCAAAAGTCAACTCGTACTAGAGTTGAAAACACTCAAGACATCCAGTGCGCCAGCCATGGGGACTTTTGAGTCGACTCAAAAGTCAACTCGTACTAGAGTTGAAAACACTCAAGACATCCAGTGCGCCAGCCATGGGGACTTTTGAGTCTACTCAAAAGTCAACTCGTACTAGAGTTGAAAACACTCAAGACATCCAGTGCGCCCGCCATGGGGACTTTTGAGTCGACTCAAAAGTCAACTCGTTCTAGAGTTGAAAACACTCAAGACATCCAGTGCGCCCGCCATGGGGACTTTTGAGTCGACTCAAAAGTCAACTCGTACTAGAGTTGAAAACACTCAAGACATCCACTGCGCCAGCCATGGGGCGAGCGGGCAGATGAAGGCCTGGCAGGGGTCAGCTCAGCAGGCAAGATAAGGATGATACGGAATGGTGAGACGGAGGAGTATGTGAGTTAGTAGAAATTAGAAGGCAGCTCAAAGCACTTGCGGCATCCAGTGCCCCAGCCAGAGGTGAAAGCCTGGGGAGCGAGAGGTGCGGAGGAAATATTGGGCTTTAAGTCGGCTAATAGCACATATGCTGGACCAGCCAGGGGGCGAGAGGGTATGTGAAGGCTTGTCATGCCATAAAATTCGACCATTATGACATACCTTGATTTGCCATGCCATCCCTTAAACCTGCCATGCCATGCCAACATGCTCCAACCACCAACGCACCACGACTATCCCACCACCGCGATTATTCAACCCTTCACCTCCCCACTTTCCCCTTTTCCCCCCTCCCCTCCCCGCCACCCCACCTGCACGAGTGGGCGCACGAGAGTGAGAGTGCCCAGGGCTTGGGGTGACACGCCATGCCAAGACATGCCATACCATGCCATGAGATGCCATGCTATCTCCCCACCACAACCCCCCATTTCCCCCCCACCTCTCAGCCCCCCCACCTGCACGAGCGCGCGCACGAGCGTGAGAGTGCCCAGGGCTTGCGGGGACGCGTGAAACGCTTGGCCCACCTGCTCGGGGGAGATTGGGGGGGAGGGGGAGGAGGGGGAGGAGGGGAACGTGCGTTGGCGTGAGGAGAAGAGGCTTGCAGCGCGAGAAAGGCTTGGCCCACCTGAGGAAGTAAGAAGGCGGGGAACAGGGAGCGGCTGGAAAAAAAGGAGGGAGGGAAGTGGGTAGAATGGGGGCAGCTGTGGGGGTGAGAAAACGGGGGAGGGGTTTGCAGGTCGAGAATGAGAACTGGGCTGGGGGAATTGAAAACGGCAGCGGAGAAGGGAATGCCTGGCATAGCTAAACCGTGAGGTGGCGGTAGGGGAAGGGAATGTGTGTCCGCGGTATGCGTGCGTGACAGGAAGAGGTACGAGGGAGTTAAGAGAGATACAAGAAACGGACAGAGGTACAAACGAGTAAAAATATACAACGAGAGCCTTATGGTTCCTAAGGACCCGAAGTTGGGGTGGGGAAGAGTGGAAATAGCCCTCGCGGAAGACTTGAGAGTGGTCTCGTTACAATAAAGAAACGCGTTGCAATTAGTGGAGGAGATTTCGCAGTAAGCACACCTCGTTATAAACGGCAGGAAGAAGCGCCTCGTCCGCCCTCTCTACAATCGCGGCGATGTTGACTATAACGAGGGTGCGCAGCCGAATGTCTTTCCACCATGACCACATGACGTCAGCCCTGAGATTATAGCGCGAGGAGGACGCGACGCGCGTAACGACGTCCTTAATCGTCGACGCGGATCTGGGCGAGAGCGAGGAGGTCGAAGGAGGGGAACGCGAGCCTACGCGCGGCGACGATCGAGCTTTAAAGCTCATGGCAGGACGGAGGACGCTACACAATATTCAGTCGACTTGAACGCTGCTACGCGGAGCAACGTGGCATGTCAGGGCTCAGCAGCAGGCAGGGAAGGTCGCGAGGGTCGACGGCCGTCGTCGAATGGCCGAGCCCAGGCCGCATCACTGGTGGTTGTCAGGATTCAGTTTTTTTTTTGCTGTGAGGTGAGAGAGTGATGGACTGATGAAATTCAGCTCGTTTTGTGTGAATCTGCATGTGCATGCATTCAGGGACCTTGAGATTGCCGGCTGACGTTGGAAGTCATGACTCATGCTTCGATTGTAGCAGGGAACGCGAGTTTCTGTAGTGAATCCTACAACGCGCAACCAACAAAATGCACCAATGAATAGTCCAAGCCACCCACAATACCCTAGCAATGAGTTGCTAGATGATTGAAAGAAATTGTATTAGCAGGTGAAGGCTGAAGTACATGCTTGGTCAAATAGAGACCTATGGTTAATGGTTGAGAAGGCTCTTATGAACTGCCTTGCACATATCACTGAATGTGATTGTGGTACAAAATTTGTCCAGGGGCTTCGACAGGGGCAGAGGATTACGTGGATGCACAATCTTTGAGCACATTCTCCACCTTTGATTAAGTAGTCTTTGAACAACGTGCCCCAGGGCTGCAGCAGCGCCTGGTGGATAAAGGCCAGCTCAATGCAGCGATACCAGCCATTCCTACAAAGCCTTATAAGGGTGTCATTTCCCCCTTGCTTTCCCCCACCTCTGATAGTCTTTGAACGCCGTGCCCCAGGGCTGCAGCAGCGCCTGGTGAATGAACGCCAACTCAACGCAGCAGTCGGGGTGCCAAGCATTGGTTGCAAGAGGCTACTCGCTTGGGATAATATTCTGTTGCTAATGCTTCATTTGCCCCTTGCCTTCCTCCACCTCTGATAATCCCCATACGACGTGCCCCAGGGCTGCAGCAGCGACTGGTGAATGAACGCCAGCTCAATGCAGCAGTCGGGGTGCTGAGCGTTGGGCTCCACATGGTAAAGCAGATAGCCCACGCTCTCCAGGTGGTACACCATTGGCAGCGTGATGCCGGGGTTGTTGACGCTGGGAAGGAATAAGGGCACGGTAAAGGGATTCACAAAGCAGGGACATGAGTGGGCTGTCTCAAGACACATGAGCATTGGGCTCCACGTGGAAGAGCAGATAGCCCACGCTCTCCAGGTGGTACACCATTGGCAGCGTGATGCCGGGGTTGTTGACGCTGGGGGTTAAGAAGAACAGTGGAAAAGGGTGCATAAAGCAGGGAAAATATTACACAAGTGGGTTGTCTTCCCACACATGAGCGTTGAGCTCCGCGTGGACGCGCAGATAGCAAGCCCTCTCCAGGTGTGATGAGTCCATCTTTGAGTCGACTCTACAATAGCCCTCTCCAGGTGGTACACTTTTGAGTCGACTCAAAAGCAGGTGGTGCACCATTGGGAGGATGATGCCGGGATTGTTGACGCTGGGAGGTGACTTTTGAGTAGACTCAAAAGTCACCTTTTGAGTCGATTCAAAAGCCATTGGGAGGGTGATGCCGGGATTGTTGACGCTGGGAGGTGGCAAGTGTGTGGAAATGAAGGTCCGGAAGGCAGGGGCATAACATACGATACTCGTCCGGAAGGCACGGCCGTCTGCTTTTGAGTCAACTTAAAAGCAGACCCGGAAAGCAGGGGCATAACAAAAGACACTCGTCCAGAAAGCATGGCCGTCTGAAGTCCAGAAACTCGTCTGCTAAACTGATCAAGACCCCCTGTTGTCTATACCCCTTACAAGCATATGCCCGCACGCCAATTGACATCACCCACCCTGCCCACCCACCCACTCTCACTCACTGGCGCAATGCAAGTCAACGAGTACATGACCAAAAGCAGGGTCAAATATCCCAACTCTAGCGAATATCTTGTCGTGTGTATCCACCTCAACCCCCGTCTACCTGCCTGCCCAACCACCACCCAACCACCAACCTACTCCATACCCAATCGCACTCACTGGTGCAAGTCAATGAGTATCTGACCAATTGCAGGGTTGCCAAACGGCTTCACTCGGCTAAACTCCTCCAACACCTCCTCCTCCCTCCCTTCCCCTCCTCCCCCCCCTTCTCCTCTCCCTCCTCCTCCACTCCCATCCCCCACCCCATCCCCTGCCCCTCCCCCCCCACCCTCCCTCCTCCCTGGCTTGATATCATACACCAACCCCTCTTCACACCCATCGCAATCCACCTTTAAAACATCCACATAGGAGTGATTATTCGCACCCATGACCTCCCCCACAGTCATAAACTGCACTCCCGGTCGGTCCACTCTCGCTCTCTCGATCACCCCAGCCCCCGCGAGGCCGATGGGGAGGAAGCGGAGGAAGGAGAGGGCTTGCATGGAGGAGGCAAGGGAGGGATCGAGGAAGGGATCGAAGGTGAGTGGGCGCGTGAGGGGGAACTTGAAGAATATGTCCTTTTCAAAGGAGTATTCCCCGCCTGACCCTATGCTGGGAGGAAAGAGTGGGGGGAGGGAGGGTAGATTGGAGGAAAGAGGGGGGATGGGGATATGAGGGAAGGGATAGGGGGTTAGGGGAGAAGGGCAACGGGGCGAGGGGAAAAGGGCGAGGCAGCATGAGAAATGGATGAAAGGTGAAGGGATGGAGGGTGAAAGGGGTGTGAGAGGCAGGAAAATTCAAAGGTGACAAAAAACACGTGCTTAGCCTCAAGGGCATCTAAGAAGCATATATTTTACTACGGTACTGTATTATCTGCAAAAAAGACGTTCGAGAGGTCTCTTGAGCAAGCACATACAGACCCCTTACCCACCTGTACACGACAGGGTTATCTGGCAGAAAGGTCTTCATGTTGCACAGCCACTGAGGCAGGGGGGGAAAAGGAATGGGGATGGGAAGAGAAGGTGGACAAGGGAAGAGAAGACAGGGAACGAAAAAAAAGGTGGGGGAGGGAAGAGGATATGGATGGGATGGGGATGGGAGCACATGAGCCGACCGAGGTTTGCAGAGAAAGAAGCAACTGGAGCTACGGGAATGAAAAGGAAAACTAGAGTCTGGAACTGCGGAGGAGGGAGAATCTAAAGGCCCCCGTGAAATTGACGGTACACCAACGCTCCCTTCTCCTTCCCCTCAATGTCCACTTTTGAGAATCCTAAAAGTGATGGAAAGCTTGGGGAACTCAAAGAACTCGCAAAGCCCCCTTCCCTTTCCCCTCTATGTCCCCGACCCCAACTCGATGCTTCCCCCTCACCTTGCGGCCGTCCGCCCACACGCCCACGCGCTCCTCCTTGGGGCAGGGGAAGGTGGGCACGAGGATGGACAGCTGGCTCTGCAGCATGTCCAGATTGGGCGGCTGCATGACCTTGAGTTGTGCGAGGCGACGGCGAAGGTTCATCTGAGGTCGCGAAACGGGAATATAGGCGCATTGGAACGATAAGCTTGAGCCTGCAGTGGGAACGAGAATGGATGGGCAGCTGGCTCTGCAGCATGCCCAGCTTGGGCTGCATGACCTTGAGCTGTGCGAGGCGACGACGGAGGTTCATCTAGAGCAGAGCACAGGTGGGCACGAGGATGGCACAGCTGCCTCTGCAGCATGCCCAGCTTGGGCGGCTGCATGGCGCCTAGCTGTGAGGACGGCGGAGGTTCATCTGAGGGCAAGAGATGGGAGTGGTATAGTATGGTTGGGAATGGTATGGTGGAAGTTTAACGCACAGGTTGGCTCTGCAGCCTGTCTAGCTTGGGCGGCTGCATGGCGCCTAGCTGTGAGAGGCGACGGCGGAGGTTCTCTCCGTGAAGCCCCCTTCCAACATTTCCCTTACAAAAGGCGGCCTTTCACAGAGGTGGGAAGGGGTAGAAAGGGGTAGGAAAGGGTAGGAAACGGTAGGGAGAGGTGGGAGGGCGTGCACTTTCAACCAGAACGGAGAGGATGAAAGTGCCACGTGGCGGTCACCTTGTGCACGTTATTAGCATGCGCCAGGATCTGCTGCTCCGCTATAAACGCCCTGAAGTCCTTATCGTCTGGGGGGGACGGAACGCTGCGCACCGCGCCGCTGCTGCCGAACGGGCCGCCGCTACCAGCCGCGCCGCCATAAAGATGACCGTTGGGGTATTCCCGAGGGGACGAGAGGAGTTGCAGGGAGAGTACGACGAGGACGACGCACGCTAGGGCGAAAAGCGGGCCTTGCAGGGATGGATTCGATAAGGACGCCGGATTCGGTATAGGCTTCTGAGAAAGTGGGGGGAGTGCAGGGTTGGTGGCCGGCCGCAAAAGCGCGTCGCGCGAAACCACTCTCATGACGGCTTCGCGATTCCTAAGTTTCAACGGGGAACAATGTGGCCAGTTGGCAACTATGGTGACGTAATGTGCGGGGAGAGGCGGCTGAGAAAACAGTTTTACAAGCTACGGGGTGGTTCATTGGCCTGCTGTGGCCGAGCAAGCCTGGATGATGGCGGTATTGCGAAGGCCTCCATTTCCGATTATTTCGTTATTTGGGCGTAACAGACACACGTCGACTTTCGCCGAAGTGAGCAAGAGGTGAGGTGAGGGTTCGTTGGAAAGGCGAAAACGGAGTGACCAGTTGTGGCTGCGAAAGAGTTCGCCTGGGCGTAGAGTATTGCGTTACTAGATCCGCTGAATGCACAAGTGTTGCGTACAATCAAGAAGACTTGCTAGCTGCAGTAAAGAACTAGAGGAAAGATTGTCAGCTTTTGAAAGTGGACAGTATGGTTAGGAATCGATGAAATTTTGGATAAATGCGTGGGAATACCATTGCTCTATATGCCTAAATTCAGGCTACATGCATAGCAACTTTAAAGGCAGCACGCCCGGATGGTACACTCACCAGCACTTCTTCAGTTCAGCAACAGCCTAACAATATGAACAATGAATATGCCATAAGCATTCAGACCCATCTCGTGGTGAAAAATTAGGCGTGCTACATGCACCACAGTGCATGGGCTATACACTACACCGAACAGAAATACCAGCATAAACACAAGTGTGCTGTACCACGGTCCACCAGCACTATTCCTCCTACAAAGTTGATATGCACTGCACTACTCAGTGAAACTTTGGAAGGCGGGGAAAGTGCAGTTGCAGAAGAATCTGTGCCCAAGAAAACACCGCTTCCTGCAAATGTGCAGACAAGCAGTACCGCAAGCTCGCTCCTGCCCAGCAGTGCAGTTCAGGGGTAGCTCCCTTCACTTGCAACCAGCAGCCCGTTACCAGGACACCAGGTTACCAGTCACCATGGTCCCATGGTGTTACATTACTCCGTTACCAGCAGCTCACTTGAGATGGTTGGCTCGTGCAGCAGGCCAAAGAGACTCAGGTCCGTGGTAATGGTACAGCGCACAGTGGCCGTGCTGTGCAGCACACGTCACAGGCCCACCCCACCCTGTTACAGATTCATGCAGTGGGTTCATGTGGTAGGCTGACGGGACTCCTTAGCCCCGTGGCAATAGTCGAGTCAACAGTGGCAGTGCGGCACAGCACACGCCACACCCACACAGTTACCATGTTACCAGCACTTGACTTCATGCATTGGGTTCGTGCGGCAGGCTGATGAGACTCAGCCCTGTGGCGATGGTCGAATCCACAGTGGCAGTGCGGCGCAGCGTGCCAGATGGCAGCTCCTCATTGGACAGATCGTGCCCGGGCGCGTTGGCAGTCTCCTCCTGCAGCCACTGCAGCACGGCGCTCAGGTCTGCTCGCCTCACCGCGATGTGGCGCCGCGACATGGTGCTGAAGGCTGCTGTTGCCAGTAGGAACTTGAGGAGGGCGTAGCGCTTTAGGGGGGACACTTGCTGGTGGTGGGGGGGGGGGGGGGGGGGGGGAAGAGGTGGGGACTGGTTGAAAGGAAGGAAGGGGATGGGTGGTAAGAGGTGTGACATGGTGCTGAAGGCCGCCGTTGCCAGCAGAAACTTTAAGATTGCGAAGTGCTTCAGAAGGGATACTTGCCGGTACCTTGGAGGGATTTTTTGAGAATTCTCAGAAAATCCCTGCAATATAGTTGGCAGGCAGGGAAGAGGGGTACCTTGGCGAGAAGGAGGTCGAAGACGCCTGGGCGGAAAAAACTGGCAACCGTTCACCACGGACTCCTGGCGTGCCTGTGAGGTGACACATGTGCAGCAACACATGCAGAGGCAAGTGCAGAGACACATGCAAGAAATGTGTGAGACAGGAATGGCTGGGCGGAAGAACTGGCAGCCGTTCACCACTGACTCCTGGCGTGCCTGTGCGGACACACACAGATGTATAGGGACAGATGCAGAGACAAGTGCAGAGGCAAGTGCAGAGACACATGCAAGAAATGTGTGAGACAGGAATGGCTGGGCGGAGGAACTGGCAGCCGTTCACCACCGACTCCTGGCATGCCTATGGGGCCAAACACATGCTGAAACAGATGTGAGATAAGTGTGAAACAGGAGCGCACGATTCTTGTGTAGATTGATTGAAAACCTGCGGGAAGCAGGAATGATTGGAAGAAAAATCTGGCACTGGTTCACCACTGACTCGACCTGACTCCTGCCGTGCCCACACACACACGCATGCAGAGGCAGATGCAGAAAGAAACGGAACATGTGTGTGAAACAGGAAGTGCTGTGCGTGCGGTGCGGACTCGGTGTGTGAGTGACAAGTGTGTGAAGGGACGAGGGGTTTGAGTGTATGATTGTGGAAGTGCGCTTGTGTGTGCTTGTGTGAGTGCGTGCGTGCGAATGTCTCTGTCCGAGTGTGTGCACACGCATACCTCTTGAAAGGCATATGGCAGCGCGAGGAGGTGGAGCAGCAGAGAGAGGACAAGTGTGTGAAGGGACCAGGGATCATAGTGCTTGTGTGTTGAAGTGCGTGTGTGTATGTGTGTGCGCATACCTCTTGAAGGGAATCTGGCAGCTTGAGTAGGTGCAGCAGCAGCGAGAGAATGCGGCGAGATGACGTGACTGCTGCTCGTTGCAGCGAGCTCATGGCCTCACGAAGTACGGTCTAAGAAAGAGTGGGAGTACACATGGGCACAATTCCGAGCATGGTTGGGATTGGGAGACGGGGGGCGGGCCGAAAGAGTGTCAGGCTTGAGAACAATGGGACGAGATGATGTGACAGCGGCGCACTGTAGAGAGATGACTTTTGAGTCGACTCAAAAGTCAACGAGATGATGTGACAGCGGCGCACTGTAGAGAGATGACTTTTGAGTCGACTCAAAAGTCAACGAGATGATGTGACAGCGGCGCACTGTAGAGAGATGACTTTTGAGTCGACTCAAAAGTCAACGAGATGATGTGACAGCGGCGCACTGTAGAGAGATGACTTTTGAGTCGACTCAAAAGTCAACGAGATGATGTGACAGCGGCGCACTGTAGAGAGATGACTTTTGAGTCGACTCAAAAGTCAACGAGATGATGTGACAGTGGCGCACTGTAGAGAGATGACTTTTGAGTCGACTCAAAAGTCAACGAGATGATGTGACAGCGGCGCACTGTAGAGAGATGACTTTTGAGTCGACTCAAAAGTCAACGAGATGATGTGACAGCGGCGCACTGTAGAGAGATGACTTTTGAGTCGACTCAAAAGTCAACTAGATGATGTGACAGCGGCGCACTGTAGAAATATCATGGCCTCACGAAGCAAAGTCTATGAAACCACACACAGACAGGTACGTGGAAAAAAGGGGGAGAGGGAAAATGCAGCGAGGGAAGGGGTGGTGCGAGCAATGCCACAGGTTGAAAGCAGCATGCTGCAGCAAACTCATTGGCCTTGCATAAGCTAACAGGAAAGGAAGGACGGACGTAGAGACGTACGATGCTTTCGCTCTCGTTGCCAAAGGAGATGTACAGGAGGAGAGAGATGGTGTCGTGGTTGTCCAGATTGGATGTGATCTGGGGGAAGGGATGGGAGCGGGCGAGAGGAGTGGGAAGAGGAAAGGGGAAATGGGAGAGGAGGTTACCAGGAAAGCAGAAACTTGAGAATTCAGAAAAATGTGCAACATGGTATCCCCTGCCTCCGTCCATCCCACACCAGCACAGAGTATCCAACACGTTAGTGGCAACTTGACATGGTTACCTCACCAACATTCCACACCAGCATAGACAGAAACTACTAACCAGCAAATTGACGTATTCCGGATCCGACGCAAGCTGAGCAACACGGGGCGGCAGCACCGCCACCGGGCGGCCAAAAAACGCCGGATTTTGCAACCCAGCGTCCTCCTCCTCCTCCCCCTCCTCTTCCGCCTCCCCCACTGCCCCTGCCGCCCCTGCAGACACCCCACTACGCCCCTTCCGCCTCTCTCCCCCCCCTTGCCCTGCCTTCCCCTTGCCCCTCTCTTCCTTCCCATGCGGCCTCCCCTCCCCCTTCCTCCTCCCCCCTCCCTTGCCATGCGCTCTTGCTTCCCCTCCCCCCTCGTCCCCTTCCCCTCCCCCCTCCTCATCACCCCCCTCGTTCCCCCCAGATGCGGGGGTGGAAGCGGGGGTGGGGCGGCGAGAGGGGGGTGGGCGGGGGTGACAGGAACGGATGAGGATGGAGAGGAGGGAGTGGAGGGGCGAGAGATGCAGCCTGGCTGCTGCTGCAATGCCCACTCGATCGAGATAGTCCAGCTGGAAAGGGGGAGAGGGGAAGGGAATGGGTAAAGAAAAATGTGGAGGTGAGTCAAGAGACTGGGGACAACTGGGGGTGGCAGGAACTGATGAGGATGGAGAGGAGGGGGTGGAGGGGCGAGAGATGGAGCTTGGCTGCTGCTGCGATTCCCACTCGGTCCAGATAGCCCAGCTGCAAGGGGGAGCGGGAAGGGGGCGGGGTGAAGGAAAGGAAATGAGCTGAGTCAAGAGAAAGGGGACAACTGGGGGTAGCAGGAGCGGATGGGGATGGAGAGGAGGGAGTGGAAGGGAGAGAGATGGAGCTTTGCTGCTGCTGCGATTCCCATTTGATCGAGATTGTCCAGCTGCAGACGGGGAAGGAAGTAGGACGAGTAGGCAGAAGGCATTGAGGACAGCAAAGCACAATGGGAAAAGCATAAGACGAACATACTCTTTCCGTGTTCGCTTCTAACGCATGTACGCAGGCATTGCTCTAGACCGACCACACGGTGGGAGAGCATAGCTCTCCAACACGCACCAACAGCACTTCCAGCACTCAACGCAAGCTCACTCTCCAAGTATAGGTGAGGCGGGCAACTTTCGGTGGATAAGAATTGAGACGTCTCAAAACACCACCCAAGGCAGAGCGAGGCTGGGCCAGCTCACGGCACTTATCACAGCCTCACAGCACCTCAAAGCACTTCACAGCACCTCAAAGCACTTCACGGCACCTCAAAGCACTTCACGGCACCTCAAAGCACTTCACGGCACCTCAAAGCACTTCACGGCACCTCAAAGCACTTCACGGCACCTCAAAGCACTTCATGGCATCTCAAAGCACTTCACAGCACCTCACAGCACCTCACAGCACCTCACAGCACCTCACAGCACCTCACAGCACCTCACAGCACGTACACAGGTGGCGGGCAGCTGTCTGCGAATGAGGGAGAGGCGCTGGGTGGGGCCGATGCGTGCATACTCCACCAATATGCTGCACAGCTGCAGGGAGTGGCCGGGGGGAGGGGAATGAGAGGAGAGCGCAGAGTCAAGCACAAGGAGGAAGGTAAACGGCTGGTTGGTGGATGAGGGAGAGATGCCGTGTAAGGCCGATGCAGGCATATTTCACCAAGCTGCAGAGCTGCAGGGCGGGGAAGGGAGGGCAGGGGAGCAAGAGGAGAGAGGAATGACAAGCACAGAGCAGGGAGGTGAAGGGCTGGATGCTGGGTTGGGTTGATGCGGGCATACTCCACGAAGATGCTGCAGAGCTGCAGGGCGGGGAAGGGAGGGGAGAGGAGGGAAACAAGAGGAGAAAAGAAAGCACTTTTGTGTTGAGAGGTCCCAAAGATGGGGGTAGGGGTGGGGGAGGGGAGGGGAGCAAGAAGAGAGAATCGAGCGGGGAGCTATATAGCTATCAAAACCAGCAGAAATCGGGTAACCAGAAGTAAACAGGGTAACCACAAGAATCATGACTAGCCAGCAGGTCACTCACGTTGTCCACGTGGCAGGAGGGGGCACTGGCGTCTCTCCGCAGCGACACCATCGAATCAATCAGCGCGTCCACATTCGATGCATCTTGCTTTTGAGAATTCTCAATAGTAGCTCACTCACGTTGTCAACACGTCAGATGGGGGAAATGCGTCTCTCAACAGTGACACCAGCGAATCAATCAATGCGTCCACATTCGATGCATCTTCTTGAATTCACAAAAATAGATCACTCACGTTGTCCACGTGGCAGGAGGGGCCACTGGCGTCTCTCAGCAGCGACACCAGCGAATCAATCAGCGCGTCCACATTCAATGCATCTTCCCCTGCCGCACCTGCCCCTGCCCCTCCTGCTGCTCCAGCTGCCCCAGCATCCCCTGCCGACCCTTCAGGAGCTCCTCCTGCTGCAGCAGCAGCCGCAGCAGGAGTTGCAGTGGGCACTGTTGAACCAGCAGCCAATGGACGTGCGTTAACGAAGCAGGTGGCGCTGTGACAGCTGGTTACCAGCAGATCCGCTACAGCCTGGTGGAAAAGGGGGAAGGGGAAAGGAGGTGGGAGGAGGTGCATTGAGGCCCTGCTAGTGATGTGACAGTTTACCAGCAGGTCTGCAACAGACTGGTGGGAAGGATGGGGGGAAGGAAGGGAGGTGGAAGGTGACGGGTGGGAGGAGGTGCATTGAGGCCTTGCTATAAATGTGGCAGCTGGTTACCAGCAGGTCGGCTACAGACTGGTGGAAAGAGGGAAGGAGAAAAGAGGTGGATGGAGTTGATGGGAGCATTTCATTCTCCGTTTGAGAATTCGCAACTGAACGTGATTCAGCTAAGACGTACCACGGAGATGGCGTTGATGGGGCATTTGAGGAGGAATCGCAAGAGCCACCACAGCCTCTTGTTGCAAAGCGTGCATTAAGAGACCTCGCGAAAGTCGACATACCACAGAGATGGCGTTGATGGGGCATTTAAGGAGGAAGTGCAAGAGCCACCGCCTGTTGCCCGCTGCTATGCTCACATTGTGACATCTCACAACTCAACGTACCACGGAGATGGCGTTGATGGGGCACTTGAGGAGGAAGTGCAAGAGCCACCGCCTGTTGCCCGCCATGCGCGCGTTGAAGAGGCGACATGCTGTGCTGTTGGCGTCCAGCATGCGCGATAGCACGTCCTGTGGTGTGGTGTGGGGTGGTGTGATGTTATGCATTGGGGGAATGGAACAATGAGGGGGAGCACACGAGTGTTGAACGTTGAAGAGGCGGCAGGCCGTGCTGTTGGCGTCGAGCATGCGAGATAGCACGTCCTGTGGGGCATTGCAATGGGAGGAGGAGAATGTGCAAGGGGAGAGGAGTGAGTTGAGCCAACAAGACACATATCAGAGCGTTGCTCGCCAGCCTGGCGTTGAAGAGGCGACAGGCTGTGCTGTTGGCGGCCAGCCTCTGTCATAGAACTGGAGTGAAGGCTACAATTTTCTGACAGTGATGTGATGCGTCGAGGGGGATGGAATCATGGAACGAAGACGGGGCGAGGGGAGAGAGCGGGGAGTGTTGCCCCAGCCATGCATCTACCAACCCCCATCTGCCACTCACCATCTAATGGGGATCTTCTGTCCTGAGGTTGGCATGCACTTGCAATTGCAAGTGAGTCTGGAAGAGGAACGGCAGTGGTAGCGGAAGATACAGTACACCCCCTCTATCCCCTTCTCCCACCGGCCCCTTACCGTCCAGAGAGGGTCTTCTGTCCTTAAGCTGGCATGCGCTAGGAAGTAGATACGGAAGCGGAATGGCAGCAGCGGCAGCAGCAGCGGCAGCAGCAGCAGACGAAAGGGGAAACATTCCCTCTTTTCTATCCTGTCCCTCACCATCACCCCCTTACCGTCCAGAGAGGATCCTCTGTCCTTAGGCTGGTATGCGCACACAAGTAGACGCGGAAGAGGAACGGCAGCAGCAGCAGGTGAAAGGAGAATCGTTCCCTCTATACTATTCAATTCTCTCCCCCCACATTGGCCCCTTACCGTCCAGAGAGGATCCTCTGTCCTTAGGCTGGTATGCACACACAAGTAGACCCGGAAGAGGAATGGCAGCAGCAGGAAGAACAACTATCATCCCCTTTATTCCGCCCCACAAGCCCCTTACCGTCCAGAGTGGATCCTCTGTCCTTAGGCTGGCATGCGCTCTCAGGTAGACGCGGAAGAGGAACGGCAGCAGCAGCGACAGCAGCGCCTCTGCCGTCTCCTCTGCTGCTCGCTCCACCCGCAGTGCTTCGCTGCGCTGTGGTGACGCCTTCACCCCGCCTGCCCTTGCGTCTGATAAGGCCGCCATCTTGCCTCGATCGTGGCACCTGGTAAGGGGAAGGGACGTGGGGAGGAAGCAGATAGGCTGTGACAAGGCAGCAAGGGGAAGAAACATGGATGTCTCATGGCATGTTGAGGAAATGACATGTCAATGGTGATTCGCGAGGCAACAACAGCTCTCTAGGTGCCTCGAACATCGTCTTTTTCGCGACAGGCGGTGATGAAAATGGGATGGGGAAGGCAAAGGAAGGAAGGTGGTGGGGACTGACATTTGGAAGACGTCGAGGTTGACCCGTGCGAGCTGCAGCAGGAAACGGAAGTATGTCTGATCCAACAGCCGCGACTCCTGCTGAAACCTGTTCAATGGATGGACAGAGGAAGGGGGACGGTGGGAAGGGATAAGTATATTCGTTTCAAGGTCCCTCATGTATGATCCAATCCAATAGCCGTGACTCCTGCTCGCATCGCACCTGCCATGAACACGGATGGATGCACAGAGGCAGGGAAAGCCCTGTGCTGAGGAGAACCGATGGGAAGGAATGCGTGTTTGTTTCAAAATGCCTCATACATGGGAGCAAGCGTCTGTACATCCGGGCCAGCAGCTGTGAGTACTGGTGCTGGATACATGAGGGGGGGAGGGTGGCAAGGGATGATTGTGGTTCGCTGTGAGGTGACTCGAATACACATGGGAGTCCAAGCATATGTGGATCAGCAGCAGCCATCCTGCTTCTGACCTACGTAATGCCGTTGTCCCCTACCTACCTGAGGTTGTCTTGCCACACGCAGTGGTGTATGCTGGGAGGGATGCTATATGGCTCCACCGCTTCATCTACCCTCTCCTCTGCTGCTGTGCATGGGGTGATCATGGTGGTGGTGGTTGGGCCGCCTGCTGCTGTCTCTGCCGTTGCTGCGGCTGCTGGCGCCTCTCCTGTTGCCCTCAGCCCTTCTGCAGTTGCAGCTGTATTGACAGCACCACCGGTGGCAGTGGTGGCAGCAGTGGTGGTGGCAGTGGTAGCGGCAGGGGCATCGGCAGCCATAGCAGCAGTACTGGTGGTGCTGGCGCCAGCAGCAGTGGGGGCATTCCGCTCATAGAACAGCATGTAGGCGCTGTTGGGTCGGTCAAACTCCTGTGGCGAAGAGGTCTTGATGAGGTTGTCATACACCTCAGCGGAGTACTTCCCTCCGAAGCAGTCCTTCTCCAACTCCCTCACATCGTATGCCTCCACCCGCTTGTCATCGAAGCACAGCCACCGCTGCCTGCATACACACAGAAGTGGGGGGTGTGAATGTGTGTGACTTCAGTCCACTCCCAAGCAGTCCTTCCCCACCTCTCTCACGTCGTATGCCTCCACTCCACCCGCTTGTCATCGAAGCACAGCCACCGCTGCCTGTAAGAACACACAGGGGGGTGGGTGGCACAAGTGCATGTGCATGCATGAGTGCAGCCTCGTGGTGACCCAAAAGCCCGTGCCTTCTCCACCTCTCTCACGTCGTACGCCTCCACCCCACCCGCTTGTCATCGAAGCACAGCCACCGCTGCCTGTAAGAACACACAGGGGGGTGGGTGGCACAAGTGCATGTGCATGCATGAGTGCAGCCTCGTGGTGACCCAAAAGCCCGTGCCTTCTCCACCTCTCTCACGTCGTACGCCTCCACCCCACCCGCTTGTCATCGAAGCACAGCCACCGCTGCCTGTAAGAACACACAGGGGGGTGGGTGGCACAAGTGCATGTGCATGCATGAGTGCAGCCTCGTGGTGACCCAAAAGCCCGTGCCTTCTCCACCTCTCTCACGTCGTACGCCTCCACCCCACCCGCTTGTCATCGAAGCACAGCCACCGCTGCCTGCACACACTCAGGGGGGTGATATGACGAGTGCATGTGCATGCATAAGAGTAAGTCCTGGCCTTCTCCAGCTCTCTCACGTCATACGCCTCCACCCCACCCGCTTGTCATCGAAGCACAGCCACCGCTGCCTGCACACACACATGGGGGTTGAGATGTTGCACACAACAGGGGGGTGAGAATGAGTTTAAATCTTCACACATGCATGCATGGGCCGCCATACCTTCTGATGCCGCTCGCTCCCGTTGACTTAGTTTGACTCTCTTCCGACCACTCACACATCCCCTTGACCCGCTTTGACTTTGTCTGATCCGATCCACTGCAGCTCTGCTTGACCCACGTTGACTCGCTCAGACCATTTGCAGCTCTGCTTACCTCGCTTTCACTCCTTCTGACTTTGTCTGACCCAATGCAACTCTGCTTGACCCACTTTTGACTCGCTCAGCCATCGTCTCACCCACTGCCCTCCGCTTGACTCACTTCGACCGCACGGATTGAGATGGACGGCTGTGATGCAGCGGAGAATCGCCGCTCCTCTCCTTGATGTACGAGTAATAATGCCCCGCAAACGCTGTCCCAGAATGCACCACCACCCCCACCAAGCTGTACTCATAATACCCATCATTCCTCCCCTCCCCACCCTCACCTCCCTTCTCCTCCACACGTCCTTCAACCCTATCCTCATTTACTTCCTTACCACTTCCAGGCCCCCTTTCTCCTTTACCCTCCTCCTCCACCCTTCGCTGCGCCCTCTCCTCCCCCTCTCCCTCCTCCCGCCCCTGCTCTCTCTCTCCCCCCTCCTCCCTCCCCTCCGCCCTCCTCTCCACATCCCCTACCCGTCCCCTTCTCTGCTCTCTCTCCTTCTGAGCGAGCCCCTCGCGGGTGAAAGGCCGCATGTTGAGAGTGAGGGGGAAGGTGAATCGGTCCTTCAGCTTCAGCCGCTGCATCGTCTCGTAGTCAAAGTCGAAGCGCTTCAGGTGAATTATCAGGGTGGGCGGCAGGGTCTTGATGCACGCACGCTTCAGTGCGTCCACCTGAAAAAGGTACAGGCATGATGAGGGGCGAAACGTGGGCAGAGTGTGGAGCAATTTTTATTTTATTTGGTCGGCCCAAAAGGCAGGGACTTGATGCACACACGCTTCAATGCATCCACCTGCAGCAAGCAGTACGGGTAAAACGAGGGGTGAGTGAGGGATGTAACGAGGGACAAAATGGGGAAAGATTTTTGTTTCTTTAGGCGGCTCAAATGGGCGTTAAGGCATAGAGCAACTCTGCACACTTCCCTCACAAACACCACCACCACCCACCAACAACCCCATCCCCTGCCACTCACCTTCTTGCCGCACTGCCTACAGAAGTAGGCGTTATCTGCCTCCAGCAACAGCACTAAGGCAATAAAGCAGGCATTGTGATGCTCGGTGCTCTTCAAACACCGCCCTGCCTAGCTACCCCCTGCTGCTGCCACTCACCTTCTTGCCGCACTGCCCACAGAAGTAGGCATTATTTGCCTTGAGCAGGTCCCCTTGCACAAACGCCTCCAGTGACTCCTGCAGGCCGCGCTCGCCCTTCAGCATTCAGGCAACGTGGCGTGCTGTGGTGCTTTCTGCATCGACTCACAAGCCCATTGTACTCACCACCCACCCACCCTCTGCTGCCGCTCACCTTCTTGCCGCACTGCCCACAGAAGTAGGCGTTATCTGCCTCCAGCACAGCAGGTCGCCTTGCACAAACGCCTCTAGCGACTCCTGCAGGCCACACTTGCCCTTCAGCAGCACTAAGGCATTGTGAGGGCAGGCACTGTGGCGCTCAGCTTAACATCATCCACCACCCTAACGCCCTGCTGCGGCTCACCTTCTTGCCGCACTGCCCACAGAAGAAGGCGTTATCTGCCTCCAGCAGGTCGCCCTGCACAAACGCCTCTAGCGACTCCTGCAGACCGCGCTTGCCCAGCAGTGTGCAAGCAGGCATTGTGGCAAGCTGTGGTGCCTTTGAGTCGACTCATCATCACAACACCCCCCTGCTGCGGCTCACCTTCTTGCCGCACTGCCCACAGAAGTAGGCGTTATCCGCCTCCAGCAGGTCCCCTTGCACAAACGCCTCTAGAGACTCCTGCAGACCGCGCTTTCCCTTCACGTCCACACTCACTGCTGCGAATGGCTCCTCCCTCTCACTGCGATGGGGGCAGCCTCGACAGATGATCTGCACAGGGGAAAGAGGAAAGGGAAGGGAGGGAATGAGGGAGATGCGTGTCTGGTGATAAAGGGGGGAAAAAGCCTCTAGAGACTCCTGCAGACCGCGCTTTCCCTTCACGTCCACACTCACTGCTGCGAATGGCTCCTCCCTCTCACTGCGATGGGGGCAGCCTCGACAGATGATCTGCACAGGGGAAAGAGGAAAGGGAAGGGAGGGAATGAGGGAGATGCGTGTCTGGTGATAAAGGGGGGAAAAAGCCTCTAGTGACTCCTGCAGACCGCGCTTTCCCTTCACGTCCACACTCACTGCTGCAAATGGCTCCTCCCTCTCACTGCGATGGGGGCAGCCTCGACAGATGATTTGCAGCACACGGGGAGGGAGGAGGAGTGGGGTGGGGGTGGTGGTTGGAAGTGGGGACGGGGAGGTGTGGTAGGGAGAAGATAGGGGGGGATAGGCATCACACCACATCACACCACATCAAACCACATCACACCACATCACACTACACTACACCCACCCCTGCCCCTCCCACCGCACCACACCACGCACCTGTTGAGCGAACGCGCCACCAAAGATAGAAGTCAGTGTGGGGGAGAGCCGTTGAGCCTTCATGCTCTCATCCAGAGAGTCATAGAGGCGGTTGAAGAACTCAAAGGCGGTCCAACACATACATACCATAAGCATGCTGCAGGAACTACCATCCCACGCACACACACACACACCTGCTGTGCAAAATGTCCGCCAAAAATGGAGGTGAGCGTGGGGGAGTGCCGCTGAGCCTTCATGCTCTCATCCAGCGAGTCGTAGAGGCGGTTGAAGAACTCAAACGCGTCCTGGTGCTCCCTCAGGTTCACCGGCTGCCCATCATAGTCCCTGAAGGCATCCCAGAAACCTTCTGGCACGAAGTAGTCGGCACAGCCGGCTAGCAGATAGCTGAAGATGGCCTGCAGTGGAAGACGGGGAGAAGATGGGAGAGATCTTAAAAGAAGAGAAGAGTAAAAGAGGAGACGGCAGGACGAGGGGAAGGGAGGTCAGGGAACGAATCATGTGTCATCGCCTGTATATCACCTTCGTGTCGCATTTGAGAATTCTTAACAGAAACAGAGGGAATGAAACACAGCGCAGTGCAGTGGAGGCTATCTGTACCCCTCAATAGCCTGTCCCAGTAGAAGGCATAAGTCCCGCATATTACCTGCACTTGGTAGATCACGGATAGTGGTCGGTCCGACTCGGGCGTCTCAGGAAAAGCGAGGAGGGCGCGGCGCACTTGGGGCTGCATGAAGAGCTGCTGGAACACACTGTTCATGTAGCACGTGGCTCCTGGTGGGCAAGACAGGATGGTCAATGAGAGAGGGAAGACAAGTTACTGAGCTGACTATAGAGGCACTTGGGTGAAGCTGTATGAAGAGCTGCTGAAAACACTGTTCATGTAGCACGTGGCTCCTGGGAGGGAGGCAAAACATGTGAGTTTGAATGGGAAGCATAGAGAGGCTCTTGAGTTGACTTGAACGGCCCTTGGGGCTGCATGAAGCGCTGCTGGAACACACTGTTCATGTGGCACGTGGTTCCTTGGGATGGGGACAGGTAAAGCAGGGACAAGGTGCGGAGGGAAACAGCAGCCTCAACGTTTGAGTTGACTCAACAGGCGCTGGGGGCTCCATGAAGGCATTTCATGCTGTTCATGCAACAGACGCTGGACATTTCATGCTGTTCATGCAACAGGCGCTGGACATTTCATGCTGGAATACACTGTTCATATCGCACGCTCCAGTTTTGGAGCGTCAGGTGCAAGCAGCATAGCTTGAGACCAGCTGCTCGCTCCTATAGGCTGCACGTGGCCGGGGAGGGGAGCACAGCTGGGGAGGTATTTCCATGACGGCAGCTCATGCTCAAGAGAGGCAAAGCGCATTGAGATTTGTGAGCGGCGGCAAGGTCTTGTAGCCTTGACGGAACGCATGCAGGACATACATGTATTCTTGCACGGCATACAGGCATTCTTGCACGGCCTACATTTTTGGTACATACCTGCATTCTTGAGCCCCGCGTATCCCACCCGAGGCCGAGGGGCGCAGCTGGGGAGGTACTCCCACGACGGCAACTCGTGCTCCACCGAGGCGAAGTGCAGCTAGATTCACGAGGAGCAGCAAGGTGTGCTAGTATACACAAGTACCTGCGTTCTTGAGACCCGAATAGCCTGCCCGAGGCCGGGGGGCGCAGCTGGGGAGGTACTCCCATGATGGCAACTCGTGCTCCACCGAGGCAAAGTGCAGCGGCAGCAGCAGGGAGGCCAGCTCACGTAGGGCTTCAGGGGTCTGCGTGGAAGAGAGAGGGGGGAAGAGAGGAGCGAGGGGAAGAGAGGAGAGAGGGGAGAAGAGGGGATAACAGGTGAAGGGGGGAGTGCTATGAGGCGCCTTGAAGCTCCACCGAGGCAAAGTGCAACGGCAGCAGCAGCGAGGCAAGATCGCGTAGAGCTTTCAAAGTCTGTGTGGTGGAGGCAATGGGAGGAAGGAAGTCACAGGTTGCGGGAAAATGCTGTGAGGCATATTAATGCAATGGCAGCAGCAACGTTACTAGCTCCCGTAGGGCTTCTGGGGTCTGTGTGGAGGAAAGAGAGGGGAGAACGACTGGCAGAAGAAGGAGTGTTCTGAGTAGGGCGAATCTACAGTAGCCTCGAATGTTTCAACCTAATGTCACATGTAAGAGAAACTTAACAGTAACCCCGCGCTGCTGCAGAGGGGAAGGAGGTGTGTGAATGCAGCGTTGCAGGAGGACGAGGAGGAGAGGATAGGGCGAAGGGGCTTTTGAGTTGGTTCAAAATGAGCAGCAACATCCGCCGTAGCAGTTTGAAAGCTATAAAGTGATGTGAAACAAACACACAAACAAACACAAGCATGCACACACACGCACGCATGCATGCACGGGCACACACAGACACACACACGCACGCACGCAAGCACGCACGCACGCACACACACACACACGCACGCACGCATGTACACACCTTGGCGCAGAGGGCGATGAGAAGCGTGAAGGCAGCATTGCGCGAGGGCGAGGCGGAGCAGAGGGGGCGGAAAACTGCAGCATCGCGGGGATGAGAGGAGAGAAGCCCCCAGGTCGTTGGGGGGGAGGATTCGCCAGGCGGCTGCTGCTGTTGTTGCTGGTGTTGTTGTTGTTGGTGGTTGTGGTGGTGGTGTTGTTGGTGTTGCTGCTGTGTCGGTTGTATTTGCTGGTGGCTTGGAACAACCACCGGCCATTCAGGGAAGAGGCAGCGAGTGATGAGCTGCCGGGAGGGGAAAGAGGGAGGGAGCGAGAAATGGAGGCGACAATGAATAAGAGGAAATCGATCAAAAAGCAGAAACATGCCCGGTGGTAAGAACCAGAAACATCAACTTATGCTGATGGGAACATGCCATAATCCTGGCTTTTGAGTCGACTGGAAAATGGTGCACTCAACCAAAACCTCATTTTCTTGTACTCTACCCCTCTACCTCTCCCCTCTTCCTCCCAGCACACAGCGTACCAGGTGCAAAATTCCATGGCCGTGTGGTGGAGAGCAGGCAACGAGCTGGCGGCACTCTAACACCTCCACGAGCACCTTGAGCAGCAGCAGATGGCCCTCCAGCAGCTGGGGTGGAGCATGGCAAGGAAGGCGAAGCAGAAGGTTATGAGCATTAGGTTTGTGGAGAGAGGGCACTCTAACACCTCCACCAGCCCTTTGAGCAGCGCCAGATGGCCTTCCAGCAGCTGGGGTGTGGTGTGGGAAGAAGAAGGAAGGCAATAACGACTGACTGTTAAAAGTGGGCACTCCAGCACCTCCACGAGCACCTTGAGCAGCAGCAGATGGCCCTCCAACAACTGGGGTGAGGCAGGGAGGGAGAAAC
This sequence comes from Closterium sp. Naga37s-1, assembly GCA_947471745.1. Classification (NCBI taxonomy): domain Eukaryota; kingdom Viridiplantae; phylum Streptophyta; class Zygnematophyceae; order Desmidiales; family Closteriaceae; genus Closterium; species Closterium sp. Naga37s-1. The sequence continues at coordinate 252,586 of CANJKZ010000738.1, forward strand.
TTGTTAGCATTATCAGGTTTGTAGAAACGGGGCACTCCAACACCTCCACAAGCAGGCAGCACCTCCACGAGCACTCTGAGCAGCAGCAGATGGCCCTCCAAAAACTGGGGTGTGGTGTGGCAAGGGGGAAAACTCTTCAGCGTTGAGTCTGGTTGACTCTCCGACACTGTATAGAAATGAGCATTCCAGTTTCAAGAGCATTAGCATTGGAGGTGTAGACTCTCCAACACCTCCACAAGCACCTTGAGCAGCGGGGAATGGTCGTCCCTTGAGAAGGGGAGAGAGGAGGTGAGCAAAGATAAGGAGGTGAACGGACAAGGAGAATTAGATAGACACGCACCTGAGACGAGTTGGTTCTTGAGAAAAAAACGAAGCCGAGTGTAAATCTTCTATGCGCTCTCTCATCTCTTCATGTTTGCGAACCTCCTCACTCCTCACCTCTTCCCTGCCGTCCATTTCCCATGTCACGTGCTGCAGCCAGCGAATCTCCTCGTCCAGAAGCTTCCTGACAGCTTCCTCCTCGTCTCGAAGATACACCCCCTGCACCACCTTGCATAGCAACTCCCAGTACTGGAGGGGGGGGAGGGTGGGGAAAGAGGGGAGGAGAGGGAGATCGAGAGACGTCATCAGAGGAAATATGACGCATAGGAGCAACCAGCGGGTGCACCACCTTGCATAGCTGCTCCCTCCCAGTACTGGAGGGGTTGAGAGAAGGGGGGATGAGAGGGGGGGTTTGGAGGGGGGGGGGGGGAGGGGGGGGGGGGTTTGAGAGAAGTGGGGTTGAGATGAGAGGAGAGAGGGATAAACAGACGTCAACAAAGGAGATGTCCCCTCCACCGCAAAGAAAGCAAAAGCATTGATGCAACGTTCCTGTCCACCACTCCACCGCTTCTCACCGCTCTGCACAGCTTGGTCGTGCACTCACTGGTCTGTTGTGTTTTGGTTGCTTGTCAGCAGCAGCGCGGGCAGAGGCGAGGGAGTGGAAGATGTAGGAGTGGATGGATGTGAAGGGGCGTGCAGTAAGGCCTGGGAGGCCGAGAGTGGCACCAGCCTGGCCTGTCACTGCTGCTGCTGCTCGTGATGCCGTTGCTGCTGCTGCTGCTGGTAGTGCTGTGGAAGCTGGTGCGACTGGTGGTGCTGCTGGCTGTGTGGTGGAGGAAGGAAGGGGCGGCCACTTCTCCAAGCTGTTGCGTTGGGAGGACGGTTGGGCGGGAGAATGGGAGCACACAAGAAGAGAGATGAGGGGGGAAAGGGTTGATTACGTGCGTGCGTGCGTGCGTGCGTGCGTGCGTGCGTGTGTGTGTGTGTGTTGGCACGGTGCTAGCAGGAGGACTGGATGGCTGGGCTGGGAAAACGATACAGAGGAATGTCAATTTCGTAGAGGTAAGTAAATATCAGGGTTGAAAAAAAAAAAAAAACAACAACAACAACAATAAAACTGGAAACAAGCAAACTACATATTTTGATGGACACCAGCACAGTACCTTATGTGGAGAAAGAGCTCCGCGAATTTGTATCGAATCTCGGTTTCTGGGCAGTGCAAGCAGGTGTCCTGGGGGGAGGTGCCAGCGTGGGAAGAAGAGGGGACGGGACGGCAAGCGAATTAGTGGTGGGCAGGAGCAAGAAACGTTAGGAGAGGCAGGGCACAAGGCGATAGGGAAAGGAAGAGCTTTGAAGTTGATTCTGAAAACATCCTGTAATAGGGGCAGGCGAGGCGAGCTGAGAGAATCCAAGAGGTGTGTGCAGAAGAAGCGGGCACAAGGAGAAGGATAAGGATTCATTCATAGCGAACAATTCAGGGCACAAGAGCAGCAAAGGTGAAACCACGAGCGAGTCATGAGGCAATTCCAGAAAGTCGGAGTGATTACCCTCAAAGGGAAGGGTACGGATGCATTTGTGGTGAACATTCATTGAACAACGTCCTCATACATATGATTACTAGAGAGAAAGATGCTGTTGGCCACAGCAACGATTGTTGACCGCACATCGTGGCGTGGTGGAAAGAAAGGAATGGGATGGAGAATGTTGAATGGAAGGGGACTCACAACGATGAATCTGGAAACGAAATGAGTGTTGAATGGAAGGGGACTCACAACGATGAATCTGGAAACGAAATGAGTGTTGAATGGAAGGGGACTCACAACGATGAATCTGGAAACGAAATGAGAGGCGAAGAGGATGGCGGCGATCTCTCGCCGGCGGGCCAGGCACTCAGACTGCGAGGACAGACAAAAGGAGAATGGGAGGAAAGGGGGGCGAAGGGGAGTGGGGGAAGAGGGAGTGAAGACGGGGAAATGGCGATCTCTCGCCGGTGGCCCAGGCACTCAGACTGCGAGGACAGAGAAAGGAGGAGAGGAGAGGAAAGAAAAATGGATTGAGGAGGAAAGGAGAGGAAAGAAGGAAAGGTGGAGCGAGGGTTAAGTGGGAAAAGATGAAGGAGGATGGTGACTTTTGAGGCGCCTTAAAGCCAGGGTCTCACGTACAGCAAGTGTTTTGCAATTGATGGTTGACTCTTGGATATGATTGGTTGGCGAGGTGTAAGATTTGTAGAGGGGTGAAACGAGGAGTGCGAAGAGAACGCGAATAGCCAGACCCCCTTGAACCTTCTAGGTCTGGGAATTTGGTTGGGAACCAAACCTAAAATGCCCCTAGCGCATCGAAACTCTCACGTACACAATAAATGTTTTGCAATTGCTCTTGGGGCACTCACGGGGGTGTGTCGCAAGCTCAGTTTCCAACCCAACCAGAGAACTTGGTGTGCACTAACTAGGTAACCGAGCTTCAACTGTTTTGCAGTTGATGGAAGTTTTCTCTACGTGAGACCCTGGCTATAAAAGACGAAGGAGGATGGTGGCAATCTCTCTTTGGCAGCCCAGGCATTTGGATTGGAGAAAAGAGAAATGCGAAAAGGAGAGGTGGGGGGTTGGGGGAAGGGGGGGCGGAGACGGGAGTGAGGGGAAGTGGGAAAGAAAATGGATGGAGGGGATAATTTTAACAATGTTCTAGGAAGAAACGGTTTAGGAAAGGATCCCTTCCTAAAACAGGCACTTGTGTTTTAAGAAGGCGGACAAGGAAGGGTACACGTAAAGAGAGAGCAAAGGTGAAATTGGGATTGAGGAAAAGAGGAGGGGTGGTTGGAGCAGAAGAGAAAGCTGAAAACCACACTCACCAGCACCACTGCTCCTTCTATCGCCAGGCACGCATCATCAGGATGCAACGGTGAATCCGCCCCATCCTCATCCGCTTCCTCCTCATCATCCTCGTCCTCTGATTCATCGCTCTCCTCCCCTCCCCCCTTCCCCGAGCCGGCCCGCTCCACCCGCTGCTTTAGCCCAGACTGCAGGGCCAGGTGCTGCCAATGGTGGGAGCAATGGGAGATGGGAGAAACAGGAGAGACGGTTAAGGGACGGGAGGGATGGAAGGGAAAAGCAGGAGAGAGGGGTGTAAAAAGAAGGATGAAAGCTGGAAGAGAGCCCTACAGGTGAATCAGGGAGCAGCGAAGTGACATGGGTTTTAGCAGGTGTGGGTTGCATTACACATTCATAATGTATGTAGGTATGCATTGCACATTCATGATGTATGTAGGTATGCATTGCACATTCATGATGTATGTAGGTATGCATTGCACATTCATGATGTATGTAGGTATGCATTGCACATTCATGATGTATGTAGGTATGCATTGCACATTCATGATGTATGTAGGTATGCATTGCACATTCATGATGTATGTAGGTATGCATTGCAAGGGCTTGCCTTGGAGGAGCACAAGAGGACAATCTAGCAAAAATATAATTTTATAGGCGCCTAAAATTTTGTATTTGACAAGCACAAGAGGACATTTAAACCACTAACATGCACGCACATTTGGTATGAACGCATGCATCAACACATGGACGCATGCACACATGCAGCTCTGCATGGGTACATTTCTTGTGTGCACGCATACATACATACACCGTGCACAATTCACTCACAGCAACAGCTGCTGCAGTATCGAATGCATGCGGATTGGGTGACCCCATCGCCTGCAACGAGCCGATCGATGCCGCCCAGGCGAGCATCATGATGGTATTGGTGAGCTCTGACCAATCAGCCGGCAGCAGGGTTGACGGCGCATCCATTATCTGTGGGGGCAGTAAGGAGAGGAATCAGTTATGATTCTCCCCGTGCAAGTAACAAAACGCACGAGACCGAACTGAGGGTGCATCAGAATTTTTTACACGCCTGAAGAAATAAAACGCATGGGACAAAAATGAGGTGGATCAGAGCAGCAGACTGGTGTCTGTCGCAGCGTGGTGAAGCTGGGAGAAAGCGGTGGGGAATGAGACTTACTGCTACAAATGGCGGCACATCCCTTTCAGGCACAGGGGCCACTGCTGCTGCCGGAACAGGGGCTGCCGTCGCCGCTGCTAACGAGTCTACAGCAGCTGCTTCTACCACTGCTTGCTGCGCTGGTGCTTGTGCTGCTCCAGCAGCACCTGCTGCAGGAGGCTGAGGAGTTGGGGCGTCCTCGCTAGGAACAACCCCTTTATTGGCAGCATTTTCACAAGTATCTACAGTGAGTCCGCCGTTATCTAGAATGTCCTGTACTTCCACGTCTTCCTCCTCCCCCTCGTCCATCCCCTCACCCACCCTCTTTGCTTCCGCTACCACCACTGTGCCATCCGCCCTGCAGGGAACAACACCAAAGGCACACACAGGCACAGGTAGAGGTTGTACAGGAAATGAATCACCTCACCAGATGCGACAACTTGGCTCCAACAGAAAATAAAGAAAGAAAGAAAGAAAAGAAAGAAAGAAAGAAAGAAATACTTCCAATCAGTCCAGCCCAAAATTCACCTCAGCAAAGGCCAGAGAAGAATAGAAGAGCTGATTGGATAGATATCGCATTAGAGTTAACAAAGAAAGAACAATCCCTTATTTATTCAACTCAAAAGCAATGGTTTGTTGTTCAGCAATACACCACTTACCAGATAAAAGAAAGTTGGCTCAGTGGCAACGAGAGGCAGAGCAGCTGCTGGCAGCTTATAAAGGGCCTCGAAAGAGGCCGAGTGGCTGCTGGCAGCTTATAAAGGGCCTTGAAAGAGGTAGAGTGGCTGCTGGCAGCTTATAAAGGGCCTTGAAAGAGGCCGAGTGGCTGCTGGCAGCCATTCCGAAGAAGGCACAACAGAATGATTTATTTTTCTGAGTCGAATAAAATCGAAAATCGCTCACCGGATGAGGCAGGTTGGCTCAGACGAATCGCCAGGTGCCGTGGCAAGGAGAGGGGCGGCCGCCACTGGCACTGTACGCGCTACAGTGCTCCCCACAATGCTCTCTATAGTGCTTGCTACAGTGCCCGCTGCTGCGGCTGTGTATGCGGCATCTGGCAGCTGCTCCTCGTCGCTTCCTTGCTCCCAGTCTTCCCAGAGGCCTGGTGCTGTGCTAGAGGCGCCACCAAAGTGATCGCCAAACAGCTGAAACATATTAGGGTTTGGGGGGCCACGGCACGATGGAAACAGGAAAACATACATCGAATTAAGGAGAGGAAAGGAAACTTCACAAGGGCACGGCAAACAGAGACACTCACCAGGAGCTTGAGAATGTGCAGGGCGCTCATGTAGCACTTCCGCCTCGTGCTGTCATCCGCTGCACGCGGCAGTGCTTGGCTCTGAAAGACTGACATGAGGGCACTGCGCACAGAACGAGGATGAGGGGAGGGTACAGGAGATAATATTTTTTTCCCGCTCAATATTCGAGGCAGGGCTTGGCTCTGAAAGACTGACATGAGGGCACTGCGGAAGGATGCAGGCGGGATGGAGAGGGGGGAAGAGGGAGAAGAGAGTGTGGCCAATTAGTAAGGGGGGCGACATGGGCACTGCGGAAGGATGAGAACGAGGGGGGCGTTCCGAAGGAGAGAGGGAGAGGAGGTCGGGTGTTGTTGACAAGAGAGAAAAGTACCGGTGTGGTTTTTGGAGGAGTGTAGGAGCGGACGGTAGAGAGCAAAGAGAAGTAGAAGCAGGCCGGGACGTGTACACCTATAAACCAATCAGACTACACATGCCCTGAAATGCTGCGTAATCCCTAGGGGATCAAGGGCAATCCCAAGGCAATGTCCAATTGGTGGGTTGGAGATTGCTTGGTGATCACATTTGGGTTTGGTTGGGATGTGGGTGTGTGTACACCCAACCAAACACAGAGTGCAATCTACACTACGCTAGGATATAAACGTACAAGTACAGAAGTTGAGATCGAGGTCTAGCTCAAGTACAAGTACAAAAGTTGAGATCGAGGTCTAGCTCTAACAGATCATGCATTCATTTGGGCAGACAACATGATTTGAAAGGTCACCTGAAACCATTGGACTGGAGAAAGCTCGCTCGGAAGCGAATGGTGGCAGGCGAGGGCTGGCGGTTGACAGGCAGCAATAGCCCGTCCAGCACCTGGTGGTGGGTGGGATGCATGGAGGCACATGGGTAGACGCATACGGCAGACAGATGGATGACAGCATGGGTCATTAGGTGGTGGCAGGCGAGGGCTGGCGGTTGACAGGCAGCAATAGCCCGTCCAGCACCTGGTGGTGGGTGGTGGGATGCATCATGCATGGAGGCACATGGGCACAAGGGGCAGATGGGATGGGTGGATGGAAAGATGATGGAATGGGGCGCTGGATGCATGGGAGAATTATGGGTAACGGATGGGAGCTTGGAACAGTGAGCAAGAAACGAAGTATGATGATTACCTGCAGCAGCGTGTCTGGCCATTGCTCTAAACCCTGAAACCCCACCCCAATCACCTGCAGTAGCGTGCCTGGCAGTCGCGCTAAACCCTTAAACCCCAAAACCGCTACACCCTCAAACAAGGAAATCCTAATCACCTGCAGCGTATAAACAAGGCGCGGCGAGGGGCGCAGGAGATGCGTCAGAATGGTTGCAGCCTCGGCTGCTGATGGCGCTGACTGGATGCTCTGCAGGGGGAGTCACAGTCAGTCAGGTGTGAGGGAGAGAACACGAAAGAGGTAGACGACGAGAGAGTATGAGATCTAGGGCGGGTGCAGGGAGAGGGTACATAGGAGAGACAGGTCATTGTGACCAGGTGTATGTGTGCTGTGGTGATGCATGCGGCTGTCCATGACACATAGGCCTATGCGGATGCAGGTGTAGTAGCGACCTGGGCAGAATCAGAACCGGCCGACCAAGAATTCAATTTTCACAACTGCGCGCGACAAGAGATAAAGAGCTCCTGCGAATCACGACTACAAAATGATTCTCAAACACTGACAAGGATTGAACACACGTGTGCGTGCGACTGACTGACTGACCACGAAATCGTCAAGAATGGCGCGGTGTGTGGGCAGCAGCATGAGGAGCTCGTCCGCTGCCTGATGTGCAGAGAGGCAGGGGAGAGGGATGGGAAGCAGGGGAAGGAAGTGGGGTGGCTTTAAACATGAGCATCGTTTTGGATACTAACTCGAATACATTGCGTTTTGAATTCAGTCAGGTCTTGGTCGAGTCGAGTCAACACACAGCCTGCTCTACTCCGTTCACATTTGAAAAATGTTCAAGCGGCACAAGGCAGACGAACCTGCTGCACTTGATGGTTGGCAGACTGAAGCAGTCGGAAGAGAGTACCGTACACCTGCCAGCCACGCAAGGAAACAGTTCCCAACTCAGGAAATTCCAGCCGGTTTTTTCGTCAATTGAAAGTCGAATCGGCTAAAAAAGCAGCTGGAAGGGAGTGCCGTACACCTGCCATGCAGGGAGACGATTCCCCAACAACAAACAACAGAGCCGGCGGGCTGGTTCAATCATTCAAGAGCCAATTAATCACAAGATCAAACATCTTTGAATGAAGGCGTGAGGGAAGAAAAGTGACATTGAACATGAAACAACAAGGATTATCACAAGCTTGGGAACCCTCGTCCGCCCCGCAGCCCTGCCACTCCGCTCTCCCCTTCCCCTCTCCTCGCTCAGATCCATCCTCCTTCCTTCCGCCGACCCCATTCCCCGCAAACCCAAACCCACCTCCCCCTGTCGTGCCATGAGCACTCCCGGAAGCTCTGCCTCCCCTCCCTCCCCTTGCTGCCTGCTGCGAGGCCGGGGATTCAGCTGGAAAGAGAGGAGAGGAGGCATGGGGGGAGGCATCGGAAAGGAGAGGAGCAAGGGTGAAGGACAAGGAGCAGAAGGAAACGAAGATAGAAGGCATGCAATCACATTTAAGAGCACCTCCGTTACAGTCACACACGGACCATGGCAGAAGGCAATCCTCTAGGCAGCTCAGGAATAGCCTAAGAGGGCATCCGTTACAGTCACACACCTACAATCATTGTAACTGAACCACACACCATGACAGAAGCAATGAGTCGCCGCCCGTCCGCGATCCCGCATTGCCGGAGCACGAGCCAATCAGAGAGCAGCTCGTGACCATCCAATAGCAGCCGCACACGCGCCAAGTCACACTCGAGCTTGTGGGCCACCTGGCAAGTCAAGGCAGGTCAACGCAAGTCAGGGCAATAGTTTCAGCAAGCTGAGAGAAAGAGGGGCAACAGGAAAAGAACAGTGCAAACGGTTCCATCAAAATAATATATATATATACATATATATACATATATATAGATATATATACATATATATACATATATATTAAAAATATTAAACAAACAGACGTTTATGTATGCACATGTATGTTGTAACCCACCTTGAGTCGCAGCAAGCGCAGGTACTCGTTTGCATGCGTGTGAACGAAGAAGTTCACGTGCTTGCTGTGTGCCACTGTCACCTGCTTGATGGCAGGGATGGGATGCGGTGGGATGGAATGGGATGGAATGTGATGGGATGGGGTGGGGCTTAAACAAGCTTAATATGCTTGCTGTGCGCCACTGTCAACTGCTCGCCCAAAGTTTTCAGAAAACAAGAACAATTCAGAAACGCAGGACCGTTAACAAGGGATCTGAAAGCAGCATGCGTATCAAATAAAGAACGGAAGCTACCACTCTTGTTACACGAGTCTGCGTATGTGCTCACATGCGCACATGCGCACACACACAAATACACTGACGTATCTCCTGTTACTGCACTACCGACATTTCAAAGTCATCACCAAGAACTCAACAAAATAATCTCACACCTCCACCTGAAACGGCCTGCCTCGGATCTCACCTGCACCTGAAACGGCCTGCCTCAAAACTCATCTCCACCTGAAAAGCCCTGCCTCAGAATTAACCTCCACCTGAAACAACCTGCCTCATATCTGACCTCCACTTGAGACGGCCTCACTCAGATCTCATCTCACCTCCACCTGAAACGGCCTGCCTCAGATCTCACCTCCACCTGAAACGGCCTGCCTCAGATCTCACCTCCACCTGAAACGGCCTGCCTCGGATCTCACCTCCACCTGAAACGGCCTGCCTCGGATCTCACCTCCACCTGAAACGGCCTGCCTCGGATCTCACCTCCACCTGAAACGGCCTGCCTCGGATCTCACCTCCACCTGAAACGGCCTGCCTCGGATCTCACCTCCACCTGAAACGGCCTGCCTCGGATCTCACCTCCACCTGAAACGGCCTGCCTCGGATCTCACCTCCACTTGAAACGGCCTGCCTCGGATCTCTCCTCCACCTGAAACGGCCTGCCTCAGATCTCACCTCCACCTGAAACGGCCTGCCTCAGATCTCACCTCCACCTGAAACGGCCTGCCTCGGATCTCACCTCCACCTGAAACGGCCTGCCTCAGATCTCACCTCCACCTGAAACGGCCTGCCTCGGATCTCACCTCCACCTGAAACGGCCTGCCCTGGTAGGAGGCACCATGGGGCGGCACTTTGCGCGGGCAGGAGGCCTCACAGCGCGTGAGGAATTGCTGGGAGGGGAAGTGGGGGAGAGGGGCATGGGGCATGGAGGAGGTGATGATGCAATGGGAGGAGAACAGTGGTTCTGACCGCCTGCCTGATAGAATGTACCATGAGTGGACCTCTTGGTAGAAGAGCAGTGCATGTGGTCCGGTCCGAGATGTAACTTGTGCGTGAGCATGTGTATGAAAGGTGTGTCTTTTCTTGCACACTTGCGAGTTGTTCAGCCATTCTAACTTACCCAACGCAACGTTTGCTGCCCTCGCACTTAGTGTCAAGAGCAAGAGGCAGTGTGTGCCTTGAGATGTCTCAAGACGAACTTACTGTCAAGAGCAAGAGACAGCGTTGTGCTTGCTCCTCTGCTGACGCCTGCCCTTCCAAACTGCTGCCACCCTTGCTGCCCCTGCCACCCTTACCACCCCTGCCTTCGCCATTCATCTCCCCACTCCCTGCGACCCCGCCCTCCCTCTCCTTCTCCCTCGCTTCCAAGCCACCCTCGTCCTCCTGTCCGGCCATTGCCACATCACCACCCCCATCCCTTGCATCACCCGTCCTCTCCCCACCATCACTCTCCTCCGCACTCGTTTCCATGGGCAGAGCATCCCTCCCAGTTGGTGGCGTCACTCCTCCTGCGCTTCTCCCTTCCACGGTCACGTTATGCCCCCCCAACGTCTGCCCGTTATGCCCCGCACTTGTCCCTCCCTCCAGCTGCTGCATCGCAGCAGCCAGGCGCCGCATGCACTCGCCTATGAAGCTCTGCCGCACCGCTACCAGCTTGGCCTGGAGAATAGGAGAAGTTGGGCAGGAAGGAAGGGGTAAGGGGAAAGTGGGGTTGGTGGGGAGGAAGGGAGGGGAGAGCATGCACTCGCCTATGAAGCTCTGCCGCACCGCCACCAGCTTGGCCTGATGGGGGTGAAGTGGGGGCGGTAGAGACAGGGGGTTGGGAAGTAGGGAAGGAGAGGGGGCAATAGGTTGATGATGCACACGTCATTTGCTACCACTGCCAGCAGCAAGGCGCCGCATGCACTCGCTTATGAGGCTCTGCCGCACCGCCACTAGCTTGGCCTGAAGAATAGAAGAAGTTGGGCAGGAAGGAACGGGGGAAGGGGGGTTTGGAGGGGAGGAAGGGAGGAAGGGAGGAAGGGAGGAAGGGAGGAAGGGAGGAAGGGAGGAAGGGAGGAAGGGAGGAAGGGAGGAAGGGAGGAAGGGAGGAAGGGAGGAAGGGAGGAAGGGAGGAAGGGAGGAAGGGAGGAAGGGAGGAAGGGAGGAAGGGAGGGAGGGAGGAAGGGAGGAAGGGAGGAAGGGAGGAAGGGAGGAAGGGAGGAAGGGAGGAAGGGAGGAAGGGAGGAAGGGAGGAAGGGAGGAAGGGAGGAAGGGAGGAAGGGAGGAAGGGAGGAAGGGAGGAAGGGAGGAAGGGAGGAAGGGAGGAAGGGAGGAAGGGAGGAAGGGAGGAAGGGAGGAAGGGAGGAAGGGAGGAAGGGAGGAAGGGAGGAAGGGAGGAAGGGAGGAAGGGAGGAAGGGAGGGAGAGCATGCACTCGCCTATGAAGCTCTGCCGCACCGCCACCATGCGCATGACAAGGTCTGCTCTGCAGTACCATGAAGAGCACAAGGGATCAATGCACTACTCATGCTGTCCCTCTGGTGACACCTGTTGCACAAGGCTTGAATGTAGCTCCCTGAGCAGCTGGATGCTCAGCTGGATGCTCAGCTGGAGGCTGATAGATGGCGGCAGCGGGGCAGCGGGGCAGCACACGGAGCCATACCCTAGGGCGTGGGGCAGAGGGCAGCACCCTTTTCTGCGGCGACAAGGGACGAGTGCCGGTCCCTGAGCAGCTGAATGCAGGGCGGCCAGATGGCAGGGGAGGGGCAGCAGAAAGGCAGCACAAGAAGCCCTGTGGCCCCTACCTACCTTTTCTGGAGTGACAAGGGACGAGTGTAGGTCCCTAAGTTGCTGGATGCAGGGCTGCCAGGTGGCAGGGGAGGGGCAGCGCAGGGCCAGCGACCACACGAGCTCCACTCCCCTCACCTCGCACACACCCCCCGCCACTGCCACATGCACGCCCTCTCTCGCGACACTGCGGCACCTACCTTTTCTGGGGCGACAAGCGAGGAGTGCAGGTCCCTTAATAGCTGGATGCAGGGTTGCCAGATGGCGGGGGAGGGGCAGCGCAGAGCCAGCAACCACACGAGCTCCACTCCCTTCAGCCCGCCCACATCCCCCGCCACTGCCACCTGCACGCCCTCCCCTGCTGCTGCTCCCCCTGCTACTGCTCCTGCTCCCACTGGGAGTGCTGCTGCTGGTGCCAGCAATCCTCCTGGTGCTGGTGTTGCTCCCGGTGGTGCTGGGGTGACTGCGAGCACGCCTGATGCTGTGTTGACGCTGATGAAAATACGATGGAACAGCCTGGTGAGGAGAGAAGGTGCGAGAGAATGAGAAAGGGAAACCAACGGGGAAATGAACAGAGGAAGGGGTGAGTTAGTGGGAGAGGGCGAGGGGCAGAACGGAGGGAGAGGAACAGGGTTGATGGGATAGTAGTAAAAAATAAGTTCTGAAGGGATAGTAGGGTTGGGGAAAAAAGGTGAGGGATTAGTTTGAACTTTAAAGGGATGGGGCTGCTTAAGGTTAAAGGACGAGGCTGAGGGGACGCAACCTCCAACCTACAGTAGTTCACGGCATTGGCAAGCCCACCCACCTCCAAGCCACAGGCGAGAACTGCTCCGGAGGCAGCTGCGTCAACCAATCCAAGAGCGCCACCTGTCCCGTCGAGCTCACGGCCCCTCCCACCACCCCGACCCCTGTGCCCACACTCCCCACCTCCCCTATCCGCCCACCCCCCTCTCCTCTCCACTCCCCCCCCTCCCTCCCCTCCACTGCGTCAGACAGCCACGTCAGCGCCAGCTGGCGGTCATCAGGGCATGCTGGGTGCTCCACTAACTCGGTCCAAATCACCCGCAGCCCCTCTGGCTGTAGCTCCATGCCGCCTGCCTGCAGGATGGTAGAGGTTTAGGGTGTAGAAAGGGGTTTGGAATGGTGTGCTGAGAAATCAGGCACGGGTCCTTGACGAGCTGGGAAGACATGCTGGGTGTTCCACTAACTCGGTCCAAATCACCCCAGCCCCTCTGTCTGTAGCTCCATGCTGCCTGCCAGGAGGTTGGTAAGGGTTAAAGAAGGGTTTAGAAAGGGTTAAAGAGGGGTTTGAGAAAGGTTCAGAAGGGGTTTGAACAGGGGTTTGTGAGGGCTTTAACAGGGGTTTACGAAGGGTTCAGGAAGGATGCTGAGAAGGCGGGTGTGGTGTGGTGTGGGTGCTCCACTACCTCAGTCCATATCACCCACAGCCCCTCTAACTGTAGCTCCATTCCATGCCACTCAAGGTCTGGAAATTAAGGTTTTAAGAATCAAAGCGGGGTTTAGGAAGAGTGGTGTGTTGAGAAAGCAGGCGCGGGAGCTTGAGGCGTCACATAGGAAGGAAGGGATGCGGCGCACTCAGTCCACCCATGTTGGGAAGAATGTGCGGCAACAAAAGGGCAAAAAAGGGAGGAGAAGAAGAAACAACTCTAGAGCGACGAAAGGATGACGAAAAGAAGAGGGGGAGCAAGCAAGCACCTGGAGCGCCCAGAGGAGGAAGGAGAGGCGGGCGGTGATGTTGTCGCGGTGGGAGTGTCTGCCATCCACCAACGTGCACTGCTCCAACTGCCGCTGCAGCTGCACGTGCTGCTGCTGCTGCTGCTGCTGCTGCTGCCCTTGCTCCTTCTGCTCCTGCTGCAGCCGCTGCCTCTGCTGCCCTTGCTGCTGCTGCCCTTGCGGTTCATCACAGTCCATAGTGGGCAACGATCGCTCTGCCGTCGTATCCCCACCGCTGCATTCCTGCCTCACCTCCTCCTCCTCCTCCTCCTGCTCCACCACGCCATGCATGGGACTGCCGTCACTGCTGGGTAAGACGCTGGCATCTGAAACTGGTAGTGGGCTGCTGCTGCTGCTGGGTGGAACGGGGCTGACTGGAAGAGGTTTGCTTGGAGCAGTCATGGGCTGTGGTTGGTGGGGGGAGGCAGAGCGTGCGGAGGCGAACAGGGAGCGGGCCAGACCCTTGTAGGTCTGCAGACTGCCCAGTACCTGATGGAAGGGTTTATTGGGGTGTGTGGGGGGAGTTGGGGGAGGGGGAAGGGAAGAAGGCAGGAGAGGAGAGAGGAAGCTTTGAAAAAACTCTGAAAACACCAACAATAAGTGGAGCGACAGAACTTTGGATTGAGCCAAAAGTTATCATGGGAGGTAGGAGGTGTGCAGGCTTTTGAGGTGCCTCAAAGGTTTAGAATCCTCAGAAACCACTTGGAGGTGTGTAGGCTGCCCAGAGCTTGTTACGAGGAGGGAGTAGAAGAGCTGCAGGGAAGGAAAGCGGAACGGAGACGTGCATAGGAAAGGGTGTTGCCATCCCATACATATGCTGCGCTATGCTGTGCTGTGTTCATTCTGCTAAAGGCATACCATACCATGTTACTTACATGGTACTCCCACCACCACGTTACAGGGTCACCTAGTGTCGCACCTCAAAACATAATATGTTACACGGTCTGCTTGCACCACCATGTTACAAAATTACGTGGTGCAACGCACCTCATCCAACATCAGCACTCATCAGCACTCCGTGTTACGAGCGCTAGCTAGCTAGGATGAGTGAGTATATGCACACGGAATAGCACAATCTTACAGTGTACTCGAGCTCATGGTTTGTATTCAATGACTGGAGCTGCGCCTGCAGCATCTGCTGCTCCTGCAACACCCAGTACATTCAAACAGAGATGGCAAGATGAGATGTATTTGCGGCACCTCAGATTAACACTGGCATCGCAGGATGCTCTAGCATGCCACACAAAGACCAGCACAATGTCACGTGTGCCATGCGCAATGATCTTCACTTTTGAGGCGCCTCAAAAGACCAGCACAATGTCTGTCATGTGTGCTGTGCACAATATTCTTCACTTTTGCGGCGCCTTAAAAGACCAGCACAATGCCATGTGTGCCGCACTAGATTGGCACACATGACATTTCGCACAATCTCGTGCGAAACCAAAACACGGAAATGTTTTTTAGTCGACTAAAAAACGAGCCGTGGCCCGTGCGTGCACAATCTCGTGCGAAACCAAAACACGAAAACAATGGGCAAAGAAGGGAGCGGGATGGAAGGAGCAGGGAGGGCAGGTGGAGAAGGGGGGGGAGAAGAAGGATGGTAGAGTTAGAAGAGGGGGGGAAGAGCGGGTGCATAAAGTGGGAGGGAGCAGAGAAGCATCTTGGTGGGTGGAATGCTGTTGGGGTAGGTCGAGAATTGATTTCTCGCAGATATAGAAAGGGGAAAGTGAAGGTCTAAGGAGGAGGGAGAGAGAAGTGAAGCACCTCAGCGAGTGGAGCGCTGTTGGAGTACAGAGCAAGGTTCAAAAATACGGTTTTCGTAAAAAACGGTCCGTTTTTTACGGTAATTTTCCAAAAAAACTGCGTTTTTTTGTTAGAGAACTGTTGTCCCCAACAAAAAAAGGGAAAAACAAGGTCGAATACATTTTCAATCATGCCCACAAGCACACACATGCAAGGAGGGGTTCGTCCTCTTCATCCTGGTACCTTTCGCCATCAATTTGGTCCCAGAAATCGGCCGATTTTTTCTTCAAACGAAACCACCGTCTGGAACCTTTTTAACCGTTTTTTACGGTCGTTTTTTACTGCCGTTTTTTACGGTAAATTTTCAAAAAAACGACGTTTTTTTAAACCTTGGTACAGAGCAATGGTCATCCGCAAATATAGAAAACGGAAATGCAGGAGTGCAAAGGTGTGAGAGCGGCACCTCGGCAGGTGGAGCGTGTTCGAGTGAGGTGCAGAGAGACAATCTCTTGAATATACAGAACCGTAAACGAAGGAGTGCAAGGTGGTGAGAGCAGCACCTCAGCAGGTGGAGCGGGGTTGGGTTGCAAAGAGATGATCTCCCGCAGCAGCTGCAGGGCTGGAATGACACTCTCCTCCCGCGAGATGGCCTGCAGACAGCGCTGCATGTACTCCTGAGAAGGGGAGAAAAGGGAGAGATTTTGAGGCAGGTTTTCAAGCAAAGCCTACATACCACAAAAGGAAATAAATAAATAAATATTTAAAAACAAAAACAAAAAAAACAAAAAACATCAGAGACAAAGTCTCACCTCTTTATTAGCACACCCAACAGAAGCATAGTGGCCGAGCACCTCCGTGAGGGCCTTTGATTCAAGCACGTTCACTGACGCAACATCTGCTGCTGCTGCCAACGCTGCTGCCGAAGCTGGTGCTGACGCTGCTGATGCTGAAGCTGATCCAGTTGAGACTGCATGTGTGTGGGGTGGGTCGAACACGAGCGTCCAGAGCAGCTGGAGCAGCCTGCAGGGAGGGTGAAATGGGACGCGGCCTAGAGATGAACCTAAGACCACTTAGGGCGTATCTCTGGTTCCGGTCATGAGCACTGTTCCGGGCATGCGCGATTTGCGGATGACCCAAACAACATAAAACGCCACTTTGGGTTTAGGGAACGCATGCGACCCCCAAATTGCCGCGTAGGTTTTTGCGCCAAAATCACGCCCGCCACGGCAGTCGCGTCCAATGGAGGGTTGCCAAAACAGTTCGACAGATGATTAGCGACAACACCCACGCAAGACCACGCGACACCCACCGAACAAAACACAATCGTAATAATTCCCGGCCTACCGTAATAAGGGTACATTCCTGCGGGGACACTTGTGTCTCAATCCCCGATTTCCCGAGTCGCGCCTGTAAATTTGCCAAATGTTGTGTCACAAACAACCAATGTATCGCGACTCTAGGCGACCAGGCGAGATGTACAGTTGTGCGCATTTGTTTGGGTGACACAAATGACTGTACGTCCCTTTTTTCAACCGCTTGGCTGGGGTGTGGTTTCGACGAGCGGGATTTTTTCCCGCACGAAATTGGCATTGCAGGCTGTCCAGGTGCATTGACATTTCGAGCCGCGTGCGAATTTTTAACATTGACGAGTCGGATTACAATTCGTCAGCGACGTCAGCGCGTTTCACGCTGACCAATAAAAAATACAGTAATGGTCGCGGAAATGCGACTCGCAATTGGGACACACTACAGTTTATGCTGTTTTTGTGTGTCACAAAGCGATTGAGACATTTGTGTCTCCACAGGAATGCACCCTAAGTCCCCAAATGTTGGGAGGGCGACGCGGGAAATGTCAGGCACATCGAGGTTAGGGGGGTCAATTTGCCGAGTGGTTGGGTGCAGAGGTGTAGGGCGTGGGACATTGCCCACTTGTGACACTCGACTGACGACCGCCTAAGAGATGGCAGTAAAACCAGAATCGTACGATCAGGTGATTGGTTGGGCCTGGGTCGTGCACGTCAGTCGCCCAACACCTGCACACTGACCCAAAGCTGGGGCTGCGCGCGGCTCGGCAGCCCACTTCGGGTCATGCGCAATTTCCGGATGCCCGGAACAGTGCTCATGACCCGAACCCTGAGATACGCCCTTACATCTCAAAACTGCATCCCGGAAAGACCTGGACCAAAAAGAAGAGAGCTTTCTAAATAATTTTCCAGACAATGCTGAACCTACAATGCTCCGGCTGGAGTTTCACGCACTCAGCTCAGCTGCATGTGATACTCTGTGGAATGACAAGAAAGGAAAGTACGGTAATAAACCAAGGACACACCTGCACCTAACGAAACTGGAGTTACCCTACAGACCTAACGTTTAAAGTATAGAACTGCAGAGACCAGTTCAGGAGTTCACTCCTTGTGCTTCTTGCATTCCTTAAAGCCAGGATCTCAAGTAGTTCAATTGTTTTGCAGTTGGTGAGGGGAGATGGGCTGCGATTGGTTAGCGAGGTGAACAATCTGACGAGGTGTAAAGCGAGGGGTGCGAAGTAAAGACAAATCGCAAGTTCAGTCCGAACCAAGCAAGGCTCGGAAACTGGTTCGGTGACGAAGCTCCAATGCCTGCAATTTCTCTTCACACACAACAATCTCATGTACCAGCAAAATGTTTTGCATTTGCTCTAGGGGCAAAATCGTGGGTGTGCCGCACGCTCACTTTCCTAACCAGCCAGTCAATTCGCCTACAAAAATAGGGTAACAAGCGCTGCAAGTGTTTTGCAATTGAAGGCCAATTCTCTTACTTGAGATCCTGGCTTTAACACATACGCGCTCGCCCTCCAAGTTCCCACCCTAATCCTGTGCGAGCTACACCACGCCTCCCCGCATCATGCGCGACTGGACCATCACATTCGTCATCGTGGTCGACATGTCCGCCAGCTCAGCAGCCAGCGTGCGCTTCTTCTCCCCACCGGACATATCCGGATCCGTCATGCATGTGTTCGCTACCGATATAAAGTCCTCCGACATTCTAGGCCGGCGTGGGCTATCACCTCCTAGCCTCTCCTCCCCCTCCTCGTTGTCCTCTTCGCCGTCAGCCCCTGTGTGGGATTCGGGCCCCTCTCTACCGCCTCTGCTGCTATCTCCTGGCGCCTGGTTGCTCCGCGATTTGCGGTTGGAGCGAATGACGGGCGGGCCTAGATCCAGCTCCGCGGCTCCGTCACAACCGTCGTGAATCTGCCAGGGAAGGGATAGGTAAGGGATTTGCACGAGAGAAGAGGTTGGCAGGAGAGTGAGCCCGAGATGTGCAAGCTGCATGCGGCACGAATCGTGCGTGCGGCACGGATCGTGCGTGCTATGTGGATGGTGCGTGCGACACGGATCGTGTATGCTACGTGAATGGTGTTTGCGACATGGATGGTGCGTGCGACATGGATGGCGTGTTCAGACAGAGTGCGACAGAGTCTGGACAATCGTATCACCTCAAACTCTCGGAAATCAAGATTTCGTGGCCCTGGAAAGCCCGCAAAGTGCAGCACAGTTTCGCAGGCGACCTGAAGCGGGCTTCGAGATTCTCTTTCAGCTTAAAGAACGTGTTTTCTACTACTAGTCACGTCTTGACGTGTACCACAGAACGCGTCGTGACTAGATACCATATGAACGATCCTAATCTTTCGCACGCTGTGCTTCTCACGCCTGTGAGTCGCAGAAATGTCGTCTCGTCTCACCTCCGCCATAAGTCGCAGAAACCCGTCTCGTTGCGGAATGCCCGCGCCGCCAGCGCGCCCAGTCAGCATCATCGCCGCCGCCGTCGCCGCCATCCCAGCGCGCGCGTCGTCTTCAGCGGAGTTTCCGCCGCGACTCGCGCGAAGTGGCGGCACCGCGTCCTGCTCCTCCTCGTCACCAGCAGCCATCGCCGCGCCGGCGGCAGCGGCGGAGCCCGCGACTGCGTGACCCTTGCCGTCCTGTAAAGGCGGAAACGCGCATCGATCCGAGTCAGCGCCGCAACTACCGCCGCCTCTAGCGGCGCCGCCGACAGTCCTCGTCGAAAAGTCCAACGTCGGCGTTCGCGGTCGACTCCCCTTACCGTCACCGCCGCTACCATGAGCCCCACCCGCAACCGTCACGGCTTCCGCGCTATTCACGGGGACGACGTGGTAGGTGCTGCCGGGTTCGAGAACCTTATCCGCGGGGACGAGGGCGCGACGCGCGCCGACGTGCAGCTGGAGCTGGTGGGCAGGATATTGGCGCAGCACGGAGGCGGCTGTAAGATCCCCGGGTTGCTCAAAGAGCTCCAAAGAATCGTCTGGGAGGAAGACGACGACGGATGAGAAGGCCATCGCTGTGGGTATGAGCGCCGGCGGCGGCGCTGCGATTCACGCGGTGACAAGCGCGCCGGTTAGTGACCGGGGTGAGAGGGAGCGAGAGGATGTGTCAGCTGGTGATAGTAGTGCTGCTGGGATTGACGACAGGTGGGCGACGTGGGGTAGTGTTTTTTTTGGCGGAGAGAAGAGTTGGTAAACCAGCTCTATGACGAGGTTGAGTTCGTCGTACCGCCCAGTGGCCACACGCACAGGCTGGAATTATGGCTTGGAATCGCCTCAGAGTTGGTGTTACGGAAGGAAGGCGCAATGCAGCGAGGTGATGCTACAGAGTTCGTCAGCGAGGAAGAGAGGTACGTGAAGCACTTCCGATCGAAGAGCGTGACAAAGCAGCACGAGTTGGATTTGCAGATGTCGAACCAGCTTTGAAGTAGGCTGGCTGACAGGGTGGAAGTGTTGGATGTAGGACCGTGTCGGTGGGGGAAAGGGATTTGGGATGAAATCAAGAGGGAGCGGTATGGGGCACAGATGAATCTTGCCAAATTTGCTACACTTTCCTCTGGTTGTGAGGACCGGAGGGACGGTGGAAATGTGAAACTGGTGTTTTGCTGCCTGACACTTCCGAGCAGGAATGAGGGAGCGACGCGGTACGGGAAATTACGAGTCGCGTCTGGAGTGAATATTGCCTGCCATTGAGTTTATGTAGAGCAGGGGAGCAACCAATTGACACATTCCGCTTGTCTTGTTCAATTCCCCTGGCAGTGAAGGCAACTCGTAGTTGCGCCAAGTGATGCAAACAATACACCGAGCGGCATTTGATTTGCTTTCTGTGCAAAAGTCGGGTGAAAAAACACGACCCGGAAGCATTTGCACAGTAACCAACTGAAGTCACGCGGCAGACGCGGAAACGCGTTGGAGCTTGAATTGCAAGGAAGGCAGAGGTGAGGGGACCAGACCAGAAAAGACGAGCTGAAGGTCCATATCACACAAGGTCGTCTCTTAGTTTGACCTGAACAATACACACCTCCAAAACACTCTTCAGTAACAGCGTTTTTTAACAGATTGTATATATTTAATCGATGGAGTCTCTGGTGAAAGGCTGGGTTGGGGATTTAAGTGGGAGAGGGGGGTGGAAGTTCCATAGGCAACCAGAGCCAGAACCTATTGGCTATTGTAAGGGCAGTTTCACTTGATGTACCTTCTAATCGATTAGATTCGAAATTCTAGCCTTGCGGTGAGACCTGGTGTGCGTTGGTCGAGATGGTACTGATTAGTGCGGCGAGGATCTAAACCGTAACGCTTTGTCGGTTCGGCTTCGCTCAGCTGGTCAGTTTCGAAATGTTCTGGACCTCCCTCCCTCCCTCCCATCTTCCGAAACGGGCTACAGTTGAGCATTCCGAAATTCCACGCTAGCAGTCCTTATCAAACTGGGTGGCAGAATGGCAACGCTCAGACTCGGCACGATTTTCGGTTTTCAAGGCAGCTTTCAAAACTGCCACAAGGATCGTATGGTTGAGGTGGCTTGATCGTGGCCTCATATTGTCGTAACAAAATAGACCAATGGTCTGCTGTTTGCTGGATCTCCAGTTGAGTATGTCTTGTGAGGAGAGTTCCGGTTTCAATGCAATGCAACATTTCAATCAATGCAATGGAAGTGTTTGGTACAGTGTCGAAGTATATGGCCCAAGCAGTTCTGATCTGCCAAGCTGAAAGTGGTTCCGACTTGGTCGATTTGGAGATTGACTGGACTGGGATACAAGGCATCCACGCTATGCGACACAACACCCTTCCATATACGCTGTTAAGAGGCTCTACATGTCACCTACGCTATAGGCTGTATAACACCTAGAAAACATCAAAACCGATCGTATGCCATTGTTTCAAGAATAACACATATAAGTACCTACTGGCTGAATGAGGCTCAATAGGGCGCCTTTGCTGACCTAACGGGTAAAAATACTATAGTCTCATGCGAATTGTCACAAAAATATTCAAAACTGCAAAGATTATGGCGATATCGAGTGGGTACAGTGTATAATATATCGGGCAAATACTATACCATGATGAAATTTCTATATTATACAGCTAATGAAATATATATCAATCTTCATTTTGTTTTCTCAACAACGTCATTTTTTTTATGAAGTTTGATACCTTTGTTATATTTTTCATAGAAAAAACCGATAGATGATAATTTAGGATCAGAGGGTATATACGTTATGATAATATGTTTCGTTACAATGAGAAACATTACTATATGTTGTCAACTTAGCGTGATGTTTGTTTTGAAAGGATGTAAGTTTATACCCAATGGAACAGCACGTCCAAAAACGAAGATTGGAGGGTAAGAAGACGGCCCATGTTGGGATTCCCGCCAGGACCCCTTGGCGAGTCGTTTGTAAGCATGGAAATTTTGGACAACGTTGCGAACCGCGATACCAATCCGCGCATCGACTTGGTGGTTACACGCCTAAACGCTACGTCACCCTTTTGTTTTCTGGCGTTTCGGATATTTTACCTAAATATTTTGCAAAGTCAGGTAGGCCGTCGAAGTTTCGAATTCAAAGAGCCCCGCGACTCTCATCAATTTTGCACTGGCGAGAACGTTCACGCACGCGTAGCGGGTAGTCCACAGTGCTGGTGCTGGTAGCGTGTCACACCCAAAAAATAGATGAAGGTAGGGTTTTTTGGACCTCCATCCAATCCTTCCTCAGCCTGCCCCACATCCCGTCGGGTTGCTCAATTCAACATTTCCTAGCCGCATGTGTCTGTATGTCGACGCGTGCGTCAGTGACTGGGCAGACTTGGAGAACCCAACACACCCATTCGTGGTTGACCGCACTGCATGGCTTGCCCTAGCGAGACAGAAATTGGCGAAATGCTCATCGCGCTCTGTTGCCGTCAACGCAATGCTGGAATGTGGAAGCCATGAAATGTTTGATGACGACCCAACGAAACAGATCCCAGAGGAATTCACGACGCCTTCCCAACCTTCGAATTTGTGTTTCCTGACCCTCTCTCCGTTGAGGGGTCCCTTGTTGGCAAGAAATATCGGGATTTAGGGCATAAACCTGGCAACACTGAATTATAAGAGGGTTCCACCGAGATGCTTAAGGTCATTCTGACACAGTTGCATAAGTCAGTAAGTCATTACTTAGGCAGCTGTGTGAATAACCACCCTGTAGAGTCGAGCGCGTGCGTCGAATTCGGCTCAGCTTGGTAGACTGGGTAAATGCATCCAGTCATTTCGGGCTGGTAGCTAAATATTGTGTATGGGAAGCGGAGCGGAGTGGACCGTCGCATGACTGGGCTACAAAACACCGAAATGGGATACAGCCACTAGAAAATAACAAACCAGCCCGCGTTTCCTCTCTGCTGTGGGGCTGGAGCTTGGATGGCGCGCGTCACATGAACGGTTCCATTTTCATTTCATTGCATGCAGGCACGATACCGTCCTAGCAGATCATCCTCAGTAGACACAACGCCAACTCCCTGCATCGCACGAGGAATCCCTCCCTACTCCCACCTTGTGGCTTCCATCGGTGGCATCCTCGCGAAATCGCCCCGCGGTCCCGAGTCATCCTCGTGTCTAAGGTTTCTCTGTGGCAACTATGCGCGGCCCTTTTCCCAGTGACAGATAGTAAGCTACCGAAAGGCTTAGACGCAACTCCTCCCGTGAAGTTACACACGCTCCTCTTCACCGTGCGTCAGGTTTACGAGATGTCGATTAGACCGGCCCGATAGTTGCATGCGCTCGTTTATCGCACTTATCGCCACTGACCATTTCACCCTTCTTCCCTCCGTTTGCTCGCACCACCAGAATAATACGCGGGAAGGGAGGGGGTTAGAACAGTCCGTGAGAGCAGCAGGAGGAATCATGGCTGTCGGCGGTGCAGGCGGGTTGGTGGCGACAGATTTTTCCATCTTCCCCGCTGCACAGAGCCACTATATTCCTGACCAGGGATTGCCAGGGGACTATGGCAGTGTTATCGGTCGAGGCAACGGTAACGGTAACGGTGACGGAAACGGAAACGGAAGCGACGGTTTTTCTACCGCCGTGGCTGGAGTTGCAGATTACCGTCGCGCTGGCGATGCAGGTGCTGAAATCCGGTCGCCAGGAGAGGGGAGGTTGTGGAAGCGACGGGCGGGCGACGAGCCGACGGCAGCGTCGCAAGCGAGCTTGGCGACGCCGTCGTCAGCGGAGCAGCTGTTCGCGTCCCCGTCGCCATCGAAGCGTCGCTCGCCGCTGCGACTCACGCCTAGTGTAATTCTTTCGGTCCTCAGCTGCTTAGAGAAAATAACGAGAATCTGAATATGCCGTTTCCGCGAATCCTGCAGTACTGCTCGAAGATTAACCACAGGCCCTTACAAGCGACCTCTTTCAATCCTCCCGCGTATCATCTCCCCTCGAACATACTCCAATGTTCATTTCGATTATTATGTTGGGGAGGTATTCAACAAATTCCGCTGTGGCTAAGATGTCTGCCTACAGCCCGCTAAGCCGTTTTTGGTGCATACGGTGCGGGCCGTGCTGCTTTTGGCCGTCGTAGCGAGTGCGCGGCCGTACGCGAAGTTGGGCATGTTATCTCACACCCACACAACCGTTGCACGCTGAGTTCTTATCTAAATAGGCTGAGTTTTGTATGCGAATGGTTCGCAGATCTACGACATCACCAGTAATCAACGACCAATTCTTCCCCTTCCCCCCCACCTCCCATCCCGCGCTCCCTCCCCCGCCAATTCCCCACCAGTCCGCCCCGGCGAAGTCG
The DNA here is from genome assembly GCA_947471745.1 of Closterium sp. Naga37s-1. Classification (NCBI taxonomy): domain Eukaryota; kingdom Viridiplantae; phylum Streptophyta; class Zygnematophyceae; order Desmidiales; family Closteriaceae; genus Closterium; species Closterium sp. Naga37s-1. Next base: position 276,862 of record CANJKZ010000738.1, read on the forward strand.
CGAGGCGGAGACCGTTTCATCCCAAACCGTGGCGCCATGGACCTGGGCGTTGCGCACTTTCACCTCGTCGACGAGCCGCGCTTGCCGCTCCAGGGGCAGGCGGGGCAGCTCGAGCTTTTCACCCCGCCCCCGCAGCAGCAGCAGCAGCAGCATCAACAGCAGCAGTCCCCGTCCGCAGCAGCATCGGCGGTGGTCTCGCCGCTTAAAGAGAATTATAAGAAGAAGCTAGCAGAAAGTTTCTTGTCGCCTAGCCCGGGAAAAAGCCCCTCTCATCGGGTCAAGAGCGCGGGGGGCGCGGGAAGATGCGGGGGAAGTGGCGGGGGGAGTATGTGCGGAAGCGGAAGCGCAAGCGGCAGGGGTGCTGGCGGAGCGGGGTTAGGTAGTGAAGACTCGGGGGAGGGTTCCCCGGTTGGGCGGAAGATCTTTGCGTTTTTCGGTTCGGATTCGGGCGGCGGCAGCAGCACCAGCTTGCTCACGGAACGCGCGACGAATCTTCCACTTCTGGGTCCCGTGCTTCTCCCCGAGTCGCCCTCCAGCACACTGGCGAGGAGATTAAGACAAATATCCCTCGTGAGTATCGGGCGGCTGATTCTATATCCGTCATCGATCCGTCTGTCAGTCAGTATGTCTGTCAGTCGCGTGCATTCCGCCCGCCCTTCGTTTTCCCCGATCTCTCTAACACTGTTTTTCAAACTGTGAGTTTGAGACGTCTCAATGTTTTGACCCGTTGCTCTTCGATTCCATCTCTCCGCCATCATCGTTTCCTCCTTCTGTTCGTCATTCGCCAACTCCGTGTCCTTGCGTCTCCCCCATCTCTCCCATCTCTCGCGTATCCCCTCCCCCCAACCTCTCTCCCACTTCCCACCCCTCTCCCCGCTTCCCCCTCTCCCCCTGCCCCTCCCCTCCCGGCAGGCGTCGGAGCGCATACTCGACGCGCCGGAGATAGTCGACGACTACTATCTCAACCTGCTCGACTGGTCGTCGCAGAATCAGATCGCCGTCGCGCTCGGCACGACGGTGTACCTCTGGTCTGCGACGTCGGGCGACATACACCAGCTCGTGCACGCGGACGGGCCCGACGACTACGTCACGAGCGTCGCGTGGGCCAAGGACGGGCGGCACCTGGCCGTGGGGTTGAACAGCAGCGAACTGCAGATCTGGGATGCGAGTCGCTTGCGGCAAGTGCGGCGGCTGCAGGGGCACCGCGCGCGCGTGGGCAGCCTCGCGTGGAACGGCCACACGCTGTCGTCGGGGAGCCGCGATAGCAGCATTCTCAACCACGATGGTGAGTGCCGTCCGCTCAACAGATGATCCTGCGTAACAGATCAGTCCGTCCAGCGATGCCTGGGCTTGGCTCTCCGCGCTTCCCTCCCGCTTTGTCCTTATCCTTCTTCCCTCAATTCTGCCCCCTCGCGCGGCAGTGCGGGTGCGCGACCACGTGGTGAGCGCATTGCGCGCGCACGAGCAGGAGGTGTGCGGACTCAAGTGGTCGCGCTCCGGGCAGCACCTGGCGAGCGGCGGCAACGACAACCTTCTCTACATCTGGGACAACGCTGCCATTTCCTCCTCCTCCACCTCCTCTTTCTCCTCCTCCTCGTCCTTCCCTACCTCAGGAAATTCCTCTTTCCATTCCTCCCTCTCCTCCTCTTTCTCCTCCTCGCTCTCCTCCCTCTCCGCCTCCTCCTCCTCCTTACCTCCGCTACTCCATTCCTCCGCTTCTTTCTCCCCCTTCGCCTCATTTTCCTCCGCCACAGCCGCCGCTGCCGCTTCTCCATTCACCGGCTCGTCTCTCATAGCGTCTCTCGCCTCCTCCTCCTCCTCCTCCTCCTCCCTCCCATCCGCCGCATCTCTCGCTTCCCTCCTCGCCTCCTCCCCGTCGCCCTACGCCTCTCCTTTCGCCTCTCCGCATTCCTCTCTCTCATTCGCGCCGTCTCACCCCACCATGCCTGCTGCCACAACTGCCACCGCTCCTGCCGCTGATTCTGCCCATGCAGCAACAGGTGGCGCTGGCACTGCTGCAGCAGCTGCTGCTGCTGCTGCGGGTCATTCGTTTCTGTCTCTAACCACCTCATCCTCATCGCCTCCGCCGCCATCCCTGTCCTCCTCCCCCTCCGCCTCCTCCTCCCCCCGCGCATCCTCGTTAGCACCGTCCCTCTCCTCGCACAGAAGCAGGGCGTCTCCCAACAACGGTACGCATCACCGCTCCCGTTGCAGCGTTTCCCCATCACCACATAACGGCTAACTCTCCGTCTGTCCTTCCACCCCACCACTGCTCTACTCTACGTCCCCCTCCATGTATCCATGTTCCTACCATGGCGCTAGCCCTCCCACGTTCTCCTCCCTCCTGCTCCCCCCCTCGTGACCCTTTTCCCTGCTTCTCCCCACAATGCTCCCCTGTTCCGCCCGACTCTCCCCAACGATCCCCCACATTCGCACCGCTTTCCCCCCTGCACTCCCCGTGTCCTCACTGCTCACTGCTCTCGGTCCCCCCTTTCCCCCCCACAGTGCGCTACCTGCACCGGCTGACAGCGCACCAGGCGGCGGTGAAGGCGCTGGCGTGGTGTCCCTTCCAGAGCCACCTGCTGGCATCAGGCGGGGGCACAGCAGACCGGTGCATCAAGTTCTGGAACACACAGACAGGGGCGCTCACCCACTCCATCGACACCCACTCACAGGTCTATACCCACCCCTCCCACCCTCCCCCCCCCCCCCCCCCCCCCCCTCCTCCCCTCCTCCCCTCTCTCCTCCTGCACTGCTGCTCTTCCGCTCGTATGTTTCTCTTCCCATGGCTGTTTCTCCGCTCTCTACACCCGCTATATTCTTCCCGCCCACTCTCCTCCCTGGTAATATCACACCACCACATCCTAGCATTCTCAACCACCTTGCTGTTATCTGTCTTCTCCCCCCCTCCCCCTCTCCCCCACCCCCCCCTCTTGCCTAGCTCCAAGCCACTTGCTTCAACTCTTAAACACTCCCCTCTCTTCCCTCCTCCTCCCCCTCCCCACCCTCCCCTCCCATCTTCCCCCTCGCCTTCTCCTCACGCCTGTGTGTGCGCTCTCCTTGCTGCGCGTGGCAGGTGTGTGCGCTGGAGTGGAGTCGGCATGAGAAGGAGATCCTGTCGTCGCACGGGTACAGCCTGAACCAGCTGTGCCTCTGGCGCTACCCCTCCATGGCCAAACTCGCTGAGTTCACCGGCCATACCGCTCGCGTGCTGCACCTTGCCCAGGTAACTGCCACTTGCCAACCACTTAGTTCTGCAGATGAAACTCAACCCCCACCATGTTTCAGTTGCTGGAAAAATCAGACTGTTGTGTATGTATCACCGAAATTGTCCAAGAAGGTTGTAGTAGCACCTGAGCTGGCATATAACTCGTCATATCTCTCTCCCTTTCTCTCACTGGGCACTCGCTCACCTCTTGCCAGAGTCCGGATGGGTACACAGTGGTCTCAGCTGCTGCTGATGAGACGCTGCGATTCTGGAATGCATTTGGGGACCCCGATGGAGATAAGAAGGGAGGGAAGGGTGGGGGAAGAGGATGTGAGAGGCGCATTGGGGGAGGAGGAGGGGGTGTTGCGGCATGTGATGAAGACGGTGTTGCCTCTGCACGCTGCTCGTTGCTGCGGTCTCACATTCGTTAATGCTTATGTCATGTGGTGCTCGCCTGACAGACTGCACAGTATTCGAGCTGGCTATTAGGTGTTAGGACCACCAAGCAATTACACTATAGCGACAGACAGCAGTGCATGAAATTTTAGGGGAGCTTCACGTCGACCATAGGTGTGTGGATGGCAAGCACGCGGAGGTAGCAAGGGTATAGCTGTGCTTCATAATTGTTCTGCACAAAGTCATGGTAGCGTGGAGAAATTGTTCCATGCTCCATTTATACGCAGTCAGTTGCCTTTTTAGCATGTGACTTATTATTATATGGAGATTTTATGTAAGAAGTATTCATTTTCTCTTACAGCATTGCTGGTTAGTCAGCTGTTGGATTCTGCACCACATCTTTCAGGAAACATGGCTTTGTAGCTCACGTGGATACTGCTGGGGGTGACGCGATGGTGACGCATTTTTGACAAGGTAGCAAGGGTACAGTGCGCACCATAGAGTGCTTTTGTCTGATTGGCCAGTCGACGTTTCACGTGCACAACTGCAGAGCGCTCTATTGTGTACACACCCATCCGCAAGCAGAACACAGCTCCTCACGAGTTTCTGCCGTGCTGGGTTTTGTGATAACGCGTATGCCCCCCTTACATCGTCGCCATTCATGTGCGGCATTTTCTAGGTAGGTAGGAGTGATACGTAGAGGCTCCATTTTCCATTGCTGGACATTCATCCCCTGGTCTGGAATCTTGCAATCGTGCAACCTCAGTCTATATCCACTCCGTTTATTCTTACCGCCTCAGTTAGTAGATTTCGAGCCCTGCCGATGATACATGGGTGCGAAGAACGTCACTGCGCTTATATATTACATTAATTGAACCCCCTTGGTTAGCCCTCTTAGCGTGTCCGCATAATCCTCGATTGCGTTTCTTTGCTCTAGCCGTCTCTATCAGTGCTGTCGTATTTTTTGTCGAACAGCGAACGACACGAAGACTCGACTCTGAACAAATTAGCCCTTCTCGGCGTTACGAACCGTGTGCGACGCTGACAAGTAGCAGCAGGTTCATGCGACAACCGTTTGCCTGATGGCGATATCGTCATCCGTCGAGCGACTGCTCACTGTCCAACACTGTACGATACGAAACCCGGCCGTTTTTGCCGCACGCCCTATCTATTCTAGACGCTCTTGTCCCCCATTTCTTTCAGGCAGAATTTACGTTCAAGCAATGCTTCCTCCTCGGCCCCATTGTCCTACCCATTGTCCAAAGTTCCATATCCACTTTTTCCGCACCCGTTTATCCCCTAACAATCTTTTCCCGCCCATTGCTCCCGCGCATGTGTTTTGTGTGTCGCATGCATCGCACGTCGCATCGCAGACGACTGGGCGGACGAGATATTACTCATGGTGCGTCCCTCTCTACCCTCTCTACCCTCCTCCCATTTTCCCCTGTTCCCTCACTGCGACCCCGCCCTTCCGAGCCGCCTCGTTGTGTGAAGTTTTTGTGTTGTTTCAACTCGTCATGCGACACTGCGACCTTCGGAAGCCGTGCTCGCTCACTCGCTGCAACTGCCATCAAATTCACCTCCATTCCACGCCAATCACTGCGTGTGCGTGCGTGCCAACTCCTCACCCACACAATCCCCCATTCTCTCTGCGCAATCCATGCATTCCGTGCATTGCGTGTATTGCGTGCCTTGCGTGCGTGGTGCGCATTCCTTCCATGCCCGGCGGCGGCGGCGGCGGCGGCGGCGGCGGGGGCGTGTGCGAGCAGGGGCAGGAGCCGATAAAGTGGGACCTGGAGGAGATGGAGCGGCACCTGGCAGAGCCCAACTTCAACGGCGAGCCCGCCAAGGTGCGCCCCCCTACCCGCCAAGGTGCGCCCCTCCGCCCGCCAAGGTGCGCCCCCCTGCCCGCCAAGGTGCGCCCCTCCGCCCGCCAAGGTGCGCCCACCCACCCGCCCGCCAAGGTGCGCCCACCCACCCGCCCGCCAAGGTGCGCCCACCCACCCGCCCGCCAAGGTGCGCCCACCCACCCGCCCGCCAAGGTGCGCCCACCCACCCGCCCGCCAAGGTGCCCCCCCCGTCCGCCAAGGTGCGCCCCTCCCGCCCTCCCACCTGCCCAGTCTTGCCACATGCCCCGATCATCCCGCACAGGGCGAGCCGGGAGTTGGGGGAAGATGAGGTGAGGTGAGGTGAGGTGAGATGAGGTGAGGTGGGTTGGGGCAGAGTGGGTTGGGATAGGGTGAAGTACAGCCTCGCTTACATGGCTCAGAGATTATTCACACACCCATTCACACAGACGATGCTCGTATTCTTGTTGTGTCACCATCACGACCACCACGCGTCATCCTGTGCCAGGTGGCGATCTTCTACTCGTGGTTCGACAGCTGCTTCTACCCTCTCGTGCGCTCCCATCTGGAACACCGTGACAAGCTGCTTCTGCCCGCCCTTACCGAGAGAATCAAAGGTGGGGCGGAAAGTGGTGATGTGCAGGGTGCAAGGGTGCACGGATGCATGGTTGCAAGCGAGGCCAGGACTGCTCACTGTTGTAAAGGGTAGGTCCAAAGGCGGGCAGGTGCTTAGGGTCCCTTGCAGAGTCACTGGAAGCCCACAGGTGGTTGATAAAGGCGTGTCTGCCATCATAGGAACACACACACACAGATGCACACTTGAGCGCACACATATGTGCTCTACAGGTCAGATTTCCAGGACTCTCTCTCGTCAAATCCTCTCCGCATACACCCCACACCCCCCCCCCCCCCCTCCCCCTCCCCCTCTCCCCGATCCTCCCCTTTCCTCCGTCTACCTCTCAGAGCGGCCCCCGAACGAGGTATCAGCGCCGCTGTTCCAGGCCATAGAGCTGATGGACGAGGTGAAGCACATGCGCGCTGACTTTGACCACGCGCAGATGGACGACCGCCCCAACGTCGCTGGTGCGTGCCTTGCTTCGAGGGCTTTGTGGGAAGGGAGGGAGGGAGGGAGGGAGGGAGGGAGGGAGGGAGGGAGGGAGGGAGGGAGGGAGGGAGGGAGGGAGGGAGGGAGGGAGGGAGGGAGGGAGGGAGGGAGGGAGGGAGGGAGGGAGGGAGGGAGGGAGGGAGGGAGGGAGGGAGGGAGGGAGGGAGGGAGGGAGGGAGGGAGGGAGGGAGGGAGGGAGGGAGGGAGGGAGGGAGGGAGGGAGGGAGGGAGGGAGGGAGGGAGGGAGGGAGGGAGGGAGGGAGGGAGGGAGGGAGGGAGGGAGGGAGGGAGGGAGGGAGGGAGGGAGGGAGGGAGGGAGGGAGGGAGGGAGGGAGGGAGGGAGGGAGGGAGGGAGGGAGGGAGGGAGGGAGGGAGGGAGGGAGGGAGGGAGGGAGGGAGGGAGGGAGGGAGGGAGGGAGGGAGGGAGGGAGGGAGGGAGGGAGGGAGGGAGGGAGGGAGGGAGGGAGGGAGGGAGGGAGGGAGGGAGGGAGGGAGGGAGGGAGGGAGGGAGGGAGGGAGGGAGGGAGGGAGGGAGGGAGGGAGGGAGGGAGGGAGGGAGGGAGGGAGGTGCGGGGAAGGGAACACGAAGGCGAAGGAAGGAGAAGCATTGGCGGCGTTGCGCCAGGGGGAATCAAACAGGCAGTTTGCTGTGCGTGTGGCTTGTACGTCTTGACTTCCTGTTGTTTGGTCATACTTCCCTCTTATCTATCCCCAACCGCCCTCACCTGCCCCTTTCCCCCATGTCGCTTCACCTGCCTCATTCATCCTCCCTCGGTCCCTCAGAGGTGTTGCGGCAGAAGCTGACTCAGCTGTCGCGCATCTTCCACCGGCAATTCGATGCTGAAATGGACTTCTACCCTTGTACGTGACGTGGTGGGGGAAGGATGAGGGGGGAGGATGGGGAGGGGTAGTAGGAAGGTGGAGGAAAGGCAGAGGAAGGTCAAAGGAAGAAGAAGCTTTTTAAAGTTCAAACACCACTGCCATGCTGTCATTATACGGAACAACAGTAGTTCGTATGGTGTTGAAACGGGTCGGGGTGGACACCTGAATGGTTAGATGGCGGAATGGAGTGGATGGCGCAAGGAGTGTATGGTTAGATACTGAGTGGGTTTGTTCTGGTGGTTCAGGCTGGTACAGGTGGAACGAGTACTGCAATAAGGCTTGCACAGTGAGATGGTTCTGAATTTGCAGTCAGTGCAATGATTTCCTAGTTCGTTCTCCCCCCTTCCTGCCCCTCAGTCCTCCTCCGTTGTCTCCCTTCCTGTCCTCTCCTGTCCTCTCCTCTCCTCTCCTCTCCTCTCCTCTCCTCTCCTCTCCTCTCCAATTCTCTCCTCTCCTCCCCTTCCCACCCCTTCTGCATCTCCCCAACCACCAGCGAGGGTGCGGCATGCGTTCATGCCCACGGAGGCAGAGAGCATTCTGGTGGAGGCGGAAAGCCACGTGGGATTCTTCCTCGCTTCCACTCGCCTTCCCTGGATCTTCCATGGTCTCGAGAGGTAGGCTGTGTGCTGCTTCAGTGCGGACGGTTGGTGGGATGCAAGTGCATGCACGGGCATGTGTGCGCATGCACATGCGTGCATGTGGCATGTGTGTGCATGTGTGCATGCGCAGCGTTCATGCATGTGTGTGTGCATGTGGTTTGCAAGATTGCATATGTGCTTGCATGTGTGCTCGTGTGTGCGCACACATGCATACACGTGTGTGTCTCTCCCATCTCCTCCCGGCCCCTTTTCGACTGCCCCCATTTATACTTCCTTCAACCCACCCGCTTCACTGCATGCTTAAACCTTTTCCTCTCAACATCCTGGCCTGGCCTTCCGCATATCACATCTCTTCGCCCCCACTGCCCCCATCCCAGGTGGGCAAGTCCGGGCAAGCCTGAGAAGTTTTTGGAGCGGCTACCGTGGGTGCACAGGTTGCTGCTGGAGTACTGGTGGGAGCCGGTGTACCTGCGCTGCAACTGGCTGCTGCTGCAATCACTAGCTGACCCCGTGGAGGAGGATAAGCTGTGACAAGCGTGGTGTGCACAATTTCTTGCTGTCAACTCAAAAACCGGCTACCGCTGCTGCAGTCACTTGCAGAAACAATGGAGGATGAGCTCCGAGAGGCGTGGTGTGTGGTGTACACCAGTAGTACCGCACCTGGTAATGGAACAGACTGTAATGTAGCAGACCAGCGTGTACAGTGAGATTGTTTTGTTCAAAATTAGATTTGTCAGAAACATGTTACAACCTGGGGAAAAAAAATACCAGGGATGGTGTGGTGTTACTTTGCATCATCGTGTGGGATGCAACTTTCAGAGCCAGCAGGCAAAAGTGCAATGTTTGGCGTGTACCATCTTCCCCCGTCACGTGGCATGTCTCATGCATTGGACCAGCAGTGTTAGCAAAGGCAATGCTAACCCTACGCGCACGCATCATGGAAGCCAACAGCAACGCTACCAGCTCCAACCCAATACACCTGCCCCTCAGTGCACCCAGGGCTGGAATTAATGGCAGCTATAGAGAATGTGGTGCTCACACATTAGAACACCCACGGCTGTTACCTCACATCTTCACCGCATGGTGCCGACTCACCTCATATCTGCAACCCATGGCGTCGACTCGCCTCACATCTGCACCCCATGGCGTCGATTCGCCTCACATCTGCACCCCATGGCGTCGAATCACCTCACATCGCCACCTCATAGTGTCAACTCACCTCACATCTCCACAACATGCTGTCGACACACCCTCACATCTACACCGCATGGTGCCAATTCACTTCACATCGCCACCGCATGGCATTGACTCACCTCAGGCAGCATTAGTTGAGTAGGGGGCTCACTGGTGCAGCATAAGTTGAGTATGAGGCTCACCGGTCCAGCATGAGTTGAGTGGGACGCTCATTGGTGTAGTATAAGTTGAGTGGGAGGCTCATCGGTTAGAGTTGACTCGTAGGTTTGATGGGACTAGTAGGTTCGAGGTGACTAGTAGGTTTGAGGTGACTAGTAGGTTCGAGGTGACTAGTAGGTTTGAGGTGAATAGTAGGTTTGAGGTGACGAGTAGGTTCGAGGTGACTAGTAGGTTTGACGTGAATAGTAGGTTTGAGGTGACTAGTAGGTTTGAGGTGACTAGTAGGTTTGATGTGACTAGTAGGTTTGAGGTGACTAGTAGGTTTGATGTGACTAGTAGGTTTGAGGTGACAAGAAGGTTTGAGGTGACTAGTAGGTTTGAGGTGACTAGTAGGTTCGAGGTGACTAGTAGGTTCGAGGTGACTAGTAGGTTTGATGTGACTAGTAGGTTTGAGGTGACTAGTAGGTTTGAGGTGACTAGTAGGTTTGATGTGACTAGTAGGTTTGAAGTGACTAGTAGGTTTGAGGTGACTAGTAGGTTTGAGGTGACTAGTAGGTTCGAGGTGACAAGTAGGTTTGATGTGACTAGTAGGTTTGAGGTGACTAGTATGTTTGATGTGACTAGTAGGTTTGAGGTGACTAGTAGGTTTGAAGTGAATCGTAAATTTGAGTTGAAGTCAGTTGGAGGTCAGGTTTGAGGGATGTTTGAGGTCAGGTGTGACGTCAGGTTTGACGTCAGGTTTGAGGTCAGGTTTGAGGTCAGGTTTGATGTCAGATTTGAGGTCTGGTTTGAGGTCGGTTTGAGGTCCGGTTAGACGTCAGGTTTGACGTCAGGTTTGAGGATAGGTTTGAGGGTCAGGTTTGAGGCTAGGTTTGAGCTCAGGTTTGAGGTCAGGGTTGAAGTCAGGTTTGATGTCAGGTTTGAGGTCAGGTTTGAGGTCAGGTTTTACGCCAGGTTTGACGTCAGGTTCGAGGGAGGTTTGAGGTCGGGTTTGATGTGAGGTTGGAGGTCAGGTTGGAGGTCAGGGAGGTCAGGTTGGAGGTCAGGTTGGACGTCAGGTTTGACGTCAGGTTTGACGTCAGGTGTGACGTCAGGTTTGATGTCAGGTTGGAGGTCAGGTTTGATGTCAGGTTTGACGTCAGGTTTGACGTCAGGTTTGAGGGAGGTTTGAGGTCAGGTTGGAGGTCAGGTTTTAGGTCAGGTTCGACGTCAGGTTTGACGTCAGGTTTGACGTCAGGTTGGAGATCACGGGGTCAGGTTTGGGATCAGGTTTGACGTCAGGTTTGAGGTCAGGTTTGAGGTCAGGTTTGAGGGAAGTTTGAGGTCAGGTTTGACGTCAGGTTTGACATCAGGTTTGACGTCAGGTTTGAGGTGAGGTTCGACGTCAGGTTCGAGGTCAGGTTTGACGTCAGGTTTGATGTCAAGTTTGAGGTCAGGTTTGAGGTCAGGTTTGAGGTCAAGTTTGAGGCCAGGTTTGACGTCAGGATTGAGGTCAGGATTGAGGCAAGGTTTAAGGTCAGGTTTGAGGTCAGGTTTGACGTGAGGTTTGACGTCAGGTTGGAGGTCAGGTTTGGGGTCAGGTTTGACGTCAGGTTTGACGTCAGGTTTGAGGTCAGGTTTAAGGGAAGTTTGAGGTCAGGTTTGAGGTCAGGTTTGACGTCAAGTTTGATGCCAGGTTTGAGGTCAGGTTTGAGGTCAGGTTGGAGGTCAGGTTTGAGGTCAGGTTTGACGTCAAATTTGACGTCAGGTTGAAGGTCAGGTTGGAGGTCAGGTTTGAGGTCAGATTTGACGTCAGGTTTGATGTCAGGTTTGAGGTCAGGTTTGACGTCGAGTTTGACGTTAGGTTTGAGGTCAGGTTTGAGGTCAGGTTTGAGGTCAGGTTTGAGGTCAAGTTTGGCGCCAGGTTTGAGGTCAGGTTTGACGTCAGGTTTGAGGGAGGATTGAGGTCAGGTTTGACATCAGGTTTGACGTCAGGTTTGATGTCAGGTTTGAGGTCAGGTTCGATGTCAGGTTTAAGGTCAGGTTTGACGTCAAGTTTGACGTTAGGTTTGAGGTCAGGTTTGAGGTCAGGTTTGACGTCAGGTTTGAGGTCAGGCTTGAGGTCAGGCTTGACGTCAGGTTGGAGGTCAGGTTTGAGGTCAGGTTTGACGTCAGGTTTAGGTTTGACGTCAGGTTTGACGTCAAGTTTGACGTCTGGTTGGAGGTCAGGTTGAAGGTTAGGTTTGGGGTCAGGTTTGGGGTCAGGTTTGACGTCAGGTTTGAGGGAGGTTTGGGGTCAGGTTTGACGTCAGGTTTGACGTCAGGTTTGAGGTCAGGTTTGAGGTCAAGTTTGAGGTTAGGTTTGACGTCAGGTTGGAGGTCAGGTTTGATGTCAGGTTTGACGTCAGCTTTGAGGTCAGGTTTGATGTCAGGTTTGAAGTCACGTTTGAGGTCAGGTTTGAGGTCAGGTTTGACGTTAGGTTTGACGTCAGATTAGATGTCAGGTTTGATGTCAGGTTTGACATCAGGTTGGAGGTCAGGTTGGAGGTCAGGTTTGAGGTCAGATTTGACGTCAGGTTTGAGGGAGGTTTGAGGTCAGGTTTGACGTCAAATTTGACGTCAGGCCTGATGTCAGTTTTGATGTCAGGTTTGACGTCAGGTTGGAGGTCAGGTTGGAGGTCAGGTTTGATGTCAGGTTTGAAGTCAAGTTTGACGTCAGGTTTGACGTCAGGTTTGACGTCAGGTTTAACATCAGGTTTGACGTCAGGTTTGACGTCAGGTTTGACGTCAGGTTTGACGTCAGGTTTGACGTCAGGTTTGACGTCAGGTTGACGTCAGAATTGACGTCAGGTTTGACAGCAGGCTTGACGTCAGGTTTGAGGTCAGGTTTTACGTCAGGTTTGAGGTCAGGTTTGATGTCAGGTTTGACGTCAGGTTTGAGGTTAGGTTTGACGTCAGGTTTGATGACAGGTTTTACGTCAGGTTGGAGGTCAGGTTGGAGGTTAGGTTTGGGGTCAGGTTTGACGTCAGGTTTGTGGGAGGTTTGAGGTTAGGTTTGAGGTCAGTTTTGAGGTCAGGTTTGAGGTCAAGTTTGAGGATAGGTTTGACGTCAGGTTGGAGGTCAGGTTTGACGTCAGGTTTCAGGTCAGGTTTGAGGTCAGGTTTGACGTCATGTTTGAGGTCAGGTTTGACGTCACGTTTGACATCAGGTTTGATGTCAGGTTTGAGGGAGGTTTGAGGTCAGGTTTGACGTTAGGTTTGACGTCAGGTTTGACGTCAGGTTTGATGTCAGGTTTGACGTCAGGTTTGACGTCAGGTTGGAGGTCAGGTTGGAGGTCAGGTTTGAGGTCAGGTTTGACGTCAGGTTTGAGGGAGGTTTGAGGTTAAATTTGGGGTCAGGTTTGACGTCAGGTTGAAGGTCAGGTTGGAGGTTAGGTTTGAGGTCAGGTTTGACGTAAAGTTTGATGTCAGGTTTGAGGTGAGGTTTGACGTCAGGTTTGAGGTCAGGTTTGAGGTCAGGTTTGAGGGCAGGTTTGAGTTCAGGTTTGAGGTCAGGTTTGAGGTCAGGTTTGACTTCAGATTTGAGGTCAGGTTTGAGGTCAGGTTTGACAACAAATATGACGTCAGGTTTGACGTCAGGTTCGACATAAAGGTTTGACGTCAGGTTTGACGTCAGGTTTGACGTCAGGTTTGAGGTCAGGTTTTACGTCAGGTTTGAAGTCAGGTTTGAAGTCAGGTTTGACGTCAGGTTTGAGGGAGGTTTGAGGTCAGGTTTGAGGTTAGGCCTGACGTCAGGTTTGACATCAGGTTTGACGTCAGGTTTGACATCAGGTTTGACGTCAGGTTGGAGGTCAGGTTGGAGGTAAGGTTTGGGGTCAGGTTTGATGACAGGTTTGGGGTCAGGTTTGACGTCAGGTTTGAGGTCAGGTTTGAGGTCAGGTTTGAGGGAAGTTTGAGGTCAGGTTTGACGTCAGGTTTGTCATCAGGTTTGACGTCAGGTTTGAGGTGAGGTTCGACGTCAGGTTCGAGGTCAGGTTTGACGTCAGGTTTGAAGTCAGGTTTGACGTCAGGTTTGACGTCAGGTTTGACGTCAGGTTTGAGGCCAGGTTTGAGGTCAAGTTTGAGGTCAGGTTTGACGTCAGGATTGAGGTCAGGATTGAGGTCAGGTTTAAGGTCAGGTTTGAGGTCAGGTTTGACGTGAGGTTTGACGTGAGGTTTGAGGTCAGGTTTGAGGTCAGGTTTGACGTCAGGTTTGACGTCAGGTTTGATGCCAGGTTTGAGGTCAGGTTTGAGGGCAGGTTTGAGGTCAGGTTTGAGGTCAGGTTTGACTTCAGATTTGACGTCCGGTTTGAGGTCAGGTTTGACGTCAGGTTTGACGTCAGGTTTGAGGTCAGGTTTTACGTCAGGCTTGAAGTCAGGTTTGACGTCAGGTTTGACGTCAGGTTTGAGGGAGGTTTGAGGTCAGGTTCGAGGTTAGGCCTGACGTCAGGTTTGACATAAGGTTTGACGTCAGGTTGGAGGTCAGGTTGGATGTTAGGTTTGGGGTCAGGTTTGATGTCAGGTTTGACGTCCAGTTTTAGGGAGGTTTGGGGTCAGGTGTGACACCAGGTTTGACGTCAGGTTTGAGGTCAGGTATGACGTCAGGTTTGACGTCAGTTTTGAGGTCAGGTTTGAGGTCAGGTTTGACGTCCAGTTTTAGGGAGGTTTGGGGTCAGGTGTGACACCAGGTTTGACGTCAGGTTTGAGGTCAGGTATGACGTCAGGTTTGACGTCAGTTTTGAGGTCAGGTTTGAGGTCAGGTTTGATGTCAGGTTTGACGTCAGGTTTGAGGGAGGTTTGAGGTCAGGTTCAACGTCAGGCTGGAGGTCAGTTTGGAGGTCAGGTTTGACGTCAGGTTTGAGGTCAGGTTGGAGGTTAGGTTGGAGGTCAGGTTGGAGGTCAGGATTGAGGTCAGGTTTGAGGTCAGGTTTGACGTCAGGTTTGAGGTCGGTTTGAGATCAGGTTTGAGGTCAGGTTTGACGTCATATTTGACGTCAGGTTTGACATCAGGTTTGACGTCAGGCTTGACGTCAGGTTTGACGTCAGGTTTGAGGTCACGTTTGACGTCAGGTTTGAGGTCACGTTTGACGTCAGGTTTGAGGTCAGGTTTGACGTCAGGTTTGAAGTTCAGTTTTTGTTCGAGCATGCAGCAAGAGACCAACGCGCTACAGAAATGAATCAAAGACAGAAAGCGATATGGATGGCAAGTGGGCGAGTAAAGGGGTTAGCGACTTAGTGGCGGTACAACGGGTTGAGCGACGGAGGCAGCAGCCCTCCCAGCAGCAGAGTGACTCCCATCATCAACGGCCCTCCGCTTTGACCCTGGGACGAGGAAATGGGTCGGAGAGAGAAGGCAGAGTGGAAGGGAATAAAGAATCTGGTCCAGTAGGAGCAAGCATTGAAAGGAAGGCAGAAACAATTATGAAAACGAGAATTCCTTTAGAGAAACATGCAGAAGAAAAGCAAGCAAGCTGAACAACACGAAAGGCAATGGTAGCACAAGGCACTAGGGCAGCGAGCTAGCATGCGAGGGTGGACTGGGGTAAGAGAGAGACGCGAGCATGTGTATGAGCGCATTCTATTCTAGCCCCCTACAACTCTAGTCTAGTGTGAGCTCAAGCCGCCCCGGTGCCATGTGCTACCATCGCCATGCGGAATTGATGTTTTGATTTTGAGCACGCGCCGAGAAAGCAAAGCGACAAGAAAATGAACCAAAGACAGAAAGCGATAAGGATGGCAAGGGGCTGAATAGAGGGGTTATGAGGGGACTTAGCAGCGGTACGACGGGTTGAGCGACGGAGCAGAAGCATGCCAGCAGCAGAGTGACTCCCATCATCAACGGCACTCCCAGCAGCAGCCCTCCCAGCAGCAGCAGCAGCGCCGTGAGGGAGTGGCGTGGTCAGCAGGGCATGCAGGACTCAGGCCGTGCGTCATCCCACTGCCCTCCCTCCGCTTTGACCCTGGGACAAGGAAATGGGTTGGAGAGAGAAGGCAGAGAGGAAGGGAATAAAGAATCTGGTCCAGTAGGAGCAAGCATTGAGAGGAAGGCAGAAACAATTATGAAAACGAGAATTCCTTTAGCGAAAAATGCAGAAGAAAAGCAAGCAAGCTGAACAACACGAAAGGCAATGGTAGCACAAGGCACTCGGGCAGCGAGCTAGCATGCGAGGGTGGACTGGGGTAAGAGAGAGACGCGAGCATGTGTATGAGCGCATTCTATTCTAGCCCCCTACAACTCTAGTCTAGTGTGAGCTCAAGCCGCCCCGGTGCCATGTGCTACCATCGCCATGCGGAATTGATGTTTTGATTTCGAGCACGCGCCGAGAAAGCAAAGCGACAAGAAAATGAACCAAAGACAGAAAGCGATAAGGATGGCAAGGGGCTGAATAGAGGGGTTATGAGGGGACTTAGCAGCGGTACGACGGGTTGAGCGGCGGAGCAGAAGCAGTTGTTGCCAGCAGCAGAGTGACTCCCAACATCAACAGCACTCCCAGAATCAGCCCTCCCAGCAGCAGCAGCAGCGCCGTGAGGGAGTGGCGTGGTCAGCAGGGCATGCAGGACTCAGGCCGTGCGTCATCCCACTGCCCTCCCTCCGCTTTGACCGTGAAACAAGGAAATGGGTTGGAGAGAGAAGGCAGAGAGGAAGGGAATAAAGAATCTGGTCCAGTAGGAGCAAGCATTGAAAGGAAGGCAGAAACAATTATGAAAACGAGAATTCGTTTTGCGAAAAATGCAGAAGAAAAGCAAGCAAGCTGAACAACACGAAAGGCAATGGTAGCACAAGGCACTAGGGCAGCGAGCTAGCATGCGAGGGTGGACTGGGGTAAGAGAGAGACGCGAGCATGTGTATGAGTGCATTCTATTCTAGCCCCCTACAACTCTAGTCTAGTGTGAGCTCAAGCCGCCCCGGTGCCATGTGCTACCATCGCCATGCGGAATTGATGTTTTGATTTCGAGCACGCGCCGAGAAAGCAAAGCGACAAGAAAATGAACCAAAGACAGAAAGCGATAAGGATGGCAAGGGGCTGAATAGAGGGGTTATGAGGGGACTTAGCAGCGGTACGACGGGTTGAGCGACGGAAGCAGCAGCATTTGTTGCCAGCAGCAGAGTGACTCCCATCATCAACGGCACTCCCAGCAGCAGCCCTCCCAGAAGCCGCAGCACAGCGTTAGGAGATTCCTCAGCAGCGGTCGAAGCTGCTTGCACGCGTCTCGTCCTCCTCGCTGGCAGCAGTGTGTCGCTCCCTCTCGCTCCTTGGCGTCACCCAAAGGGCGCAGGGCGGGAGAGCACGCATGGAGGAAGAAATCAAGGGGTTTGCCGCCAGTAGCTCTGCCTCTCGCCTAAAGTGCCCCGCCTGCGATTTCCGCCTTGTCCACCCAAGCGGGTGGTCAGCATGCCATTAGGAGGCAGCAACATGCCAGTGGCTGCCAGCCGTGCGTCATCCCGCAGCGTGCACGCCCAAATGCTCTCCCGTTGCATGCGCTCCCGTTGAGTGAGCTGTAATCAGCAGGGCGGGCAGCAGCCGCTGTGCCGCTCTCTCCCAGCTGCCTCTGTGCGTCATCCCACTGCCGCCCTGCATGAGGAACAACAAGAAAGAGAGAGCAAATAGAGCAACAAACAGAGAGTGAATCGATGGACGGTGAACAAGAAAGGAACAAGCAAGTCACGGCAAAACTGAATGCAGGAAACTGACAAATAGGAAAGGGAATGAATTGGAATGTCAGCGTGCACAGCAAAAACGAGTGGGTTGAGACGCGATGGAAGGGGGAAGGCACATGGCGACATTGGCCCGCGGTACTATAGCAGCGAGCTGGGCCAGCGAGGGGGGACTGGGGTAGAGAGGGACGCGCGCATGGCATGAATGCACTCCCTGTCCCACTAATCTCTCCCACCGCTCCCACTACACTGCACTCTTTACATGAGCTCTGCTGCCATAGCACCATGGACCACCACCACCATGTGCCAAGCAAGTCATGGCAGGTGATGGGAGGTGAGGAGAGGTGAAGTTTGGCAGCAGTGAAAGAGACGGAATAAGACATCGAGGGAGGAGGTGAGGTGAAGAGGGGGGCCCAAAGAGAAGACTTAGCTACAGGAGAAGTGTTGAAGCTCCTTTTGGGACTTGGTATGAGGATCCGCACAGTGTCGCGCTGTTGGTCGCCGTCGTCCGCACACAGTCGCACGCGGCACATCGCCATCATCCGCACACCGTCGCACGCGGCTCGTCCCCAGCATCCGCACAACGTCGCACGCGGTTCGTCGCATGCCGTTCGTCGCACATTGTCGCATGCGGCATGCCCCCAGCATACGCACAAAGTCGCAGGGGAAACGTCGCACGCGGTTCGTCTCCAGCATCCGCACAACGTCACACGCGGTACATCATATGCCGTTCGTCGCACATCGTTGCAGTCGCCAGCATCTGCACGCCGCACGCGAAACGTCGCACGCGGTTGGCAGCTGTCTTCCGCACACAGTCGCACTCGCTATCATTCGCACACGGTCACATCACACAGGGAACGTCGCATGCAGTTCCTCGCCGTCTTCTGCGGACTGTTGCACGGGAAACGTCGCACGCGGTACGTTGCATGCCGTTGGTCGCACATCATCGCATGCGGAGTCCGCACCACGCCGCACGCGGAAAGTCGCACGCGTGAAGGCACCAGTTTCCGCATAACGTCAGACGCTGTAAGTCGCCGTCTTCCGCAGACGGTCGCACGCGGTAAGTCGCAATTGTCCGCACACCGTCGCACAGGGAACGTCGCACGCGATTCGTCGGCATCTTCCGCACATCGTCGCATGCGGTATGCCGCCAGCATCCACACAAAGTCGCACGCGGAACGTTGCACGCAATTGGTCGCCGATTTCCGCACGCGGTAAGTCGACATCATCAGGACATCGCCGCATACAGAGCGTCGCATGCAGAATGTCGCACGCGGAACGTCGCGCGCGGAACGTCGTACGCGGAACGTCGTACGCGGTTGGTCGCCATCACCCGCATGGTTGCTCGTGGTTCGAGAGCCGCTCGCCGATTTCCGCGCACGTTACTAGTCCCTCCCTGTTCGTCACTAGCCGTTCGCCATTCGCTGCTCACCGCTCGCCATTCGACAGTCGCCGATCGCCGCTATTCGCTCTTCTTTCGCTGGTCACGTCAGGTCAACACCGACGACGGCCTCGCATCCCGAGGTGCGACGACGGTCCCCGTGTCGCCGTGACTCGGCGTGACGCCGGATGCCGGTCGCCTTGATACGTGAACTTCACTAGCCGATCCATCCTCGACGAGCGCCGTTAATCGCTTGTCAGTATATCTCTTATCCAGGCGACGATAGATATGGAGCTCGGCGAATTCGCGTATGAAGTACCAACGGGTTATTGCAAAGATTCGAGTTCCGAAAAGAAGACCGACATCAGTAGCATCGCAAACACCTGCTTACGTCGTCCGAAGTGCTTCTCTTATCGCTGACGATGAAACTCGTAGACGACGTGAAAACTGTCGATGCTGTTAGCAAATGCTGTTAAGATTCCATGCTACTGCTGCTGCCTGAAGATGCTAGCAGAAACCGCTCATATGTCATTCCTGACACAGCTTAACGTCCTGACTCAGCTTAATAAGGTAGTTAACTGGGATCCCCGACGGTGCTGCTTCACGTACCATGATGAATGATTCAGGTGGCCTTGACATAACGATCAGCTATCGGCGACTAATAGCAGCCATCGGCCGAGTAGTTGGACGCTATTTCGGGACGAAGATTAAACGTAAGAAGAGACATACGGTCTAACTAAGCGTTCGGAACCTTGTCACGAAAGGATAGTCAGGGATCATGTTGTTGAGCTAAGAATTACGGTAACCTTTCAGCCTATCATAATCTAGACGCTGTATTACTACGGAAGTACCATTCGCGGTAATTAAAACGTTGGAACTTCCTTAGCGGTTACGAATGATCAGTACCGTGGTTATAAGCTAACAATCAGCCTATCAGAAACTAGATGCTGACACGCCTTACTACTCCCCTTGGGACAGAACTTATCGACTGTCATACCTAAGCCTGACAATACTTATCGAGATGCTGGTACTGTCATATCTAAGACTAACAATATGCGCTTCGTAACAAACGCAGTCTGCGATGAGCTACATCTATAAGAAATTTCGACAGCAGCCATGCCATGGATGCAAGGATGAGCTACGCTAACTAAAGAATCAAGTGACTGGAACTTGGCTGAGATGACTGGAATGGCCTTGGGGATGTCCCCGTTGACCTTGCCTCAAGAAGGCTGCATGCAGCTAGGAGTCGCCAAAACAGAGGCTTCCGCCGCTGGTCTCCGCCCGCCGCTCAGGACAAGGCAAACCTTTCGTTAGCGAATGACAGTAGAGAGATTCTTCAGACGACTTTTGCCACCAGAACGGAGTCCATCGCAGCCGCTGAAGCTGCGCTGGGGTCTGTCCGGACCGGACGAAGCGCAGTTTTTGAATGTTCCGCGCGGGAGACTTCAGCAGCAGGCGCTCTGAAAATATATTCGGCCCAAATTAGTTGGGCCATCGCCAGATGTTTCCTATCCATCATCAGTGACCACTTGACAATCCCAATGTGTACACCCAAATCTGGCCTTGGTCGGCATTACGAAACAGTTACATATTATTAAGCATTTACCCTTGAAAAAACTCCAGCACAACCCTGACACATAGCACAATGATCGAGTTGGACACGTGGAGCACATCGGATTTTCTCTCAGAAATCCACGGACAAGCCAACTTCTCGTGGGATTATGGAGAAATTCCGTGACGACGAAATCGAGAGAATTACTGTAGAGCCTGGATCAGTGATTCATTCTTACTCGC
Organism: Closterium sp. Naga37s-1; assembly: GCA_947471745.1. Classification (NCBI taxonomy): domain Eukaryota; kingdom Viridiplantae; phylum Streptophyta; class Zygnematophyceae; order Desmidiales; family Closteriaceae; genus Closterium; species Closterium sp. Naga37s-1. The sequence continues at coordinate 297,102 of CANJKZ010000738.1, forward strand.
CTGGTCTCGAATTACTCGAGTGGCCACCAAATTTGGTGATAATTACTCGAGTGGCCACGCCAGGGGATTCCCGCTGGTTTGTTTTACCCGGCGCATTACCCTACAAGGGTTTGTATCCCCGAAACCTCTGTACTGATTAATGCGCGATCTTCAATACCCGAAATTTATGATCGTGACCCCATATGACCGCGCCTGATTGGGCGCGCATTGCAAAACAAAGCACCGCGCATATAATCGACCAATCATGCGCGGTCATTAAATGTCCCACGCATTGACGCCCGGGCATTGCAGTTTATGATCGCGGAAATATATGCTCGGGCATTAATATATGATGTGCCCGGCCATTAATGACCGCGCATGATTGGTCGACTATATGCGCGTCCAATCAGGTGCGGTCATATAGAGACACGAACATAAATTTCGAATATAAATCATCACGCGAAAACATCCATTATAAATCATCGCGTAAATTGAAAATCGCGCAATTATCAATACAGATGTTTTGGGGATACGAACCATTGTAGGGTAATGCGCCGGGAAAAAAATGCCAGCGGGAAGGGAATCCTCTGGTGTGGCCACTCGAGTAATTTGGTGGCCACTCGAGTAATTCGAGGCCACGCGAGTGAGGATTAATCACCGATCCAGGTTCTACAGTAACTCTCTCGACGAACTCTGGTGTTGGCGGACAGTTGAAGCTGGGTCTACTTTCGCTGCCATCACTGTAATTTTTAGGGAAAATATGTCAATGGTAACTTACATGGAGAACTATAACGCGTACGGTAACGTTTTCAACGTGTTTGGTAACTCGCTTAACGCGTTTGGTAACTCGCTTAACACGTTTGGTAACTCGCTTAACGCGTATGGTAACTATACACTAGCAGCCCATCACACGAATGGTAACTAGAAGAAACGCTCGCCCAAAATGACGCTGATTCTGGTTTTTCCCGCTCGCGTCAGACTACATTGACGAATCTTGAAGCAGAAATCTCTGACACACTCTCTGAAATTCTGACACAATTTTCTGAAATTCTGACACACTTTCCGAAATCCTGACACACTTTCCGATTTTCAAGCTAATTGCAAAACGTAAGTGTTGTGAAAACAACTGTTCATACAAAACTGATATTCTGGCGCTCTTTCCGCAAACTGTTTGTACTTCATTCTATCGTGCAGTCGGGGCAAACGAAATATGTAACCCTTTCAGATGGCAAATGAATTTGAGGGCATCAACCTTAAAGTCATTGCGACAAGGCGTTTATGGTTCTTTTTTTTCAAATAAAACATGTAATTCTCAATAGTTGTATTTTTTTCCCACATGCAAAAATTCTCCAACATTGCAGTTATTACAAAAAGTAAAGCCCAGAGGTTCTTTCGGGAAATGTTTTTTTATCATTTTGCAAGTTCGCAATGATGCTATCAAAAATATGATTTCAACCGTCTTTGCACTAGCTACATATATATATATATATAAAACGCCTCTGAAACTTTTCTGTCCATGGTAATATAACAAACGAGGTCCTTCAAAGTCGCGGCGGGACTTGTTCAAGAAAGATAAAACTGTGCGTAAACGCTTTCACAATTGATAAATTCCTTTTTGTCAGGGTCGTTTCGGCGGGAGTTTCATGTAGTTACCATTCGCGTGATGGGCTGCTAGTGTATAGTTACCATACGCGTTAAGCGAGTTACCAAACGTGTTATGCGAGTTACCAAACGCGTTAGCGGAGTTACCAAACGTGTTGAAATCGTTACCGTACGCGTTATAGTGCCCCATGTAAGTTACCATTGAAATATTTTCCCTAATTTTTAGCTCACGTCCAGCATGATAAAACAGTGTAAAACAACATCACTTTCAATACAGGACATATTATAGCTCATCACTAAAGCACGAGGGTTTTAATTCAAGGCCCTAGTTTAGAAACCAGCGACCACAGGCAACTCATCTACCTACGCATATATACGGTACAAATGAAAAGGGCTGGAGAAAACGAGTGACAATTTCCCTCACGAGATGTGAGGTTAACGCTGGACAGCAACACCGATTGAAGCTGGCAGGATCATTGGCAGCAATGGCTGCAGAAAGCTGGAGCAGAAGTTCTGAAATATAAACATGACTGCAGAGCATAGAAGGGACATGAGGCCCTGGAAGCGGAGATGATTACTTGGCTTCAGGGACAGGTTTGTCGGTAGATGACAACAGGGCAGGGACTGTGGTGCGCGCAGTAGTCAGAGACGCTGCCCATCATGTGCTTCAGTCGGTTGAGCGTGCCCCCCTTGCGGTTCCCCACCACCACCAGATCCGCATGGCTCTCCCTTGCCACATGCACGATCTTTTCCCTGTATATGCACGAAGGCAAGAGAGCAGAGGAAGGAGAGCATATCAATCTTAATAGAGAGGCATCTGGGTTATCGCTCACGGCTGCATTGACATGATTACCTCGGGTGAAGCGAAAAGAAGGATGCTGCGAAAAAATACTCAAGTCATCTGCGTCGAACCTTTGCGTTATGGCGTTGCAACAATGGCAACGGCTCTGACACCGAGCCGACGATGGCACTCTCACCTGCCATGTACCGTCGGTCGCACGCACCTCGGATCGCCGTCGGTGGACACGAGCGACACGGATGCGACGCCCGCCTCGTGCGCCTTGGCCTCGAGATCCGCGAGGAGCTGCCGGCTTTGCTCGCGCGCCTTGCGTTCCCACATGTTCGCCTCGTGCGCCGACGAAAAAACGCGCTCCGAGCCGGGAACTGTCGGGGAAGGGAAGTCGGAGGATGATGAATAAATATGTTAGGAGGTAAGACTGGGGAGGGTAAAACATCGTAGACAAAGTGTAAAAAAATTAAATGCAGGACGCAGAGGTCATTCTTGCGTGTATGGGGTTGACGTTAACTTACATGGCTGCGCGTGTCGCACGTTGAGTATGACGAGTCTGTCTTTGTCCTTGCGCATCAGCTGCGACATGGCGAATTCTAGCATCTGCTCCGTGATCTTGCCCTCGTCGATCGCCACCAGCACCTTACGGGGAGCCTCCTCGACGTCATTGTTCGCCATGGCGTATTGGCTATTACTTTCTATGTAGGATACTCTTTCGTAGAATGAGATGTGCAAGTTTGCTGAATCGCGCGTCAACGGTGCATGCTTAGTTTCTCTAGTGTCTTGGAAATGTGGGTTGAATACGAGGGCCCAGGATTTCGGAAATGCGGGGCTGAATAAGCTGTTCTTCTTGGGGCGAAATGTTGTTGCTGAGGAGGAATGTGAAGTTGGTAGGTAGGTCTGGTTTCCTGTCCCCGTGGATAAGGTCACTGTTTTGGTTTGATTGGCTTGGTGGTTGTTGGTTGGTTGATAAAAAATGTGAATACGGTCCGCACTGTATTTACTGTCCTATCAGGGATCCAGACCAGAACAGCAAACTTGTCTTACGAAAAACATACGGTTGAGTACCAGGTGCTTGACGGGCACCTGGAATGCTACGTGACTTCGGCAAAGAGAGAAAGGTCAGCCTCGAAAAGAAAGCACTGTAGAGCAGTTGTGTGTGGAATTGGACGCCGCCAAAACCCGAGCCGTCAATGACGTGGGCAGCTCCAGCAATGCAAAAGAATTGCGTTTCTCGAGTCAGCGCACGTGCTGCTTCGCTGGACTTCCAGCACTACAATGCCACACTTCCCTCCCTCGCATATGTTACCGAACCGAACCGAGACTCCACAACAAAATGTACCCTCTGTACGTTGCTCCGCGTTATTTTACCCAACAAGCGCCCAGAACACTACTTTTGCCGTGAAACTACATTACAAGCTACACAGACATGACATCCAGCAGTCAGCAACTGTATTTGCATGTATCAAACAGCTGCGAAATGAAACGACTACATCATAGCATGGGAAAAAAAAAAAAGGCCACTCTCTCCTAAGAATCGAGAGACGTAGCACCAATATCCAGCTCCCGTGAAGGCTCAAATGTTTCCCCCCTTTGAAAAGCATGGATCCACTCAGCATTATCTCAACTGAAGCTCTCGTAAGGCAGGCAGGCGGACAAAAGGTCTAGTCATACTGCACATAGCACACAGCAAAATGGTCAGTAAAGCAGCAGGGAAAGAGGAGCATAGCTTCCGTGTACTGTGCAAGTCATAACACCATAGCAGACCTTTAGGATGACGAAGACGGCATAAAGAATCCCTGGGATGTATCCAAGAAGCGTCAATAGCACGCATATCCAAAACTCGATTTGACACTCCCGTTTCAAAAAGACACCGACTGGAGGCAGGAGGATTGCACAAAGTACCGAGCAAATGTCTATTGCTCTCTCAGACCGCCGCGACCTATCCATCATCGTAAGAGGGAGACGGATCTCTAACCAATGATGCAGATACCAAAAGCCAGAGAAATTGCCCGAAGGAAGATTGCGATGAAAACCAGCTGTTGTAATATGAAGCAGAAATTCACGAGGTATGAAAGCCCAGTCAACACGGGTCGATGAATAGCCTCCTGAGTGAGCAAGAGCTCCACGCTTTCTCTCGCACAGAGGAATCGACTTTCGGACATGATGCTAAATGTCTGGTTGTCGAAATGCAGCAGGAAATTTGCTCGGAAGCGCTCGCAAGTCTGTGCCAGCTGGCAGATGCGCTATGACCGAGAGGCCTACCCGCCATCGGCGGTGTAAGAGCAGCATGCATGGCGTTGGTGGATGTTATCGAGTCACACGCCGTCCATGCAATTGACCATGCTTTCGAATGAGAGCAGCCAAGATTTCAGATATGAGCTACATTGAGTGAAATGCGATTTAAACTGGAAGGGCTAAATGTATTCGAAACCAAATAAAAAAGGGGACCCAGATGTAGAGTTAGCCTGATAAAGCGGACAGGCTCCACAACTCTGGGAATTGCAGAGTTTCCGAATCTCGTGGAGACGAGGCACGTGTCAAAAGATTGGGTCTGCCACCGACAAGGTCAAGCAAGCGACACGCCTACCCAGGCCTCTCCCACCAGGACACGTAGCTGATGACCCAGCACTCTGGATCGCGACTATTTCCAACCTTGCGGGTCGGTTCAGTTACCAACCCTTCCAACCACATTCTGACGAAACCCCTCGCTGTCCCCCCTTTCTCGCCAAACTATTGTACTTCACCATACAATATGGCCCAGCTTCCGCCTGCAGCCAGCCACAGCCGAACACACGCCTTATCAATCCCTGCACCTCAGAAAACCCAAACCTTCACAACAACTCTCCTGCTGTCCCATTCCTGTTATTCCATCCCAATCCCTTTCCCCTCGTCCGATCATTCTGCCTCCTCTTCTGCATTCCACCAGCTCCTTCGCGCCATCCATGCTGTCTCTCCTCCTCCCACAGCCCTGTGCGCGCGTCACATCGCTGCACGCACGAGCTACCGCAGCACGCGCTGCGCGCGGAGCATTCGTTGTCACTCCTGCTTGCAGCAAGCGACGAGCATTCGTTGCTGCGAGCTCTTCATCCTCCCCGTCAAGCCTAGTCCCATTAGCGTCAGCTTCGTCGTCAGCGTCAACGTCAGCCGATCCTCCGGCCGCCACGGGCAAAATGAAGCGAGTCACGTTGGGCAGCTCGGATCTCTCCGTTTCACAGGTAGCGTTTCGCTAGCGGATATGTCTCTTTCAAACATCACTGCCTTTTTTCATCGTCGACTCGTGATCTGTCCCAGTTGGCCTTCACAAGGCCAGACTGTGACCCTATCGTTATTCTGCTGATACACACGTCGCCACCTTTCGTGTCGACTCCAAAGCTACATTCATGGAAGTTTCGCTTTTGTTGACTGCGGAAGGTGCAATGCATGCTTCGCCTTCCGCGTCTCATTCCCGTTCCCGTCTTTTCCGATCCCTTCCTTTCGTCCGTCCGTCCCTCCGTCTCACCGTCCGTCCGTCCGTACCTCCGTCCGTCCGTACCTCCGTCCGTCCGTACCTCCGTCCGTCTTTCCGTCCGTCCGTCCCCTTGGGAAACCCTCGCTTTCCTTACCCCCCCCCCCGCGCGCGGGCGTGTGGCGCGAACGGCAGGCATGCTTTGGTCTGATGACGTTCGGGCAGCAGAACACGGAGAAGGAGGGGCACGCGCTGCTGGACTATGCGGTGTCGCGCGGAGTCAACTTCGTGGACGTCGCCGAGGTCTACCCCGTGCCCATGCGCAGGTGCGTCCATCAGCGCGCTCATGTGGTGAGAGTGCGCGTCGGTGTCATTGCGCGTCGGTGAGTGCGCGAGTGGGTGCCCATGCGCAGGTGCGATCACTTCGACGGCGCCTCTACAGGCTGAGGTGTACACCCCGTGCCCATGCGCACGTGCGATGAGAGCGCTGCTCACGTGATGCCTGGTGCAGTCGCTCTTGCTCACATTGCGGACTTTTCAAGGTGCAAGTGCAGGTGAAGGTGCAGTATTGCTTGCAAACACAGGGCACGAGTGTGCGTGGTGGATGGTGCGTAGTGCATGGCCGCGATGATTCTACATGCATGGTCGGTCTCTATGGTTTGACGCATGAAGCATGGAGTAACGCGCACGCAGCTTGGAGCAATGCAATCGACTCTTATTCCAAAATCGAACGCAATCTCATGATCGAACACCGAAACCTTAACGGAACTCCCTCCAGAGTTCCCTTCTTTCCAGTGTTTCCTCCCTCACCATCCCCCCCTGCCTCGGTTCTCCTCCTATCTCCCTGCTGCCCCGCCTTCCCGCTCCCTCTCGCCCCCCTCACGATCTTGGTCCACCAGTGAGACAGCAGGGCGCACGGAGGAGATCCTGGGCACGTGGCTCAAGAACAAGGACCGCTCCTCCATTATCGTCGCCACCAAGGTACCCTCTACCCCCCTATCCACCATGCTGCGCTGTCGCTGCGCTTATTTCCTGGTGCTGGTTGTCTGCATGCCGCTAGCACTGGACTAAGGGATTACAATCCAGAGGGTGCAAGCGGAAGAGTGTGTGTTCATGGGGGCGTGGGTAGGGAGAATGCGCAGTGCAGGCACGCACAGGTGGTTGTTGAACCTGCCAGCCATGCTGACCACTCTCATTTCTGATTCCCTCTACTCTATCTCCTCCCCTCTTCTCACTCTCCCCTCTCCCCTCCCCACTCTCCCCTCTCCCCTCTCCCTCCACCCCCTCCCATCCCTCTCTCATCCCATGCGCGGGGCAGGTGGCAGGGTACAATCCAGCGAGCTACACCCCGGGCAACAGGGAGCAGCCGCGCAGCAACGAGCTGGCGGACTGCCGGCTGGACAGGGAGAGCATCCGCAAGGCGTGTGCCGCCAGCCTCCGGCGCCTGCAGACGGACTACATCGACCTCTACCAGATCCACTGGTGCGCGTCGAGTCAAATAAGACATCAGGGTTAGCTGACTCAAAGGTTTCCTCCGTCAGGAGTCGATTTGAAAGCCTCAGGCGCCTGAAGACGGACTACATCGACCTCTACCAGATCCACTGGTGCGTCTTGAATCACGTCAAGAGTCGGTATCAAAAGTCACCTCGGTCAGGAGTCGGCTCAGAAACCTCAGGCGCTTGCAGGCGGACGGAATGCATCGACCTCTGCGAGAAACAATGGTGCGACTTCGTTCACCTCAAGTGTCATAATAAGGGTCAACGCAAGGGTTGACTCAAAGGCAATCCCAGTGAGGAGTGGATTCTAAGAGCCTCAGGCGCCTGCAGCCAGACTATATTGACCTCTTCCAGATCTACTGGTGCGCCCCTTGAGTCACCTCAAGGAGTCAAATCAAGAGTTAAATCAAGAGTCATGCCAAGGGCCGGCTCAAGAGTTGACTCAATGGTGACCTCGGTCAGGAGTGGACTTGAGGGCCTCGGGCGAATGCAGACTGACTACATCGACCTCCACCAATGTCTCTGGTGCACGCTCGCTTTTTCTCGTGCTGCTCCTGCTGCTGCCTTCACTTTCGCCTCTTCCTGCATAATAGTGCACCCTTCTTCCTTGTCTCATCCCCTTCTACCCCTTTTCCCCCCTCCATCCCCCGTCCCCCCTCTTCCCTTCCCACCACCTCCTCTCCTCCCACCCAACCAGGCCGGACCGCTATGTGCCCAAGTTTGGAGTGACACAGTACAAACCGGAGAAGGAGTATCCGTCCATCCCCATAGAGGAGACCGTTGCAGCCATGGGGGAGCTTATCAAGGGTGAGAGCGAGTCACACGCCACTTTGATCAGTGACTGACCACTCTGTTAGGGGCCGTTGGTTGGGCAGTTCGATCACCGAGGGGGGGGGGGGCGATGGGCTGTGGGGCGTATGAAGGGTGCTGGGGAGATGGGTGAACGCAAGGGGTTATGATGGTCAGGTCAGGGCAGTTTAGAGTGATGGGCTGACCTGCAGCGGAAAGTGGCAGGTGCGCAGTTACTAAGCTTACATCATGCTTGAGACTCGCACTTGCGTCGTTCCCTTCTCCTCCCCTTCCCCTTCCCCCGCACCCACTTCTGCTGTCCCATGCGCCCTTCCACTCTCCATGTGTGGGACACGCACAATATATTGTCACACACAGAGGACTGGGCAACAATAGCACCTTGTAGAAGCGGTTCTTGAGGTGCCTCAACTCTTAGTTCGCCCCTCGCTCCCGTCCGCCCACCACACACACACGTCCCTCCCATGTTGCCCACGCAGAGGGCAAAATCCGGCACTACGGGCTGAGCAATGAGTCCACGGTTTGAAAGCGTGCCTTGGAGCACCTCAAAACTCAACTCGCCCCTCGCCCCTGATCCGTCCACCACGCACACACACACAAACATGCCCTCTCATGTCATTCACGCAGAGGGCAAGATCTGGCACTACGGCCTGAGCAACGAGACCACATTTTGAGAGTGTGCCTTGGAAGCACCCCGAACACTCAATTCGCCCCTCACACGTCTACCACACACACACGCCCCTCTCATTCTTCTATTCATGCAGAGGGCAAGATCCGGCACTACGGCCTCAGCAACGAGACCACGTTCGGCGTGTGCGAGTATGTGCACGCGGCGCGGCGCCTGGGGGTGCCTCCGCCCGTGTCGATCCAGAACAGCTTCTCCCTGGTGCACCGCTCCTTTGAGACGGAGCTGGCAGAGGCGTGCGCGCCCAGCCACTACAACATCGGGCTGCTGCCCTGGAGCCCCATGGGCGGCGGTGAGTGCATTCGAGGGCGAGTGTGCGTTAGTGAGCGTGCGTGCCTGTGCCTGTTGAGATGCCTCAGAACGTGGCTCAGTGCCCGCTGCTGCCCTGGAGCCCCATGGGCGGCGGTGAGTGCGTGTCAAAATGTCAGAGAGGCTGGTCTTTCCATGGCGGTTGCTGAGTTGCTGACGAGCTGCTGACGAGTTGCGGACAAGTTTCTGATGCCACTGCTCCTCTGTAGCAGGACTGTACGTGAGTGGTGAAGGGTGTGAAGCGTGTATGCCCTTATGCATGTATGCCTGCACGAGTGGGTGCATGTGCTGATGCATGTGTGGATACATGGCGAAAGCATGTACAAATGTCTGTGTCCCCCATGCCTTGCCGAACCATGACCATATGTTGCAACAAAAACAAGCACTCAACCCCCCCACTTCCTTCCTCTCCCCTGTTCGCCTACGCTCCCTCCCACCACCCTACTCCCCCACACAACCCGCTTCCCCACACAAACCCACTCCATCAACCGAGCAGGAGCGCTATCGGGCAAGTACAACGGAGGCAAGAAGCCGCCTGGTGCGCGCTTCACCCTCTTCCAGGGCTACCAGGAGCGCTTCACCACCGGGGCCATGGCTGAGGCCTCCCAGGTCTACACCGACTTTGCTGAGAGTGTTGGTGAGTTGAGGGAGAAGACATGCTGAGCGAGGAGAAGGGCCAGTAGGTGTGTGGAGGAGGGGAGGAGGCGAGGAGGCGCTCCACAAGAGAGTACGCACACATGCGTTTCATTCACCACAGCAGCTGTGGCTGACTTACACCAACTTTGCTGAAGCGAGTATGGAGAAGGGGCGAGCAACAAGAGGGGAGCGCTTTTACGTGCAGGTGGAAGTGGCCGTGTTGTAGTCCGCTTTCGCCAGGTCTGATTTGCCTGCACATGGATTTCATCTCTGTAATCCCTCCTCCATCCCTCGTCCCTCTCTTTGCAACACCACCTCATCCATATCTACTGCTCCCAACCCTGTGCCATGCACAGCCCCACCACACTCATCTCTCTGGACCGTCACACTTCCTCACCTACACCCCTCACCTCCCTCTCTCCTCCGCGCACCAGCCTTGGTCTCCCGCTCCACACTACTCCCTCCTCCCCCTCACCACCCTTTATCCGTCTCCTCCCTATTTCCTATTCTCCTGCTCACCTGCCTCCCCCCCACCCCTGTGCAAGCAGGCATACCCCAGGCGCAGCTGGCGCTGGCGTGGTGCAAGTCGTTGTGATTTTTTAGTAGACGCAATAATCTGTCCCCTCTCCCCACCCATCTACAATCAGGCATCCCCCCGGCGCAGCTGGCGCTGGCGTGGTGCAAGTCGCGGTGGTATGTGACGTCCACCATCTTTGGCGCCACCACCATGGAGCAGCTCAAGGAGAACCTCGGTCAGTGCTGCACACATGCGTGCCTTGGGCTCAGTGTAAATTCGGGTGCATGTGCCTTGGGCTGAGTTTAAATTGGGGGGCATGTGGGCTGCCATAGCTCAAGGAAAATCGCAGACAGCGCATGCGTGCACGTGTGTGAGTGAGTGGGTGGGCCATTGGCTGGGCTGTGAGACCTCTCAAAAGCCGCGATGGCTATGTGACATCAACCTTCTTAGGCTCCCACCACCACGATGGAGCAGCTCAAGCAGAACCTCACACCACAGTGCACAATGCACCCACATGCCTTGGGTTGGCGTTAGATTGGGAGGTGCTGGTGGCTTCGATTGGGAGGCACGACCTGGGTGCCTGTCTCCTGCTATGTGTGCTCTCGATTTTGCTTGCCGTTTTGTTTGCTTTGGTTGGTTGGGTGTGTGCTTGCCGTGCTGCCGGTTGCTCTGTGTTGAGTGTGTGTTGCGGTGGTGGGAAGTGAGTCAAAGACTCTTGTCCCCTGTCTCCTTCCCACCACCTGCCCCAAGCTAACATGTTTGTACCCCTTCTCCATTGTCTGTGTGAATGTGAGTGTGTGTATGCAGATGCATTTGAGATGGATCTCTCTCCTGAGGTGCTGGAGGGCATTGATAAGATCCACCTGCAGAAGAAGGACCCGGCCATGCTCCTCTAAATGCACCTACAGTCTACACAGACCTTGCATTAGATTCTCCAGTTCACATGCACCGATGTTGAGCACCTCTCCCTTCAACATGGAGAAAGGTCTGGGGGAACTAAGGGGCTTGATGAATGGGCATGAGGATGAAGGTAGGCATTGAACTGAGATGTAAAGGAGGAATGAGATATGTGAATTGCAACCCACATTTACGGCTACTGTAGAGCCTGTATTTCTTGCAGTATCTTCTCTGGTACAAGCAAACTCGTCAAGACACGACATGCACATACGTTTGACAGCCAAAATGATACCTGGGAAAGCTGGTATTGAGAGTATTCTGTAAGATATATCAAGGATCTAACTCCAGGAATAAACTAACCGTTACACTGTCTTGCGACGTGTTAGCCTTGCGATCTTCCCATCCGTGATCCTTTGACGTTAGTTCTCCCGGTCGGCTGGAGATTAATCTCTCCCTCAATTTCGATATTCCCTGAAGAATAGTGACAGGGATTTAGTGCTGTCTCGCTGGTTTGCTCGGTGTCTAGGATTCCTCGCAGTCAGATCAAACTATCCTTACTTGGTCATTCCATGGATGCGGATAGAAACTCGGTTACCTGGTCACAATTCAGGTCAATTCCCGTGGTTGTGCGGCTTGAGTGACCGATGCCGTGGGTCACGATGATCAGGACGGGAGATCTGACGAGCCGACGAGGTGCAAGGTCCGTGGTCTCGTAGGGAATTCCCCGCAGACTAAACTATCACCACCACCAGCTGCTGCTGCTGCTGCTCGTCGCATTCAGCCTAACGTTACCTGTACAGCCTCCATTTTGGCACAAGAGCGTTAGTTCCGCAAGCGTTTCCCTCTGCACCTTCCGTACCATATATTTTCTAGCCGTCCCGATTCCTCCTGCGCGTTTCGTCGCGTCGATCCGGCTGACGCGGCAGCCATGGCGGCTCGTCCAATGACACCAACGGCTAACGCATCCCAGCCCCAGTCTCAGATCCCCAACGGCACCGGTCCATCTGCCACCGCCACCACCCCCATTTCCGCATCTGCCGCTGCGCCGTCGCTCGCGGAGATCCGTTCCCTGACCGACATCGGCGCGATGACGCGGCTGCTGCACGAAACCGTCGCGCGCGAGCGAGACATTGACAACGAGCTCGCCGCGCTGCTCGCCGCGAGAGGCGGGCTGGAGCGGCGACTCCTGGGCCTGCACAAAGCCGCCACGGACGTCCTCGAATTAGTCCGCACGGACGCCGATGCGGTTCTCGCGTCGGTGTCGGGAACCAGCCAGCTGGCATCTCGGGTCAGCGGGAGCGTCCGGGAGCGTGACGCGGCGCAGTCCCGCGTCGCAACGACCATCGCGCGCATCGATGCGATCGTGGACCGCAGTAACTGCATCACCGGCGCGCGGAACGCGCTCGAAGCGTCGGATTACGAGGCGGCGTCGCGATTCATAGAGACGTTTCTGCAGCTTGACGAGGAGCTCCTCCATCCCACCACGCCGCGCTCCCCGATTGCAGCGGCGGACGCGGCGGCGGTGCTCCTCGGGCAGGCCCCTCCGCAAGCGCAGGCGGGGGCGTCCCCGCGTGCGATTGACTCGCAGGCGGCGGAGACTGCGCGGGAGCAGCGGAGGCAGCTGATGGAGTCGAAGGTTAAGCTTGAGGGGGTGATCCGCAAACGGTTTGCGGCGGCGGCGGACGAAATGGACCAGGCGGGGGTGGAGCGGTTTGTGCGCCTGTTTCCCCCGCTGGGGCTGCAGGCGGAAGGCTTGCGCGCGCTCGTGGGATATCTCCGGAAGGTCGTGGCGGTGCGCGCGCGTGAGCAATTCGCGGCGCTGCTTTCGACCCTCGATGTTGCCGCCAGCACCGCCGGCGGCGGCGGCGCAGCCGCCGCGATGCTTGCCGTCTCCCCGCAGGCGGATTTCGCGGAGGCGCTCACTGCGCTTCTCCGTGATGTGGCGCTCGCTGTAGAGAGCAACGAGGAGCTCCTTAAAGCGGTTGCCGGCGAGGACGGCGTGGTGGCGGCGATTAAAGAGCTCCAAGCCGAGTGCGACGCGCGATCCGCCGCCATTCTTCGCAAGTACGTCGAACATCGTCGCCTGCCACGCATGGCGAAAGAAGCGGCGGCGGCGGCGGCTGCAGCAGGGTACACACTCGGCAGCACCGGCGGCGGGCAAGGAGGGGGTTTCAGGGCAGCAGCGGCAGTAGTGGCTTCGGACGGATCGGTGGTGGGACCGAACCCTCAAGAGGTGGAGGCATGTTTGGAGGAGGCGCTCTTGCTCTCCCAGCGCAGTCACGAGTACGCGCGGTTCATCGCCGCGAAGCTTCGCGACGCGGAAGCGGCGGGTGCAGGGGTCTCCCCGCGCACCCTCACCACCTTCGCCAGCTTCGCCGCGCCCAGCGGAACCGGCGGCGGCGGCGGCGGGCCCGGCAGTGGAGGAGGAGGCGGTGGAGGGAGTGGTGTGGGCGGCGGCGCGTTCGGGAAGATCCTAGTGGACGTTATGGGGTTCTATGTGACTTTGGAGGAGTATTTCATGGTGGAGAACGTTGGGAAGGCTATTAGGATAGATGAGCCCGTACCGGACTCGTTTACCTCTTCTATGGTAGACGACGTGTTCTTTATTCTCCAGAACGGCACTCGCCGCGCCGTCGCCACGTCATTCCTCCCTGCGGCCGCCGCCGTGCTAGCCGCCACCGCCGCCGTCCTTCGCGCGGACCTCCGCGACGCGCTGCAGAGGAGATTAAGAGAGCCTAACCTCGCGGCGCGGCTGCTGGCCTCTGTGGCGGCTAGTGCGGCGGCAGGTGCAGGCGGGGTGGCGGGAGTGACGGGGGGAGTGGGTGGAGGGGCGGGCGGGGTGGGGGGAGGGGGGGGGGGGGGAGGCGCAGGGGGGATGGGCGCAGGAGGCGGGGGGTCGGAAGCGACGCTGGCGCTGGCGCTGAACAACGCGGATGTGAGCGCGGAGTATGCAATGAAGCTGAAGCAGGAGGCGGAAGAATACAGCCTCGAGGTGAGCGGGGGAGATGAGGGGGGATGGGGATAAGGGACGGGGATGAGGGGCTGAAGATGAGGGCCTGGGGCTGAAGGGGCTGGGATTGAAGGGTTGGGTGACAAGGTATGGGAGACAGGGGCAGAGGCGGGGGAGGAATGGGGATGACGACAAAGTTGGAAGTAGTAATACGTCTAGGGCTGTGAGTGGTATGTGGAAGGGAATGGGTTGAAGGGATGGGAGTGTGTACGTGCGAGGTGTTTTGTGAAGGTGAAACAGGTTCCAGGGGAAGCAGAGCGTAGAGGTGGGGGTGTTGACAGTGGGATGAAAAGGAACATGCTGGCTTTTGTTGATGGCGTCTGTGTGAGCACGGGTATGTGTGTGCAAAGGTTTGTGTGATTGCCTATGTTTGCATGCGCGTGTGTGTTGGCGCGTGTATGTGTGTTAGCGTTTGTACAAGCCTGCGTGTGTGAGTCTCTCATATTGCAATGCAACTCGTGCAAAGACGCTCTGGAGTCGTCCTGAAACTCGTACCTACGCCCTGGTAGTGACCTGTGTCTGTGGCTCTGACCTCTCGTCTCGAATATTTGATCCGCTGGGGCTGTAGGTGAGGCAGTGGCCTGTGTCACTTGCGTGTCAAAGCAAGTATGTTTACAAGGAGTTCCCAGGCACTTGAGCCCGTGTGCTGAATCAGTTTTGTTAGAATTCTAAAAAAAAGGTGCAGGCAGGGAAGGTTTTCCAGCTATTTGTGGCCCATACAGCAGGATGCACCCCTACCTCTCCTTCCCCACTTCCTCCGCAGCCCCTTCACCCTGACGTACTCCCAGTCCTCATCTCTCACAGTGCATGCAGAGTCTCTACATCACTGCCTATCACTCACACGCAGTGGCCTGCCAGCATATTCAGACCCCAAACCATCCCACGCGCTCTGGAAGACTCCTGCTCACTTTCCTACTAATCGTAACTCATCACCCCATCGCCTCCTCCCCTACCCCTCCCCCGTCCCTCCCCACCCACCAGGTGTTCCCCGCGCCAGCAGACAGGGAGCGTCTGAAGCCCATACTCGCCGACCTGGGGGAAACCAGCGCCGTGTTCCGCCAGGTAGCATCCACAGGCTTAGAGCAGCTGGCCAACGGCATCGCACCGCGACTCCGCCCAGTCCTCGACCTGCTGGCCTCGTCCATCTCCTACGAGCTCTCTGAAGCAGAGTACGAGGAGAGAGAAGCCAGCGACCCCTGGGTGCAGCGGCTCCTGCTCGCACTCGAAGCCTGCCTCGCGCCGCTACAGCCGCTGCTAACCGCGGCCAATCACGACGGGCTGGTCGGGCTGGTGACAGATATGGTGGCACGGAGGGTGGAGGCGGCTGTAGCGCAGAAGCGGTTCAACCAGCTGGGCGGGCTACAGCTGGACCGGGAGGTGCGGACGCTCGTGGGTCACCTGTCCGCGCTCACGTCGCGGTCCGTGCGTGAGAAATTCGCGCGGCTGACTCAGATCGCCACGGTGCTGAATCTGGAGAAGGTGGGGGAGATTTTGGACTACTGGGGGGAGAACGCGGGACCAATGACGTGGAGGCTGAGTGCTGCGGAAGTGAAGCGGGTGCTGGGGCAGCGGGTGGACTTCCGGCCTGAGGCCATTGCCAACCTGCAGCTGTAGCTGCCGGGGTGCCAGGCTACCAGGGCTGTTGCTGTAACAGGCAGGTGTAGCTGTTAATCTGTAGCGCTGAGTTGTGGCGAGGTGGGTGGTCGATATGGTGCTGGGGCAGCGGGTGGACTTCCAGCCCCTGAGGCCATTGCCAACCTGCAGTTGTAGCTGCCACGCTGAAGCGGGCAGCTGTAGAGGCAAGTATTTAGCGGCGAGCTGTAGTGGGCAGCTGTAGCAGCTAGCTGTAGCGCTGCGTTGTGGGAATGAGTTGTGGCGAGGTGGGAGGTGAAGCGGGAAGGAGGAAGGCTCTCCAACAGCTTAGCAACGACATGGCGCTTTGTATGACCCAGGGCATAAGTGCACAGGCCCCGTGTGGCAGTGACCTCTGGGACATGACTGTGACTATGCGGTCAGGGTGGTGGTGCTGGTGGCTTCTGTACTGGGCTGGGCTGGGCTGGGCTGGGCTGGATGGGTAGCAACACGGTCCCAGTGAGGACAGGATGCAGGTAGGATTCGTTGTGGGAGGAAGGGTTGCGGGGTGAGTGAGTGAGTGAGGGAGTAAAGCTTGTAGTCTGAAATCGAGATGAAGTGCTATGTGGGATTTCATGGGGCTGGTGTGGTGTGCTGTTCTGGTTGTACTTGTGGCTCCTGAAAACCACTTGAGGAGCTAAGAACGATGCAAGTGATGCAGTAGGTGTGGTGAAGCGTTAAGCATGCTGATATACATACGGTATGGATGGACGCACGGCGTTGAGGAATGACTGCTGCTCCTGTCCGTTTTCAGCATGATAAACGGTCGGCTTGCATGGCCTGATTGGTGGTAGGAACTCCGTTACGTGTGCTTCGTGGGCGCTAGCCTTGCATATGGTGGGAGAGAACTGTTGCGACCAAGGGCAAAGCCACAATGATGTTACCGTACACTGTTGAGCATAGAGTACTGTGACTTGGGTGGTGTACTGCACTGTTGGATTGCTGCCTTGCAAGGACCAGAGAGACTCTCGTGATGTTGAGCAGAGAGAATGAAATGGAATCATTGCTAATGGAGCAGTCCCTGGGAGTGTGCTACCGGTCAGGGCTTCAGATTCGTTTTGGGCCACCCTTAGTAATCAGGGTTCTAGGTATAGTCAACCCTGATGCCTAGGGTAAAATTTTTGTTTCCCTGACAAATGCAGGGTAAAAAAACAGTAACACTGTTTGGCAAGGGTATTTTTTTCGAAGATTCCTCTATTAATATTTCTGAGATTGTCAAGTTCAAGACTTAGTGGCTTAGCTGGTATGTTACGGATTAGGGTCTGAAAGGCAGCAGGTTTGAGTCTCGTTAACGGGAGTGTTTTGCAGGGGCATTCGGTATCAGTATTGTTAGAAACCTAAGTTGACTTAGGACTTGGGTTGAGGGTAGAACGAGAGTTACGAGAGGAAGGGGTCGAGAGATTAGCCAAAAGAGGTTGTTCACTATAGAGCGAGCAGTACAAATAGGCAAGCATGAGAGTGCACCACCAAACAAGAACATAGAGCTACACTAGGTCTACACTACAGGCAGTTATAGTAATGTATACAAGTACATTCTGACACACCCCCTAACTGCCTGCAGTGAAGAACCATGTGCAGAAACACCCCCGGAAGGGGTACACCAAGCGCAGCGGAAGACGGTAGAGAGGAATGCGAGGAGGAGGAGATGAGAGAGAGAGAGGGGAGAGGAGAGGAATGAGGAGAGGAGGTGGGGGAGCCACGCGGCGAGCCCCTCTTACGAACCCCCGTTTTACGAAGGGGGGGGATGAGAGAGGGATGAGGAGAGGAGGTGGGGGAGCCACGCGGCGAGCCCCTCTTACGAACCCCCTGTTTACAAGGGGGGGTGGTGAGAGAGGGAGGAGAGGAGGTGGGGGGGAGCCTAGCGCGGCGAGCCCCTCTTACTAACCCCCTAATTCCACGCCCCCTTTCAGCCACCCCCCTTGTCAACCTCACCCCCCTTGTCAACCGCCCCTGGAACCTCACGTCTTCCCCCCACCCTTCCTCCAACGCCACCCCCTCACCCTCCCCCCCCCCCCCCTCTCCCCCCCACCCCAGGAGGGGCGACAGGAAGAGAGAGGAGGTGGGCTGGCGCATGCTGGTCATCCCTGCCACCCCCTCACCCTCCCCCCCACCCCACTGCAGTAGGAGTGGAGAGGTGGAGGGACGGCTGTTGGCGTGTCACACCCCCCACCCCCCACACCCTCCCCCCACCCCTTTCACGGCTGCACCAGCAGCAGGGAGAGGGAGAAGGCTGGCGGCGGCGTAGCGCAGCAGCAGAGTGGCGTCAACCACCCCCGCCCCCCAACACCCTCCCCCCCCCCCCTGGTGCACGAGCAGCAGTGAGAAAGGGGAAAAATGGCGGGCGAGGGT
This sequence comes from Closterium sp. Naga37s-1, assembly GCA_947471745.1. Taxonomy (NCBI): domain Eukaryota; kingdom Viridiplantae; phylum Streptophyta; class Zygnematophyceae; order Desmidiales; family Closteriaceae; genus Closterium; species Closterium sp. Naga37s-1. Next base: position 315,259 of record CANJKZ010000738.1, read on the forward strand.
GCAGCAGGCGGCTGCAGTTGCGCGTGTGGCTGCAGCTGCAGGTGTCGCTGCAGTCGCGCGAGAGGTTGCTGCTGCGCGTGCGGCTGCAGCTGCGCAATTCGCTGCAGTCGCGCGCGTGACTGGTGACGTGTGTGCAGCTGCGCGTTCGCGGTTGCGTGCGTGCGGCTGTGCGCACTGCGCACCGCTGGACGGGGACGAGACGGGCCGGGGCAGCGAGGGACGGACGGGCTGCGACGAGGGGGCCGAAACGGGGCCGCATCTGGCGCCATCGCGCAGCTCGCCGTCATGGGCAGCGTGACGGACGGAAGCTGCGCGACGGGCAGCACGAAGCAGGGATCGAATGGGGGCGAAGGCGCCATGCAGGAGCGAGAAAGTAACAGCGGTGGGCCCATGGACAACAGGTCTTAGGAGCTTAAGTGCTCTGAAACCATGTTAGAAACCTAAGTTGACTTAGGACTTGGGTTGAGGGTAGAACGAGAGTTACGAGAGGAAGGGGTCGAGAGATTAGCCAAAAGAGGTTGTTCACTATAGAGCGAGCAGTACAAATAGGCAAGCATGAGAGTGCACCACCAAACAAGAACATAGAGCTACACTAGGTCTACACTACAGGCAGTTATAGTAATGTATACAAGTACATTCTGACAAGTATTACTGGGATTGTACACTGTACAGTCAGGGAAATATGTTCCTTACGCTGTTTTTCAAAGGGTACAAAAAAACTTACACTTTCTGGCCTAGGGTAAAAAATCCACTACCCTGTCTGTGAAAGGGTAACTGAAAAAAAGCGGCCGCCAGTCAGTTCAAAAAGGGTATTTTACCCTGATAACGAGAGCCCTGCTACCGGTACCGTAGTTCATTCCAACTTCCGGTACCGGTACCTTCAGCCTACCTCCATGCATGCAGGCCAGAAGGCTTGCGTTCACAAGCACCTGAGGTGCATTCACTGCAGCAGGAATACGTACACAATGCAAGCATACTGCTCATGCCGCTCCTTAATTCCCTTCCTAGCTGTGTGTGTTTGTGCCCGTGATTATGCTACTCCTCGCAGAGTGGGTTTATAATCAGTCAACGCACCAGTGGGTATATAACATAACATGTATTTAGTACCGTATATAGAGATAATACATACATATGCACATGTGATCGAACGCATCCTTAAACATCATACTCCAGAGAGAGCCTCTCTAACTGGTCACAGCAGTGGCAAGCATGAGAGGCCCCCTCGCTGTCCCGTGCACCTCCTCAGCCATCAGGGGTTGCAGCGACCAGCCGTCAGCGATTGGAGCAAGCTGAGCTGCGGGGTGACAGCAGAAGGGTAAGAGCAGGAGAGGCGGGTGAGATTCAGAGCTTCCAAGCCATTCGTGCAGCAAAGGTTTCAAGCGAAAAGCGAGGAGACTAGGAGGCAGTAACCATACAGACACACCGGCATGTGTCACACGTGCCATGCTCCGCACACAGGCATGTGTTGTGGCACGTACGAGGGGAGACCGGAGAGGCGCAGAGCCCAGGCGATGTCCCAGCCGTCGTCGTGATTGAGGTGCACCTCTGCTGCCACCACGTTCACCCCGTCTGTCAGCACCGGCGCTGCTGCCGCCCCTGGCAGAGCCACTGTCTTGTCCGTGTAGATGAACCCATCATCGTTGTCATTGATCGCCTCTTTATCCGCCAGCGCCTGCACGGAGGGGAAAGAGGGGCAACAGGGAACGGGACGAGCCACGAGGGGTTGAAGTTGTGCGAGCAGGGTGGGCTTGGGGCGGGAGAATTAGGAACGGTGTGCTGTGGGAAAGCGGAGGGAACAGGTGGATCATGTGTGAGCAGGTTAGCGAGCTCTACGACGTGTGTTGGCTGCTGTGCGAGGCGGCATGAGGTGAGCGGTGAGAGACGCGAGGTGAGATGGATGAGGTGAGAGGCTCGAGGGGAGGGGCGAGAGGTGGGCGGCGAGGGCGACGGGCTGACGTTTGAGTCGACTCAAAATTCAGGGCGAGAGGTGGGAGGCGGGGGCGAGGGGCTGACGTACGGAGGTGGCATTGGTGACATCCCCCTGGGGCATGTTGAGGCGCAGCACCTCACGGTTGTTGATGTAGACAATCACACCATCGTTCACCGGCATTTGCAGCAGCAAGCTCGAGAAGCACGCGGAGTTGGTGAGAGAGAAGGTCGTGCGGAAGTAGTATGTCGTGCGCGCGTCCCACGATGGCTCCGCCAGGAACGTGCCCACCTTGTCCCAGTCAACTGTTGGCATGACAGGGGAAGGAGGAGTGGAGTGTTGCGTTGGTAAGGAGGCAGGGGCATTGAGAGTGAGAGGGTGTGGGCGGTGGGACAAAGCAGAGGAGCAGGGCTGCATGGCACGGCAAGGTACTACCCAGTGGAAGGAGAAGAATTCTCAAACGGCATTTCAACAGAGGAGCAGGGCAGCATGGCCGCAGCAGGGCAGCATGGCCGCAGCAGGGCAGCATGGCCGCAGCAGGGCAGCATGGCCGCAGCAGGGCAGCATGGCATGGCAAGGTACAACACAGTGGAAGGAGACAGCAGCAGCAGCAGCAGTGGCAGTGGCAGTAATGTCGGCAGCGGATGGCTCAACCACAACGCAGCCCACCACAGTGCACCGCACACGAGAGCATCAGTGCATGAGAGCGAGTGTGAGTGCTTACATCCCACGTAGGCGAGCGGGGCAGGGCCTGAGGGCCAGGAGGAGTCCGAGAAATTCGGGTTGTAGAAGGCTGGACCGCCGGGGGAGAGCGGATGCAGCTCCCCCCCCTCCTGATTGTAGCGCCACACTGCTCGCGGTGCCAGCAGGCCACAGTGCCTGTGAGGGAGAGAAACGGGAGGGGAGAGAGGGGAGGGGAGAGAGGGGAGGGGAGAGAGAGGAGGGGAGAGAGAGGACAGGGTAGGCATGAAGTGGGTGGGCGGTGGCATGGATGGGGTGAGGGAAGAGAAGCCACAACGGAGTTTTGTGAGTGGGCAGGGGGGGAATGAAGGGGCCGGCGTGCTGCACTGTGCTGTGCTGCGCTGCACTGTGCTGTGCTAAGCCGTGCCGTGCCATGGTGTGGCAGAGTGTGACTCACGAAGGGGTGGAGCAGGGTGCAGGGGGGGTCCTGGGAGATATAGACGGTAGCAGGGAGGTAGTAGTTCACATCGCCTGACAGCACCACCTGCACCTGCTGCTGCTCTGACTCCGCTTCACACTCGTATGAGAACAGGGCGGGTGCACGCTGAGTGGTGCCGGTACAGGGCCTGCAGGGAGGAGACGTTGGGAGGATGGAGGGAGGATAGGGGGAGGTGGGAGAGGAGGGCGGCAGAAAAGAGGGGAGACGTCAGGTGGGGGCAATGACAATGCAGGGTGGATAGCTCAACGAGAGAGAGAGCTTACAACGAGAGAGAGAGAGAGAGCTTGCAACGAGAGAGCGAGAACAGAAGAAAAGAAAAGAAACGAAACGAACGAACAAAATAAATACATATCGATGGAAAACCTACCGCCATGCGGCGTTATCAGCCATCCTGGCGGCCCACTGTGTGTCCCCTCCAGCAGGAGCCTTGAGCCTCACCGTCACAGCCCCTCCACAGTCCCCCGCAAAATCTTTGTTCACGCCATCCCCAAAGTACACATTAACCTCCTCCGGCTGCCACTCCTCCTCCCCATCCGGCCCCACCACCTCCACCACATACACCTCCCCCACCAGCGCTGTGATCCCAAACACCCGCACCGCCTCCCCCCCACCCTCCTCCAGCTCGATGTGATTCGAGTTCCCATCAAACGTCTGCTCTGCGCCGTCACTCATGCGAACCACCTTGATGAAGCTCATCACGCCGTGGGCCTGCGTGCGGTTGACGTTGGCTGCGGTGGCGGGCTCGAGGTAGCGGACGTTGACGGTGCGGAAGCAGTGTGTGGGCGAGGGGCACGCGTACGCATTGGCTCCTGGCATGGGCTTGCAGGAGCCGTACGTGCCTGAGGAGGTCAGCGGGGGGAGCACCGCTGTGTTGTTGGCCACTAGGAAACCAGACGGCATTGGGGTGGTGAGAGGGGAGGAGGAGGAGGAGGAGGAGGAGGAGGAGGAGGAGGAGGAGGAGGAGGAGGAGGAGGAGGAGGAGGAGCGGGCAGGCAAGCGGGCAGAAGAAGCAGACTTCCTACGGGAAGCGCGTGAGCGTTTGTGCGAGTGGGGCCTGGGGTAGTAGTTGCTAGGTCGGCCGACAGTTTTCTTGAGAGCAGAAATAGTAGCCGCAGCAGAAGCTGCAGTGCCATGCATGCGACGATGGGAGCTTGCAGCAGCAGCAGCAGCCGCCGCAGCAGCCGCAGGAGCAGCATCAGCAGAAGGAGCAGTAGACGCCGTGACTAGCAGGCGACGGTGGTGCTGAGGGTAAGCTTTCTGTGCCGGGACAAGCTTGCCAAGGGACGCAGGGATTGCAGCACTGGGCCTTGCGGAACCAGAAACAGCAGCAACAGCAGCAGCAGCAGAATCAGCAGCAGCAGCAGCAGCAACTTCGCCAGCGCCAGCAGCAGCGGCAGCAGAAGGGAGTGTGTTCTCGCCAACGGAGGTCTTGCCTAGCACCGACCCCACTATGCTGCCGTCCATGTCCCTCAACGCCACCTGTGCCGCTGCCTCCCCATGGTCCTCCACCTCTGCCTGGTCGTACTGCTCAGGGTCAGGCGCACGGGGAGGGAGAAGTGAGGGGAGGAGAGGAGGGAGAGAGGGAGATAATGCGAGTTGAGATGCGTTGAGACTGGAACTATGACTCGTTGAACTGGTTGTTCAGGCATAGGGCATGATTCTTATCACGTTTGAGAGGGTGAAGTGATACAAGCAGAGCCAAAAGCAAGAAGCGCAGATAGCGAAAGCATTCGTATTCACCATCTAAACCACTCACGTGTGTGGTATTGTGGCATGCACATAAGGGGTGGTGTAGGGTTGGCAGGGCGACTCACTCTGGATGGGTATTTCTGAGGCACGACCAACACTGGGTTGGTCCGCGTTGCAGTGCTGAACTTGAGGTTCTGGTGATGGGGGGAGCAGCAGGGGTAGGGGGTGGATGCACCATTTGTTAGTGCGGCAGGGAAGAAATGTCTTTCTTGAGAATTTATTTGGTAAGCACGTGCAAGCAGCAACGGTCCATGGGTGCAATCAGGAATCAGAAATATGTGGAAATGCTGCTGCCTTGATACTGCAAACGCACTTGGTACTTTGGAACTACACATGATGATGTGGGTGCAACTGTGAGGAGAGAAAGAGCAGAGAGCAGAGAGCAGCAGTGAAGGGCCGTGAAAGACAAGGGCTGCGAGGCACCTTGAAGTTGTTGCCGGCGTTCCAGTAGGTCCCCATGTCCCCCTCCACCGCCACCGCTGCAGACGGCTTGCATGTGCTGTCAAACCCGGCGAACCTGCATGGTGGGTGCGCGGGATGGGGTTGTGGAGGAGGGCAGGAGGAGATGCGATTGCATGATGATGCTGCGCCATGCTGAGTAACGCCGTGCCAGACCATGCCTGTACAGGGTACCATGCTTCAGACCATGCAGCATGTTACGCCCCACGCACTCAACGGTATGCCCCATGCATGGATGCATGGGTGCATGAATGCATGATTGCATGCGTGCACGCACTTAGCGCCGTCAACAGCGTTGTTGAAGAGCCCGTCGGTGAACCATGGGCTCTGCGTGAACACCAGCCCGTACACCGGCTCCTCCCACCCCCCTTCTCCCACACTGCGCCCCTGCTGGCCCTTCGCCAATGGGAACCTGCCACGTGGAGAAGGAAGGAAGGAGAGGAGCGTGTGGAAATGAGGAGGTGGCGGAGCAGGAGGAGAGAGGGAAAGGAGAGGAGTGACCTCTCAAAGCTGAACCACGTAGAAGAAGCGCGGAGCCAGGCCAAACACCCACTCCCTCCCCCACACACTCCCTCAAACCCTCCCTCACTCACTTGCAGCCGGAGACCGGAGCGCAGCCGTTGGAGTCCGGGTCGGTGCAGTCAAAGGGGTTGCCGTAGTTGGCGGTGTGCCCCACCACCGTGAGATCGCGCATCACTATGCCCTCCACCTGATGCATCTCCACCCCCCACACGTTGTCCGCTGCTGTGAACTTATCGAATACCACGTAGTCCGTGTTGTGGATGAACGCGCTGCAGAGGGGAGGGTAGGAGGGGAAGAGGGTGGGAGAGGAGAGAACACGTGAACATGTGTGAATCACCACGTGGTCCGTGTTGTATACAAAGCGCTGGGGTGGAGCGGGAAGCTAGGGGGAGGGAGGAAGCGCGCAAGAGAATGGGGGCAAGTTGCATGGGAGGTAGGGAAGGGAGGGAAGGGAGAAGGGACGGGAAAGAGTGGCAAAGAGGAGGAAGAGAGTGGGATGACGGGTGGACTTACCCCACGTAGGTGTTCTTGTAGAGAGTGAAGCCCGAGATAGTCACCCACACTGGATGGTCCCACTGCAACGATCAACAGAGGGTCACACGGAGCATGGGAGGGGCACACGGAGCATGGGAGGGCCACACGCACCCACACGGATGGACATGCTGGTGTTGGCGAAGGAGCAGCAGGGATGTTATGAGACTGCTCTAAAGATGTGCCAGGGGATCACACACCACACGCACAGCAGGACACAGCTGTGAGTCGCAAGAAACAGCTGAAAACATGGCCGACAGGCACAGGAATGCGCACAGTACGAGACACAGTTTAAAGAGCAGGGAGAGCATACGAGGCACGCAGGAAGCAGCAGGTGGCAGCAGGGGTTAGCAGGGGGGCAAGGCACTGAGGAGGCATGCGAGAGCATGCAAGCAGGCAATGAGGGTTGTGGTGCGACATGTGAAAGAGAGAGGTGGGGACGCACGTAGGTCTCGTCCTGGTCGAGAGTGGAGGCGTTGAAGCGGGGGTTGAACCCCCCGGGGTAGTCACGGAAGCCAATCTCACACGAGTGCGCCACGTTGCCTGCGAACGTGCCCACGCGGTGGTAGTTGAAGGGAATCAGCGTGTTGATCTGCGGCCATTGAGAAGACAGCCCCCTTACTTGGTCCCTCAGCTCCAGCCAGAAGCTGGTGCCATGCAGACAGAGAGGGGAGTGGGGGGAGGGAGAGAGAGATGTTGAGTTGATGGAGGTGGGATGGGGATTAAGGTGACTGCTTGCCAATCCGTTCTGCTCTCAGGAAAACCAAATCACCCACCCACCCATCAACGCATCCATTGAGGTTGGTTCTCAAAAACCAACTTGGGAATTCTCAAAAACCAACTTGGGAATTCTCAAAAACCAACTTGGGAATTCTCAAAAACCAACTTGGGAATTCTCAAAAACCAACTTGGGAATTCTCAAAAACCAACTTGGGAATTCTCAAAAACCAACGCATCCATTGAGCCACCCACCCGGTGTCTTCTGAGCCGGCAGCGACATTGTCGATGTAGTTGTTGTTGGCATTGGTGATCCAAAACGTGGATGGCTCGTTGTCCGTCTCCTCATCCGATATCTTCACCTCCACTGCATACATACAGACACATACACACATATGCACACAGACAGAGTCAGGCACACACGCACAGAGCAACACTCACAGGTTACAGCAGATGGTAAATACGTGCACGACAAAAAAAACAAAAACAACAAAAAACAAAACCAAGAAAACAACGCGTGCAAGCAAGTGCAGTGTGCGCATCCATGCGCGTCCAGACGCCGACGTTCTTACCTGGGCGCGTCCAGATGCCGACGTTCTTACCTGCGCGCGTCCAGATGCCGACGTTGCGGATGAAGGAGTTGCCTTGCTCGCCGCCCTCCTCCACCATGAAGCAATGCCCTCTCGTGTTGAACGCCACGTTCTCCTCCACCGTCAGATTGAAGGTGGCGTGCACCACCACACAGCGCTGCATGGGGGAGGGGGGTGAGAAGGGGACGCGATGAGGATTGAAGGTGGCGTGCACCACCACACAGCGCTGCATGGGAGAGGGGGGTGAGAAGGGGACGCGATGAGGATTGAAGGTGGCGTGCACCACCACACAGCGCTGCATGGGGGAGGGGGGTGAGAAGGGGACGCGATGAGGATTGAAGGTGGCGTGCACCACCACACAGCGCTGCATGGGGGAGGGGGGTGAGAAGGGGACGCGATGAGGATTGAAGGTGGCGTGCACCACCACACAGCGCTGCATGGTGGAAGGTGGGGGGCGGGAGCAGAAGGGGGCAGTGGGGAGGCAGAGAGCGGGGGGAAAGGAACGAGGAGAGAAGGAGAGGGGACGAGGATGGAGGGATGGACAATCAGTGGACGTGTACTTTTTGAGTCGACTCAAAAGTCACCTTGAGGACATGGAAAGATTCGCAGAAAGAAAGTCTGTGTACAGGCAAGGCACGCTCAGAGTGGAATCAATCAATCCAGCACACAGCACACAGCACGAAGCACGCAGCAGCCAGCAAACAGCACCCACCTGCTTGCTGTCATGCATGACGTTCTTGCGCACCACGCTCCTCCCCGCCTGATTCCCACAGAGGTGGAAGTGGATGTTATAGCGCCCCAGCTGCCCCTGCTGCCCCATCTGGGCAAACTCCACGCCCTCTATCAGCTGCGCGGTCTGAGTGAAGAACACCATGAAGTGCCCGCCCTCCCAGTTGTAAGGTGCCGCCTCGTCCTCCCCTCGAATGGTCGCTGTGCGGTTGAGTAGCACCACCTCCCCGCGCTCGTCTATCGTGCCGCCGAACCCGTCGGGCACCACCTCTCCGAAGTGGCTGTAGGAGAGCGGCGCGCTCAGCGCCACTTTCCACTTGCTGCCGCCCACCGCCGTCACTGCAGCAAGGGGGAGCAGGGTGATGGTGATGATGCAGAATCTGGTAAAATTTCGCATATACATGAGCAGCTGGCATGGGGGGAAGTTGCGACGAGGAGGGTGAAGCAGATGGGGCGAATGAGAGGAAGCAGGAGAGAGGGAGGGAGTGTATGAGAGACGGCGCGAGAGAGATGGGCTGCTGCACTACCAGCTCGGTAGCCCACCAGAGACTAGAGTGAACGGCAAAAGGGAAACTGGCTGAGAGAGGGGAGAGGGACAAGCAGTGAAAGGCACTCTTGAGAGGTCCCAACACAGGCCCACTCACTCACCAGCAACGATTTTGGCGACGTCGATCTGGTCGGGATAGAAGTCGGTGGAGGCGAGGCCGACATGGAAGCCCACGGGCCATGCGGAGACGTCCCGGTCCACCAGGATGGCTGTATCGCCCGCCTGTGCTGTCGCTGCCAGGCGGCACCACGAGGGCGTGGAGGAGCCCCCCGGCATGCCGTGCATGCGCACCTGCCCTCCCACCACGACGAAGGCCTTGTGGCCGAAGTTGCGGGGGTTGGCGGGGTCAGCGGGTGCGTTGGCGGTGTACTGGTAGGGCGCGCGGCCGTTGGGGTTGTGCGTGAGCGTGAAGACGACCTTCTGAGAGAAGTGCTTTGCGCTGCTGCCTGCGATCAGCTGCCCCTCCACGATCACAAACGACGCGTTCACCTGCACCAGCGGCCGTGACGGCGTGTCCTCGATCCTGCCAATAGCACATGGGGGGAGGCATGGGGGACGGGGGGGATTTAGGGGGGATTTAGGGGGCAGGGGGGGAAGAAGAGGGTGGAAACGGTGCAGAGAATATGAAGACTGGAGCCTTCTCCCTCTTGTTCACTCCTCATTCCTGTACACTGTTCAGTCCTACTCACTTGAGCATGCCCCGGATGGTGAGAGTGGAGAGGACGACAGAGGGCATGTCGAGAAGCACGGCCACGCCGCACGGGATGGTGGCGTTGGCGCCCTTGCCCGCCCCCACGCCCGGCACCACTCCCCCCGGCCACGTTGCCGCGTCGCTCCACAGATTGAAGCCTGGAGGGGGAGAAGGGGGGAGAGAAGGAGAAGCGGAGATGAATGGGGGGAAGGGGGGCAAGGGATGAGAGAACGGGACGGGGCGTGGGGAAAAAGGGAGGAGGGAGAGGGCGGAGATAGGAAGAGAGGAGCAGAGAAGAACGGATAATAAACGAGTGCAACACCAGGTGAGCGGCGACCATCCCCCTCTTATAATCACTGCGTTGGACAGCGTGTGCTGCGGGATTCGCGACGACCGTCACGGCGGGCTGTGACGCACCGGCGGGGGGAGGGTCCGGGAGCGGCGTGCACGGCGAGGTGAAGTTATCCCACGGGACTTGCGGCGTCGCACGCGCCACGGGTAGGACTCCGCGGTCCCTGGAGAGCGCGAGATGGCAGCACGCGGCGAGGAGCACCGCGGAGAGCGGAGACAATGCGCGGAAGCGGCGGCAAGAGGCGGAGCGGCGGTGGCTGGTGCGAGAAGTCGGCGGGCGAGCGACGGAGGCCATGATGGCAGTAATGAGGGTATGCGGGGTGCAACCGCTGCGGTGACTGTGCGACGGTGAAAAGTATACTAGTAGTACTGCTGCGAGCGATACTTGGAACTGGAATGGATTGGGCATATATATGGATGGGTGCTAGTAGTAATCGAGGGGAGCAACCACGGGGTGGTTCGATACGGTGAAAATGGCGGGTCCAACAAATTGTTACGGAGGGTGTTGTGCCTGCCGGCTTTAGGGTTACCACCACCTGTGGACGGCTGGGGGCGTGGTATGAAGAAATTCGTGTTCCAATAGTACTACGTCTACTGAATTCTGAATGTTCTCTTCTGGTGCCCATGATAGTCGGTGGTGTGTGCTATTATACTGTCAGCGCACGGATTCCACCCGCGCTCTGCGACGCCTGCGCTTTGCGAGCTTGAGACGTCGCGTGAAACGGCGACGTCATGTCACCGACCTTGGGTTCAGTGATTCCGTCAAGGTAGCCATACATGTTCATGCAAGCCAGCTTATTTACGCTGCTACAGTACTACTACGTCGGCCGTAGGTGTGGAGGGCAGGTACTAGTGAAGGGGGAAATTGAAGCGAAAGCGGAGCTGGGGTAAGAGAGTGCGGGGTCGCGGTTCCGGGTGAAGTTCGCCCGCCATCAGCCCAAAATGGCCCTCGGTGACGTGTAAAAACACCCGAACATTGGTCACCACACAAGGTTCCAGATATCTTGGAGCATGGAAGCCAATCAGACGTGTACGTTGCTACAGTATTGTCCCTACTTCGGATGGCGGGCGAACTTCAGAACCGTGATCTAACACGCGCGCCGCCTTTCCTGGTGTTTTCCTTCTACTGGAGATGGCCAGGGTGAAGAAGACATGCTTGGCCGGGTTCTTTGCCTGGAAGAACAAAAGCACTTCAGTATCGTGGGCACGTCGTAGGAAGGTCCAGCTTGAGTGCCATCAATAATTGTGAGAACGTCTGAGGAAGGTCCAGCTTGAAGCTGAGTCTCCTCCCCTGTCTCAAGCATGTCGTACCGTACTCGTACGGAGGAAGCCATATCACCCGCCTTGGCCTGTATGTTGGACTACCACGGGCTAGAGACGGTTACGCGATGTAAAATATGGGGTGCCCTTCACTACAGCATCCCGTTTTCCAGGGCTCGATTTAGGTTCTGGCGCTTACATATTCCTAATCGGACCTATTTTCGTACAAATGCAGTATGCTTTCATTCTCGAGCACTACACAATCACCTACGGCCCTGGTCGTGGCCGATTTGGGTGCACTGAAACTTTGAAGGTGACCCGATCAGAAGTCAATGTGAATCAACAAGCCTCACCGACAAATTCCACGCATTCAAGAAAGAGATGAAACTCTCTAAAAACGACATCCCTGGACAGAACGTCGAGGGATATCGACACATTTCAGCCCTTGGATTTCGTGCTACCAGAGCTCTGACGGTTGTCATTTCTCCGCATTTCTCGACGTTCACTTCGAGGGATGTCGACGAATTTGAAATGGATGGACGCAGAATATTTCGAGCCAGACACGAAAATCCTCTTGTATGCATTCCCAGACAAATCTGCGCCGGTATGAGAAATTCGAGAAATCGTACGAATAAAATTTTGAACGCTCAGATGAACATAATTGGCTTGACTACGTAAAGCAAATGTGACACGGGTGTGAAAATCATGTATTATCGGACGGATTTCGTCCAATGGTAGACAGTTCTGGTGCCTCTCAGGGATTCCTACCCACCATTGGGCCCATTGTAATTGCTCGTAAATAGGTTTGGATTGGGGCTCAAACATCACCGCACTGCCAGCTTACCATGTAGATTCCACCACAGCTTAACTGTGTCAAAAGGTGTTCATCCATAACGATCACCTACTTTTCCACATAATCGGTCTAGTACAACACTAGTTCAATCACCCTTTTTTTTTTGCCCTGAAAGCTCAGGATGCTCAAAATCCCAGGACATGCACTGACTGTGGCACTAGTAAGCTGTAACCTAGTGAGATGCTCAGGATGATCTTTCAACTATCTATGCCCACCCGAGTCGATGGAATGACCATTCCACCTCGTGATAGCTCAGTCTGCCTACAAGTGAATGACCACAGGATAGTGGTGAGTTAGTGAACTGCTGCGCCCCTGTTACAGGGTACCAAACTTTTTGTCATGTGCGTGGCGTCACCTGCTCTGCTCTGCACCGCGCTGTGCAAAGGCTCCTCTTCATAGTAGAATCATAAGTGTGCTGTGCACTGCTCTACGTAAGGCTTCGTAAAATCATGCCTTATCACCCAGTTGCATTCAGCATGGACAGGAGGCTCGCCAGCTCATCCTCCTCCCCCGCCTCTGCCACACCCCCCTCTCCTGCTGTTTCTGCCCTTCCCGTACCCACTGCTGCTGGCTGCATCATTGCAGGGGGATGTGGTGCTGCAAGCACAGGGACAGGCGCCAGTGCAGATGCTTGTGTGTGTGAATGTGCCGCACCGGGCAATGAGAACCCAGGCGGAGCGAATGCTTGTGGATTGAAAACCTGCGACGCGAACGGCTGATGTGTTGTAATGGGCATGTGTGCTGCTGCCGCTGCTCCTGGGTAGAACGCAGCAGATCTGGGCAGGTCTGTAGGCGTGGGTGCCGTAGGTGTGGATGCTGAGAGCAGGGTGGGGGGCAAGAGAGTGGTTGTGGGAGAGGGAGTGGGGAAGGAGGAGGAGGTGAGGGCAGTAGGCGGGGTGGCGAGGTGGTGTTGGCTTAGGAGGATCTGCTGCTGGAGTGCTAGCAGCTGCTGCTGCAAATCATGCTGCTGCTGCAACAATTGCCTCTGCTGCTCCAACAAATGAGAGTCTGGGTGCTGGTTCTGCTGCTGCTGTTAATACGCCTGCTGCTTGTGCTGCTGGTGTAGTTGTTGCTGCTGCTGATGCTCCTGGTCCCGCTGCTCCTGTTGTTGCTGCTGCCGCCGCTGCTCTTCCTCTTTCTGCTGCTGCTGCTGCTGCAAGAGCAGCTCGTTGTGAATTGCGTGCTGTGCGTGCACCTGCTGCCCTCCCCACGCATCCACACCACCCCTCGCCTGCTCCTGCTGCACTGGCTGCTGCACTGGCTGCTCCACTGGCGGCTGCACCGGCTGATGCAGCTCTGCCTCAACCTCACCCACCGACAGCACCTTCCTTGCACTCGCTGCGCTTCCATGTGGTGCAGGAACAGGCGCAACAGCAGCAGCACTAGGAGCAGCAGCTCTAGGAGCAGCAGCAGCAGCAGCAGCAGCAGCAGCAGCAGCAGCAGCAGCAGGAGCAGCAGGAGTGCCGCTCCAAGAGTCTGGCTGAGGTCTTATGGAGGGTTGATGTGGGTCCTGGTGCTGCTGCTGGTGATGCTGGTTTGGATGATCCAGGTGGTGCGGCTGGTCAGGATAGAGCGGTGCAGATGGGTTGGTGGTGTCTGGGGGATTGGGAGGCACGTCATGGGACGGCTGTGCTGGTGGGCGTTTCTGTTTGTGGCTGGGAGAGGGATGGGGCGAGGGGAGAGGGGACGCGTGTGAGGAAGGATGGGGAGAGGGATGAGGCGACGGGTGGGGGGAAGGGTGTGCGGAGGGGTGGGGGGAAGGGTGTGCGGAGGGGTGGGGGGAAGGGTGTGCGGAGGGGTGGGGGGAAGGGTGTGCGGACGGATGGGGGGAAGGGTGCGCGGAGGGATGGGGGGAGGGATGGGGAGAGGAGTGAGCCTTGAGGGGCTTTGTTGCTTTGACTGTGCCTTTGCTGTTGATGCTGCTGGTGTGGTTGACAGCTGAAGATTTAGCAGAGGGACGAGCAGTGGTGGGAGCGGTGGGAGCAGTGGTGGCGACAGCAACAGCAGTAGCAGGGGAGAACCCTCCTCGCCTGGAAGCATTTCGGATCTGTGGTTTGAGTTTGGACGAAAAAAGTGAGCGCAGGGGGGAGGGGAAGGGGAGTTTACACACATTAACGCGACTTTTGAGGTGCGCCCCCTTCCCCCCCCAAAAAAAAGTGCTTTGCAAGCAGAGAAAACAAGGAGGGATTGACATGTTGAATAGAGGGGGCAAACGGACAGGGGGGAGAAAGGCACTGAAGATGCTGAAATGGAACGGGGGGGTGAAAGTAGGTGGCGGGGCACTCACCTCCACCATGCGGCCCCCCAGCGGCACAAAGTGCTTCTCGAGCAGGGGTGCCACTGTCTCTCTGGAATCCAGCACCACGAAGCCACAGGCCCATGACTTCTAAGGCGCATCATAAGCAGCCAAGGCACCTACCCACTCACCCACCTCCACCATGCGGCCCCCCAGCGGCACAAAGTGTTTCTCGAGCAGGGGTGCCACTGTCTCTCTGGAATCCAGCACCACGAAGCCACAGGCCCATGACTTCTAAGGCGCATCATAAGCAGCCAAGGCACCCACCCACTCACTCACCTCCACCATGCGGCCCCCCAGCGGCACAAAGTGTTTCTCCAGTAGGCGTGCCACTGTCTCTCTTGAATCCAGCACCACGAAGCCAAAGCCGCGCGAGCGCATGGCTCCCGGCTCGCTGGCTGCGCGGTCGGGCTCATACAGCACTACCGCGTCCACCACTCCCCCGTAGTGCTCCTCGAAGTGTGCTGCTAGATCATCCGATGTCACGTCGTACGGCAATCCCCCCGCGAATATCTTGCTGTAAGGATTAGGGTCGGGGGTGGTTGGGGGGAGGAGAGGGGGAAGGGGGAGGGGAGGGAGTGAAGGGGAGTGAAGGGGAGTGAAGGGGAGTGAAGGAGAGTGAAGGGGAGTGAAGGGAGGAGAATGGATTTGAAGGGAGCAGCTTGTTGGTGGAGGGAGAGGCAGGAGGGGAGGCGGGAGGGGAGGCGGGAGGGGAGGAGGCGAGGAAATGGGGAGGAGAGAGGCGAAGGAGTGGAGAGGGAGATGAAAGCCAGGAGCAGAGAAAGGTGAGAGAGATGACTCACTAGGGCTGCATGGCAAGGTCCCCTGAGAGAGCAATAGACTTGCTGCCTCGCCCTGCTAGAACGGCACCAATGGAACCACCACCACCACCACCACTAGCAGATGCAGCACCGGCGCTGGCGCTGCCACTGCCACTGCTGGTGCTGCCACCCCCCAGCTGCCAGCGCTCGTGCTCCTGGAATCCTCTGATTGGTCGCCCCACTCCCATGACCCTCCTCCTCCGCTTGAGCTGCCCAAGGGGCCCGAGCTGCTCTCCCATGGCACGAGATTGCCGCCGCCCTTGCTCTCACCACCGCCGCCACTGCCACCGGCACCGCTAGGAGTAGCAGCAGCATCCCAACCAGCAGCACCAGGAGCAGCAGCATTTTCCCAGCCAGCACCACCAGCGCCAGCGCCAGCGCCAGCGCCACCTGCAGCAGGAGCAGCACTGGTGGCATTCTTCCAGGCTGATGGGCCGCGGGGGGATGGCTTGGGCACCTGTTGCAGCTCCTTCTGCCCGTGTGCAAACGTGCACTGCGAGCCCAGGCTGCAAGAGCCTGTGCTGGACCAGCGCCGACACAGCATCGTCTTATACTTGTAGTTTGGATTGTACCCCGGCTTCTGCTCCTTCTGCTGCTGCTGCTGCTGCTCCTGCTGTTGCTGCTGCTGCTCCTTCTGCTGCTTCTTCTGCTCCTTCTGCCTCTGCTTCTATGTTGGAAAAAACGCTAAAGTTCAGTTGCGTTTTGAGTATAAACGCACCAAAAACGCGTACGCTGCGTTTTTGGTGTAGAAACGCAAAAATCCGCACGGGCAGACCTAAAAAAAAAAAGGTGCGTATTCTGGTCGTTTTCTGCGTATCGCGAAATCGAATTACATGCGGGCCAAAATCGAGTTACTTGCTCACCAATTTCGACATTGAGGCCCCTCCCCTTCCCGAGGGGTACAAGGTGGCAGAAGAGGGGTGGGAGGAGGAGGCGGACCAGGGGGAGGATGTCATCATGAACGATGAGTATGAGTAGTCCTCAATTTGAGAAGTGCTTGCTTTCCTGCCGTGGGGGAGGTGGAAGTACCTTGATGTGTAGTAGGTGCAATGCAACAAGGGGCGGGGGGGGGGTGTAGGATGCACTATGTAGTAGTATGAGAATAGTGTCCTGTAGGGAGAGGGAAAGAGGTAGTGATGCTAACATGGAATGTCTAGTCGGTCATTTTCTTTTGTAGTAGGCGTATTAATAAAATGTGATGGGAGTTTTTTTTTTTAACCCCCCCCCCCCTAAACATGGTTTTTTCGCTGCCCCGAAACTTTTTTACCCCTGCCCGGACCTGCGTTTTTGCTGCGTATATGCCTCTCATATTCTCGCGTTTCTCGTATATACTTTCTGGAAAAAACGCTTGCGTGAAAAACGCAATACGCGTTTTTTCCAACATAGCTCTGCTTCTGCTGCTGCTGCTGCGTCTCCTTCCACCCCAGCCGCAGCTGATGCAACGAGTCAGCCCACGGAGGAGCACCAGCCCCACCAGCAGCAGCAGCAGCAGCAGCAGCAGCAGCAGCAGCAGCAGCAGCAGCAGCAGCAGCAGCAGCAGCAGCAGAAACAGAGGCATCCCAAGGCTGATCCCCATCCCCATCAGAAGCAGCAGGGTCCCCAGCAGCACCCCATGCGGCCCACGCGGCCTCGCCCCGGGGCATGGGGGGCCCAGTCTCGCCCAGCATCTGGCGGAGCTCTGCGGATGTGGCGAGCTGGCCGGGCCTCCACCCTCCTGCGTTTTCCACGCTGTTGGATGCACCAAACGCCAGCAGCACCGCCGCACATGCCACGTGGTCGTGCTGATGTGGGGTGGGGAAGGAGGGGGGGGGGGAAGGGGAAGAAGGTGGGGGGAGGAATAGGAGGGAGGTGAGCGGGTAATTCAGCAGGGGTTGTCCAGTGTCTGCGCATTCTGGATTTAAAGGGATGTACGAAACAGGGTACAATTCTCACTAGAGAAAGAGTTGCTTGGTTCAACGCATACGCTCCTCTCCACCACTCACTTCCCCACTCACCACCATCTATCAGACGCCCACCCACCTGGCACCACCAGCACCAGCACCAACACAAAACACTCATTCTCACCACTCCTCTCCTCCCAGACCCCCTCCCGTCCATCTCCCCGCCCCTCCCTCCTCAACCAAGCAGCGTAGCGCCGCAGAATTTCCCCGATATTCTGAGAACTCTCGAACACTCAAAAGCCGTGCAGGAAACAAGCAACAACAAAGCCCACCCGCAGCGCTCAGCTCACCCGAGCGGCGTAGTGCAGGGGAGTCTCGCGGGCAGCAGTGACGGCGTTGGCAGCAGCGGCCTCTCGCCCCAGCAGCACATCCAGCGCCTCACTGTGTCCGTGGCCTGCTGCTGTATGCACCGCTGTCGCCCCCACGTGGTTCCCTGCCAGCACACTCGCGCCCGCTGATATGAGCTGTGAGAGAATGGTCGTGTCCACTGCCCGCCCGTTCCATGGGGTCGCCTGGGGTGGGGGGTTTGATTCAACGGGACGGTGTGGGTGGAGGCGAGGCCCGGAAAGAAGGATATGGCAGAGAGTTAGAGGGAATGAAACACGGACGAGGTTGCTGGGGCGCCTAGCCACACAACCCACGGCTCCTAGCAAGCAGCATCACTTCACCCCCCCACCCGGCCTCTTCCAAGCTGCGCCCATCCGTCGTCTCCCCCCATCTACACCGCACCGCACCGCAGCGCACCTGTCGGAGCACCCAGTGCAGAGCAGTGTTGCCGTCCCCATCGCTGACATTCACAGCCGCACCCACATCCAGCAGCAGCCCCACCACCATGCCGTCATTGCCCGCTGCTGCTCGCACCACCGGCACCCTCGGCACCTGTTGCACCAACAACCCCCCACCTGTTGCCTCAACCCCTTACCTGCAGTCCCGAACCCCACCTCTTCACCCCTCACCGAGCACAAACTCCAACTCACCCCCCCTTCCCCTCCCCACCGCACCTGTCGGAGCACCCAGTGCAGTGCGGTGTTGCCATCGCCGTCGCTGTCATTGACAGAAGCACCGGCGTCCAGCAGCAGCCCCACCACCATGCCGTCATTGCCCGCTGCTGCTCGCACCACCGGCACCTGGTGCACGCTCGGCCCGTGGCCTGCCAGCGGCGGGTTGAACAGCAGAAACGCCTCCAGCACCTTCAGCCCTCTCATGCGCAGCTCCTGACACCGTGCCTCTGCCGCTCCTGCTGCTGCTCCTCCTGCTCCTGCGGTTCCTCCTCCCGCTGCCTCTGCTGCTCGCTTTTCCTTGGCTGACTTCTTCTTCTTCCCCTGCTTGCTCTCCTCCACCCCGTTGCCGTTGCCATGCTCAGTCTCGTGCTTCTCTCTCCTCTCGTCTCGCTCTGCGTGCAGCAGTCGCAGCACTTGCTGCTGCTCGCGCTCCTGCTGCTCCTTCTCCTGCTCGCCCACTAGCACCTCCTGCCATGGCTCCAGCAGCATTACCCCCATCGCGCCCAGCCACGCCGCACGCTTGGAATGATGCACCCTCCTGCTCCGCTCACTCTTCTCACTCCGCTCACTCCGCTCACTCCTCACACTCCGGTCACAGGATCTCGGCGACGAAACCCCATCCCCTTCCTCACAAGCATCAAAGAACATC
Organism: Closterium sp. Naga37s-1; assembly: GCA_947471745.1. NCBI lineage: Eukaryota > Viridiplantae > Streptophyta > Zygnematophyceae > Desmidiales > Closteriaceae > Closterium > Closterium sp. Naga37s-1. Next base: position 334,072 of record CANJKZ010000738.1, read on the forward strand.
TCATCCTCCTCCTCCTCATCCTCCTCCTCTACCTCACCCCCACGACCCCTTGCCAACGGCACGCGGGAGAGATCGAGAAGGTTGGAGAGGATGACATCCAGGAGGGTGAGTGAGGGGTGACCGTGCATCCACTGGCAGGCGCCCAGAGAGACAGCGGCGAACCAGGGGTGCTGCGACGGGGGCACGGCTGCGTTCATTAAGGGTGAGCCCCCGGAGAGGAGCAGCGCAACCAGGGGGACCAGGCGGAAGCAGCCAGCTAGCGTGAATGCCACACGGAGAGCGTCGGACGCGTGCTGCCGGGAGGGGGTGTGGGAAGGGGAGGTAAGAGGAAGTGGCGGGTGGGTAGGAGAGATGAAGTGGAAGAGAAAAGAGGCGGAGGTTGGGGGAGAACGGGGGATGAGCGGGGCGTTCGAGGACAGGAACCATGGGCGCGTGCAAAGGGGCGGCAGGGGCAGCAGCAGCAGCAGCAGCAGCAGCAGCAGCAGCAGCACGCGGCATGGGTACCTGGTGCAGCAGGCGGATGGAGTCGAGGTTGCGCTCGTGCCTGAGCGTGTTCACCACTCGCAGCGGCGCTGTCTGCGCCCCCCAGTCAAACTGCACGAGGGGGGCAGAAGGGAAGGTTAGCAGGAAAAGGGGGGGGACGTAATGAGATGAGGATGCGGATGGAATCTACACTGCACCTGTCAGCATGGGTGCGTCTTTACCCACCCACTCGCCTGCTAATCCCCTGCACACTCACATGCAGTCGCTTGGAGAGCAGAGCTTCCTCCAGAGCGGTGAGCCCCAGCGGCCCCGCTGCCAGGCTCGCGTCTGCCCCTGCTGCCAGCAGTGCAGCGATGCACCGAGCACTGTGTGTGCATGCACATGCGCACCACACGGGGGAGGGAAGAAGAGAGGGAGAGAGGGGGAGGGAGAAAAGAGGCGCGTTTTGAGACACTCATAGGGAGGCGGCACGCAGTGCAGGTATGGGTGGGATAGGTGGAGAGATTGGTGTGGAGGGAGGGATGTGCAGGGCAAGTGGCATGGCAGGCACCATGTGTGTGTCTGATCAGCAAGGCAAGTGCTGTGAAGTGAACACTGAATATCCAACACGTGGCATGCATGCCCCACCCACCAGTTCCCCCACCAGTCCGCACGGTGGGCCTCCATGGGGCCAGGAGGCGAGTACGCACACCTGTGGAAGCGGGCGGCCATGTGCAGCGCTGTGAGCGCACCCACGTGGTGGTGCCTGCTGCCGTGATGTGCAGCTCGCGCCGTGACCTCGTCCATTCGCACCACCCAGCACGGCTGTTGGGTGCCAGGAGTAAACAGGACGGGGGCAGGGGTGAACAGGACGGGGACAGGGGTAAAGAGGACGGGGGCAGGGGTGATCAGGACGGGGGCAGGTTGGATAAACAGGGTTTTGAACGTCTCAAAAGTCGCCTGCCGTGCTGTGCAGCTCGCGCCGTGTCCTCATCCATTCGCACCACCCAACACGGCTGGTGGGGGGCACGGGTGCACAGGACGGCACAGGAATGGTGGGACAGGGAGGGAAGAAAGAAGGGAATATGGATATTCAGACTCTGAGTTATGGAATGAGGAAGACATGTGGTAAAGAGGAGAAGGTGGGATCGAAGGAGCTGTGCGTTCTTGCACGCACCACTCCCTCCCACCACCCACCTGAATGCATGTCCGTGTACCTGCTTCATCTGTTCACGCATGTTTGTCCATGCAGCGCATGTATGCACGCATGCATCTATGATTATCCATCTCCCCATCCTCATCTCCCCAAACCCCTTATCCCCGATCTATTCTCCCCCTATTCCCCCCTCCCCCTGTTCCCCCATCCCCATTTCCCCTCATCCCCGCATTTCCACAACCCCATCCCTGATCCATCCACTTCCAGAGCATGTCACCGGCACACTCACGTGACTAGGCTCCACGTCAGCACCAGCAGGCGTGATGGCGATGACAGCCTGGCAGCACGCCACGGCATCGCACACACAAGCACACGCCAGTGCACGTCGCACCACCTCCCCAGCCCTCTCCAACTTCAACTCTCTCTCCCCCCTCTTCCCCTTCCCCTCCCCTCCCTCTTCGTCCGCCTCTCCCGCCCCCCTGCCCCCTCTCCCTTTCTCCTTCCCCCCCTTTCCCTTTCCTTTACTCTTCCCCTTGATTTTTTCCTTCCCCTTCCCCCCTTTCCAGTCCCTTCCCATGCCTCCCGTTTGAGCCAACTCAACCTCTTTCCATTCTCTCGCCCCCTCTTCCTCCTCCTCCCGCTTCCCCTCCTCCTCCTCTTCGTCCTCCCCAGCTTCCACCACTAGAATCTCCGCTAGACCGAGCGCTTCTAGCGCCTGCCGGATCACACGCCGCAATTCGCGGCGGTCGTCGCGGACGACGCAGCGCGCTAACGGGGAGTCGATGGTAACCATGAGCGCCGCAAGCGCCGCCGCCACATCCGGGTCTAGAGCGCACGCTACGTCCTCTTTCTCCTTCTCCTCCTCCTCCTCCTGCTGTTGCTGCTGCTTCTGCTGCTGCTCTTGCTGCTTCTTCTCTTCCGCCAGCGCCGCGGATTTCGCGGCCTTCCCGCCTTTTTTCTTTCCGCCAGCCATCGTTTTTTCCTCCCTCTGTCCCCCCTTCCCCCCCCTTGGTTTACTACCACAACGACGAACGTCCGAGCCGCGGCTTCTCAACGGCGCGGCAAGCAGGCCTAGAGAGCGAGCTTTGAGGGGTTTGAGGCGTCCCAACACGCGAGCAGCCTTCAAACGCTGGAGGAGCTTAGGACGCAAAGGGGATATGCACGAAGAGGATACGTGCTAAGCCCGCTAAATCCGCTCACGAGCACTTCGCAAATCCGTTCAAGAGCACAAATGAATCACGCCACGAGTGTAAAAGGAAGAGCAGAAGGACAGGAGGGGCGGAGTGGGTGCATTGGAGTGCAGTGGAGAGGAGTGCGGAGAGAGCTACATCGGTAGGCCGCGGTCGCGGAGCGGACACACCACAGCTTATCTCGTCTACCTCTCCCCCCCCGTCACGTCACATCACCGTCATGTCCTCCTCACCCCAATCCCCAAAAGGCAAGTTTCGCATGGGAGATGTCTCGATCGACTGGAGTGTCGTCCCCTCGATCTGCGGGCGGGCTGCTACACTACACGACGCCATGCACAACTTTCACATCTCTGTACTTGAGAACGCGGAATGAAAGAATCCGATATCCCGACGTCGAGCTATATTACAGTCATGAGACTCATAGAGTACAGTTTAATATATTAGCATGCGCATATGATACCAGACCTTGCATTTGTTGGCAACATAAACTACTTCCAGCTTTCTCTTACAGTTTTCTGGCCAAACCACCCACCACGTGTCTCTAGCATGCTCATTGACAGTGCTACACAGCCCCACACCTTTAACCTCCCTCTCCATCCATCCACCCATCCAGCAAAGCTACTAGTGATACGTGGCTCTGTCTATGCAAACATGCATGTTCAAATTTCTTTTGACCCTGTTCCTATAAGATGGAAGTGCATGCGACTCGCATGCAGGCTCCTTTTTCCTACTCCCTTATCTTAACCTAGCAGCAGCTGCATGGTACATTCTTAACTACCTACCAGTATTACATGTAGTGCGTACACTACCTAAATATATAGGCGCACATTCTTGTAAACTACTATGTGCATTGCTCAATGCTCACATCACCCTGCTCCACAAGCACTCCCCCCAAGGAGCGCTGCGCAAGAACCACCCACATCGGTGGTGTTATAGAGCGGCGAGTCGTGCCACATCAGCATGCGTGACAAGAACCAATCATGGAGAGGCGGGTCGGGTGTCATGGCTTCTGGGGGTGATGGGTCAACGACCACCGAACCTGGGATTAGATTGCGGAGGGGAGTGAGTGAGGTGTGTGAACTTGGGATAACAACGCAACCCCACACACACGCTCGCACACACGCAAACACACACACACATACCGTCCACCCATGGTCAACCAAACCACACCTACACACACACTAATCACATGCATTCCAGAATCACCATGCTCCAAAATCACCATTATCCACGTACCCCATCGGTCATCCTTGCCCACAGAAGCAGCACGGCGCGGCAGCTTAGAGGGAACGATCTTGACAGGGGCAGGCTTAGCCGACGTGCTGCCAGCGCTCTTCTTCTTGGCCGCACTGGCAGCGCTGGCAGTGCCGGCCGTGGTGGCAGCGAGGTGCAGGTCGTGCCATGACTGCGCCACTGCCACCGCCATCAGCGCCACCACATCCAACCGCTCGTGCGGTTGCACCTGCGGGGGGGGGTGGGGGTGGGGGGGGGGAAGGACGTAGATGGGGGGGGCTTTAGAGGCGCCTCACAAGTCGCCACTGCCACTGCCATCAGCGTCACCACATCCAGCAGCTCGTGCGGTTGCACCTGCAGGGGAGGGAGGGGTATGGATCGGGGGGTGAAGCTTTAGAGGCGCCTCAAAAGTCACAACCGCCACTGCCATGAGAACAACCACATCCAGCCGCTCGTGCGCTTGCACCTGCAGGTGGGGGAGGGGGGTATGGGGCAATGAGGAGAATCGACTGAACATTGACTGGTGATCGACTGGAGAGTCTGCGATGCAGTGGTGGATAGCTTGACAGGGTGACGAAGCTGATTGGGATGTCTCAAGAGCGTGTGAGACGTAGAGGCAACGAGAGGACCGAGGGGATGGTGGCTGGATGGATGGACGGGCTTGATTACACACATCACGTGGTAAGGAGGGCGAGGCTCTTACACACATGCGCACATGCGCACAAGCGCGCGCACACACACACGCACACACACGCACACACACGCACACACACACACACACACACACACACACACACACACCAGCTAATACTGCACACCTCAATCCCCCCCGTGCGCCAGTTGAAGAGTGCAGTGGCCACTCCCCCAGGGCAGTCCTCTGGATACCGCACCACTGTCACATACCCCGCCTCCTCCCCCTCCCTGTCCTCACCCTCCCCCTCGGACCCTCCGCCCCCTGCGCCTGCTCCGCCTCTCCCCCCCCTGCCCCCATGCGCCGGTGCTGCGCCGACTGTGCTGGACGAGCGGAGGAGTGCGGAGGAGGAGGCGGGGAGAGGGGAGAGGGAGGAAAGAGGGCGGGCGTAGGCGAGTCGACGACCGGGAGCGAGAGCCATCTGGGGGTGGTCATGAGTTGGGGGTGTTGAGGGCAGGATGCGTGGGAAGGGGGGGGGGAAAGGGTGGAATATTGAGAAATTGTTTAGAGTAGAATTGAATATGATGTGAGATGAGTGGACGGAGGTAGTGGGCAGGAAGGAGTAGCGGGAGGTAGTGAGCAGTGGCAGCAGGAGGTAGTGAGCAGTGGGCAGGAGCATGTAGCAAAGCTGGTGACAAGCACGCACGCACCGGTGGCCCTGGCACCTTAGCCACATGGTATCGCAGGCCCGGGAAGGCCGGCGCACTGGCAGCTGAGGAGGATGCAGACGAGGAGGAGGTGGAAGCAGAGAGAGAGGCGGAGGAGGGGAGTGAGGAGGCAGAGGGGAGGTGCAAGTGGCGGAGGGAGACTTGGAGTGTCCAGCCGGAGTAGGCCATCCAGGTGCGCTGCGTTGCCATGGTGTGGTGTGTCCTGAGCTGACACACCTCGTCCACTCGCTCCCCTGACAGGGAGATGCGGACAGGGATGCAGACACGGGATGTCGGGGGTACGAGGGAGAGCGAAACAGGTAGAGGGGAAGGGGGGGGGTGGGGGAGGAGAGAGACAAGGGAAGGAGATTGAGAGGAGAGGACTTAACAAGGGAGCATGGGAAGAGTGGATGGGTTGGGGTGGGGTGGGATGGGGTGCAATGGAATGGGATGGTAAGCAATCAAATGGAATGGGACGCATCCAGTGCAGTGCAGTGCGGTGCAGTGCATTGAAGTGCAGTGCAGTGCACGCACCAGCAGCCACGAGAGCGCCTTTGACCTTGGGAGAGGGCGACCAGCCTCCCCGGTGCAGCAGCACCCGCTTCGACTCAGGTGGCACCTCCACCTGCTGTGACCCATGCCCCTTGGCCACCCTACACCCACGCAGGGGCACGGACGGAGGAAGATGGGTGGGGGGAAGGAAAAGTGGGGGGAGCGGGGTGAGGGAGACTGGGGGGGAAGGGGTAATGGCTGAGCTGACCTGACACGGCTGCCACGGCATAGTGCTGCTGCTTCCCTTGTGGCCTGGCGAGCCTTTGGCACCTGCAGGCTGCTCCTGCTGCTTCTGCTGCTAATACTGGCCCTTTCCAAAGCGTGCCTCAAGTCAGAGTTACAAAGAGCAAGGGGATCTCATCTCACCGGGTGAATCTGCGTCGCTTTTGGAATTCTCAAAAGCGACTCAAATTCAGCAAGGAAATCGCATCTCACCGCGTGCGCAGGACGAAGCGCTCTGAGAGAGTGTGGTCCACCACGGTGCGCGCCATCCACCGCCCCTCCTGCTGCTGCTTCAGCACCGCTGCTGCTGCTGCTGTGAGCTGCAGCCCACTGTCGTCCGTGCCCACTGCTGGCTGCAGCATCAGCAGCACTGGTGCCGGCTGGGTGGGGCAACACACAAAGAAGAGAGAAGAGGGGAGAGAAATTAGAGGGAGCAGGGGATCGGGAGGAGGCTAAAAAGGGAATAGGATGAGGAAGGCTCCCCATCTTCAGGAGCCCATCCATCACTAGATGGGCTCCTGAGGGAGAATGAGGAAGGCGAGAGGGAGGCGGACGAGGGAAAGAATGGATGGGAAAAGCTGGGAAAGGCTGTCAGGAGAGGGGGGCAGGGCAGGGCAGGGCAGGGCAGGGCACGGCAGGATGGAGAGGGAGAGTACCTGAGGTGGTGTGGCGGTGACGTGAATGCGCACATGGGGATTTTCGGAGGAACCCTGTTGGTGGCAGACGAAGGGACGAGAGCATGAGCCCCCACAGGGACGAGAGCATGAGCCCCCACAGGGACGGAGGGAGGGACGGAGGGACGGAGGGAGGGAGGGAGGGAGGGAGGGAGGGAGGGAGGGAGGGAGGGAGGGAGGGAGGGAGGGAGGGAGGGAGGGAGGGAGGGAGGGAGGGAGGGAGGGAGGGAGGGACACAATGTCAGCACACGGGAGTGGTTGTTGTTGATGGCCAGGGTGCACAGCGCAGCACAGCACAATAAACGGACTGAAGCGAATGTGCACAATGTATTGTAGCCGCCTCACATGGTGTGTGGCATGGGGGAGAGAAAAGGGAGAGATGGGGAAAAGAGGGGGGGCGAATGAGAGCAGAGCGGATCAAAGCCCCTCACCTTTCCACCCGCTCCTGCGCCCGACCCCAGCGCCAGAGCAGCATGCCACGAGAGGTCCTTAGCAGCAAACACATCGCCCCACAGGACCGTCACCTGAAGGCAACCCCTCACCTGCAGGCACCGCCCTCACCTTTCCACCCGCTCCTGCGCCCGACCCCAGCGCCAGAGCACCATGCCACGAGAGGTCCTTAGCAGCAAACACATCGCTCCACAGAACCGTCACCTCGCCCAGACTCCTCGCCTTGTGTGCGCCGCCCATCCCTGCCATGCCCGCTATCCCTGACAGCCGGCCCTTTGGCGGCTCCAGGAGCAACTGCAACACCACCCCCTTGGTCTCCACGTCTAGTGATAGCCACCACGTGGGAGTGCTCGGCCATGGGTGCTCGTTTGCAGGGAGGGATTGAGAAGGGGTGGATGATGGGGAGGGGAGAGGGAGAGGGAGTGGGAGTTTGTGGGAGCGGAGGCGGAGCGAGGGGCAGGCAGAGAGGGCAGAGATTTGAAGCGAGAGGTCGCCTTTGAGGGAGGCAGGCAGGGAGGAGACGGAGAGGAGGGAGAGCGTGGCGTCAAACACGTGCCGAGGGGGAATGTCGGTACGCAGATCGCCCCGCGTGTCTTGTATCGGGGACGCTCCTGGCGAGGACACTGGAGAGGCGATCTTAGAGGTCCCTCGGGAACTGCTTCCCGAAGGGAGGTGGCTTCCTGTGCCCGTGCTGCTCGCCCCACTGGCCGTGCTCCCTGCTCCGCTCCCTCCTCCCCCTACTGCTCCCGCTCCTACGCCGTGTTTGGGTTTGATGGGAGGGGGGAATGGGAAGGGAGCGGGCGGGGGCTCCTTGCGGATGGTGCCTGCTCGCGCGTAGGGCCGGCCGTAGAAGCGCAGCCACGTGGCGGCCGTGGATTGGGTGGCAGACGCGAGAGATGGGCTCTGCTGCTGCTGCTGATCAGCGGAGGAGAGGGGCGCGCGGGATGAGGGCGGAGGGGCGTGGTGGTCCGGGAGGGAGTCGTGGTGGGCGAGCAGGCGGCCCAGGAGGGCGTTACAGTCGTGTGCATATGCGAGAGGCGCGAGCTGCACATGGGGAGGGGAGATGAGACAGCGACACAAGGGCTTGAATGAGTTGCAGAAACGAGAAGAATGGGGGGGGGAGAAGGGTTTGAAAGAAAGTGGGGTTTGCATGGAGCATGGAAGCGAGAAAGGGGAGTTGAGCTGCACACAGAGAGGGGCCCAAGGGGTATGACTTGTAACTGGGCAGTTGAGGTGTGTTGTGTTGTGTTGTGTTGTGTTGTGTTGTGTTGTGTTGTGTTGTGTTGTGTTGTGTTGTGTTGTGTTGTGTTGTGTTCAACCACAAAGCTGTTCAGTCAGTCCCTGGGTTTGTTTCACCTTGCGAGCTTCACCTGATGTGCATGCCACACGAAGTCAATGTCAAGAGCAGGGATAAACATGCTGCCCGCCCCACCACTGCCGTCACCACCAGCAGCAGCAGCAGCAGCAGCAGCAGCAGCAGCGGAGTTGGCAGCAGGGAGTTGGTGTTTGAGCATCCAGAGAAACGCCTTATAGCGCTCGACGGCTCCTACGAGGTACTTGGCGTCGTGCATGTGTGGGCGCGCTATCTCGTGGAAGAACCGCGCCTGCCGCGCCACCGCTGCCTCTAGATCATACGATATCCTCTCCTGCACTGACGCTGCTGCTGCCTCCTCCCCACCCGCACACTCCCCTCCTTCCTGCTCCGCCCTGCTACCAAGAGCACCGCCAGTGGCAGCAGCAGCAGGAGGAGGAGCACGAGGAGACTCAACCGAGAGAGAGGAAGGCGTGGAGCGGAGGCTAGAGGAAGCACCGAGCAGGCTGGGCGGGAGGTGCAAGGCGGCGAGGGAAGCAGCAGCGCCGGCAGCAGTGTTAGCGGCTGGCTGGAAGAAGTGCAGGTCGTATGGGTCCCCCGGCCACCTCTCGTTCCACACACGCCGACTCACCGCCACTGCCTCCGCCTGCTGCTGCTGCTGCTGGTCTGCTGCATACTGGCGGAACGAGTGCGAGTGCATGGAGGGGGTGGGAGGGGAGAGCAGGGATGGGGAGTGCGGGGAGTGTGCGGAGGAGGAGAAGGAGGAGGAGGAGAAGGAGGTGGAGGAGGATGAAGAGGAGGAGGAAGCGGCGGGGTCGAGGAGGGGGAGAGGGCAGTCGAGAACTTTGGAGAACATTTCCAAGCAGTCCCGGGCATATACGTCCTGGGGTGAGGAGGAGTGGGCAGCGATGGGGAGGGAAGGGAGGGGGGGGGGGGGGGGAGAGGAGGGAAGAGTGGTTGGGTAGGAAATTGAAAACGGCGGAAAGAAAGTTGGGGAAAGCAACAGGAGGAGCTGTATACACAGGTGTGGCTGCAGCGCACGTGGATGTGATGTGAGCACCCCTGGATGACTGTACAAGCCTGCGCAACGCAATCATGCACTGAGTCTGCTGCTGCAGCAGCAGCGCAGTTTGAAGGACTATACAACAAGAGGAAAAACCGTGCAATGCAGCGACCTCGGAAATCATCCCCAGAACGACACATGGGAAAGGCAAAGGCCCAGCAGCAACAGAGTGGCATACAGACGCGAGTCTGTGGCACATTTTGAGGCGCCTCAAAAGTCATTTTTGAGGCGCCTCAAAAGTCGACACATGGGAAAGGCAAAGGGCCAGCAGCAACGGAGTGGCGTACAGGCGCGAGTCTGTGGCACAGCCATATCCAGTGCACGTCCAGAGGCGGCACGAGGCACGATGGCAGCTCTGTCTCTCCTCCTCCCCTGCTTGCTGCTGTTGCTGCTGCTGCTGCTGCTCCGTGCCGTCCCCCTTGCAACTCGTCCAGGAGAGGAAGCCAGCAACGCTCGTACCTGCTCCCATGGGGGAAACCGCGCACAACAGCAGCACAGGAGCGCAACAGCACAGCAGCAGCAAGCACAAAGAGCACAAGATCATGACCTGAGTCCAGGCGAAATAAGTGTTGTTTTGAGTCGTCTCAAAGCAGCAGAAGCACAAAGAGCACAAGACCATGACCGGAGTCCAGGCCTCCTCCTGCGCAAGATACTCACAATCCTGCAACGCCGTCTCCCTCACCCTGCCTCCCCACAATTCCCCCCCCATTCCCCCTTCCCTCTCCCCTCCCCTGAGGATTCCCAGCACCGTCACTCGCCTGCGGATGGCGCGGCGCACGGCAGGGCCGGAGTAGAGGCCCGCGCAGCAGTCTACGGCGCGCAGCAGGCGGAACTGCTGCTGCGCCGCCGCCACCAGGTCCACGCTCACGCGCACCGCCTGCTGCGCGCGCTCCCATTCGCCGCCGCTTCCGCTGCCGCTGCCGCTGCCGCCGCTGCTGCTGTTGCTGCTCGCGCCGGCCTCCTTCATTTTCACGCGGGAGACGCCTAATCAGCGGTTTAGTACTTATTCGTACAGATTGATACGGAGTTGACGAGATCGGATGAATGTAGCGGCGATGAGAAATATTCGGCTCTGTGACAGCCCGTGGCAGTGGCGGTGGCGCTGATGGTCGCGGTGGCGGAGGCGGAAGGTGGAGGCGGTGGCTGGAGGAGGCGGACGCGGAGGAGTAGGCGGAGGAGGAGGCGGACGCGGACGCGGAGGCGAAGGCGGCGGCGGGTGGGGGGGGCGGTGGCTCTTCCACGAAGGCTGCCGGACGCTGCGCGAATGCAAACAGGATTTACTTATTGACACGGTAACCCGATCGCTGCTTGGCCAACGGTCGAATGTTGAATCCCCAGCCGCGGCCAATTATTGGTCTGTTCGTCTAAGACGTCACTGGCGGTTCCTGGATTGCGAAATTGACGACTCGGATAGACGCAGCGTGGATGCCTGAACGGGTGGGCATAGGATAACTACAGGAAAGAGGACAGGAAAGTCGATCGACTCGCGTAATGTCGCGTACACGAAGACCCGATGGCGCTAGGGCGCGCGTCGGAAAAACGCGATATCAGAGAGAGAAACCAAAAAAAAAAAAAAAGGAACGGAGCGTGATCAACGGAGAGCCCTGCTCTGGGACGTATATACCCGCCTGGCAACTAGGCGTTGGACCGTGTGCAATGCAGCCACATTCCGTCAGAGGTGAACGTCTGTCAGTGAACCCACGCAGTGAGCACAGTGGAGGCGAGGCGAGGCGAGGCAAGGCGAGGCGAGACGTTCGACGTCACACGATGCTCGTTTGACTAACCCAAGGTTGCCTTGTGAAAAGGGCTTTTAGGTGGTTTTAAGAACTTCGCAAATTTCGTCAACGTCGCACGTAGCAAAAAGGGGCTTATAAAAACATTGTAACTCTGCGTTGAAATTTTGACTTCGGTCCCTTCTGTGTGACTTCGGTTACTGTGGTTATTATTGGTTCATACCCACTACAACATGCTCGAGGGGCTTGTAATTTGGGTGCAACTGGCTAGTTAAAAAAACACGGGTGCAGACTTTCTATTATAGAAAGGGAAAATTCGCGCGCAGGGGTTGAGCATCTTGTGTAGGCACCAGCCAAAACAGTACGGTGTACCTCCCGCTAAATGCTGTATACTGTACACCAGAATTATTGTACTTAGACTTTACTGTACGTTACTTAGTGCTGTATACACCCTTGTTCTCACCCTTCTCACCATCGCGCGCACTGGACGTAGCGGGCTGGTGCGATAACTCGGTTGCGGGCAAAGTCGCACGAGGTTTTTTTTTATAATGATTAATTAATAGTACACACCGAGGTGAGCAAGCGCATACAATCATAACGGTCGTAACCGTGCTTGAGGAAACAGCGAAGCACTGTTCCAAATATGGTGTCTAGGGGCGGGAGATGCTCGCCCTCCGTTTGGACCACAGTGCAGCGAATGCACTTGTCCACTTCCAACTCTTGCCAGCCAACTTGATTTTGCCCAACATGCTCTGCTCTTCTGCCTGGTTACGTTGCTGACGTTTACTCCGGGCCACTCCAAACTTGCGGGTGAAGAAACATTCATGAAGAAACAAGCCTTGGCCTTGGGCAGTAAAAAACCATTAACGCTGAATAGCTGTCCCAACCGTTTTGAAAACGACAGTACCATTTTATAAAATTTGAAACCCTGACTGACTGCCTTGGGTCAAATTGTCACTATGACGCATGTGATAGGAAGCATATGCCAGTTGCGGCTACACTAGGCATCTCAGTCAGTCTAACATATGCCACTCTATAGAGAAAAAGAGTGTACTTGCACGGTCCATTAGAGTGCACGAGCGTGCCAGCCAGGTTCCACAATTGCATTGCGCGCCAATGACAGCTCAGACAATTCAGTTTCTGAGCCGATACTGTTCAACATGTGACGCCCACAAGCTTTGTGATTCCGTCGAGGGAAGCTGATGCTGAGGGTGATTTATTGCAATATTTGAAAATCACTGTGGGAGAAATCGAGATTTAACTTAACGTAAACATTGCCAGTGGTTTCATATCATCACTCCCAATTTTTTGTTGATTGCAAATAAATAATCAAGTATTGCTTGGCGTGCGTAGATCGGTGAGGACGACTTGCCGCAGGCTTCACGGGCCACCAGGGCCTTGTTCGGCTGGCGCATCAACTGATGCTCAGTGGAGAAATCATGGCCTCAAGCTCCCCGGGATTTCTCTTCAAGCACCCGCCATTTGTCCTCCTAGGGTGCCTCTTGCTTGCTTTTCTCTTCCAGTCCCACCACCCTATGACCAGAGCTGGGGTAACCAGCGGAGATGGCGGCGCAGTTTATGGAGAACACGAAAATTGCGACGAATTTGGACGGGAAGATACCAAATCTGCAGTCGCGAGCGAAATATCCGGCGTGTCACGCGTAACCTCACGCGCAGGGTCGTGCCGCGCTGATGGTCATGAACTCAGAGAGGCGGAAGCGCGCGCGGTGGCAGCGGAGGAGCGCGCGCGGCTGGCGGAGGGCCGCGCGGAGGAGCTGGACGCGGAGCTCCGCGGGGCGCTGGGGGACGTGGCGCGACTGGAAAGCGCGATCACAGAGATGGGTTGGTGGGTCGGGGGACAGTAGGGGACAGGCGTAGGGCAGAAGGGGCAGGGGGATGGGCAGGGGGAGGGGCAGGGGGAGGGGCAGGGGGAGGGGCAGGGGGAGGGGCAGGGGAAGGGGCAGGGGGAGGGCCGGTGAAGGGGTGGGGGAGAGCGGGAGGGGCAGAAGGACGCGCGGCGGACATGCAGCAGAGTTGGGACAGTAATCCATCTACGACTTGTGCATGCCGATATCGATCAACCATTCAGAGGCATTCCGGTGGAATACTATCTGTGTGTTGCGTGTGACATACTGCAATGTGCTAGCCGATCTTCGGACATTCTTCCAGTCAGCAGCACAGCACCGTATTGCATCTCACCATCTGCAATGTGCTCATTCCGGCTCCCCTTGCACCTTCCGCTGCTTGTCTCTTCGCCCCATGGCCCTGGGTGGTTACCAGAGGAGCAGCTGGCAGTGGGGGAGAAGCGGTGTGGCGAGAAGCGGGCGGAGGTGGGGAGGCAGTTGAAGGAGTGCAATGGTGGGAGGCAACGAGCCATGGCACAACTGCACGAGTGTGGTGAGAAGCATCTGGTTTATCACAGTACGGTAAGTCTCAAAAAGGGAAAGTGCCGAGGCACAGCTGCATGACTGGTGACACAGTCTTGAGCAGCATCTGAGCACTGCAACATAGCTCTGTTGTTTGTTCCTCCACCACACTCGTTCTCTCAACACCCACCGCAACACAGCAGCACCGTATTGCATCTCACTGGTTTCTTCCTCCCTCCTCACTCCGCCCAGCTTCCAGCTTTACGACTCCCTGTCTGTCCTCTCACTCCATCATGTCTCCTCCCACGTCTACTCCCAACCCACTCACTCTCATGCCCGCAGAAGCCTCTCTGGCAGCAAGGGAGCAGGAAGAATGAGCAAGGCAATCCACACCAACGATGGAAACATTCGTAGCTGTCACATTGTACCGTATGAGCCAATGCTGCTCTGAAAAAAAAATATGGAAGCTTGCTCCTTAGGCCGTGAGTACCGTAAGATTGGCATGGAGCCTAACATTGGTATGTGAGCGCGGGATGCTATGCTAGGTGTAATTGGTTCACTCGACGTTTGTTCTTGTCTTCATTGCATGTCAACGTATTAGGAACAAGTGATCTCTCCAATAATGGATATTTCAATCTGTGTCCTTTCCAAGCATGCTTTTTCCTCAGTACTTCACTACATACAAAAGGGGGCTTGCAGCATACTGCTCACGTATGTACAGCACATGCAAAGACGGAAAATCACATGGTATGGAGCACTATGGTGAATCTACATCGTTGTTGCTGACATACGACGACATGATAGCAGAATCAAAGTGACCAGAGCAGCAGTACGAAGGTGATGCACTGCCACATGCCAAAACGCTTCAAGCCTTCAACCCTCCTCCTTTGTCTTCCCTCGAGCTGTTGCCTACCTGCAGATGGAATGCAAGGCCACACCGTGACATTTCACACCATGGCATCTTGCACAATGGACACGCCACACAACATCATGATACCATACGTGCTATTGCTGTAATTCACATCTATCATAGCAATGACATGGAAGGGCTGCCAATGCCCCCATGACATGGCAGAGATTTTAGCTCAAAAGGTTTTAACCTCATTCCTTTCCACTCAACCACCAAAGAGATTCAGTCCTCTATTTCTCCACTCGACCAGCCAGAAAAAATCAGCCCCCTTTCACTTCATCTCAAATACCCATCACAGGGATTTCAGTCCCCTTCCATCTCACTTACCCATCAAAGGGATTTCAGTCCCCTTCCATCTCACTTACCCATCAAAGGGATTTCAGTCCCCTTCCATCTCACTTACCCATCAAAGGGATTTCAGTCCCCTTCCATCTCACTTACCCACCAAAGGGGTTTCAGTCCCCTTCCGACTCACTTACCCGCCCAAGGGGTTTCTGCCCCACTCACACTCCTAAGGGGTTTCAGCACCACTCACCCTCCCAAGGGGTTTCAGCCCCTTCCCCTTCACTCACCCTAAAAAGGAGTTTCAACCTTCCCTTCCACTCACCCTCCCAAGGGGTTTCAGCCCCTGATCACCTTCACTTGCCAGCATTAGAAGCAGCAGACAGCCCACTTCCTTAGAAAAACAGCACCCCCAAAGGCTGTGCCTTGTGGGGTGAGGTGTGGTAGCGGAAGATTGCTTCCAGCCCAAGACTCACATCCCACCCCTGACGTAGCTAGAGCTGACGCGAACCAGAGCCGCCGGCCGGTCGGCTCTGACGGTGTCCATTAAGCCTTAAACGCCAGATCAGGAACTTGAGCACCGAGTGCCATGCCGCGCAGATTCCACCCACCACACCCCACCACCACAAGCCACAGCCCCAGAGGACGCTGCCCCTAAGGCAGTGAGCTGCACACTTGCTCCCATGCTCCCCACCACACCCCCATCCCTTCACCACATGCCTCCTTACCTGTGACTACCACGGCCGTGCAGACTGCCATGATGTCTCACGCTGCCGGGAAGTGGGGAGTGGAGGAGGGGGGTGGGGGGTCAAAAGAGGGATGCCTCTGTCCGCCTTTGCTCCAGTGCTCCCTCCCTTCCTCAGACTGTAAATAGGGAAGGTAAGAGGACGAGAGAGGGGGGGGGAGATGAAACGAGAGACGCCCTGTGTCCTGCCCTTGCTCCGGTGGTCCCTCCCTCTCTCAGGCTGCATGAGGGGGTGGGGGAGGGGGGAGGGGGGTGAAGAGAGGGGAGGGGATCAGATAACACACCCGTTACCACACCTCACTCACCGGATACCATACCTCACCTGATACCATACCACACCTCGCTCATGACTCGACCTAACCTAGCCTGTCCTCTAGGCCTCCTCCTCCCCCACTCCCCCCCCCGACCCCGCTGCTGCTGCTGAGGCCGCTTCTGCTGCTACAAACTGCTACTGCCGGTCAGCTACTCAGCTTCCTCTGCTACAGTCTTCACTCCGTGCCAAGTCACCTGGTGGGGGGAGAAGAAAGAGGGGAAGAAAAAAGCAAGTGAATTGGCATGACCAGGAAGAAAAAGAAAAGAAAAAAACAGAAAACTTAGAACCAACAAACACGTGAAGCCAGATCTGAAGAACAGAAAGCAGAATTGGAACGCAAAATAGGGGGAGAGATGAGGCCAAGAGGGGAGGTGAGGTACCTTGAGAGGCCAAGCCCACCCCGGTACTCTCCCTTGTGGCAGCGATTGGCAGTGCTGCCTCCCTCCCATCCCCATGGGTACCTGCACGGCCACAGGGGAGGGGCGTGGGGAAGCGTCGGTGAAAGTGCAAGAGAGGGAACGGCATTTGCAAGGCGGGAGAGGGGAGGGGCCACCGGGGGAGGCCAAGTCACAAACTGCAGACCCAAGGGCTGCACCTGAGGGGGTACCTGCACCTGAGGGGGTTACCTGAAGTAAGGGGGTCTGCAGCATGTGAGGCGGTCCCAACCAGTGGCGCTGTTTCAAGAGGAAGGTGCAAAAGTGCATGCAAACACGAGATGCAAGCAAAGTACACAAGACATGGCGAGGCAGGCAAGGGGTCGAGGGAACTTAGCTGTAAGGCATGAGAGTGAGCAGAGGGCAGCTGCTGCAGCACCAGGTGACTCCTTCCCCGGCAGCCCTCCTCCCCGCCTTCCCGTGTGCGTCCCTCCCTGCACGGCCACCGGGGAGAGGCGTGCAGAATGGCGGTGCTGACCCCCACGCCCCTCCCCCCCACCTGCAAGGCACACACGCAGAGCTGGTGAGTAGGCAGCGATGGGACGAAGGGTGAAAGTGCAAGAGCAGGGCATGCAAGGCAAATGAGAGGGGAGGGGCCACTGGTTGAGGCACAAGCACAAGGCACAGACCCCCAAGGGGACCTGAGGGGCTGTAAGACTGTAGGGGGGCTGAACCTGAACCTGAACCTGAGGGGTTTACCTGGAATAAGAAAAGGGAGGTCTGTGGCTTGCAAGTCATGCCCCAACCAGCGGTGGGATTTGACAGAATGGAAAGAAAGAAAAGAAGCAGAACTCAAATCAACCGAAAGCACTTGAGAGGCAAGACTGAAGGAGGCGAAAAACTTAGCTGAGAATTGGAGCAGTGGTGGTGCAGGCGGAGGGGGTGCCTTGATGCAGAGGAGGAAATAATGGAACAATGGACCTGCGAGGCAGAGGAGGGTGGAGAGAGAGAGTGACTGGCAGGCAGGTGGGAGGGAGCGGCCGTTGCAAGTGAAAAGAGCGCCTGACAGCAGTGCGAGTGCAGAAACGACGGTGCATGTGATGCCGCCCACAGCCCCACAAGAGCCACTACCAACCTGAACCTAAACCTGAACCTGCACCTGCACCTGAACCTGAACCTGAACCGGGGGGGAGCGGGCTCATGTGGAGTGTGGTGGCGGCGATACTGCAACCTTGACCGTTGATGAGGCCGGCGCTGCTGCCCCGTTGCCCGCCTTGGCGCTCTCCTCGCCTGCTGCCCTCCCCTCCTTGCTGCTCCCCTTGCACTGGCCTGACAGGAAGAGTGGTGACGGCGGCAGGAAGGGGAGGGAGGAGAAGGAGTGGGGGGCGTGGAGGAATGAGTTGAAGTCCAGGAACAGGAGGTGGGTGGGAGTGAGGAGTGAGAGTCGAAATTGGTTATGTGTGCGTGATGTGGGTATGAAGTGAGCATGAGCATGAGTGCACAGCCAGCCAGGGCGATCACACTGCAGACCTCAGACGGACGCACGGACGGACGCAGGCAGACGTACGGACAGCTAAGCAGGACGCCTGACACTGACGAGACGCCTAGCTGACGCTAACTCACACCTAGGGGAAGAGACAGGGAGGCTGCAAGTTTGCCTTGGACTGGCATTGAGTGGCGTGTGCAATAAGCAAAGGAGAGAGGATGGAGGCGAGGTGAGGGTACTTATCTGCGCGCAGGGGGAGAGGCAGCTCAATGGCGAGTGGAATGGCGAATGGGACGTCGCACGGACAACCATTCCGCCGTGCGACGACGCGCGGATGACGATGTCGATGCACGCTGCCCTGATAGTGTTGTCAGTCGCATCTGAACGTAGAGTAGACAACGCAGAAATAACGGGGAATAACGGTTACAAATGTGACATTAACGAGGCTCAGGACGTGGTGCACCGAATGCAACTCAGAGTCTTGTAGGGATGAGAAAGCAACGGGAAAGGCGGTAGTAAAAGCAAGTCAGAGGCGTACCGAAGCATTCGAAAAATCTTCAGGGAACAGGCGACGATTGGTCAGCGGACGGTAGAAAGCAAGGAATACTGATCGTAGGGATGACGAATCTCGGCGCCACGGCAACACGTGTTTCCCTGCGCGGGTGCATCTGGCGGGTGAGACACCAAGGGCAAATCGGAAAAGGAGCACCTGAGATGTCCGACAGCGAAACGCGACATCTCATATAATGAAATATATATTTCGAAGATGCGATCTCGCAGGGACGGAATACCATTTGGAGACTAACCTTGTCGGACAAACCATCCGGATTTCATTTCTTCATCCCCGCCGGAAACGCTACAATGAAAAACGCAGCGAGCGAGCGATCACAAAGACGTCAACGCGAGAAGAGCGGCCTCGCGAGGAAGATAGAACTCGTCGGCAGAGATAACGAAACGAGAAGAAACTAGTCTCGAGCGACGGAACTAGTCTCGAGCGAGAAGGAAACGTGAAGGTAATGTTGTGAGAGGCTATGATAGAGAACTGACGAGGATTTGGGCGTGGGAAGAAATGAGGAGATGGAGCGGAAAACGAGGTGATGGGGAATGGTTTGTTTGTGCTGGTTGGGTTGGCCCACTTGGGAGTTCCCTGAAATGGAGTCGGCACATTGGATGGCCATGTTTAGCGGGAAAAGATCATACAGGGGCCGAACAGTGCCAGAGAGGTCATCGACCAGAGGCCGAGAGGCCCGAAACTAACCAAACCACTGCGCAAAGAGATATTTGCAGAAAGACATTGGTTTTGCATTTTCGCTCGCGCGTCATTAATTCATGGAAATCGTTAATGATTCATGACCTTCCACCCAATAGAGTCGTTTATCGAGCCAGAACCTCTTAGGGCATCCAGAAAAACTAAAGCCCCTAGGGAACCTGGATGCATCTTCGGGATGGATCAACCCTAAAAACAAACATTCATGGCGTTCAGGGTTGATGCTTCCCGAGTCGCACCCGTATCCGAACCGGTTATATTTTTTCTGTATGCGCGTTTCGATCGGGAAGGTTATATGTGTTACCAATAACATAATATGTCGCTTTGGACTCATAATTCAACACGGCGAATGTAACTTCGAGATAAGTGCGACGCGCGCGCTGTAGAAGAACACCAAAATAACGTAACGTAAACATAATGGTGCAAAAAGCATTTACCCTTTGTTACGGTTCGGCTTGCTTGCCTAACCGCTTGGGCAGCTCCGGGTTAAAATCCTACGGTCGAGATTTTCCGGCTCTACTCTGGTCATCTCTCTGGTACTCTTCGGCCCCAGTTTGATCATTTCCCATGTTGAGCGCGGTTGAGATGATAAGTTGTGTGACTGCCTTTTCCTGGGCAATCACAGGTATGGTTCAGCAAAGCCCAGCCAATCCCGAGGTGGGCCAAGCGGCGGAGGAGGAACCACCGCCGACAAGATTCGCCCGCGAATTTCCGCGAGCGCGCATGATTTCCAACAAACGGCCAAGTTGACGAAACGTGGGCCCGACATGCGAAATAGCCCTAACGACTGATTGGCCGCTTCGCCTGTGTGTACCAGGGTCGGACGGAAGACTATTGCGACATCATGAGTGTCGCCACAAACGTCGAGGGTAACGGTTCCGGCAAAGGATTTGCCAGAAAACGCGCGGGTCCGCGAATGTGGTTCCCCACAAAGCCTGACACACCACGGCGAGGGCGCAAATTCGTGAGTATTGCGGAGTGCAGCTATGAAGGCGGACTGCTGCTCCAACGGGCTGGCTGTGGACGGCGCGATTTGGGGATGTTTGTGGAACAGCATCAATCATAGTCGTGATCGAACGGTCGAGATGAACTAGCACAGAACGAATCGGACCCTCCAGCATCGTTTGGATGACAATTCTAGATCCAACGGACCAAACGGCCTCGGTGCTGAACATTACAGAAGTCGCGGGATCAAATCCCCCCTGCGGCGTGTTCAGCCAGCCCCCCAGAAGGGGGTTACACAGGTGCTCATTGTTATAAGTTGTCAAAGGAAAGAGTGCGCAGAACTCAATAATGCGGAAGTGATTACAACGTCTGAATGAACAACGAGGCCTAGGCACAATATAGCAAGGCTAGCTAGGCCGAGGTCGCGGGGTCGCGAGATGGTTGGGTGCAGGTTCGGGGTTGGAAAACCCGAAAGCGACGCGGTGGTGGCTCGGAAGGCGAGGTCGGCGGGCCGAGCCTGGTTTTCCGAAAGTCGGGGTTGTACGCGTACAGTGTGACCCAGTAAGGAATCCGGAAAATTCCTTACACTACCCCCCCCTTTAAGAAAGGTGGTGAATATCCGAAACACCTCGGCGGGCCAGGTAAGCGTCCAAAACCGGGTGTCCCAGTAGCGAATCAGCGGCGACATACGTGTCGTCCTCGCTCGTGCGGTCTTTCCAGCGAAGCAGGAATTTCACCGAGCGGCCGGCGGCAGTCACATCCACGCGATGGTTAATAATCTTCCAAGGTTCCAGCGTTGGCTCTGCCACGGGGCGAGTGGTCGGCGCGATGGTTGGTCGAGCAACAGCTGGCGACTGCGGCTGTTCGTAATGACGCAACAGGCTGACGTGGAAGGCGTCATGGATTTTCCAATCGTCGGGCAGCAGCAGCTTCGCGGTGACAGGTGTCACCATCTGGATGATACGGAATGGTCCCACGTATCGGGGCCGTAATTTCGCGGGCTGCGGCAGCCGAAGGTTCTTGGTGTCCAGAAGTACAACCTGCCCTGTGCGGAAGGGTAAATTTCGTCGGTGTTTATCCGCCTGGCGACTGGCCATGGTATTAGCCTTGCGAATGAAATCGGCTGCTTTCGTTCGGGCGGTTTGCAGTTCCGTGACAAACTGCTGCGATCTTGGGACCGGGTTGTCCACAGTCGTTGAAGAGGGTACCACGGGGTCTATCCCGTAATTCAGGAAGAAGGGTGATTGTTTAGTCGTGGCCGACGGGGCGTTGTTGTACGCGAATTCCAGCATCGGCAGCGAATCTTCCCACTTGCGAATGTCGGGGCAGTTGGTGCGAATCAGCTGTTTTATGGTCTGATTTGTCCGTTCCGTCTGTCCGTCGGTTTGCGGGTGGTATGACGACGAAAACTGCAGGCGGGTACCGTACTGTGCCCACGTTTCCTGCCAGAACTTCGACGTAAATTTCGGATCACGATCGCTGATGATCGCCGAAGGTAACCCGTGTAGACGTACGACGGTGGAGATGAACAGTTTGGCTGTATCTTCGGCTGTGATCGTCGTTCGGCATGGGGCGAAATGCGCCATCTTCGTTAGGCGATCGACGACGACCAACACCGAGTCGTTGCCACTCGTGCCAGCTGGGAGCCCCGTGACGAAATCCATCGTCACCTGTTGCCACGGTCGTTCGGGTGGCGCGAGGGGTTGCAGCAGTCCGGCTGGCCTTTGTCGCGACGACTTCATTGCTTGGCAGGTCGGGCAAGTTGACACGTAGCGCTGCACATCGGTCTGCATGTCCGGCCAGTAATAATTCCGCTGCAGCAGCTTCAGTGTCTTGTCGGTGCCGAAATGTCCGGAGAGGTTGGAGTCGTGAACCTCCTGCGTCAGCAGCTCCCGTAAAGGCTGGTATGCTGGTACCCAAATCCGGTTCGTACCGGTTTTTAGGTAGGATTTGCCGTGCGGTGTAGCAGCCTGTTGTTGCGGGTTCCGAAAAAACCTGTCGATCTTGTAGCCGTGGGTGAATAGTCCTGTTAGCATCGGGTTGGTGTGGGCGATTAGTACCGCCGCGTTTTGCATGGATGGTCGGGTAAGGGCGTCGGCGATGTTGTTGGCGCCCTTTTTGTACGTGATGGTGTACCGGAAATTGGATTCGAGGAAGTCCAACCACCGGATTTGTCGCGGGTTGAGTGTCGGTTGCGTGCGCATGTACTGTAGCGATTTATGGTCGGTCCGAATCGTCACGTCGGCTCCTGTGAGGTAGCAGCGCCAGACGCGAAATGCATGGACGATGGCCAGCATTTCTTTGTCGTGGACTGGGTAGTTGCCCTCAGGTGGCTGCATCTTGCGTGACTCGTAGGCGATGGGTTGCAGCCCTTGGCCGAAGTCCTGTAGCATGACGGCGCCGACGGCGAAATCGCTGGCGTCCGTGACGACTTCGAACGGTCGAGATGGATCGGCGAGGCGGAGTACCGGGGGTGAACCCAAAATGTTTTTTAGGGCGTCGAAGGTGGATTGCTCCCTCTCCCCCCACCTGAAATCACTGTCGTGGTGCAGCAGGTCGGTCAGCGGCTTGGTTATCCCTGCCATATTGGGTACAAAACGACGAACGTAGTTAACAAACCCCAGAAAACTTTGCAACTCAGGGATATTAGTAGGCGGCTTCCACTTAATGATGGCGTCCACCTTACGCGGGTCGATTTTAATCCCTTCGCCAGAAACCACATGCCCCAAAAACTCTAATTCCGGCTTCAGGAACTCACACTTAGACCCCTTTGTAATTAGCCGATGCCCCTGTAAACGCCGGAACACCTCCTCTAAATCCCGCAGATGGTCCTCTTTTGTCGCGCTGTACACCAGGATATCGTCCAGGTACACGATGACCTTCTTGTCCAGCATGTCCCGAAAAATTCCATTCATGGTGAGCTGGAACGTTGAGGGCGCGTTTGTCAGGCCGAACGGCATCACTGTGAACTCGTAACTGCCGTAGCGTGTGCGAAAAGCGGTCTTCGGGCAGTCGTCGGCGAATACGAGAATTTGGTGGTAGCCTCCCCGCAGGTCGATTTACGAAAAATACCGAGCTCCGCGAAGTTGATCCAGCAGATCGTCGGTTCGCGGGATCGGGTAACGCGACTTTATCGTGACCCGATTCAGCGCCCGATAATCAATGCACATGCGTAGGCCACCGTCCTTCTTCGGCGTGAACAGTATCGGTGCTGCATACGGCGACGTGCTGGGCCGGATAAATCCCTTGGCGAGCAGGTAATCCAGCTGGGCCCGCAACTCGGCGAGTTCTGGTTGACTGAGCCGCCACTGTGTCCGCACAGTAGGTTGCGCGCCGGGCTCCAGCTGGATCCGATGATCCTCAGGTCGTTGGGGGGGCAAACCATCCGGGAGGTCATCCGCGAAAATTTCGGGATACTTCCGAATAATGCTCGCCAATTCCTCGGGGACTGCCGCGCAGAGGGTGTCGATGTCCGCGATTTTCTCGGAAGCTGCCACTTCGTACAGGTGCACTAAGAAGGCCTGAGCTCCGCTGTTCATCGCACGCTGCATGTTGACCGCGTTGACACGTGTCGTCACCGGCTCCGGCTCCGTCCATTTCGGAAGCGTCGTCTTCCCTCCGTATCCTCGCACGACGCACGCCCCAGTCGTCCAGTCGATCGTCGGATTGAAGCGCTGCAGCCAATCCCTCCCCAGCAGCACATCGCAGCCGTCCAACGTCGTCGCCAACATCCTCATGCCAGACCCGAATTTGTCGCCGCACTTTATCCGAATTTTTCGCGCCTCATCTCGGATGGCCAGCGGTGTCCCGTCCACCAACCTTGCATCGATCTCTGGCAGACACCTGGTCAGCTTCACCCCCATTTTTTTGGCCGTTGCCAGGTTGACGAGACTGTGGCTCGCCCCACCGTCAACGAAGATTTTAATTTTATAACCGTTAACCCTCCCTACCACCAGCACAGGGTAGTCCACGTGTTCACCCACGTTATTCGTCCGGTTCTGGTCGATAGCGCTGATCGGTACCACGACCCGGTGTGGATGGTGATTGTCGGGCGACAGGGTCTCGTCAGTAGGTGGCCCGTCTGCTACTGACTCGTATCTTTTCCTGACCCTTCTCCGTCGTTCTTCTTCCCCTGCTTAAGCCTCGGGCAGTCTTTTTTCAGGTGGCCCAGCTGGTTGCATAAAAAGCACGGCCCAAGGGCTCGGCTAGGTGCATCCACGCCGTTGATCGTGGGCTGCTGAGTCGGTCCACGAAATCGAGGGCCCTCCCGGGAGCTCGATCTCGCCCACTGCATCAGCGCATCCGTTGACTCGGCTTCCCGGGCGGCGTCGTTGAAGCTGCGTGGCCGGGTTCGTCGGACCTCGTACTGTATCTCGTATTTCAGGCCCGCCACGTAGCGATCCAACCGCTCCGCGTCGCTCATGTCGTCCACCTGGTCCGCCAAGTTGCAGAATTTGCTGGTGTAGTCTTGGACTGAAGTCAGCTGCTTCCAGGTACGCAGCTGCATGCGAGCAGAGTCCGAGGCGGATACGTGCTCGAATCTGGTTCGCAAGGCGGCGCCCCACTCCTTCCATGTGCGTATCGTGGCCGTCCCGAAAATCGATGCTGCCTGATGCGTGACAGGTGTTGAAGTCCCGTCGTTCGCACGTGCTATTCCTGCCGAAGTCCCTTCGTGTTGCAGCGTTCGCCTCCACCACTCCATCGCAGGTCCTCGCAACAGTGAAACTGCGAAATTAATGCGGGTGGCGTCGTCATAAATCATAGCAGCATTAAAGAACACCTCCACACCGAACAACCATGCAGAAACAGTGACAAACTTGTCACTCGGGTTAAACGGGGGCGGGTTTGTCGGCTTGAATTTCACAAAAGCCGTTGCTGCCATCGGGGCCGTTGGCATTGCTGCTGACGTCGCCGTCGTCGTCGCTGCTGCACGTGGTGGTACTGCACGCGACTGTTGTGGCGACTGTTCCTGCTGCGCCTGCCTTGCTTCGTCCGCATCCATCTCGCCTTCCAGCTCGCTCCAGACCCGCTCATCTAGTGTAGTGCTGCTACTTGCGTCGTCCACGACAGGCGACTCCTGGCGCGCTTCACCACGCGCTTGGTGTAGTTCGGCGTTTTCCTTCCGTAGACGCTCCATCTCTGCAGTCATACCCTGCAAGTTGGCCTGCATCGCACGGAACTGTTGC
Source organism: Closterium sp. Naga37s-1 (assembly GCA_947471745.1). Classification (NCBI taxonomy): domain Eukaryota; kingdom Viridiplantae; phylum Streptophyta; class Zygnematophyceae; order Desmidiales; family Closteriaceae; genus Closterium; species Closterium sp. Naga37s-1. The sequence continues at coordinate 359,331 of CANJKZ010000738.1, forward strand.
ATGAACTCGTTGAACTCGGCCTGCTCCATGTGCCTCAGGCTTCGTCGAACGGGCAGGGGGTGGCTCGCGATTTTTCTGACTTCGGTGAAGGCGTTAATGCTATCGTAGTCGGAGTGGAATAATCAGATCTATTCCACGGGCCGACCGCTTAACAGCCCACCAAGTCTATCGCTCCCCTTCTACAAACTACCCCGGAAACGCGAGGGTAACCTAGGACTTTAGGCTCTGATACCAAGTGTTATAAGTTGTGAAAGGAAAGAGTGCGCAGAACTCAATAATGCGGAAGTGATTACAACGTCTGAATGAACAACGAGGCCCAGGCACAATATAGCAAGGCTAGCTAGGCCGAGGTCGCGGGGTCGCGAGATGGTTGGGTGCAGGTTCGGGGTTGGAAAACCCGAAAGCGACGCGGTGGTGGCTCGGAAGGCTCGGCGGGCCGAGCCTGGTTTTCCGAAAGTCGGGGTTGTACGCGTACAGTGTGACCCAGTAAGGAATTCGGAAAATTCCTTACACTCATCTGGGAGTGGATACAACAACCTCGTTGACCCAGCGAGGAGTGTAAACAAATGGAGAGGCGGGTTACGACCGACAGCCAGGTGTTGGTAACACCCAGAAAAAAAAAAAAAAAAAAAAAAAAAACTGAACATTACAGAAGTCGCTATTTACGCTTCATATAGACGACTTCAACAAAATAAAAAACATTCTTTTCAACATAATTTAGAACATGAAATACTATATTGCAGCTTACAATCATATAAATTGCATGTAATTCTTCACTTGCACTACAGCCTGACTTGGAATCCTTCGCCACTAGGAATGCACTAAGCCTAGATGCATCACTCGCAACCATATGACAGGTATAGAATTGGTTTGTGTGCTCATGGCGACAATGACAGATGTCTCGCTTGGGACGGTAAGATCCTACTTCATGCTGGTAAGTGAAATGCAGAATCTAATGATAGTCGACATCACTCCCTGGGTTCTTCTGATGAACCACGCTGCTGTACCAAACTGGGCACTTTGTTAATCTCACGCACTTGAAGATGCAAATGAAGCTGCTAGAAGCGGTTGCTAGAGTTAGAGAGGCGCACAGTGCCTGCTTGCATGCCCGCCTTCCTCTTGCGATGGTACACGATGGGACCGCATACTGCCAGTATTGCCAGCATGATGCCCTGCGCACATGCGTCCATGCGAGAGTAAAAAAAAAAGAATCAATTGCACATAAAAGAACATTCGTGCATGGATACCAGGGTAGAGAGAGAGTCGATCCACTGATCAAATCGGACCTAAGCTGTGTGTCGTTGTAACACAACAGAAAGATACACAGGACAGTACCCGTAACACAACAGCAGCAGCTCCTCGGTAACAGCTGAGGTATGCCAGGTGCAGGAAGGTGCAACGCATAGAACGGCAGCAAGGAAACAAGAAAACACGAACAGACGAGTGGGCGCGATGAGCGAATGCCATGAGCCCATGTCAGTCTTGAGCCAGAGGCGCTCACCTCAAAGCCCAGCACCGACAGAGTCTCCACTTCAGGCTTGCATGACTCGTACGTGAGGAAGCGCCTCATCCTCTCTTCCCCCACCCCCTCCCCGCTGCCGCCGCTGCCAGTGCTGCTGCCTCTGGCGCCTTCCTCCTCCGCGCTGGCTTCCATGCTGCTCACCCGCCCAGCCACCTGCACCGTTCTCACCTCCCCCAGTAATCGCCTCAGCAACACCTTCCCCTCCTCTGACCCCCATCCTGGGGCCACTTCAAACTTCTCACGTCTCTCATTCTCCACCACTTCTGCTCCTCTAGCAGAACCTGAAAGTCCCACCCCACTGCCCTCTTTCGTCCCCACAGTAAGCATTCCTTCCCTGTATTCGCCTTCCTGCGCCACAACTATTTCCTCTTGCAGTCTCACCCTCCTCGAAACACTCGCAGACAACCCACCAGCCGTCTCGTCCACTCCCTGCTGCTCACGGCTACCAACACTTTGGGGACCACTAGCTCCCTTGCTACCTCTCGCCCCATCCTTTTCTTCTTGAATTCTGCGCCCACTGCTCCCACTGCCCCCACTGCTTTCACTGTGTCCGCTGCGCCCATCAGGAATAATCTCCTGCGCCTCTCTGCCTTCCCCTGGCCCGTCCTCTCCCCCTCCCTCCTGCAACTCCCCGCCATCCTCCCTCCCCTTGCCCGACCCCCTTCCCCCCGCCTCTCCGCGCGCCTGGCGCGGGCCCCGCACCACTCCCCCGCGGGGCTTGGTAGCGCCGGCAGAGCGGGCGCGTGCGGAGGGGAGAGAGGAGACGGCGCCGCTGTAGCGCTCGATACAGGAGATGGCCTGGCGGTAGCCAGTCGGCTGGCACGCGGGGTCCTCCACCTGCGCCGGAGAGGGGGGGGGGGGGAGGTGGGGAGGGAGGGGAAGAGCAGTTGACGTGGGTGGAGAGGGGTTGCGGGGTGGGGTGGATGGGGATGTGAGGGATGCGAGGGAGGGGGGAGGATTGTTCTTGAGATGGAAAGAGAAGATGCGTTAGGGAGAGGGGAGGAAGTGGGAGGAGGAGTAACACGCCAAGAATACGTTCAAGTACGGAGGCAAACAATCAAACAAAAGCATGATTTGATTGGCTTACTTGCGAAATTAGACGGCTTGGACTACTGTTAGAGACTTAACGGCTGGACACGAGTCGCGAGCGTTCCTACCTTCTGCTGCTCCGTGCAGATAAGGCACGCGCCGGTGACATTGCACTGAGTACCCGTTGCCAGTGGATCCATGGCTCGCCCTTCCATCGCCTCCCCTACCCCTTCCCCGTTCCCCTCCCCGTCCCCCGTCCCTGAATCCTCCTCTGGTTCATTTCCTTGTGATGAAGCCGCTGATGCCGTAACCACCCTGCCATGGTTGTGAAACGAGTGTATCCGACGTATTCGTGAAGGGTATGTAGATTACTAATAAGATGATCCGAAACATCCAGTGGAAACGCAGGAGCATTCATCCTGTAGATCTTATAGCGAAATCTGCTACTCCAATATCACTGGTTAGTGGAATGATCGCTAAGGGCAAACCTGCAATACTCTCTCAGTCGTAAGTATATGCGAAGGGAAAGGGAGCGTACCGTCTGACGGAAGCGTTGGGTCGACACAGCGACGGTACGATCAGGAGACCGAGGACAAGGAGGATCAGCGCGATCCTACGGGCCATAGCTGCTATTGAAGAACGATCAAGGACGGTGTGTGATAGGTGGAAGATAGCGAAGGGTTAGGTCGATTCTGTGAAACAACGAGACTCCTTATTGGAAGCCATTCACCGCAACTGGTCACGCATCAACCCGAAGAGGCTAAGGAAGAGTTGACGACTAGGATAAGTAGGATTAGTAGCAAATTCTGGGAGCACAAGATACAATCCACAGTGTCAGGACAGGAAGCAATTGGGAACCTCACGAGGACATGGTACGAGGCATGAATCGTGATTTACCAAAACCGATGTGCTTCTACGAAGTCTTCTCGAAAAAAAGTGGCATGAAGAATAAGAAATAGTATTATTGTGCCATGAAAAATGAGGAACAGTATACCTATTAATGAACAACAAATAGCACGAGTTATCAAAACGCCTATTGACAGAGTTGACTTCACTTGGATATAGTTTTAGTGGAAGTAAATATAATGGTAGATTGTTTTCATACATGTTTGTAACATAAGGCATATTTGATAATTATCATTGGCTACTTTGCGGGATTCCTATCATTCAGTAGCACGAACATAGAGAATACTTGAACTTGACGTGAGTCAAACGCATTCCTGGGGACCACAACAGCGAGAATTGCCACCCCATGACGATATGCAAGCAACTGCTTGCGACACTAACGCTGTGACCGTGTCAAAACAGGTACTTTTGACCTCACCATCCCCAGGATCCCAGCAGAGATCACACGTGGCATACCTCAAACCGTCAATTTGCGAAAAAACCACAACAGCATTGTCACCGGGGAGGCCAGTCCAGGCGCACTCTCCCGTCACCCCAACGCGTCAACACGTCATCGCGCTTGCATAACCTTAGACTGGAAACCAGCTGTCCCAACCGCAACTCCACCGTCTCTACTCCAACTTCCCCGCAAATTCAGGAGTCGCATGGGATGCCTGCTAGCTGGGTCCGTCCGTCGGGATGGGATGGGATCATGGGAGCAGGCGCATGCCTTGAAAGCTCCGATTGGATGCTGTCGTAGTTGCATACCGTCAAATCAGGTCTCGAATCGAACGGAACAAACCGTAAGCCGTCACTTTCAGTCATCTGATAGCGCTAGCTTCATATTCAGCCAATACGTTCGCCCCGTCAGTGAAGATCCCACACTCTTTTCCAAGCCATTTGCTGCTTCTGCTTGATCTCCTCCAAGCCGTTGGTTTTATCCCTGGATTAGACGTACTCTTAGCTCCGTCGCCCGGTGGTCTGAAACCCTCGTTCTGCGTATTTCACTCCACAGCTCCACTCACTGCTCCTCGTCCGCGTCACTCCGAGTTCGACAGTTTCTACAGCAGCAAGGGCCATGACGCTTACTCCGCTGCACCCGCTGGACCCGAAGAGTGTTCGACACGTGGCTGCTGCGGCAGCCAAATCACCGTTCCTCCGAGGTCCTGGCACAACTTTCCATACCATGTCGGATTGTGCGATCCCGGACAGTCCCGTCAGAAGCGGCTCTTTGCCTCGACGGCACCATCATCACCATCACGGCCTCCAGGTGGACGTGGATCCGATGATCGAGGAGGCGTGGGAGGCAGCCGTTCATTCCTTCTCGGTACGTTGCTGCTTCCCATGTGTTCGAGCCATAGCCATGGCAGTCGCTCCTGCTTGTGTAATCGCGCTTGTTCTTATGCAGCCTTCTCAGGCTCCTAATTGACGTTCCGATCTTCCTCTTTGTTTTCAGGATTTTCAGGGAGCTTTTCACGGACCGTCAAAGGCGATCAAGGAGGGAGGAGCGTCCCTGGCAAGGAAGGCACACGAGGTTGGGGAGGCTGTCTGGAAGACACTCGAACCGACGAACCTTGCTTGGTCCAGGGAGCAATCTCCACGGGTGTCCCCACGCGGTCACCATTGATCCAGTGACCTATCAGCAAACCTTGATCTCACTTATACGAGCACCTTCCTGCAAGGCGGGCGCCTCTGCATTCTCTGCCATACAGGCACCCATACTGAGTGGCTGCTGGTGGTGGAGGTCATTTTCGCGTTTTTTTGTACAGAAGGTGTAAATAGTTGTGTCTGGAGTGATTGTTTCCTTCTAAAATGCTTACCATACTTCCATAATTGTACAAATTTCATGTTTATGTGCGGTATTGAACTTGAACAGCTATCCGTAGTGTCACATTTTATCCCCACTTTATTTTATTGGAAGGTCCGACTTGAAGCCTCAACTTGGTAACTGCAGCAAAACAAACAAAAAGGTTCCTAAACACAAGGGGGAAAATCCCTTACAGGCAACCTACAATTCTATCGGACACCAGGGTAGGGTGCCTGGAGCAATGTTAGAGAGCATGGGCACAAGCAAGCAGGTGGGCAGGCGGGGGACCAGTACAAGCTGGCAACATCTGCGAGAAACAGCCACTTTCAATATGCACCAGACCCCTCGCACTCCCACACTGTCGGCCTCAGTATGTGCCACTCCAGCTCTGCTGGGAGCGTTGCGCCTGCGCTTGCTGTTGCTGCTGCTGCTGCTGCTGGTAGCTACCAGCACCACCGCCAGCAGACCCGCCAGCACCGCCAGCGCTACCACCCATACCCTGCGACTGCAGCAGTTGCTGGTGGGAGTGCCCGTGCACATGGCCTGAAGGCCCGCCGGGGCCTGACTGGGAAGCATGGTATAATCCCGCAGCGGCGGCGGCGGCTGCTCCGTATGCTGCTGCAGGGTGTGTGGCGTGGGCACCTGGTGCCTGGGGATGGCTGTGTGTGGCTGATGGGTAGCCCCCTGCATGACCAGCTTGTCCTGGTGCAAGGTTGTAGTAGGAAGACGTGGGCATGCCTGCTGCCACTGCTGCTGCTGCCATGTCTCTTGACACCTGCCCACAAGGCAATGCGTTGCGCACACACACGGAAACAAAGAGAAGAAACCAAAACGGAATAAGGGGATGGACTGGCAGGACCAAAAGCAAGAAACACACATCAAATTAAAGGAGAATCGGCACAAAAAGCCACTCATAGCCACTCATAGACTGACCGTACCTGCTGGCCTTGAAGGTATAGGCTGCTGGCGTCCTTGTACTGACTGCCCCCAACATCCTCATACCCGCCGCTGCTTGTCCCACCTGCTGACATCCCAGGCCCCCCTCCATAACCCCCAGCTGCCCCCGGATACGCCCCATACGCTGCTGTCCCCGCAGTCAAGTGCCCTGTCCCCGCAGTGGAACCTGCAGTTTTATACCCTGCTGGCATGGGGTATTTCGCGCCTGCGACCGTGCCGGGAGGGTACGATGAGCCTGCTGCTGTGGGGTATGAAGGATTGCCAGGCGCTTGTGGGTATGTGGACGAGGGGGTTGCGTAGCTGGGGTGAGTGTAGGGCGAGTGCATGGTGTAGTAATTGGGCGGCACAGCATACTGCGCATAGCCTGCATAGTTGATCCCGTAATGCGCCCCCATGGGGATGCCTGCTGGCTGGGCCGCATACGCAGCTGCAGCCGCTGCGTGCATGGGAACAGGCTGCTGCTGCTGCTGCTGCTGTTGCTGTTGCTGCTGCTGCCCCTGCTGCGGCTGCCCCTGCTGCGGCTGCTGCTGCGACTGCTGCTGAGGCTGCTGCTGCTGCTGCGGCTGCTGCTGCTGCTGCTGTGCCTGGGGCTGCTGCTGCTGAGCCTGCTGCTGGGAGAGCCCAGCGGAGTGCGAGGAGGCCTGTCCCATGGAAGGAGCACCCACAATGCCCAAGCTGCTCGATGTCTGCACACCCTCACGGGGAACAAGGAAGGCAGGGCAGGGTAATAGGGCCACATGAGGCACGACAATTGTCACAGATGAGACGGAAGAAGCACACCAGGGTAACGACGACCTACACATTTTCGAGTTGAACTTTTCGTGAAATGGAACAGGTTACACCCCAGTGAGCGCACTGCGTGTGCTGAGTTTAGCATAGCGCATGTGAGATTGTTCGGTTACACCTTCCAAACCCACACACAACCACATCTCTCCCTTTCAGCTCCCCATACCATGTCTTCCATATCACCACATCCTCCTTCACAACCCTCACACCCACACACACATACACCCACGCACCAGTGAGCACGTCCGAACTGCCCAGCTTACCTCTTGAGAAGGCAGTCCCTGCACTGCACCTGCCGTCCCGTATTTGGCACCCAGAGCAGATCCCGACGAAGTCACGAACGGAGAGTAACGCATTTCGCCATCGCCACTGGGCCTGAACGCGGGCGAGTAGTAGCTGCCAGGCGGGTCACTGTACTGCTGCTGCGGGAACGAGATCGGGGGAGACCACAACAGTACAGGGAATGGCGATACAGGGAGGTATAAGGGGCAAAAAACCTGACGCAGGAGGCAGGAAATGGCGTGCGGGAAGAAGTGCGAAAAGAAAATCAGGGAGCTCCAAACAGAAAATCAGCGCCAGCGAAGAAATACGAACGAATAAAAATACACTGAGCGGGGTGCGTGAGGGGGAAGGCGAAGGAAATCGTGTGATCGGCGCTCAAGGGAAGACTGGCATGCTTACCAGTCCCACGGACGTAAAGCGGGAAATGTCTCCTGCGACTTGTGGCTCTGACGCGTCGTATGCAGGATATTGCCCCGCGGGCATCTGCGGGACCAGGCCAAACGCGGGATAGTTCTGAAGCGCAGGCACATACGGATACGCGGAAGGCTGCTGCTGCTGCTGCTGCGGCTGCTGCTGTTGCGCCTGTTGCGCCTGCTGCTGCTGCTGCTGCTGCTGCTGCGACAGTTGCTGCAGCTGCTGCTGCTGCGACAGCTGACTCTGCGCCTGCTGCTGCGGCTGCTGCTGCACCTGAGCTGGCTGTTGCTGCTGGACAAGCGGAACTTGAGGGGCGATCGCCTGCTGAGCTTGGGTCTGTTCCGCCAACGGCTGCTGCTGCTGCTGCGAAGCTACCTGCTGCGCCACCTGCTGCTGCTGCTGCGGCTGCTGGGCGGCAACCACAGGAGCCTGCGCCTCCTGCAACATCGGCTGAGCAGCAGCTGCTGGCGCCTGCTGCGCCGCCGCCGCCGCCGCGGCAGCCGCAGCCTGGGCAGCAAAGGCTGCCGCCTCCGCCTGCTGGCTCGGGAGCGACTCCGCCACACCCGCCTGCGCCTGCTCCTCCTTCGCCTGCGCCTGCTGCTGCGGGACAGGCAGATCCTCCTCCTGCTTGGGGGGCTCCACCGGCTCGACGTCCACGATCGGAGCGTGCTCCTCTTTCGCCTCCTGCTCCTGCTCCTGCTCCTGCTCCTTCTCCTGCTCCGGCTCTTGCTGCTCCGTCGCTTGCGCAGCAGCAGGCTGCGAAAGTAGACTGGTCGGAGCGGAGGGAGAGTACGTAAAGGTGGTCACGCGCGTGCGGAGAGGGGGAGAGAAACAGGAAGAGAGGGGTACGGGCAGTGGCAAGGAGGGAAACGGGGCAGAAAAGGGAAAGACAGGGATTCTAAACAAGAATTAGGTAACCGCTAGTGTAACGGCCTCGAAAGCTGGCAAACAACGAGATCAGTGGAACATAAGTAGCAGAGGAAAACAACGATGAAGAAAAAAGGAAACAAACTACTGACCTTGACGAACCGACAGCGTCACCGGCCTTGCTGGCGGACAGCGCGTCCGCGCCAAAGCCGGTCCCGAAAGACGTGCCGAACCCAGCTCCGAAGCTGCCGAAGCTGAGGCGCGTCTGATCAGCCTCGGGAACGCGCAGATGCCCGGGAATGATGACAGGCTTGTCGTCCTGCAGGCCCAGACTCTGCAGCTTGCTTGCTGCTGCCGCCACGCTTGACCGGTCCTCTGAACGGAAACATTTAGACACGGGCGACAGGAAAAAAGACACACACAGGCACACGGGGGACACGAAAACACTATGAATGTAGGAACCGGTACCGGTGAGGGGGACACGGGCATCTAAAACGACAAATTCACGTTCCACGTGATTTCTAAGTCAGGGGCCAAGGCGATACCTGGAGCCGCAACAGCTGCCTCCGGTTCCTGCGCGGGAGTAACCGCCACGACGTCGGCTGCAGCAGCAGCGGGAGTGCCAATCGATCCAAGAACAGACTGCTGCTGCTGCGGCGGCGGCTGCTCAGCCACCTGCTGCTGCGCCTGCAGGCCCGTGCCAGCAGCCGGAACAGCGTCTGCCGCATCGCTCACAGAAACCTGAGCCGCGCTAGAATCGGGCTGCTGCTGCTGCTGCTCTACCACCAGAGCAACTCCCGGCAGTTGGGTGGCAGCAGCGTCGCTACCATCAGCCACTTCAGCAGCCACGCTCGCCGGCGGCAGTCGCTCCCCGATTGGCCTCTGCGGGCCTACTGTGCCCACGTCTCTCTTACTCTGCGGATGCAGTACCGGATCTGCTGCAGACGAGTACAAACTCGGCGCCGTAACGGCTGACGCCATGGTTGCCGCGAGATACGGAGTGGGTGCGGGGGGACCAGTAACAACGGGTGCGGCTGGCTGGGGAATGGGCGCGTGCGCCTGCAAGGTCGGGGCCGGCGCGGGTGCCGGCGGAGGCGGAGCTTGCTGTGCTTGCTGCGCGGCGGCGGAGGACTTGAGCATATCCGCCATAGTCGTTCCGCCGCCGCCCCACAGCGAGGCTCCGCCAGGACGAGAGTAGAGCGAGCCTCCCGCAGGGGCAGGCTGACCAGGTAGGCTGTCAGGAGGGGAGCAAACGCGAAATGGATGGCGGCACGAAAACGACAGATTCAGTGGAGATGAGATTCTATTGAGGTAGTAAAACGCACGACAGATCGGGCCAGAAAAAAAAGGGGCAGCAAGACGACAGCTAGGGCGGAAGAAGATCTATAATTCTTGAAACATGCCAACCAAACAAGCCAAAAAGTTAACCAGGGACGAGACAAAACGAACCTTGTAGGTTGATTCGCACCCACACCAGCCGAAACAGGCTGGCCCGGTGCAGTGCCAGGTACGCCGGTGACGTATGCTCCCCCACCACTGCAATCGCAAGAACGTGCAAGAGATAACAATCGTATGTCAACCGACGAGCTAACCTTCTCACAGAAGGTAACGAGACGGAGTGATCGGTCAAAACGCGACAAGATAAAAAGCCAGCGGGCCGCCAAAAACCGCAGAAGCCCACCTTGGTGCTGCGACTCCCAGAACGGGGCCCCTTTGCTGAGGATAGCCGGAAAACCCTCCCGGTGCACCAACAGGAGCTCCGCCGTATCCTGGAGCCGGGGCCCCAACCACGGGAATGTAACCAGGCCCGCCTGGGGCCCCTGCCCCGCCAGGTCTAGAACTGGGATGAATCCCGTTTTCTCGTTGCGGCATCGGCCGTCCTCGCCCACCGCCATAGTCTGTCATGAGTGTGAGAATACACGGGCAGTTGGAAAGAGCAAAATCAGAACCTGGAGGTCTAGGCTTCGTTCAACAGGAACGTATAAAATCAGGAGCTTCAAACCTTGAGGCATGCACGGTGCAGAGAGGGAGAAAGAAAGTTGTCGGTCGACGAGCTAAGCTTCGAGGAGTTAACAAAGGTAAACACTAGAAACGAAAAACTGGCAAGGACTAGAGCCTCGTACCTGGGCGGTTAGAGCCGCGATCTGCTCCGCCGCCTCCTCTACCCCCGCCTCTTCCAGCTCCACCCCTAATTCTGACCTCGCCACCGTCCTGCGGATTCATGTACGACAGAACAGTAGTGTGTTCACATGTGTGAGAACCATGACCGACAGGCATGGACGGTTCGAAACCTATAACAGCTAAGTCTGGAATGAGGTGTCGACTTGATTTCACGACAGGTTGACGATCTGATAAAACGTTGTTGATAGATGCAAATTACCTCTTTCTTCTTCCCCTTCTTCCGCCTCACTTCATGAAAGGGATCTGATGCATCCACGCAATAAGCACAAAGAAAGTGAAAAAATGATTCAGATTCGTGGCGGATCTAAGAGCTAGGATATCTGGGAGCTCACAAAACGACGAATTTGGCCCTTGGACAAGTATGAATCACAAAACGCGAAGCGCAAGTCAGCACAAACCTTGATTCAACAACCTCTGAGCAGCCTCGTTCGGATCCATATTGCACTCTTTCAACGCTGCATAAATTTCCTCTTCCGTGTTTGACACGATTTCCTTCAATTCTTGCACGATCTTTTTAGCACTTGGCGGAATCATGACGCTTGTACTTCCTAGCCCTCGGCCGACTGGCCGGGACGTCTGTGAAACTGATCGGGACATGGCTCTGAACCGGTGTCACAAGGCTGACGGAGCTTGTTGCTAGATCTCAAGAACTAGGGTATGGATGGAGGGAAACAGGGTTAGTGGCGTGTTCTGGAGTGTGAGGGGGAACAAAGAAAGCAGTTGGGGAGTGAAGGGGAAGAGGTAGGGTAAGAACAAAAGAGGTAGGGGAGGAAGGCTGCTGCTAGAAAGGAGTTCTCTAAACCCCAGCCAAGATTTTACCTGTCACGCTGGTCCCTGACCTAAATGTTCCTGTGAGGGTTACCGGACCTGAGGCCTGCCTTGGCTTGTTGAGAAACCAAACGTGCCGAACGAGTACACGTGGCCCACTAGGGTCTCAAGCCTGACCTGACGCCATGCGGTTGACAGGGAAGCGGTTCCTCGTCGTAATCTGAAACTCTGCTTCGGGCAAGGGAATAGGCGCGAGACTACGCTCGGCACGACAGCTTCGGCGTTGAGGGTGAGATTTGTTGGAAGTGGACTGTTCAAAGGCCCTACATCGGCCAACCTCGAGATTGGCAAACGGGGATGGTGCAAATGAGAAACTTTTCTTCATATCATAAACCTTGTACGGCACACTCATTATTAGAAACACTACTTCAAACAAAAAACATTTCAGTAAACCACCAGTAAAGCATATACAGCACTGTTGATGAGGCCTTTCAGACAAACATAGCAGCCATCCGTATTTTATGCCCTATCAATTATAAAATTATCCTTTTTCAGTCTGCGCCTCTGCCCTGACAAGCGATTGAAACTACATCGGAATGCTTGGAAAAAACAATTATAATGGCTAGGTAAATGTCTGTCGCATGGCCCGCCCCTTCAATACGTCAGTCGCATGGCGCGCCCCCTTATGCAAGTCAACCTCTTTGCATCCAGACTCTCGCCATCGTACGATATATGTTGGAAGTTCCGTCCTCGTTTCGTGCGAGGGATATATGGTCTCAAGGGCTAAGGGCGTGATAGGCCACAAAAATATCAGTGTTAGCAAGCGGGAGGGAGACGGTATCAATATCTAGGGATTAGGCATTGGGGAATTCGGTCTCCCGGTAATTGGGATGCGGAGTCGTGCAACTGATGGTGTCGGATAATGATAATTCGTTGTCAATGGCATGGCTGAGAAGGGCATGTTAGCTGTGGTGTCGGGGCCGATGTTGCGGGCGTTGATGCCGCACCTGCCGTTTGTGCATTTGGCGCGGTATTCATCATCAAAGATACACCACCATATTGGTTCCTATAATAACACTGTAACGCGGCGCCCACCAAATATTTCATCGGCAATGTTGTACCAAGACGGAAAGTTGTGCGGATGCCCTAGACCATATCGGTTGGTAAATGGATATGGTACTGCTGTCTTCGTATGATCCCTTCCAGCGACATTGTGTCGTGATCCCAGTGCGCGAGCCGCGACGGAAGTTCACTTTGGAGAAACGTGTACCAGCTCCCATTTCCAGCAAGTTTGTCTTGGATCGGAACGGGGCAGTGACAGCTCGCTCCTTTCCCTTTTTTGTTTCCCCAAGTGTCCAACGGGATTTTTTTTTTTTTTTTTTTCGGTATGAATTAAGGTGACGATAACGATGCATTTCGGCACGTTAAATGCACTTTTATGTTCTTCCTCGACAACTCAAGATAACGAATTGTTGCTTTTTTTGTATGCCGTAATCTTTGGCGTCGCCATAATCTGCTCAAGGGAAAAAAATGTGATTTCCCCACCACACTGTGTTGACGAAAAAAAGGTCCCGCCTACGCTTAGGGAAAGCCGACTTCGTTGCACGATGTGCAAGGTGTGCATCCGGCTACACTTCTTGGACGGCGCCAAATTGAATGAGTACATCAGCAGAATCAATAAGCGGACCTCGGCGAAGCTGGCCACGACGCCGACTTTAGCGGACCCGTCTTTAGTGGAGCCGATTTTAACGATGCCGTCCACAGCGAAGTATACAATGGCGAAGCCGGCCAAGGCGACGCTGTCGAAGCGACGTCGGTGGACGGCGCCAGGCCTTGGCAGATCGTCGACATGGCGCTGACCTACGAGCCAACGGGAGTCGTCGGCATCGGTTGAGGAGCCTTATTCTTGTAGACCAGATAATCGGTCGGTGAGATTTTGCAGGGGTGCACGAATTCCATCCCAGGCGATTTTGACAAAATCGGCCTGCGGGTCGAGCATCACGTGCTTGACGACATGGCACATGCGCAATATGCACGATGATTTACGACGTGGCGCAACCTACTTGGTTGGTGCCCACATGTGTGCTCGTGGTCGCCTGCGGTTGCGATGCTGGCAAGCCACCCTGGTGCAACGCTGGCAGGCCGCTATCCTGCAGCGTTGGGAAGCCGACTTCCAGCTGCGTTGGCATGCCACCACCTTGCGGCATCGGCAAGCTGCCTTTAAGCTGCGCTGATGGCCGACTTGCTAGGTTGCTAGGTGCATTACATTCCCGATATATCGACTTCATAACGCCATTGTGTGTCTATACTTATAACTTTTGCTAGTGAAGCTCTTGTCAATTGCACGTCCGAGCATAACAAACCTGCACAAGTGGTAGGCAACGCTACGATCACCCGTACAACCCGTGTCCTCCCATATAGTCTACTCCTGTTAAAGAGCGACTCTCCGCAGGGGAGGTATTGTGAAGATAGATGCTGTAGCTTAGGAACCATAGCAGTTAGGACTAGAGAGAGGTTTGGCCGAAGAAAAGGGTTTGCAAAATGGAGAGAGGTGCTGTTAACAGGAATGGATTGTTGGCCCCGCCCTCGCTTGGGCAACGCCGACGACTTGGTCGGATGTACGGGAGTAGCAGCTGGCCGTTCACAACGGGAGAGCTGGTCGACAGGCATCGTCGAGCTGAAGGGGACCGCTGTGGTGCTGCTGGCGACCAGGGAGCTTGACACCTGCAACTGACTGGTTTGGGCTACGGGTGGGCTGTCGACCAGGAGGGGCAGTTCGACCGGGAGGCCTCCGTCGACCTGCAGCTCAACTAGGGGGTCTCCGTCGACCTGCAGCTCGACCAGGGGGTCTCCGTCGACCTGCAGCTCGTCCGGGAGCAGTCCGTCAATCTGCAGCTCGGCCGGGAGCAGTCTGTCGACCTGCAGTTCGACCGGGAGGTCGACGGAGCAGTCTGTCGACCTGACAAGTGAGCAGCAGTCGACGAGGGGAGCTTGGCGACAACCGCTGACGGTTCTGGTCGACGGAAGGGGTCCGTCGACCAGGGGGTAGCTCGACGAGAGTCGTGGTCGACCAGAGGCACCCGGTGGTCGACCAGAGGCACCCGGTGGTCGACCAGAGGGACCCGGTGGTCGACCAGAGGGACTCGGTGGTCGACCGAAGGCACCTGGGGGTCGACCAGAGCATCTGGGGGTCGACCAGGTTGACCGGATAACCTGCTCGACGAGTTCTGCGGAGGCACGCGAACGTCGTCAAGGTCGTAATGGCGCAGGCGACTTCGGGCTGGTATCCCGAAGTCGATGTGGCTCGCCAGGCGCAGACAACAGCCGACGGATGCCCAACGAGGCAAGTCGGGCCAATCGTCTGCGCGCACCTGCGAGCGTGCGCACTGCTGTGTTCTACGGGGCAACGCTGGACAGCCGCTCTGCTGCAGCGTTGGCACGCCGTCGACCTGCTCTGTTGGCAGATCGCCCTTCTACAGTGCTGGCGCGGCTCCTCTACGCAACGCTGGTAGGCGGTCGACCGAGCTGTGCTGGCGGTCGACCAGGCTAGCTGCAGGGTTGCTAGGTGCCTGATGTAGTCATTGTTGCCATCTCTTGTTCAATCATTCTGCAATTCCAACCTTGCTAGTGGAAACTCTTGCCGATTTCTCCCGCGATTGTGCAAGCACCAAGGAACTAGGCAAAGCTACGATCACCTCTAGTAGTTTGTACCAACCCCCGTAGTCTAGCTCACTACCGTTGTAGAGTTAATCTCCGCAGGTGCAAGATATAGGAAAGGTGGCAAAGGGGGAAACCGCCATGGCCCTACACTACTAGCTATACATGCAATTATATAAAAATAATATTGTCAGAATGTTATTCTCTAGCCTGTAGTGGGGTGCTTTATAGCGAGTACAACCCATCTAGGGTTTGCTATATGTATCCTCATTGCTGCTAGTGAACCTTCTCTCTTTTGCCTAAACTGTTTCTTGCCTAGCTAGGACTTACCTAGCTATGGCTCCTAACTCTACCTACTATCTTCACATGGAATCAGAGCACATACGCTCCTGGCCTGTGGGCCCTCCTACTGCTTCCGCTGCCCTACGCTGTGTCGCGCGCCCCGTGGTGCGCGGCCTCTTATTTTTCATCCCGCCGCGCGCTCGGGGCGCGCGGCTGTTTTCTGCCCGCCGTGCGCCCCGAGGCGCGCGGCGGTTTACTGCTGTGGGGGAGCCAGCGCGCGCCCCGCCCGTCCGTCGCGGAGCCCTGGGGAGCACGCGCGGCCCCCCACCCTGCCCGTCACGGCGCGCTGGGGAGCCCGCGAGCCCCCCGTCCGTCCGTCGCGACGCCCTCGGGAGCCCGCGAGCGCCCCGCCCGTCGGTCTCGACGCACTGGGGAGCCAGCGGGCGCCCTGCGTGGTCGTCGCGACGCCCAGGGGAGGCCGCGCGCGCCCCGTCAGCTCGTCGCGGCGCCCTCGGGAGGCCGCGCGCGCCCCGCCAGGCCGTCGCGGCGCCCTGGGGAGCCGCGCGCGCGTCCCCCCCGCCCGTCCGTCGCGGCGCCCAGGGGAGCAGCGCGCGCCACGCCCCTTCCCTCGCCCCACCCGTCCGTTCTGGCGCCCTAGAGGCGCGCGCCTTCCCCCCCCTCTCCGTCCCCCGCGCTCCTGCCTCTATCCCACCCGTTTTAGGGTTTGGGGGTGAGGAGTGTGGGGGTGGTGGTTGTGGGGGTGTCCGTTGTGCGCGCCGTGCCCTTCTCCTCCTCCTCCTTTGTCTCCCACTGCTGCAGCTGTCGCTGAGGGGGGTGGATGAGTGGGAGACTGGGGTTTAGGGTTTTAGGGGGGTGCGTGGGAGTGGAGCTAGGGTTTGAGCAGTGGGTGTGTGTCGAGGGTGTGGGGCAGTTGGAGGAGGTTGTGTGGAGGTACCTGTCGTGTCGCCTGCAGCGCCTGTAGTCCGTCGCCCTTGCTTCGGTAGCCAGTGAGCCTGCTGCACCAGTCGCCAGTGGGTCCGTTGCTCCTGCCGCTCTTCTATAGCCGCCGAGCCAGTTACTCCAGTAGTCCGTCGCCCTTGCTTCGGTAGCCTCAGAGTCAGCCGCTCCTGTGCCCGTGCCTCTGCAGCTTCAGTCGTTGCCTCCCATCTTCTCTACCTCCACAGCTCCTCCTCCTCCTCACTTGCCCGCTGTGATTAGCTCTAGCTTTGCTTACCTCTGTGAACTCCTGCTCTATACCTGCTTGCTCATTGTACTGATTACACCCCACTTTGGCTATGGGGGTGTGTCAGAATGTTATTCTCTAGCCTGTAGTGGGGTGCTCTATAGCGAGTACAACCCATCTAGGGTTTGCTATATGTATCCTCATTGCTGCTAGTGAACCTTCTCTCTTTTGCCTAAACTGTTTCTTGCCTAGCTAGGACTTACCTAGCTATGGCTCCTAACTCTACCTACTATCTTCACAAATATATATTGTAACACCCCCCCTTAATTGCATGCAAACTAGTTGGTGTAGGGAGCGCATCAATCACCGTGCCGCAGCGAGGCCCTTCGGTAGGATGCCTGCTTGTTTTTTCCCCCCCGCAGTGGATGCCCGGTGAGCGCGACGAAGGGCGACAACGCCCAGAGACGACGATAGAAACTGAATGAGAAACGACATGAAACACCCAGAGTTCTCCGTCTCTCTTTTTCTCCACCCCCTTAACCTTTCTGTCCTCCCCCCTTAACCTCTCTCCCCCCACCCACAGCAACAAGTGCTGTAAGGAGAGAGGAAGAGGGAGGGGAGGGATGGGCTGCAGGTTGCTCACACCTACCACCCCCTTAACCTCTCCCCCCTCCACCCCGCCCTCCCTTCCGCGGCTTCCGCTGTGGGAAGGGGGGAGGGGGAGATGTGGGGGTGGCAGGTGTGAGTAGCCTGTACCCCGAAACGTGCGCGACGGACATGACGCAACCGGCCCGGACGGACGGACGGAAAAAAAAAGAAGCGCATTTCGCGCTGCAGCATGGGCGGGCCCATGTTCCTTAAAAGAAAGTATGTCCTAGACCTGCTCTGAATACCATGACAAGCTAGGTGCTATAGCTTAGGAACCAAAGCAATTAGGATTAGAGAGACGTTTGGCAAAAAAAGGGGGTTTGCAATATGGAGAGAGGTACAAGATATAGGAAATGCGGCAAAGGGGGGTAAACCACCAAGGCCCTACACTACGAGCTATACATGCAATTTTATAAAAACAATATATATTCTAACAAGTATTTGTGACTCATCCGTTCTGATTTGGTTGTTGACTGTCCAACATTTTTGTTTGTGGGGGAGGAATGTTTTGTGGGTATCTTGTGGTTTGCAGTTGCCATTAACTCGTGAGTGCTTTATTATAAACGTCCAAGACGATTTCATAACGTTATGTTTTATATAAGTGAGTCGGTATTTTAATTTAAGTTATGTATGGACAATGAGTTTCCCGCGTAAAGCACGTGACCATATCGCCCGTTTTTTCTTGAAAGAAAAATGCGTCTGCCATTGTCATAGCTGGCCCTAGAATGCGTTTTCTTACTTTCGTCTAGTCGTCATTTCGATTGCAAGAAATAGTTTGAACAAATTCATATCGTTAAAATTGTAGAGTAAGCTGTCTGTGTGGCCTTTATGTGTTTGACGTTGCACAGCTCGGTGCAACACCTTACACGAATCAACAAAATGTGTAACCGCCAAAAGTCTGTTCCGTGCATCGTTACTACAGAGAATTGTGAATTAGAGATTGATCCGAGATGGTGTGATCTTAACAGCGAGAGGGTGTATTGTGTATTGCGTCTTTCACTACAAGTGGAGAAGTTAGGCTAAGGGCGTGTCCCATGAGTTCGTTTTGGGGAAAATCCTTATTTTTTACGTAAACTGCGAGTCAGCAAAAGAGTGTACACTCTGACGAAAAAAAAACGGAATGTGTCAGCACCGAGCAAAACGGAATTGCACCAGGCGGACGCATAGTCCCGCCCACACAAAAAACGTCATGCGATTCAGAATTGACAGAATCCGCGAGCGGTAACCCGCCCCAGTTGCGAATCGATTGTTGAGTATGGCGGATGTGATTCGCGTGGAATTTTGGTGCTGGGGCGAGACTCGGTACCCCTGGCGACGTTTGTTTTTTTCGCGAGACCATGGTTTGGGCGAATTCGGAGTTTACGGTAACCCCTCACGCGGACCCGTTCGAGGTGATCGCACGTACGTAGGTTCTCTTTCTAAACGCGTTCAAAACGAACAGGTCGACGTGGGAAATGCGTCAATTGTCGTGCGTCATTTAAGACGCATGTATACAGTAGAGGGTTACAAGCGCGAAATAGGGTCACAAACATGAACATGAACTGTAAACGAACTCGTGGGACACGCCCTGTCTGAGGTTGCGTTGTGTCTCAACTTGTTTCCGTATGCTTGGATTGCTGTAAGAAACAAGTGCTCTGGGCAATTTAGGAACAGATATCAAATCAACGTCAGGCTACCCACCTGGAACAACGTGAAGGTGGACCGTGGACCACTTGTCAGAATGGGTGGCATTTTTCGTGGGGTCCTCCTGAACCTTGTACACTACAGTAGGACGTTGGTGCTGTTGCTCCCGTCCTCGTCTTTCAGCCGTAGGACGAAGTCAGATTTAACCACATCCCATCCATCTTTGTTGGTCCTGCTGTCTGTCCCTATGGTCTCTCTCGCGATGTTTAGGGCGCCAGCGACTGTGATGTAGTGGCGAGGAGATTCGCTGTCATAACACTGGGTAGATTCTCCCTTACCCCTCAGAGCAAGCAGAACTGACCTGCGAATTGGAAACTTGAGAGTGCAATTGTTCCGCCCTGCCCGCCGCATGCATCTTTTTGAGCGATGTACAGTATAGAACTGTGTACAAACAGACAGACACTTTTGGCGTGATTATTGGGAACAGAACAGGCTGGTTGGGTTGGGCTGGCATTGGGATGGGATGATCATAGGGGAGGAGTACGCAGGCGAAGGAAGTTACAGGAAGGTGCACGAGGGAGACAAGACAACCACAGTCTACCAGAAATTGCCACCTCGAGGTGAGGTGAGGGGGACCCCGTGGTTCAATCTTTGCTTGTCCATGGCGTCTCCCCGAGCCATTCGATATGCTCTGTCAGGCAAGGTGGCCTCCTGCTGAAACGTCGTGCTGAGGTAGAATGTGATGCATATGCTGCTTCACATGCTTTTGGGCGACGTCAGGTTCTACATTTCTCAGGCGTTTATAGTTCTTGTATCATGGTTCAGGACGTTCTACGACGGTGAGAAGTGGTTCTTGAAGTTTACCTCTCTGCACCGTGTTGAAACGAAGTTAACCGCAGTGGACGTATAAAAAGTAGTACAACCTGACGTCGCCCTTAGCCATCAAAAGAACGGAAGCATAAATCCTCGACCCGAGCGATGTGGATCACGTGCTTCGAGGTTACCGTCCTGAATAATGGAACGTGTCGCCTATTTATCCATCTGTGCGTGAATCTCAAAGCAAGCTCGACGGCCTTGAAACACCATCTCTACTGGGTCCGTCTTCTAAGCGACTAGTTTGCTCCCACCACAACCTACCGCCAAGTCACCCCCCCGCTCGTATAAGGTATGATTTTTCGCACTGTATGTGTCGTTTGGAGGACACGTACGGTACATATGGTTCGCAGTTCCAACTCATCGCTTGGAATTTGTGCGCTGCGACTCATTCCACCTAGACTTTGGACATTAACGTTTTAATTCTAGACGAGCCGTACGCTATCTTTGTCGAGTCACTTACCAATTAGTGCTAACGGTAGCCGCAACCCCGAGGGCTCGCCGAGGGGTTTTATCTTCGTTGGAAACTGGAACGGTTATAAAGCGCGCGACCTGACTTCTTTACTTGGCGCCACCAGCCACCGACGTTCCGAAGGTTATGCGCGCTACTGCAGCAGCGACAAACTCCACGCGTATAAGCAGCGGCACGAGCGGGAACGCCGGAGAATTCTCTTCATTTGCATTATCATCATCGTCACCATCATCATCCCGCATGCGCACGAATTCCATGTCGCTGGTGCTCATTCAAGATCCGTCGCACGCCGAACCGAAACACCTGGACCTCGATTGGATCGACGCGCGTGTCGATCCTTCGCCTTTTAGGCTCGGGGACCAGGTAGCTTCCGCGGGAAATGCGCGAAATTCTGGCGGAAATCGGGGGACAGAGCAAGAGCGGGAGGTCGCGGAGGGGGTAGGGAGCATGGGGGGCGAAATGGCGGAGCACAATGTTTTATGGGGCGCGGCGGAGAAGGCTGGATCGGGTAGACGCGTGGGGCCAGGCTCGGGAAATACTGCGACTGGTTCGGGAATAGGTCTGGGAAAGCACCGCAGGTATGTGTCGGTGGACGTACGGCGGGGAACGGAGGAGGACCTATATGACGTGGCAGTCTTCGATAGGGTGGACGAAGAACCAATGCCAGGGAAACGCGGGATGGCGGGGGGACGTAGAAAGGGGGGAACCAACGCGCCGAGCGCGGTGAGCGCAGGAGCAAAGGGGGGACGGGGAATGGGGGATTGGGACGAGGCTGCGGATTGGGAGGAGGAAGAGGAGGAGGCAGGGGAGGAGCAATACGACGACAGCGAAGGCACGAGCACGCATCTAAATCAGCAGCAGCATCGCTACAAATCCGCTCGTTCCCTCCCGTTGACCGTAGCACGGAGGATAGGTGTTCCCGCCAATAGCGATTCGAATGCTGAGCCTCCCCTAGGCCCCGCGGATGGCGCTTCCGCCTCCTGCCACGTGTCCTATGGACCTTCCGCTTCTCTCCCCCCCCTCCGCTCGTACCACTCCGGACACGCCCCACTGCACGGGGGGAGAGGGCTGGACAGGGGGGAAGCGGGGGAGGGGGAGTTTGTTGGCGGAAGCAAAGGATGGGGGGAAGAGCGGCGAGGGGGGAGGCGTCCGCGTACTGGGGAAGGTCGCGCAGTCGGGGAGGAGCGTTCAACGGGGAAAAGCCGCGGGGCGGGGTATAACACGGAGGAGGCATGGGGGCGTGGAGCGTATTGGGAGGGGAATAGGGAGCGGGTCGGAAAAGGGCAAGTAGAGAGGTGGCGGGACGAGCGGCAAGATCAGGGGAAAGTGCGGAGGCACGAGCGGAGGGGGGCAGAGGGGATGGGACGTGGGCAGGTAGCGAGGCGGCATGGAAGAAGCGGAAGCATTGCGTGTAGTGCGGAGCTGAGGGGTCTGTCTTTGGAGCAAGAACTGGTTGAGGAAATGATGCAGCAGCAGCAGCAGCAGGGCGGCAGGCAGACACGGTTACCAGTGCAGCACAAGGAGCAGCAAGAGCAGCAGAAGCTGCAGCTGCAGGAATGGCAGAAGCAGGCGGGGGCGGAGGTGGCGCAAGAAAGAAGCAGGTTGGCGCATGCGCGCAGCATGGGCGCAGCTGTCGCGGGGGGGGAGGGCAAGCTGCAGCACGTGATGCAGTGGCTGGCGAGCGCGCAGGGGCACGCGGAAGAAGGGGGGGATATCGGCGGGGAGGAGAAGGAGGAGGAAGAGGAGGAGGACGGTGGGGCAGCAATGCAGGCAGAGGCGGCAGAGGGAGAGGGTGCGGGAGAGGGGGCACGGGAGGTTCCTATTGGGGTAGTGGACTCGTACCGACAGAAGTCGCGTGTGCGGTGGGTGGTGGAGGGCGAGAGTGACGGCAACAGCAGCAGCACCAGGAGCCCTGGGGGCGGAGGAGCGAGGCCCGGTGGGATTCGCGCACGGGGTGGCTCTGTGTCAGGTCGGGAGAAAGGGAGTGAAAGTGATAGGGAGAGGGAGAAGGGTTGTAAGTCGGAGAGGGATGAGGTGGTGTCGTTATGGCTGTCTAGGAGCAGTGATGGCTGCACGGAGCTCGTTGGCAACAGCAGCCGCAGCGTGAGAGCCGGCAGTGGTACTTTCAGCCCTGGTGGCGGTGCTAATGGGGGTGCTGGTGGTGGTGTTAGTGGCGGTGCTGGTGGTGTTCTGATGTTGGACCCGAGCAGTGGAGTGGAGAGTCAGTGGGCACAGCTAGGCCGAAGCAAAGGCAGAGTGAGGCGCAGCCATAGCCTTGGCAAAGGGGTTCTCGCGAAGGTGGACAGCGGGGGAGGAGGAGAGGGATGGGGAGAGGGAGAGGGAGAAGGAGCGAGGGCTAGTGTGAGTGGAGGTGGGGATGGAGGGGGTGGAGGGGACAGTTGGAGGGGAGAAGGGAGGCAGCGTGGAGGCCAGTCGGAGTTGGAGGGTGCAAGCGAGCAGCAATGGATGAGGAGAGATGAGGGGAGAACCAACCAGCGTTTGCAGCTCCTGCAGAAGCAGAAGCAGCAGCAGCAGCAGCAGCCGCTGCCGCGGCCACAGCAGCATGTGCGGTCCAAATCCCTAGCATGGAACGTGGATGCCCCCCCTACCTTCCAAATCAAGCGGAGGAGTGCGGAGCAGAAAAAGGGAGACGCGAAGGGTGGTGGAGGTGGCGCGGAGGAGGACGAGGAGGAGGAGGAGGACGAGGAGGAGGAGGACGAGGAGTGGAGCAGCAGCGGTGAGCAGCAGTGCCCAGACGACTTGCGCCGGGCGCGCTCGTTGATCCAAAACCGAGGGCGGTCCCTGAGAGAAGCAGTCCTGGAGGAGCCCTCTCGACCGCAGACAGCAGGGCGGGTGAACCCCCGCCGCCACACGCGGTTCAGAGTAGGACCAGACCTGCAGTTCCAGGGGCACGCGCAGGAACATGAACAGGGGCAGGATCGGAGGCTGGGGGGTGTGCAATCCAGAAGCTCTTTGCCTCCCAAGGTGCGGTTTCAGGGCGTGAAGGGACGGGATGGTGGGATCTGGCGAGGGGCGGGGAGTGGGGACGAGAGGGGAGGGGAGGTGGGAGGAGGTGCGAGGGATGGCAGGGGACAGGATAAGGGAGAAGAGGAGGAGGAGGTTGTGGAGGAGTGGTGCAGGGAGGAGGAGGAAAGTGTGAGATCTGCAGCTGCTGGTGATGGTGATGGTGGTGACGGTGCTCGTTGCAGCATGATCAGCAACAGCAGCAGTGGCAATCACGGTGGTGGTGTCACCGGCATGGCTGCAGCGGCTGCAGCCAGTGCAGCAGCTACAGCAGGTGCAGCAGGTGGAGGCGGTGCAGCAGAAACTGTGACAAGTGGTCGCATGGGTAGGCGTGTGCTTGTTCCTGAATCCTCCCCCAGCAGCAGCAGTACGGCCCAGGGCTCAGAAACAGGCGCTGGATTGACTGCTGTGTGCGAAAAAACAAAAGGGGTAGGAGCAGCAGGAAGTGGAGGAGGAGGAGGAGGAGGAGGAGGAGGAGGAGGAGGAGGAGGAGGAGGAGGAGGAGGAGGAGGAGGAGGAGGAGGAGGAGGAGGTGGTGGTGGAGGTGGTGGAGGTGGTGGTGGAGGTGGTGGAGGGGTTGAGGACGGGAGCAGCAAGGCATCCGCGTCCTCGTCCGTTCGCTGGAGGTGGCCCCGTTCCTCCTCCCGCTCTGGCGCCTCTGCCACTGCCGCCGCCGCCGCCGCCGTTGCTGCTGCCACTGCCCCTGTCCCTGTCCCTGCCCCTGCCGCTGCCACCGACACTCCCGCTGGCACTTGTGATGCTACCAGCCGCCCTGCCAGCCCTATTGAACCCACCAACGCTGCGTCTCAAGGCAACGGAGCTTGTAGTACCAGTGAGGTCTCCCAGACGTCACCAGAGCAAGGAGGGAGTGGCAGGAAGGGCGAGGGTGGGAGAGCCGGAGGGGGGGTGGAGGAGTGCAAGACGGGGGACAGGGATGGGGCAGGGGAGGGCAGGGAGAAGGAGGCGAAGGGAGGCGTGGATGGGGATCGATCAGGAGGGTCTGCTCAGTCTGGTCGCGTCTCCTTCTGGCGTTCCGCCCTTGGCCTCAAAAGCTCCGCCGCTGCCGCCGCTGCCCATGCTGCTGCTGCTGCTGCTGGTGGTGGTGGTGGTGGTGCTGCTGCTGTGGATGGCAGTGGTGGGATTGGTCGTACCAGAACCGAGAATGGGGGAGATGGAGAGGGTGGGGCAAGCACAGCAGGAGGGGTGTCAGGAGGAGGCGCTGCAGCAGGAGCAACAGGGCCTTTGGCTGCTCCCTCCCCTGCATCCGAGAAAAGCCGCTCGTTGAGCCCGCTGCTTGCGAGCAAAGGAGGAGGGGCAGCAGGAGCAGGCAGGTCTGGAGGGACAAGGGACGTCGCAGCAGTGGAAAGCAGAGGGTCAAGAAGTGGGGAGCGCGTGAGAAGGCGGATGACGGGGGAAGAATCGCCTGCAGCAGGAGCAGGAGCAGGAGCAGGGAGGAGTTCTGGTGCTGGAGGGGCAGTGCAATCAGCTACTCGTTCCCCCAGCCCGGTGGCGTCAGGGCTGTTCGGGTTCATGCGATCTCCAGCAAAGGCAGCAGCTCGCAGTAGGGGGCGGTCGCTGGAGTGCCTGCCGTTCCTCGCCTCCCTCGCATGCTCCGATGCCCACCCTCTGCTGACGCTGGATGGTGATGATAGCAGTGACGCGTCTCAGAATGACCCACAGGAGGAGTCAAGTGCTGCTGCGGGTGCTGCTGCTGCTGATCCTGCTGCTGGTGGTGCTGGTGGAGGTGCGGGTGGTGGTGCTGGTGTGAGGGGTGATCATGGAGGGATGGGCGTGGAGAGTGGCGAGTGTGAGGGGGGAGTGTGGAATGATGAGGGTGCTTCGGAGGAGGAGGATGAGGAAGGGAGTGTGGTGGAGAGGGAGAGTGAGGGAGAGGAGGGGAGTGTGAATGTTATTGATGGCCAGGAGGGGGAGGAGTGGGGGGGAGGGGGAGGAGTGGGATGAGGAGGAGGAGGATAAGGTAGGGCAGGCAGAGAATGCTGGAAATTGGGAAGGTGAGGAGAAGGATGGTGGTATATCAGAGGGTGTATGCACTGGTCGTGGATCCGTGGGTGTTGGGGCCAGGAGAAGAGCTAATAACGAGGAAGGTACGAGAGGCGGAGTGAGAGTGTCATGGCGACCCCTGCAAGGAGGGGACGAGGGAGTTGGGGGGAGGCGGAAGTCGGAGGGAGAGAGGTGGGAGGCAGCAGAAGCGAGGAGCGCAAGCGTGGGGAAGAGGGAAGGTGGGAGAGGGGCGAGAGCGCAGCGAGTAGGGGTGAGTGTGAGTGGAAGTGAGCCTGGGGACATTTACCCTGTGGTGCATCGGGAAGGCGGTGAGATGGGTGTGGTGGAAGGTATGGGGAATGGGGATGCGTGGGCATACAACCGCGGCGGGAACAAACCGGAAGAGGAGGAGGAGGAGTGGGGAGAGGAGGATGAGGGGTTGTTTGAGCGGGCGAACAGCGACCGGATGGGAAGGCGTGGCGGTGCAGCAGAGAGGGACATTGCGGCTGGGCGCGAACAGAGAGTCAGGCGAAGCATGAGCATGGGTGTGGGCATGGGCGTGGGCGTGGGTGTGGGTGTGGGTGTGAGAAGAGACGCAGGGTTGGGGAGTGGTGGTGCTGGTGTGAGTCAAGAGGCGTGGAGGGAAAAGGAGGAGGGTAAGGGGTCGAGGAAAGGGGGTAGCAAGAGCAGAGGCAGCAAAGGGGCGAATAGGACTGGTGTTTCTGATCGGAGGAGGACGGAGGAGGTGGATAGAGAGGGAGTGAGGGATAGGAAGGAAGGGAGGACTGACGAGTGGAGAGAGGAGGGGGTAAAGGGAGCGGGAAAAGAGGCAATAGATGAGATAGAGGAGAGAGGGAGGGGGGGATGGAGGGGAAGAGGGGTGGGAGGTGCAGTGCTGGAGGAATGGCAGCCAAAGGTGCGGCCAGAATCGGCAGGAGGGAGAGCAGAGTCGACAGGCGGACGGCATAGCCGGGCGAAATCAGTCTCTCACGTGCGCCTTGGGCTATCTGCGGCGGATTCTGGTGGGAGAAATTTGCATGGGGGGGCCGAGGGAGGGGAGGAGTGGTTGGAGGAAGCAGGGAATGGGAGGGGTGCAGGAGCAGGAGGAGGTGGGGAAGGAGGCGGAGGGGGAGGGTGGGAGAAGCGGGGTAGAGGTGTGGCACGCACACGTAGCACTCATATTAATATTCGAGGCAGCAGTAAAGTCATGGGGGGCTTTTCTCGAGACAGCCTGAATGGTGGCGCCTTAGGGGAGTGGGTAGAAGGGGGAGGTGGTGGCGGCGGCGGCGGCAGCAGCAGGAAAGGTGTGATTTTTGAGTCGACTCAGAAAGTGGGGAAAGTGGGGAGAGTGGGGAAAGCGGGAAAAGAGGAGCAGGAGCAGGAGCCAGTTGCAGTTATGGACTTTACAGAGAGCTCACTGCCGG
Source organism: Closterium sp. Naga37s-1 (assembly GCA_947471745.1). Lineage (NCBI taxonomy): Eukaryota > Viridiplantae > Streptophyta > Zygnematophyceae > Desmidiales > Closteriaceae > Closterium > Closterium sp. Naga37s-1. The sequence continues at coordinate 386,016 of CANJKZ010000738.1, forward strand.
TGGCGACTGTCATAATGTCTCACTCGTCTGTCAGTGCGGCTTCCCTTGCTGCCCACCTCCCTGTTGCTGTGCCCGTTGACATGGCTGTGGAAGCTACCTCCTTTGCTGATGCAACCGCCTCCGCTGCTGCTCCTGCTGGTCGTGGTGCTGGTGCCGATTCTTTGGCTGCCGTTTCTCCAGAGAATCCAGCTGAAGGCAGCTGGAGGGGCAAGAGAACGACGAGGAGGAACAAGGGCAAGGCGCGTGCTACCTCTCTCTCGCCAGTGCCTTCCCCTTCCGACCTCCTAAACCTACAGCAGCAACACTCCATGCAGCAACAACAGTCACCACCACAGCAGCAGCAGCAGTCGCCGCCACAGCAGCAGCAGCAGCAGTCTCCCCCTCAGCAGCAGGGGGTGCGAGAGGCACGCGCCTCCCCCCAACCCAAATCTCGCACTCCCAGCCCTCCGAATCACCCCTCTCGCGCATTCACATCCGGAAACCCTGCTACCAGTGGCAGCAGCAGCAACGACACCACTGACACACCTACAACAGGAAGAGCAGCCAGGGCCACAGGAGCAGTGACAGGATCAGCGGCAGCAGCGGCAGGAGCAGCGGCGACAGGAGCAACAGCAGGCAAGGCATCCATGGGCACGCACCGCCGAAGCAAGTCCGTGTACCAAACGGCAGGGCTAGGTCCGGAGGAAGGCGACGCGTCCACGCCAGAGGGTCGGCAGAGCGCGAGCCTGTACGAGCGCGTGTTTGGGCTGTGTGTGAACGTGCTGGGAGGGCCGTTTGAGGACGTGAAGAGCAAGTACTTGCTGCACAAGAAGGAGCTCGGGGAGGGGCGTTTTGGGCGTATTCGCCTGTGCGAGAGCAGGGAGACAAGGGAGAAGGCGGCGTGTAAAACCGTCAGCAAGAGGAACCTGCGCGTGAGTTGGCTTTCTTATGTGGTGATAGTGGAGTGGAGTGGAGTGGGTGAACATTGTAGTCTCGTCCAATAAGGCCTCTTTACTTATTAACCAGTGCCTTGTTCCTACTCCTGCTCGTTCATTCATTTTTTATCCCATTATTCACATTCTCCTCCCTGCTGCTGGTGCTGCTGCTGCTGCTGCTGCTGCTGCTGCTTCTGCTGCTGCTGCTGCTTCTTCTTCTTCTTCTTCTTCTTCTTCTTCTTTTGCCTCCATGTGCCATGCGGTGGTGCAGTGTCAGGCGGATGTGGAGGACCTACGGAGGGAGGTGCAGATTCTGCGCATGCTCAAGGACCATCCCAACATTGTCAAGCTCTTCCACGTCTTTGAAGACGCCGAGGTACTTCCCCCTCCACTCACTCACTCACTCACTCACCTCCTACCAACCCTTCTGCTACCTGCCTCTCTCATGCCATCCTTCATCCGTCTTGCGTCCGTTCTCCTGCCTACCCTTGTCACATGGCGTGTACCTAGCGCTCCTAGACAGAGCACACTGTGTTCTTTGTGGCTATGATGTCTACTCGTCGACCATCACACTTTTAAGCGTCCACCACTCACCCTGTTCACCCGGAGCATCTATGGAATGTGGTGCTACTTTGCACCAAGCAACCCCAAACAATCCCAAGCAAGCAGGCTCCACTTGCCACCCAAGATGCATTCACTCACTTCCGCATGCATACACCCCCTGTGCCACCTTGTCGACCGTCTCATGTCAACCGTCTCATGTCAACCGCCATTCTGAACTCAAACACCCTCCTTGCTGCCTGCTATTCCCTTGCTCCCCTTCTCTCCCTCCTACCCACCCAGTCTGCATTGCCTTAACGTGTTCCCCACTTCACTCCCCCACCTTCCTCCTCTCCCCTCCCCCTCCTTTCCCCCCACCAGGACGTGCACATGGTGATGGAGATGTGTGCGGGGGGGGACCTGTTCGACCGCGTGAAGGCGCGGCTCTTCTACCCGGAGCGCAATGCAGCGCGGGTGGTGGCGGAGGTGGTGGGCGTGGTGCAGCACTGCCACCGCCTGGGCATCGTGCACCGCGACCTCAAGCCCGAGAACATCCTGCTGCTCAACCCCCACTGCGACGTCTCGCTCAAAGTCATTGACTTTGGCATCTCGGGGATGCTTTCTCCCGGTGAGTGTGCCGCCTGCTGCTTCTGCTTTATGAGGCGCCTGGAAACGTATTTCCAGTTGAGATATGAATCGATTACTCCTCCTGCTCAACCCCGACAGAGACTGTGATGTCTCGCTCGAAGTCATTGCCTTTGGTATTTTGGGGATCCTTGTTCCCATTCACGTTGCCTGTCTGCCTGCTCCTCCTGCTGCCTGCCTGCCATCTTTGTTTCTAAGACACGGTTCTCCTCCTGGTGATCTGACCTCCCATTTCACCCTCCCACGAACCCCTTGCTCCCCCTGCCCTCTCTCCAAACGTACAACAATCCAAATCATCCCATCCCCCTCCCCACCCCAGGTGAGCAATTCAACGAGCGCATCGGATCGCCTTTCTATATGGCGCCAGAGGTAGTCCAACGATCCTACGGGTGCGAGGCGGACATCTGGAGCGCGGGGGTCATTCTCTACATCCTTTTGTGCGGCCGCCCGCCATTCTGGGCGCCCACCACGGATGGGGTGTATGAGAGCATCAAGGCGGGGCGCCTCAACTTCTCCTTCCCCCCGTGGCCCTCCGTGTCTGCTCACGCCAAGGACCTTGTGGCGCGCATGCTCACGGTCGATCCGCGGAAACGGGTCACAGCTGAGGGGATTCTCGGTGAGTGGGGGGAGTGGGATTCTCGCGGATGCTGGTTTGATTTCTTTTGAGACGTCTCAAAAGGCGCCAAGAACCTTGTGGCACGCATGTTCACGGTCGATCTGCGGAAACGGGGCACTGCCGAGGGGATTCTCGGTGAGTGAAGGGGCGGGATTGCGGTTTATTCTGTGCTGGTTTGCTTACCTGGTTTGCTTTCTTTTGTGCTGGAGTGTGCTGTGCTGAGTATTTTTGTGTGGATAGCCTTCGCAGCAGAGGAATTGGAATAATGTGTTTGACACAGTCGACGTACTTTCTCCTGGTTCCTCTGGACATTACCCCTCTTGGCTAGCCTTCCATACTTACTAAGCTTAGCCTTTACCTTCCATGGCTTATAGAAGATCCTTGTTTCCCTTCCCGTTCCTTCCCACCCCATCCCTTCTCCTCCTCTGCATCCGCTGCTCACTTCATGCCCCTGTGGCTTTCAGAACATCCATTCATTACCTCCAACTGTGAAGGCCAGCTGTGAGCAGCCCAAAATAAGGCAGCTGCTGGTATGTTCTGATCTGAACCCCTGCGCAGCCATTTCCCGTGATAACCACAAGCCTTTCTTCGGCGTCAGAAAAGGAGCTGTTGAGTGCAGCTTGTTAGTGTAACCTGTCAGGCTTGAACGGTTGTGATGTGACTTGCGAATGTAAATAGTACTGGTATGAATATCCATGCAGTGTGTGGTCGTGGAAAGATGGATTAATGCTTGTGTCAGTGAGTGCCGAACAAGTGAACCAGATTGCATATGTGAAGCAAACAATTTTTTTTTGCAGAAAGGCAGCAGCAATGATGTATAAGATACAGCCCAACAAAAGGGTTTTTGGCTGATTGACCAAGGCCTCTTCAAGGCTAGCCAATCAGGACAATGGTAAAGGCTTCTAAACATGTGATAGATGTGTGCAAAGCAACAACTCATCTTGTACAGGCAACATGTTTATGAGTTTTGGATAATAAATGAGGCGGTTCGTACCACATACAGAGGGCAGACAGTCTTTGTTATGAGTTGTATGAAAGAAGAGTGCGCAGAATGCAATATCGCGGAAGTGATTACAACTACTGAGCAAACAACGAGGCCTAGGTATAATATAGCACAGCTAGCTAGGCCGAGGTCGCGGAGTCGCGCGAAGGTTGGGTGCAGGTTTGGGGTTGGGAAACCCGAGGGCGACGCGGGAGACGTTCGGAAGGCGAGGTCGTCGGACCGAGCCTGAATTCCGAAAGTTGGAATTGTACGCGTAAGAGATGCCTCAGTAAGGAATTAGCGAAATTCCTTACACTACCCCCCCCCTTAAGAAAGGTGGTCGATATCAGGCACATGTCGGCGAGAAAGATACTGCCGAAGTACCGAGTGCCCTTGTAGTGAGTCAGCCGGGACCCACGTGTCATCGTCGCTTGTGCGATCCACCCAGCGTAGCAGGAAGTCGACGTGGCGTCCGGCGGGGGTCGCACGAATGCGATGGTTCAATATCTTCCAAGGTTGAAGCGTCGGGTCTGCCACAGGTCGGACACTTGGCGCCTGGTGGGGTCGGGCGACGTCGGACGACTGCGGTGCCACATAGTGGCGAAGTAAACTGACGTGGAAAGCGTCGTGGATTTTCCAGTCGTCCGGTAGAAGTTTCGCAGTGACCGGTGTCAGCATCCGAAGGATGCGAAAGGGTCCCACGTAGCGGGGACGCAGTTTTGCAGGCTGGGGCAGCTTGAGGTTTTTTGTGTCCAGGAGGACCATCTGCCCGTCACGGAAGGGTAAAGTCCATCGATGTCGGTCGGCGTAGTGGCTGGCGGCCGTATTAGCCTTCCGGATAAATTCCGCTGCTTTGTCTCGCGCTGCTTGTAGTTCCGAAACAAACTGCTGCGACCTTGGTACCGGGTTATCGGGAGTTGTTGACGAGGGTACTACCGGATCTATCCCGTAATTCAGGTAGAACGGCGACTGCTTGGTTGTTGCAGATGGGGCGTTATTGTACGCAAACTCGAGCATGGGAAGGGAATCCTCCCACTTGGTGATGTCGGGGCAGTTCGTGCGAATCAACTGCTCCATCGTCTGGTTTGTCCTCTCTGTCTGTCCGTCGGTCTGTGGATGGTACGACGACGAAAACTGCAGGCGGGTGCCGTACTGTGCCCACGTCTCTTGCCAGAACTTCGACGTGAATTTTGGGTCGCGGTCGCTGATTATCGCCGATGGCAACCCGTGTAGTCGTACGACGGTCGAGATGAAGAGCTTCGCTGTTTCTTCGGCTGTGATCGTCGTGCGGCATGGTGCGAAATGCGCCATTTTCGTTAAGCGATCGACGACGACAAGTACCGAGTCGTTGCCACTTGCGCCCGCCGGCAGTCCTGTGACGAAATCCATTGTCACCTGTTGCCACGGTCGTTCGGGTGGCTCGAGGGGTTGCAGCAATCCAGCTGGGCGTTGGCGTGATGACTTCATTGCTTGGCAGGTCGGGCAGGCGGACACGTAGTGCTGCACGTCGGACGCCATGTCGGGCCAGTAATAATTCCGTTGCAGCAGCTTCAACGTTTTGTCGACGCCGAAATGCCCGGAGAGGTTGGAGTCGTGTACTTCCTGCGTCAGCAATTCTCGTAAGGGTCGGTAGGAAGGTACCCAAACTCGGTTAGTACCGACTTTTAGGTAGTAGCTCCCATGCGCCGTGGTGACCCCGTGGTGTTGATTGGTCCGGAAAAACCGGTCAATCCTGTAGCCATGCTTGAATAATCCTGTCAATAAAGGGTTAGAATGGGCGATTAGTACTGCTGCGGTCTGCATTGATGGTCGGGTCAGGGCGTCGGCGATGTTGTTGGCGCCCTTTTTGTACGTGATGGTGTAGCTGAAATTGGACTCGAGGTAATCGAGCCACCGGATTTGTCGCGGATTGAGTTGTGGTTGGTTGCGCATGTATTGTAATGACTTGTGGTCGGTTCGGACGGTGACGTCAGCTCCCGTGAGGTAACAGCTGTCAGAATGTTATCTTATGCTCTAGCCTGTAGTGGGGTGCTCTATAGCGAGTACAACCCTTCTAGGGTTTGCTATTTGTATCCTCATTCTTGCTAGTGCAACCCTCTTCTTTCTTCTAAACTTTAACATGCTATCAGAGCAGGTCGATCCCCTTGGATCGATCCTGTGGGTGGGCTTACCACCTCCTAGCTTCCGCTGCAACTCCTACCACTACACTCGGTGCCGCACGCCCCGTGGCGTGTGGCAGTTTTCTTCCCGCCGTGCGCCCCGAGGCGCGCGGCGGTTTTCTTCCCGCCGTGCGCCCCGAGGCGCGCGGCGGTTTTCTGCCCGCCGTGCGCCCCGAGGCGCGCGGCGGTTCTCTGCCCGCTGTGCGCCCCGAGGCGCGCGGCGGGCTTCGGCCCCGTCAACCGTCGCGTCGCCCTCGGGAGGCGCCGCGACGGGCGACGGGGACCCGTTCGTCGCCCCCCGTCGCCCGTCGTGGCCTGCGCGCGGCCCGTACAGGCAGCGCGCGACCCGTACGGGCTGCGCCAGGCCAGCGCGCGACCCGTACGGGCTGCGCCAGGCCCGCGCGCGACCCGTACGGGCTGCGCCAGGCCCGCGCGCCACCCGTACGGGCGGCGCCAGGCCCGCGCGCGGCTCAGGCCGCCTACGCGCGGTTCGGGCGACCCTACCAGGCCCGTGGTGGGCCCGCTCCTTGCTGCCCCTGCCCTCCCTACTGTCCCCCAGCGCTTCTACTCGTGCCCCACCCCTCCTACTCCCCATTCTCCTGTATTAGGGTTTGGGGGTGCGGGGTATGGGGGTGCACCCACTGTGTACTGTTCCCTGCTCCTCCTCCTCCTCCGTCTCCCTGTGCTGCAGCTGCCGCTGAGGGGGGGTGGACGTGTTGGAGCCGGTGGAGTGGTACTAAGGGGGGGTGAAGGGGGAGTGGAGCTAGCGGTGTAGCAGCGGGTATGTGCCAGGGGGGAGTGGGATAGTTTGGGGAAGCTGAATGGAGGTTGCCGTCGTGTCGCCAGCAGCACCTGTATTCCGGGGACTTCGTCCGGTAGCCCAGTCGTAGCCAGCTGTGCCAGCCGCCCGTGGGTCCGTTGCTCGTCTGCCGCTACTTTAGCCGCGGGGCCTGTTACTCCTGTATTCCGGGGACTTCGTCCGGTAGCCGCTGTGCCAGTCTGCCTCCTGTTGCCTGTGTGTCTGCAGCTTCAGCCGTCGCCTCCTATCTCCTCTCCTCTCACTCTCTCTCCTCCTCCTCACTTGCCCGTTGTGACTACCACTAGCTTTGCTCATAATTGTGAACTTAAACTATTGCTTCTTGAACTTGTGCTCAGAATGTGTGGTGACATTGTGATCCACCCTGAGCTTGTACTCCTTTGCTTACTCTGCTGATTACACCCCACTTTGGCTATGGGGGTGTGTCAGAATGTTATCTTATGCTCTAGCCTGTAGTGGGGTGCTCTATAGCGAGTACAACCCTTCTAGGGTTTGCTATTTGTATCCTCATTCTTGCTAGTGCAACCCTCTTCTTTCTTCTAAACTTTAACAACAGCGCCAAGTACGAAATGCATGCACGATGGCGAGCATTTCCTTGTCGTGGACCGGATAGTTGCGCTCGGGCGGCTGCATTTTTCTTGATTCGTACGCGATGGGTTGCAGCCCGTTGCCGAAGTCCTGTAGTAGCACAGCACCCACGGCGAAATCGCTGGCGTCCGTCACGACTTCGAACGGTCGAGATGGATCTGCTAGCCGAAGCACCGGGGGTGAACTCAAAATTTTCTTCAGCTCGTTGAAAGCCAGCTGTTCTCTCTCCCCCCAACAGAATTGCACGCCCTTATGCAGAAGATCGGTTAACGGCCTGGTCACCCCCGCCATATTCGGTACAAAACGGCGGACGTAGTTAACGAAGCCGAGGAAACTCTGCAACTCCGTGATGTTCGTGGGCGGCTTCCACTCCGAAATCGCCGTCACTTTGCGAGGGTCAATTTTAATGCCCTCCCCTGAAATCACGTGCCCCAGGAACTCCAGCTCCGACTGTAAGAACTCACACTTAGAGCCCTTAGTAATCAGTCGGTTCTGCTGCAAGATGTAAAATTTTTAAAGTTAAACTTCTAAAAATTTGAAGATTGTGATTCGACTAGAAGAGGATTTTGCTGTAAAGGAGACAAACTCCTTTTCATTCCCGCAGGTCTCTCAGACCTGCCACCTAGTCTCATTTGCATTTTCAGATCTCCAATTTGCTTACCACCAGCACACTCCCTAAACCCCTCCTATGCCTAGAGTTGGGCATAGGAGCACTTTAATCAACGACGTGATCAACGTCAGGTTTTCAACCATGGCGTCTGGCTTTGTTTCCGCAGTAACCGGCCGACCCCCCGCTCCACGAATGGTTACGCGCAGCAGCGGAAGGCGTGCTTCCCCGCCAAGAGATGAGGATCGCGCATCTTCCTCCCGCGATCGCTCAAGATCGCCACGTCGAAATGGCGGAAACGCAACATTGACCGCGCTGGACCTGTTGAATGGCGCGAGACAGCCTCCTCCTTCTGCACCTAATGTCGTCGCCGACGGACCTGGTAACGAGCGTGGGGCCCCCGGATTTCATGTCGAGGGGCGAGCGGCACGTGCAACCAACGACCCGCCTCAGCCAGGCGAAAACGCCCCCGCGCGCCAGGGTCCTGCAATCCAAGCACAAGACCGCAATGATCGCGGTCCTGCACAAGCAGATCGCAATCATCGCGATTCTGCACGTGCAGATCGCAATCAGCGAGATTCTGCACGTGCAGATCGCGACCGCGATTCTGCACGTGCAAGTCGCGAGCGGGATCCTGCGCGTGGCGAGCGTCAGATTCGGGAGCCAGCACGCGAGGATCACCGCCCCGATTCTTCAAATCGGCGCGCGAATCAGGGCGAGCAGCGAGATCCGCAGAATCCGGCAGCTGGGATTGCCGAAATCGCTGAAATCATTGCTCGCCTTGACCCCGCCAGCCAGCAGAATCTGAGGCGAATGTTCACTGAAACTGGCGGCGAACGCGTTATGGCGCGATCCAGCGCTTCTACAGGGCGCCGTGTACCCGAGAATTATTCGGCGCGCTACACTGGAAACAACACCGGAGCGGCAGCAAATAATAACGACGCAATCGGCCACGTGATCGGCCTTCTCGCGGCGCTTCAGCGCGGCAACAACGGTGAAGCCGCAGCAACAGCTGATCCTGTTCGTCCAGCTGCCGCAGCAGCAGCAGCCCGTCCCCGCGCTCCCCCTCCTCCTCTTAATCCCGAGGGTGACGACGACGACGACCACGACAACGTTGAGAACCTCGACGAAGGTAATACCACTCGTCTCAAGGCCAATCCAGCAACCATTAGTCTTGCCCCCATACCTCCTGCACGTCCTCAATTACGCTCCTCACTCGTCAAAAGCGACGGCATTCGTACTCAACTTTTTAGCTTTGAACGCATTCAAGCTATCGCTCGTCATGCCTTCTCGATTTTACCTTCCCACGGTGGCGAGCAACTCGCTGATTACCTTCAGCAAATCATTGACGAGGCTGAAGAAAAGATTCATTTCTTATTTACCGCGGATCAGCGCGGTTTTGAAGTAGCCAACATGGCTTTAAAGATTAAGTACGGCGAGGTGGTGGAAGATAAAAACGTTAAGGTCGCCACCCAGATTGTGGCGGCCAACAAAAAAAGGCCACGCGGGCCCACATCCACTTCCCGTCCAAGCCCTGCACCTCGTAATCGAGGCCAAGGGGAACGCCATTGGACCTGGCGTAGGGATGGCGATGGGCGTTGCTTCTATTGCCGAGAGCCCGGTCACGGAATAGCCGATTGTCCGCAGCGGGGCCAATGGGCCAACCAACCTTCTAAGATTGTTTAAGATTTGTGTTTGGTTGTTTTCTTTATTATAAAGACTATTTGGACTTACCCGTCGATCTAAACATTCCCGATATACATCAATGTCAAGAGTTGTTTATTTTAAAAGAGATCATGCAAAAAAAAAAAAAAAAAATCAACAAACAACAAACAAACAGACAAATAAGAAGATTATCATAACTGAGAGCGTGATTGTGCATTACGCCCCTAAACTTCGCTCTTGAAAAACCAAAAAAAGGGGGGAGAGAGACACAATCAGAGAAAAGAGAAAAGGGAAAGAGACAAACAGAGAGAAGAAATAGGAGAGAGAGACCGATTGAAAGAGACGATGGATTCTACAATTTGGTGACACATGGGTGGGCATGTGCGCCCTACACGTCTGCCATGGTCATAGGATGGTATCTCCCCACAACGCGTTGCGTTTAATATGACTAGATAATCATATAACATGCTAATCTAATCCCGTGCGTGATCTTACCCATCCCCCTCCAGAATTTGGCTTCATGCCACACATCAAGGCACAAGGTGATGTGCGACACATGCGAGGACGCTTGCGGGAACGTTCCACATGGTGGAACTCCTGGTGCACGAGTCGCTTCATCTTGTCGGTCATTGTGTCGGGGTATCGCCTACCGTGGCGGTCACACGAACCTACCCCGCACCATGCCCCGAACCACTCGGGAGCGTTGCAACACACGGCTTTCGCGGTCGAAGCAGTGGCTGGCCTACTTGCTTCAGGCGCGGCCCGCATCGTCCCGGCCGAGGAGCCGGTCACCTGTGTTAGCCCACTAAACGTGGTTGTTCAGCCTTCTAAGAAACGACTTATACTGGACCTACGGCATGTAAATTCATTCCTTTCCATCCCTCGATTCCGGTACGAAGGACTCGACAGGGTCCCCGACCTAGTCCATAAAGGCGATTGGTTGTTCACCATCGACCTCAAGTCGGGTTATCACCACGTGGACATTCACCCGTCATTTTGGCGGTTCCTCGGATTTTCCCTGCAAGGCCAACGATACCAGTTTCTGTCACTACCCTTCGGGCTTGCTACAGCGCCCTTCGTGTTCACACAGCTAATTAAGTAGTTGGCAAAGCGTTGGCGCAGTAGAGGGATCCGATTAATTCCTTACGTTGACGACCTTTTGTTCATATGCGCTACGCGAACCGAAGCGTTCCGGACCCGCACCATCATTCTAGACGACCTCGGGTCCGCAGGTTTTATCGTCAACACGGACAAATCACAGCTCGAACCGTCGCAACGGCTTAAATTCCTTGGCCTCATATTGGATACTAGTACAACATCCTTCTCCGTCGACGTTACCCGTCGAGATCGGTTGTCCGACGAGCTCGAGCAAATTTGTCAGATCAGCACACAGGGGCGTCGCATCCCGGTTCGACGCGCAGCTAGGGTGACAGGCATGCTAGCTTCCATGGCTATGGCGCTTGGTACCATAGCCCGTGCATTCTCACATAACCTGATCTCTCAAATCAGTGCGTGTCAATCCTGGGGAGACTCCATCCGTTTGACGTCGGAGTCGATCGACGAGTTGCGATTCTGGCTGACACAGTTCGACGTTTTCAATGGTTCCTGCTTCCACAACCCAAATGTGTACGACATCGTCATGTACGTCGATGCAAGCGACCATGCTTGGGGAAGCTGTTACTCCACGCCAGATGGCCGTGTCGGCTCGCAATCTTTCCGATTTCCCCAGTCACTATCAGTCGCATCGAGCACGCTTCGCGAACTCGCCGGGATTCTCTGGGCACTGTCGACCTTTAGCTGCGAGATCCAACGCTCGCACGTCCTACTTCGAAGCGACAGTCAAGCGGCCTACTATATTCTAAAAAAGGGTGGTTCTCGCCAAGCCAACCTCACTCTCATCTGCCGCGCCATTATCACACTTTGTGTGCATCACAAGATTCGATTAACGGCGCAATGGATCCCCCGCGAACTCAATACCGAAGCCGACGCCCTTTCAAAGATTGACCTACACGACGACTACTCTCTCGCACGGACGTGGTTCCTTTTACTCGAGCGCCGCTGGGGCCCACATTCAATCGACCTATTTTCCTCGTCCTCCAACGCACAATTACGCCGGTTTTGCTCCCTAGACTATCATCCGCATGCGGTCGCCCAAGACGCGTTCTCTCTTAGTTGGAACGGTGAAAATTGCTACGCCTTCCCACCGCCGTCCATGATCCCCGCCGTCCTCGCCCACGCGCGTCGATCTCGTACTACAATAACTCTCGTTATCCCGGAATGGCCTAGCGCCTTCTGGTGGCCACTACTTTGCCCAGACGGCACTACGTGGGCGCATGATATACGGGCGAGCATATATCTCGCTCACGGTCCAACATGTCTACGTGTTGGTAGTGATACGCTGGCCTTTAGTGGTGCCGGTATCCCCCATTCGCATATGTATGCTCTTCGTTTGATATATACTAATCCATAGCCTTGTAAACATGCAGGTTCATATATTGGACGTTTGATGGGGGACCTCTTAACGCTTACTGTCGATTTGCGCGCCCAATCCACGATCCGCACATACGAACCCTACTGACGACAGTATCTCACATTCTGTCAAGAGCATTCGTTGTCGTTTCTCCCTGCCACGGACCTAACATCCGCGCTATTCTTACTGCACTCAGTACGCAGGGGTGCCACGGTCTCCGCCGTGCGATTTGCCTGCTCTGCAATTTCTTGCGCCCACTGGTTGGTCGGCTGCCCATCTCCTATTCGAGGACCGCTCTCCTCACAAGTAAAGGAGTACGCGAAACGACACTGCGGCAAACCTTCCGTGCCAAAGGAACCTATACCCCCTGCTAAGATTTATGACATTTGCGATATCTACTTCTCGTCGACGGATCCTGTCATCTTCCAGCGCGGTCTCATCCCTCTTCTTATATTTGCAGCTTTCCTGCGCTTCTCCGACCTCGTTGCCCTTCAATGGCACCAAATCGAGTTCGACCGCGACTGCATGTGGCTGTTCATCCCCCGCTCAAAAACGGACCAGGCCGGCACAGGCGCCTAAGTCCCAGTCGCCGCCTCTTTTGCCCGCCACTGCCCTGTCACTCGCGTACGGCAATTTCTCTTCCTCGCTGGCTTCTCTGCGCAAACCTTAGGCCCCCTTATTCGGGTGTTCCCGCCTGCTGCGCGGGCTTCGCCATCCGATCGATCCCCATCCTACGCCACGGTCCGAGGCTGGTGTCGCGAGGCATTTTGTCGTGTTGGCCTCAACCCGAATCTGCTCGGCACGCATTCCTTTCGCAAGTCTGCCGCCACCGTGGCTGTCGATGTTGGCGTGCCTGATCGCCTCTTCAAGGCCCTCGGCTGGTGGCGTAGCGACAAGGCTCGGGAGTTGTACGTCACCCAGTTGGACCGCGAGTTGGTGACGGCATCGCGTACCCTTCAGGATCCGACGAGACCTAGCTCTACCTACCGTTACGCATCCACTCTCGCACGCCATCGTCATCCTCCGCCTATTTGATGTCTCGTTTACCTATGACGACTGCACTGCACACTCCTCGGAGAGTCGTGTCACAATATGTAAAATTTTTAAAGTTAAACTTCTAAAAATTTGAAGATTGTGATTCGACTAGAAGAGGAGTTTGCTGTAAAGGAGACAAACTCCTTTTCATTCCCGCAGGTCTCTCAGACCTGCCACCTAGTCTCATTTGCATTTTCAGATCTCCAATTTGCTTCCCTCCCACCCAATTCCCTTTTTTTTAGTTACATAGAGTTTATGATACCCTATTTGAATACTCATTGTTATTGCTCATTTGAGTGTGCTGTACAAATGGGATTTGTAATGCTATGACGACTGCACTGCACACTCCTCGGAGAGTCGTGTCACAATCGCCGGAACACTTCCTCTAAGTCCTGTAAATGCTGCTCCCGAGTCTTGCTGTACACCAGGATGTCGTCCAGATAAACGATAACTTTTTTGTAGCATGTCCCGAAACACCCCATTCATGGTGAGCTGGAAAGTCGAGGGCGCGTTCGTCAACCCGAACGGCATCACAGTGTACTCGTAACTGCCGTAGCGGGTGCGAAACGCAGTCTTCGGGCAGTCGTCGGCGAACACGCGAATTTGGTGGTAGCCACCTCGCAAATCGATTTTCGAGAAGAAGCGAGCCCCGCGAAGCTGATCCAGCAGGTCGTCCGCTCGTGGGATCGGGTAACGTGACTTGATTGTGACCCGGTTCAACGCTCGATAGTCGATGCACATGCGCAGGCCTCCGTCCTTTTTCGGTGTGAACAGTATCGGGGCGGCGTATGGTGACGTGCTCGGCCGGATAAAACCCTTCGAAAGCAGATAATCCAGCTGTTTCCGCAACTCGTCGAGCTCCGGTTGGCTGAGCCGCCACTGTGACCGAACAGTTGGTTTTGCGCCTGGCTCCAGCTCGATCCTGTGGTCCTCCGGACGCTGAGGTGGCAGCTCGTCAGGCAGGTCATCCGCGAAGATTTCGGGATACCTCCGAATTATGCTCGCCACGTCGTTGGGTACAGCAGCGCAGAGCGTGTCGATGTCGGCGATTTTTTCGGAAGCCACCACCTCGTACAGCTGTACGGCGCAGCCTTGCGCTCCCCGTTTTATCGCCCTCTTCATCGTTATTGCGTTGACACGTGTTGTCATCGGCTCCGGCTCCGCCCATTTCGGAAGTGTCACGCGCCCCTTGTTGCACAGCACCGTGATCGCCCCCGTCGTCCAGTCGATCGTCGGATTGAAACGCTGTAGCCAATCTTGTCCCAGCAGCACATCGCAACCGTCCAGTGTTGTCGCCAGCATTCGCATTGAAAACCCGAAATCGTCGCCACACTTCATCCGAATTTGTCGGACCTCGTCTTTTATCGCCAGCGGTGTCCCGTCCACCAGTCGCGCGTCAATCTCGGGCAGACACCTGTCCAGTTTGACCCCTATTTTTTTGGCCGTTGCCAGGTTGACGAGACTGTGGCTCGCCCCACCGTCAACGAATAATTTTATTTTATAGCCGTTAACCCTCCCCACGACCAGCACAGGGTGATCCACGTGTTCATCCACCTTATTCGTCCGGTTGCGGTCGATAGCCCGTATCGGTACCACCACTCGGTGTGGATGTTGATTGCCGGGCGACGGGGTCTCGTCAGTAGGTGGCCCGACTGCTACTGACTCGTCTCTTTTCCCGACCCCTCTCCGTCGTTCCTGTTTCCCTGTTTCAGCTTCGGGCAGTCCTTCCTCCAGTGGCCCGGTTGGTTGCAGTTGAAGCACGTGTCAGGTCCACGTCTCGGTGCATCCACCCCGTTGATTGTGGGCTGGCGCGGCGGTCCACGAAATTGAGTGCCCTCCCGGGAACTCATTCTCGCCCATTGCATCAGCGCATCCGTTGATTCAGCCACCTGGACGGCATCGAGAAAACCGCGTGGCCTCGCGCGTCGCACCTCGTACTGTACTTCGTACTTGAGGCCTGCGACATATCGGTCGAGTCGTTCCGCGTCGCTCATATCGTCCACTTGGTCAGCCAAATTGCAGAATGTTGCCGTGTAATCTTGGACCGACGCCACCTGCTTCCAGGTGCGCAGCTTCATGCGAGCAGAATCCGAGGCGGATACATGCTCGAATCTGGTTCGCAGCGCGGCGCCCCACTCCGTCCATGTGCGTATCGTGGCCACTCCGAAGATTGAAGTTGCCTGTTGCGTGACAGTTGTCCAGGTCCCGTCGTTCGCACGTGACATCCCTGCCGGAGTCCCCCCTGTCTGAAGAGTCCGCTTCCACCACTCCAACTCCGGCCCTCGTAACAGTGACACTGCAAAATTAATGCGGGTAGCATCGTCAGCAATTTGCGCAGCATTGAAAAACACCTCCACTCCGAACAACCATGCCGACACAGTGACGGTTTTGTCGCTGGGGTTGAACGGGGGTGGGTTCGTCGGTTTTATTTTAACAGTTGTTGAGACTGTTGCTGCTGCATGCATCGGGGGCGCCACTGAGGCCATCACCGGGGTTGTCGCTGTTGCCTGACGTGCTGTAGTCTGCGACTGTTGCCTCGGCGCCGCTCGTGTCTGTTGCTGCGGCTGTGACTGTTGCCCCTGCGTCCCTTGTGCTTGTTGCATCCGTGCCGTCCACTCATCTTCAGCGTCCAGCGAGTCTTGTAGCTCGCTAAGGACCTCGTCGTTAGGCGCGAAACTGCTACTTGCTTCATCCACGGCGGCCGACCCCTGACGCGCTTCACCTCGCGTCTGGCGTAGCTCGGCGTTTTCCACCCTCAGGCGCTCCAACTCGCCAGACATAGTCTGCATGTTGGATTGCATCGCCCGAAAGTCCTGCAAAAACACGTCAAACTCTGCTTGTGTCATGTTTCGGAGACTCATCCTAGCGGGCAGCGGGTTAACAGCGATTTTTATGGTTTTGATGAAGGCGCAAACGCTATTAGTCGGAGCGAGATAATCGTATCTATCTCTTAGCCGACCGCTTTGCAGCCCACCAAACCTATCGCACCCCTGCACTAAAACTACCCCGGAAAGTGGAGGGTAACCTAGGAAAGTAGCTCTGATACCAAGTGTTATGAGTTGTATGAAAGAAGAGTGCGCAGAATGCAATATCGCGGAAGTGATTACAACTACTGAGCAAACAACGAGGCCTAGGTATAATATAGCAAAGCTAGCTAGGCCGAGGTCGCGGAGTCGCGCGAAGGTTGGGTGCAGGTTTGGGGTTGGGAAACCCGAGGGCGACGCGGGAGACGTTCGGAAGGCGAGGTCGTCGGACCGAGCCTGAATTCCGAAAGTTGGAATTGTACGCGTAAGAGATGCCTCAGTAAGGAATTAGCGAAATTCCTTACAGTCTTCTTCCCACACGACCCATTCACGCAAGTCAGGTTACACTACAAAGACCTAGCTCCCACAGTGGTCACTAGAGGCATGGACAATCGGTAACGGATCTGGCAAACTTCGAGTCGAGCAGTAACGGAATGTGTGTTTCGTGGATGATTCAACTTGACACATTCCGCCGCTGCAGCCAATCAGATATGGCAGCATGAGATCAGAGTTGCGAGTCAACTATTTTACTTTGACTGGTTTGTTCTGGGAGAAATGAAAATTGGCCTCCCCAGTAAATCATAGCTACGAAGGACGAATGTAGCTCAACTTTGATGTGCATTTGAATCAACGTTTGTTCCGCAACTTGTAAATATAAGCTGAACAGTGTATAACTAAAACCTTGTTTGCCCACAAGGTGCCCATGTTCAGACAGAAAGTATGCGAAGAAGTAGCCAAGGTCGACAAACTTGGCAGCATTCGAGGACTGTATGCAGCACATCCACACCCACCTTCAACAACTTCGCGATGAAGAAGTATACATTCATTCAGGGGGCTATCCGAGTGTGTTGCGCATTTTGCATTTCCAGTTCAGCTCACAACCCATATGTGATCATTTACAGTACGTCAACAAAATGTTGGAAGTCAACACTTGCAAGCCTAGTGGCTACTTGAAGGAAGGCAAATTCGTGTAGGGACGGAGTCTAGAATACTTACGAATAAAGAGAGTACCCAAAGAAAACATGTTTTAACTTTGAGCTATTCGATATTGCACTAGACTGTTTCTGCTCTGTCCTCCCCTGCTCCCGAGTCCCGACAATTTGCCCTGACTCCGCCCACCCAAACCCTCCGTCATCTCCCGCACCTCCCGTCCAACCAAACACCCTGGGGAGGAAACAGAGAACCGTCCGTTCCGTACCTACCAGGCGCGGGACTCCCTCCCCCTGCATCGATGACGCCGCACTGATGTCGCCGTTTCCTTTGCCATTGATGCGGCTTGAGGCGGCGTGCAGGAGTTGAGAGCAGAGCACACAACACTAGAGTTCCACCCCACCACTTGTTGGTCACAAGGGCTGTGTAGGACGATACTACCAATAAAACAAGGCACGACTGCAAAGATGGATCATCTTATGTTTTCTGGAAGAGCCAGCTCCTTATTACCTTGCGAGTCCGCTAAACGGTTCGCGGTGTTGGTAATGGTCGACGAGCGCTTTCGCGAATCCAGCCTTATTTAACGAGTCTTTCATAACCTACCGGAAGCCGCCTCACCGCATCGCAAGAGCCATTTTCTGCTCCGAATCTACTGCAATCCGAAACTATTCAGAATCTCATTCAGCCACCCGCCACAGTGCGGCATTGCCTAGAAGATGGCGTTTCCCGCGGATAATATGCAGCTCATACGGCGAAAAATATCACAGCGGCGAATGCGCATTGTTCAGCCCCTCTGCTTTCTCCTCCTCCTGTCCATCTCCCACCTCCCTTCCTCATCGGCTCGCCACACGGCAAATTCTGCGACAGGATCGTCTCCTGCGACAGGCGACGTGCTCATTCGCATGCAGCTGCAGACCCAGGGGATCGGCGACGAGAGCAACGATGATGCGTCGCAGTCCCTTCCCTTCAAGCAGCACCAGTCGCCCGCATTTGAGATTCACCCCTCGCAGGCCGCATCCCCCGTCGACGCTACTTCCTCCGCCAAAGAGGAAGACGAGAGGAGCGGGAATCGCGAAGAGGCGAGCCTAGGTTGGGAGGAGTCCGAGCCTCTTGTTGGTCCCCCCCAGCGGAGCGCATTTGAGAGCCTGGTCTGGGAGCATCTCTCCGACGGCCACGTGTCATGGGACTTGATTGATCCGACGGTCATCAGGCGATTCGCCAGGAAGAGCCACCAGCAGGTGCGCCGTGAATCGCGGAAAAACGCTCAGCGAATGGATCAAGCCGGGCGGCGATTGCTCCCAGCGGGGTCGACGGCCACATCGGACGATTCGACAACTTCGGCATTGCCGGAAGATGCGGCGTGGAATCCAGCAACGGCTCCTCTGCACGAGCAGCGCGCTTTCCTGGATCACATCCTCTCGTCACCGGAATCTCCATTCCGCATCTCACGGCCCCCCGTCCAGCGATTCGCCAACGCCAGCACCGGCAACAACGGCGGCAACGGCGGTCGTGTGTTGCAAGACGATGTGGCTCCGAAGCCGCCCGTGAGCGCCGGGTATCGCGGGCTGACGGCGCCGGGGCTGAACACGGGTCCGTCGCCCGCCGACATCAACATCACGGCGTACCGCTACGACAGCGTGCCCGTGCGCGCGTGGGTGGACTGGCGCTTCTCGCGCTTCATGACTCCCATCGCCAGCCAAATCAGGGTGCGCGCATGCCCCAGCGGGAAACCTTTCCAAGCGCGGGTTCCCATTGCAAGTGCTGCATTTTGAGTCGAGTCGCATTTTTTCCCCCCTATTTTCCGCTTACGAAGCTAATGCTCTCTTCTCTTCCTCTACCTCCTCGCCTCCCCTCTCCGTGCTTCTCCTCCCTTTGTGCCACGTAACCTCGTCTCACGTGCTTATCTGCTGCAGTGCGAGAGCTGCTGGGCGCTAACCGCAACGGACGCCGTCGCGCTGATGTGGGGCATCGCGACTTTCGCGCGCGACGCCGTGCCGCTCTCCGCGCAGCAGGCGTGCGACTGCGCGGCGGACCGCTGCTGCTCCGGGGGGTGGCCGGAGTGGGTGCTCGCGTACATCGTTTACAACGGCGGAATCGCGAGCAACGACGTGTATCCCTACACGGCGAGCGACCAGCCGACGTGCGACGCGCAGAGCGCGGCCGTGAAGCAGGCGCAGATCACGGGGTGGGAGCAGGTGCCGGCGTTCGACGTGCAGGCCATGCTGCAGGCCGTCAGCCAACACCCCATCATCGCCTTCGTCGACGCCGCCACCAACGATTTCCGGGTCCGCTCTCCGTTCTTTGCTCTCCGCTCTCCGTTCTTTGCTCTCCGCTCTCCGTTCTTTGCTCTCCGCTCTCCGTTCTTTGCCCTCCGCTCTCCGTTCTTTGCTCTCCGCTCTCCGTTCTTTGCTCTCCGCTCTCCGTTCTTTGCTCTCCGCTCTCCGTTCTTTGCTCTCCGCTCTCCGTTCTTTGCTCTCCGCTCTCCGCTCTTTGCTCTCCGCTCTCCGCTCTTCGCTCCGCTGCCTGCCTGCCGCGCGCGTTTCCTTCCGCTTCGCCGCTCTCCATTCCTCGCTCTCTTCCTGCTTGCGTGCTCCTCTCTCCCGCGCTCTGCACAGTGTTCTGACGGCTTCTCTCTTCTCGTCCGCTCCCCCCGCCCCGTTCCCCTCTCTGTCTTCCTGGTTCCCTCTCCGCGCGCCGTCTCCCCTCCCCAGATGTACCGCGGCGGGTTCTACAACGGCAACTGCAGCGCGGACGTGAATCACGCCGTGCTGATCGTGGGGTACGGCACGGACAAAGTGAACGGGCCGTACTGGGTGGTCAAGAACACGTGGGGGCGCGCGTGGGGCGAGAACGGCTACATGTACCTCGCCATGACCGCCGGAGCCGGGAAATGCGGCATCAACCAGTGAGCCCCGCAGCGCAGCCTCGCTTCCGTCTGTTACGCGCTGTTGCCAAGCTGCCTTGTACCTGTCGCCACGCTGTCGCCTAACTGCTTTGGCCTTGCCCAATCGTTCGCCCGTTTCGCACCATTCTTCTCATCACCGTCCCTTTCCTCCCCTTCCCACCCTTGGCCTCCACCACTTTGTTCCCCCCCCTCCCATCCCCCCATTCTCCCAGAATCCCCGCAATCTACCCGGTCTTCTTCCCCAGAGCCCCCCAAAACGCCATGTACCCGATCGGGCCGCTCAAGGACAACCCTAACTTCGGCCCCGTGCGCGCCTCGCTCCGCAACAGCACGTGGACCCCGGACCCGTCCGCGAACCCGTGCCAGTCGCGCATCAACCCGTGTGGCGGCGGTGCGTGCTACGTGCTGGGCGGGCTCGCGCGCTGCTCGTGTCCGCGCAATTTCGTGGAGCGCATCGGCGTACCGACGAGCAAGTGCGTGACGCGCGAGCCGTGCAGGAAAAGCGTGGTGAACCCGTGTGGCGCGGGCACGTGCAACAGCTTGAAGGCCGCCGGGCTGTACACGTGCTCGTGTAATCAGGTGCGCTGCCTGTGGGGAGGATCCGGGGGTCTTGTGGGGGGGGAACATGCGATTTGGGGCTGTGAGTATTGGGAAATTGGCATGAATATGTGCTCCTCTTTTTTTTTCTTTCTTCTCTTTCTTTCTCTCTTTCTTTTTTCCCACTTTCTCTTGCTAGCACACAAACTTACCCCCATTCTCCTCCGTCTCTCTCACTCGCAGGGCTATGTCATCGGGTCAAGGGTGGACGGCTCTCCCACATGCGTCCCCGTCGCACCAGCAGGCGGCTCACTCACATACACGTCGCTCCCGGGCGACACATGCCAGTCCGTGTCCACGTCTCTCTCCATCCCAGCCAACACCCTCCAGCGCCTCAACCCCTTCCTCGACTGCTCCGCAGAGCTCCCGGCGGCCATGGTTCTCGCCGTCTCAAACCCCACGCAGACCACCACCAGCGGGTGCACAACGACTACCTATGTCTCCCCGAACGACACGTGTGACAGCCTCGCCACGCGGCACTTTCAGGGCAATCAGGAGAAGCTGAAGAAGGCGAATCCCGGGCTCAAGTGCGAGAGCCTGTATGTGCAGCAGCAGGTGTGCGCAGAGGCGCTGGGGACGCTCGGACAGGACGTGTCTCCACTGGTGTGCGGGCTCACGTACACAGTCACTGCGGGGGACACGTGCGATACTATCTCCAGCACTTATGGGCTCAACGGCACCACGTTCTACATGTGAGTGCCCATCCCACGGCGCCTCGTCTGTCTGGGGCCCCGCGCACCAGTGCATGCACTAGCAATCCTGTGTGATCCTGTCAGCTAGCTGTTTTTACTCGCCGGCAGTGATTCCGTGTGTGGCCGCCGCTCCACAATTTGCTGTTCAGCAGTGGATATGAGTCTTCATGGCCGTTGTGCTGTCCTCTTTCTGTCCGTCTCTCCTGCTGATCTTATCCTCGTTACAGGCTCAACCCTGGGCTGGACTGCACGGTGGGACAGCTTCCTGTGGGGCTGGCAGTGTGTGTGGGCGAGCAGACATCGCGGGACGCAGTGACGTGCACCAAGTGGTATCTGGTGCAGCAGGGCGACAACTGTCCCAACATCTGGAACGCCGCCAACCTCACCATCTCCTCCTTCATGGCCATCAACCCCGGCCTCAGAGTACGCCTCTCCTCCCTCCCTCTCATTGCTCCCCTCTCATTGCCCCACTCCTTTTTTGGGTCGACTAGATAAATTTTCATGGCTATATGCCCCGCTCTTGGGAGTACGCCTCTCCTCGCTTTTCTCCTAGACTTTCGCTTCTCTTCTCTTCTCCTGCCCTCCTCTTTGCTCTCCTGTTTTTGCCTCTCCTGTCCTCTCCTGTCCTCGCTTCTCCTTGCCACCCCCTCGAGTGCTCTTTACAAATTGTCTCTGTATGATCATTTCCCTTCTCCTCCCTGGTAAGGCACCCCACGTTCCTCTCTTTCGCCCCTTGCATCATCTCTCACCCCCTGCACCTTCTCACCCTTTTTCTCTTCCTGTCCCTCCCTTTCGCCCACCACTCCAGTGCCAGGCACCATACCTGCAAGTGGGGCAGCTGGTATGCATCGCCTCTCCAACCGCAGTCATGGTGGACAGCCTAACAGCCAACACGAGCCTCATCCCCTACAAGGTGCAGCCCAACGACACGCTCACATCCATCGCCATGGCTTTCTTTGACCGCTGCGGAGTGACTGCGGGCGAGGCCAACATCTGCCACAGCAACAACTTCTTCCCGTGTGACTCGAGCGCGCTCGCGGCGGACCAGATGATTCTCGTGCCGTGTTCTCGTAGGATTGGGAATAACGATTGCGGGTGCGGCAACCAGCAGAACTTCGTGTGCGGGTCGGACTTCGCCACTTACCCATCGATGTGTGATGCGGTGTGTAACTTTGCCACGCCCGCCACGCCTGGCGCGTGCAACGGGTGCCAGAGCGCATGTTTCCTGCGCAGCGGGCTTATGGCGGATACTCGGTTCCAGAGCAGGTGCAGGGTGGACCTAGACACGCTGTATTGCCCGTTCCCCTCGTGGCCTCCGCAGCAATGGTGGACCATGGCTGATACTCCGTGCGAGTATATGGAGACATCGTGCAACTATGTCTGCACGGACACTGCTAATACACTTGTGAAGAGCAAGGTTAGTGGCAAGTGGGCGACCTTCAAGAACCAGTGCATGTCCCAGTGCATGTGCACGCCTCGTGTCCCGTGTGGATGGAAGAGGTGTGCAACAGGATGAATGCACTATGAGGGGAGTTTTTATATTACAATGTAGTTCTTGATTCTTTTGACAATTTTCATTGCACTGTCAGTGCTTGTACTTTATGTATATTAAACTAGGAACATAATATTGGCATCTGTTCAATGCTAGGGAGCGAGGTGCACGTTTCAACACTCATCAGCACACTGGATTCACCATGCCTTGCAAGTAAACCAGGTCAACAAATCGCCTGATATGGGGGATGCAACTTGTACCCGCGGTTACATTACTGTAAATGTTCATAGTTCTTACTTATTGAAAGCGATAATAGGGGGGGTTTTCTCAAGTTTTGGCTGGCCAGAATGTCTTGCAGGTCAGCTAAGTTGTCCATGTGGCTTGTCACAACAGGTCGGTGGACTATATCCGTCAGGGTTTAAGATGTGGAAATGGCCAGTGATTTAATGCCACGTAGGTCGTTCAATTAACGTGGAGTGTGAAAGGTCGACACGTCACAAGGTGTCGTTTACGTAGATGCCTTCCCAACGATTCAAGGATCTCCACGTAATACGCTGGGGCACGTGCCCTTCTTGAACTTTTGATTGGCACGGAAGTAGTCTGACAATTGGTTGTTGGGTTTGGGCTTACTTTGCGAACCGCGGGCAAATGGAACTTCTGCCCGGTCTTAGGGATCTGACTCGACATCGAGCACTTTTGGTCTGTCAAACATGTTGATTACTGGTGCTTGAAAAAAAAGGTTAGACATTCACTGACATCCCAATCTGACCTGGGCAGAGCTCCTCCAATTGAGAATTTCCTCACGAAACCCTCACTGTGACCAGCCCACCCTATCCACGCTGGCATTTCCCTCAACCAATCAAGGATGAAGAAACACTCACTGCCCTAGATCTCATCAAGCGCAGCGACTCAGCCTTGCCCCCTTCACCAATCTCGCCTCGCGCTTCTATCCATTCACCGTCCCGCCCTTCAGCACGTCGAGAAGGCGCCAGCGCGACGGTGAAGGAGCCAAGACCTAGGGCGCAGAGACGAGCAAGCAGCACAGGCGTGAAGAGCGCAGCAAAGGGAGGTGAGGAGAGTTGTGGGAAATCGCAAGCAGGGGCCACGTCAGCACGGTTCCAACCACACGAGTCGCGGCTCCAGCACCTAGATTGTTGATCCCCCAAACCCAATCCATCCCATCCCCCCTCCCTTTCCCTCTTCCCCCTCTTTCCCCCCACCCAATCAGCCCCAAGTCAGTCCCAACCGCAATTGGGTGACTCATGTCCCCATGTCCCCCATTTCCATAAAAGCGGCTCGCGTGGAGTTGTGTGTGAGCTTCGCAGATAGTTTCTTCGTCCACCACTCCATCTGTTTCTGACCTGCAATTTTGGTGCTCGGAGCGGTCGAGGATTGAGTTACGGCCGACGGCCTTCTCGATGTGTCACGCATGGAGAATCAATAAAAGCGGCTAGGATATCTTTCATCCTCGTTATTGCGCCGGCGTGTACTATGCTGATATGGCGGCCAACATGGCGACTCGTCTGGAATAACGACGGCCTCGGTGTTCTCCTGTGTGATTATCAGACCAAACGACGAGGCGAGTGGTGACATTCACAACCTACAACTACTTCCTCTAATGGTGGCGAGCAGTGTCCAATCATTCCTTCTCACCTATTATCGAAAAAACGTTAATTAGCCGCTTAAAGAATCACGACTAATTTATGCTGTTGGAGCACGGACAAACCATTTTTTCGGCCGCCCCTGCCGTTCCCTCTCATCAGAATACTTGCGACTGGCCTTGCTAATATTAAGATTCGCATATCCATGCACATTAACTTCGCAGCTGCTTACTGATTGCAACTCGGACGCTGGTCGTGTGTAAACAGTCGGGGAAGGTATATACTGCCAAGCCTCGCACCACTGCCACTTCGCAGCACGCTACGGCCAACACAAGCCACAGGGACCGACTCTCCTGTACTCTTCCCTACCCATGACGACCGATTTGCTAGTATTTGCGCACTTTGCAAAAGAGTCAAGTCCGCTGTTCAACTCGCGGCTTCTGTCCCTTTCAAGACTTCCCCGCACTTCCCCGCTCTCGACCCCGCTCTTTCGGCCGTTCTCTCCTCTGAGTTATGGGCCCTCCATTGGCGGAACGACTTCTTCGCGCCATGGCTTCCCAATGCCGCGTCGTTCCTCGCAGTTGTCGCCTTCAGCAGGAGCGCGGACCACGGTGATTGCGGCGAGCGCCGTGAGCGTCGAGCGCGGACGCACGACAGGACAGGGGCTCGGCCGCGGCCTGCCGGAACGCGCGGCATTCGGCGCGTCAAACGGCACCGGTGCGAGCAACGAGTCGTCCTTGGGCTCCGCAGGGAGAAGCGCGAGCAGGCGCGAAGGGGCCGGCGAGGGGACGAGACGAGCGGAGCGCGGGCGGGCCGTGGTGGCGCGTGCGGTGGTGGGCGGGGAGATTGCGCTGGGTCCGGCGGTGGTGGCGCAAGTGATCGACGACCTCGGGCTCGACGCGCTGCTGTTCCTGCTCACCACGGTCATCATCGTTCCCACCTGCAAATGGCTCAAGGTACTTACTTACATATTTTGGTAGCTTCTTTGAATAAAGTTTTATCGTGCTAGCTTGCACATGAGCCAAGGTGCCGGCCGTTGGCGGTCGTTTAACCCTTCATATCCCGTTCTCTTATGTTCGTAACTCGTTTTGTTTTCATAAGCGTCCAATGCTCGAAGCCTCGTTCAACCCTTTAATTGCTCCTCGAGCCGTCTCATTCTGAACCGAGCGGCAAATCCAGCCCAACATGAACGGACTCTGAACCCGCTCTGCCGCGTTTCTCTCCACGGCACTCGGCTAAGAACACTCTCAACCACTCCGCACCATGCCCTCACGTCTCCGCTTCCTCCCATTTCCTTCCCCTTCCCCTTCCCCTCGTCCCTGTCCTGCCCGCCCTCTTCCCCTCCCCTTCCCCCCGTCCCCTTCCCCAGATAAGCCCGATTCTGGGGTTCCTGGGCGCGGGGCTGGTGTTCAGCCGGCTGGGGTTCGGGCAGCACGTGAACGAGATCGCGCCGGTGTCGGAGCTGGGCATTCTCTTCCTGCTCTTCCAGATGGGCATCGAGCTCTCCGTCGACCGCCTTAAAGAGCTCGCCAAGTACTCTTTCGGCCTCGGCCTCTCGCAGGTGCGCCTTGTTCTTGTTGTTACTGCGAGCGGGGATTGCGGGGGCTCTGTGCTGGGGAGATTTGGTGGGGCTGTGGAGGGTATGAGTCATGGCAAGTCGACATCAGAGGACAGGAGGCTAATGTGAGCTGCAGTACGATTTTTTACACCTGTCACTCAGAAAAAGCCTGGAACAACCGCATTGGAACAAGCCACGGTGCAAATAAATTCGTGCCTTGGTAATTCGCAGGGTCACAAAATGGACCGCACAATCTACCTGTCCTCCTCTACTCTCTTCTCTTCTCACCTCCTCTTCCTCCCCGTTCCACCCTTCATTACCCCTTTGCCCTTGTGCAGATTGCAGCGTGCACCCTCGCGTTCGCGTTCCTGCTGCAACCAGCCGACAGCCCCATCTCCCCGGCCCACCTCTTCTCGCAAGCCTCCTCCCTCCTCACCCTCCTCCCCTCCTCCCTCACCTCCCTCGTCCCCGCCCTCCCCCCGCTTCCTTTCTCCACCGACCTCCTCGCTCCCCTCGCGAACATCACGCTGGACGAGGCGCTCGTCATAGCCGTCGCGCTCTCCCTCTCCTCCTCCGCCTTCGTCCTTAATCTCCTCGACGAGCACGACGAGCTCGAGACGAAATTCGGCTCGGCCACTCTGGGCGTGCTGCTGATGCAGGACATAGCAGTCGTGCCTATCCTTGCCATACTCCCCGTGCTTGAAGGTGGATTCTCCGCCGCTGCTGGCGCTGCAGGGGACGCCGCCACCACCACCGCCACCCTCGCTGCCACCACCGCTCCCATCGCTGCTGCAACAGCAGCAGCAGGAGCCGCAGCTGGAGCAGCGGCAGGAGCAGCAGGAGCAGTGGCGGCGGGTGCAGCAGAAGCTGCAGCGGCCACAGCAGCAGCAGTGGCAGCAGACCCGTCCGGATTCCTCTTCTCAGTTGCAGCAGCGCTCCTAGGCGGCCCTGCAAACGTCGCTCTAGCCCAACTCCTGGTAGCAGGCGCGCTCAAGGCTCTCCTGGGCCTGGGCGCCATTCTCGTGGGAGCGCAATGGCTTATGAAGCCTGCTTTCGCAGCAGTGCAGCGCGCCAATGCGCCAGAAGCCTTCCTGGCTCTCTCTCTCCTCGCTGTCACTGGCACTTCCCTTGCCACCGACAAGCTGGGGTTTTCGGATTCTCTCGGAGCTTTCCTGGCTGGTGCGATTCTGTCCTCTACGCCTCTCAAGCATGACGTGGCGCTCTGCACGGGTCCCCTGCAGAAACTGCTGCTGGGACTGTTTTTCGTCACTACTGGCTCTTCTATCGATGTGGATTTGCTCGTGGAGCAGTGGCCGGTAATTCTGACGCTTCTTGGCGGCTTGCTGGCAGTGAAGACGGCGACAGTTGCGCTGCTGGCGCCCAGGTGGGGACTGAAAGGCAAGGATGCCATTCGCACGGCGCTGATTCTGTCGCCTGGAGGAGAGTTTGCCTTCGTGGTGCTGGCACTGGCTTGCGACCTAGGTGTTCTTCCCACTGATGTCAACCGGATTGTGCTTATCGTGGTGGTGCTATCCATGGCGCTTACTCCTGCTCTGGATGCTCTGGGGTATCTTATCGCTGGAATCGGTGGGAGGGATGAGAACGATGGGTGGCTGGATGTTGAGCTGGTGGAGAGGCGGAAGCATGGGAAGGCGTTACCTGGTGAAGGTAGGGGGTTGTTCCTGCCAGCTGGGGTGGTGGATGTAGATGTGGGGGAGGTGAGGCAGGGGGGCAGAGGAGGAGGAGAAGCAGAGGAAGGGGATATGGATGATGGGTCTTTGGAGGAACTTGAAAGGATTGCTTCTGGAGCTATCCCCCCTCCGCCTCTTGAGCCCAACCCTGTGTTTGCAGCACGGAGTGAAGGGGACGGACGCGAGAGCAACAGTGGTAAGGATGTATCTGTGTCAGGGGGCGGAATGGGGGGCTCTGCAGCAGCAATCAATCCGGGAGGGGGCGCTGGGGTTTCTGGGGCGGGTGGGGGAGAGGGATTTGGGGGTGATGTGTTTGGTGGGGGGGATGGGTTTGGAGCAGCCACAGGTGCAGCTTCAGTAGCGGCAACAGCAGCAGCTGTGGCTGCTGCGACTGGGAGTGAAGAGGCATCAGCTGTTGCAATGGCTGCAGCTGCTGCGGCAGCTGCAGCTGCGGCGGCAGGATCTATGGGAGAGAGGAGGGGGAGGGTAGAGAGGGAGAGGGCGGCAAGGAAGCGGGGTGGCGCATCGAGTAATCGCCGGCGAAGAGTCGGACGAAGATGAAGACATATGTTCCGAGTTAGTGAATCTCTAGTGCGGGCTAGGGACAATCTGGATGGGTGGTTGGAATGTTGATTAACAGTTTGAGAATTGCATAGGTCTGCTGGAACTGTGAAACAGCTCTGTTGTAGGCATCTGTAGTTGCGGTTGTGATGGCTGATCACATTAGGTGATGGTTCTCATGTACAGTTTCTTGATTCTTAGTGTTGACCATTCGATCGTCATCTACAGGTTGAAGATAGTCTACCATTAGAGAGCGTATTAACACACATTACTCCATACACATACCATCCTCATGTTCCCCAAGCCCTGCCGTAATGCCCCGGATAGAGGCCCCTCAGTTAATTGGCCCCGGGGATTAACACGGGGGAAGGGGGGATGGTCCAATTGTAAGGAATTTTCTCGATACTCCTTAGCGCACCCTGCAACATCGCGTACAGCAGCAGCCGTTGTTCGCCCGTTACTGCTAACAGGGCTTCGCCGACTTCGCGCGCACTGTTTCACCAAACCTCGCACTGCTGGCCTGGCCGTGTCGGCCTACGCTTCGGGACTAGCCCGAGCCTCGCTTCCAGCATAGCACTAGCTAGCTCGCACGCACCGCGTTACCGTTTGCATGTTTCGCGCATAAATGTTCGCTCATGCCTTCGCTCACATTTTGTACTCGTTTGACACCTTAGTGCAATTCTCGCTACTTCGGTTCATCGCACCCGTAACCTGGGCTGACGCTATCAGACTAAATAGTCTGATTAGTCTGACGAATCAGACCATCCAGTTTGTGAAAAATGGAATTCTAGAGTAGTCAAATTTTCATCACTGAGAGCCTCAGAGTTATTGTTTTATGGCCCCTGATTCAGTGTAATAGGCCTAAGTGTTAGTCGTTTCTGGAGTCTGTCACTACAGAGTAAGCGTTCTGTGGTCCCTGCATGCGAGTTTCGGGAGGAAACTTCCTCGAAATTTCGTTTCGATACACCTACCTCCAAGGTGGCAGCGAATGCCAACACGTGAGCAAAGCACACAGCACCTGCTGCGATATCTGAATACCCTCTATCTGCGGCAGTATCACGCAGGTCGAATTGTGTCCCACTTAGGTTAACCGTTGAAGCGGGCTAGAAAAAGAAGCCCAATAGTGATATCTTAGCGGATAGCACAACAAATCGGCGAATCGGTGGGAGAGGATATCTTGCCACAGGTAATGTATCGCACTTTTTGGTGCTGAAATCGAAAATTTCTCCGCACCACAGCACTTGAAATAAATTGTTCCTGATTCGTAGGTTGAAAAAATATGTTGCGGAGGCACCGGCAGATTCTCGCGCGCCAAGTGGTGGTTCGTGCCTTGTGCCAGCCCAGCTGCGTGGCAGGTCGCCCAGTTGGCACTTGCAAAGTTGCGCCAAATCGAGCCAATGTTGCAACAGTCCTTCTCGCCACTTGAAGCTCACCGACAAACCAGAAGGAAAAAAAAAAAAAAACCACGACTTTGAAGTCATTTCCCCAACACTGAAGGACCAGAGTTGTGTTTTTTTCAACCCTGATTTCTTTTAACACGCTCATAGTGGCCATTTTGCGGCCGAAGTGCCGTCAGAGTAGAAAAAAATTTTGCGGGTCAAAAACAGGGAGGCGTTTTTTGAAACGTCAGCCCTGCCCGTAACACCAATAAACATATATGTTATTGTAAGCCCAGGGGCTATAGCAAACCATTGATAGTATGCCCTGCCCCAAAATATGACAAAACTAATGAAAGTCCCACTATGCCTCTATCCCAAAGGATACCGTATGGCCCTGGATATAAGCGCAGGCCTATGTTAAGCGCATGCGCTTGTATCTGGAGCAATGCGCTTATGGCCGATCCTCAATTATAAGCGCACCCCCTGGAAAATCGTGACTTATTATAAGCGCACCCATTTAGTTAAAAAAAAAATAACATTTTTTTTTAACCTACCTAGCCTACATGTTCTAATCTTTACATTAACTTAGACAATCACATACAAGGGTGGTCTTTGCTGTCCTGCACTACACACCTTTCAACCTGCCTAGTCTACCCTACTGCCTATTCTTCCTCCTCGTCCGACTCGGGCTCGGTGGAGTTGTTGCCCCAGAACCCATCTGCCTGGATGTCGTCGTCCACCTCCTCCTCATGGGACAACTGGCCTCTCCGGTGCGCCAGCACCAGTTTGTCTTCGCTCCCATCAAGGGCGTTGCTGATGCCGCACGTGAGGAAGGCTCTCTTGATCAGGTCGGCGGGCACCGCCTTCCACGCCCGGGAAATCCACTTGAGCACCACCTCCGGAGGTGGTTTCTTGATGTTCCCTGCATCACACGGAGTGGGGCGGGGAAAACATGAGACAACTAAACAGGCATACAAGCTCAAGACATTTTCGGTGTATGCCTGACTCCCACGCCACTTCGCTCACCGAAGCCGCAAGCTCGAGCCGCACGAGCCACCTCAACTTCTCCTGGGCGGTGTAGGACTGCCGCTTATGTTGACTCTGCTTGTGCCTGGGGGAGGGGGGGCGGGCATCTCGATTCTCGGTAGACGGGTGGGGGCGTTTTTTGTTAAAGGGCGGATACGTCGGTATCGGCATCTTCGCGCGTGGTGCGTTGCGCCACCAGGACTCCACACCGTCCTCGTCCTCGGCAGTTGTGTCACGGTCGGGGAACACGTCTTCCTCGTCGCCCGCTGCACCGGCGCCACCAGCTTCACCGTCGCCTCCAGCTTCGCCGGCGTCGCTGTCATGTTTATCGGCGGCCACATCATCGTCGGCGCCCACAGCCGACTCATCCCACGCGCAGGATTCAGGTTGTCCCCACCGTGGTGCAGGCGCCGGAGCTTGGATGCGTGTATCGGGGGCCTTGGGTGTGTCCGCTTCAGCTAACCATTTGTCGAACGTGGCCGGTAAATACAGTTGGAGCACGGGCCGTTGGTGAGCACCTGCCGTAACAGACTCAGGCGGATTCGGAGGAGCGGGAGGTGCGGGAGGAGCGGGTGGAGCAGGAGGCGCAGGAGGAGCAGGAGGAGCAGGGGGTGCAGGGGGATCTGGTGGCACTGGAGGCGCTGGTGGCTCACGGGTATACCACCCGTCCTCGGTAAGTCGCCATGTGCGGCGGGGCTTTTTCTTGAAGAGGATGTGAGTCCCACTAAATTCCGCCATGGCTTCGCCTGCCAGGCGGGGTTGACAAGAAACTGAATGAAAAAATAAGAGAAGAGGGTGAAGAAATGGGCAACGACGGTGACCCCTACTGCGTGGCGGCTCGGGTTCCTCGTCGATGACAGGCAGGAAACCCCCGCCTACTCCCGTAGAGGCGCCTGCGTGACAGCATCTACGCTGCGCTGGCAGGGAATTTTGCCGAACCTTCGAGATGGTTCTGCCCGAATGCACATGCCACGCAGCGCATGCGGCTCTGATTGGGCCGCACGGCAACATCCTCGTCACGGCTGTCACTGTCGATGTTTCCAGACAACATTGTGCGGTGGGAAACCGAACCGCTGCGGTTTCTGCCTGAAAACCATGCACGATCCCACTTGGTGCATGGTTGGTTGAATTCGCCTTATTGAGAGCTTCACAATGGTGTGTTTAAAATTGACTTTCATTTTATCCTTTATACAAGCGCATGCGCTTATAAATCAGACTCAATTATAAGCGCACCCCCCCAAAAAACCAGGTTTTATTATAAGCGCAGGTGCGCTTATATCCGGGGTATTACGGTACGTGCGTAGGTGCCCTCCACTTTAGTGCAACGGTGGTGTTGTGTAGGGAGGGACGAGGTGGCATAATAAAGAAGCATTTTTCTCCAATCCTACATGAAGAATTTGCACTCGTACACTCTTGAAGGCATGCATACGCACACATGCAGAATAAAGCGCAAGTCTACGCACCAAAGAAGTCTATATTGACACGCTATCTTAAGCATGTTGCAAGATGATGCTCTGGATGATTTTCTAACCTATATATTTCATCTGAAGTCAACAATGATATCATTTGAACCGTTGTTATGCTGAGGTTCCAATTTGGACTGTCTAGACAGGTGTATTTATAGTGACACGATATTTTCTATGAATGTATCGGTAACTAGGCACAAAACGAAATGTGGGCGAAATCAGACTTTGTGTGAGCGAGATGGAGCAGCAGCCCTTTGAATTTGGGGATTCAAAACCCTGAGCTGCGAACAGAGTCGTCACGCTGAAGCTAGAAGCACAAGTCCACATAGATTTTGGCCTGGCCCCGAACTTCTCAAGTTTGAGAGGTCCGGATGTCGTTTGAAAGGGTTTGGCTGTATGGTTTCGATTCCCGAATTTCAAAACTCCGAAGTTGAATCCGAGACGCCTCACACCTCCCCAGCCAAATTCGCCCAAACTCACAAAGCGAAAATTGAATTCTCGTGTTTTGTATGTCGCGATTCAAACCGCATCGCATCTGTCTGTGCCTACCTGTCTCCGAACCAGCTGCCAAGCCTGCCACCATACCAGACCCACCCCAGAACCCAAGACAAATTTCTCCTTCCCCTGTGATCCCAGAGCCAGTGACCCCCTTCCAGATCTGCACGCGCCTCGATGTGATTGTCTGCTCTCGCTGCTGTGCTCTGCTGCTGGTCAGGCTAGCTGATAAAAAGGCTGGCTTCAGCCGCTATTAGTTCAACTAATCAGCTCAGCTCTCGATCGTTCCTCTTCACCTCTTGACCAGGTGATCCTAGCTTCCTCATTACGCTTCCTTAAAAGCTTTACTGTGCGCGATAGGTATCACTCAACCATCAGTGTTCGCCTTCTCGCTGTTCGATTCCACAGCGCGAGACTGGTCTTATCCATCAACGGACAATCAGCGACATCAACAGCCATGTTCGTCATTAAGCGTGACGGCCGCAAGGAGACGGTGCACTTCGACAAGATTACCGCAAGACTGAAGAAGCTGAGCTATGGGCTCAATCCGGACTTCTGCGATCCGGTTGTCGTTGCTCAGAAGGTCTGCATGGGTGTGTACAAGGGCGTCACTACCTCGCAGCTTGACGAGCTCGCTGCTGAGACCGCTGCTGCAATGACGTCAACTCACCCCGACTACGCCATTGTCAGTACCGAAGCCTAAATGACTCCCTCCAATGCTTCGTTCTGAAGTATCGATGTACTTCGTATCCCGCATTGGTCTGTCGAGGTCCGCCTCCATCAAGAAATTACAGTGTGAATTAACAATTTCTGTGGCTTTTCTCCGTGTCATTCCAGCTCGCTGCGAGGATCGCGGTGTCGAACCTTCACAAGAACACAAAAAAATCCTTCTCTGAAACGTAAGCGGCCTCAACTAACGTTGATGTTTATCTGTCGCTTCAGCTCCACCATGAAGCCCGTTAACCCGCTGAGACTGATGGCCCTTCTCTGCCGTTTCGATTTGTTTCTCAGAATCAAGGATATGTATTATCATGTGAACAAGGAGACGGGCCAGGACTCTCCTCTGGTCAGCGAAATGGCTTACAACATCATCATGGAGGTATGATGGGATTCCTTTTTCGCCGCTGTTCGTTGATTGCGACTACACGAAGCAGCCGCACAAGGAGATGAGCTTTGTCATCTTGGGCTGTTTTGATCATTCGTATCCTTAACAATCCTTCCTTCCATTTCATGGAATGACTTGCAGAATGCGGATATCCTCGACAGCGAGATTATTTACGACCGTGACTTCGAGTACGACTACTTCGGCTTCAAGACTCTGGAGCGATCCTATCTTCTTCGTGTCAATGGCAGGTGAGCTTTTCTCTTCACATCACGTAGCGTGAAGCAGCACGCTCGAGGTTCCTTTCCTGATGCATTTCATTTTCCGGTCTTGCAGGGTCGTGGAGAGGCCGCAGCACATGCTGATGCGTGTGGCCGTGGGCATCCATGAGCGCGACATCGAAGCCGCCATTGACACGTACCACCTCATGTCGCAGCGCTGGTTCACGCACGCCTCGCCCACGCTCTTCAACGCCGCCACGCCGCGCCCGCAGCTCAGCAGCTGCTTCCTCGTCTGCATGAAGGACGACTCCATCGAGGGAATTTATGACACTCTTAAGGAGTGCGCCGTTATTAGCAAGTCTGCGGGTGGCGTCGGTCTTGCGATTCACTGCATCCGCGCCGCTAACAGCTACATCCGCGGCACTAACGGGACGTCCAATGGCATTGTGCCGATGCTGCGCGTGTTCAACAACACGGCGAGATACGTGGATCAGGGCGGCGGCAAGCGCAAGGGCGCGTTCGCCATATACCTGGAGCCGTGGCACGCCGACGTGTTCGAGTGGCTCGACCTGAGGAAGAACCACGGCAAGGTACTTACTCAATTTCATGTTCACCCGCAGTTTTACTTTATTGCATCGGCCATTTATTCGTGTGCTTGGATGTTTCTTCCCTGGGCCCCTAATTTGTGTGCTTGGTCTGCGGTTATGGCGTGCAGGAGGAGAACCGTGCGCGCGACCTGTTCTACGGGCTGTGGGTGCCGGACCTGTTCATGCAGCGCGTGCAGGAGAACGGCCCCTGGTCGCTCTTCTGCCCCAACGAGGCCCCCGGGCTTGCTGACTGCTGGGGCGACAAGTTCGTGGAGCTCTACACCAAGTACGAGAGTGAGGTACGCGCCGGTACTTGGACCTCCTGATGCAGAATAGTGACGTATTTTTTTCGAGACGAAGCCGGTGCACTGGATCGTTGCAGGCCGTTTCCTCGGTTTCAGTGTCTTACGTCGTGGTCTGTTCTTGTGCCTTCATACATGCAGGGCCGAGCCCGCCGCGTGCTTCCCGCACAGAAGCTCTGGTTCGCGATCCTGGAGGCCCAGATCGAGACTGGCAACCCGTACATGCTCTTCAAGGTACCCAAACTTCCCCAGGCAGCTGCATTCCGTCATCTTCACATATTGCTATACAATACCCTCTGCGTTCTTGTTGAAGTTTACCTTTTTATTTTCCGTGGGTTGCTAACCGCTTCTTCTCTCCGGACTGCGTGTCGGTGTGTCGGCGTGATGGTGAGCAGGATTCGTGCAACCGCAAGAGCAACCAGCAGCACCTGGGCACCATCAAGTGCAGCAACCTGTGCAGCGAGATCGTGGAGTACTGCGCGCCCGACGAGACGGCCGTCTGCAACCTCGCCTCCATCGCGCTGCCCCGCTACGTCCGCGAGCAGGTCAGCACGCGCGCGTGAGGCGCTGGAATCACCTCGGATCTGCCGTTCTTCAGGCCTTGGCGCAATTTCAGGGCCTTGCGCGTTAATCGAACCCAATCGTTCCGCTGTTCTAACCAACCGCTCTCAATTCCGTCGTTGGCTCCATGACTCGCAGGGCTTGGCGGCGGACGTGAAGCTGATCGGCAGCCGTAACCACGCGCAGCGGTACTTCGACTTTGAGAAGCTGGGGCAGGTGACGGAGGTGATCACGCGCAACCTCAACAAGGTGATCGACGTCAGCTACTACCCCACCGACTCGGCGCGCCTGTCGAACGAGCGCCACCGCCCCATCGGCATCGGCGTCCAGGGCCTGGCTGACGTGTTCATCCTGCTCGGCATGCCCTTCGACTCCGCCGAGGTCAGAAGAACCTCCCTTCCCCTCCCCTTGAATTTCAAAATGTTGGATCTGCTGTGGAATGACTAACTATCTCGTTACGCGGAATTTCTTGAGCAAATACAGCAGTTGTTCACTCCGTGTCTCCTTCATATCCTCGCCTCGCGGTTACCCCTCGCCTCACCATGCATCTCCCCTGTTCCCGCCACATTCCGCCCCGTATCCTCCCAGGCGAACGCGCTGAACCGCGACATATTCGAGACGATCTACTTCCACGCGCTCAAGGCGTCGTGCGACCTGGCGGAGACGCACGGCAAGTACCCCACGTACGACGGCAGCCCCATGAGCAAGGGCCTGCTGCAGCCGGACATGTGGGACGGCGTCCAGCTCACGCAGGAGCGCCACGACTGGGCGGCGCTGCGCGCGCGGATTGCGCGCGTGGGGCTGCGCAACTCGCTGCTGCTTGCGCCCATGCCCACCGCGTCCACGAGCCAGATCCTTGGGAACAACGAGTGCTTCGAGCCGTACACGTCGAATATCTACACCCGCCGCGTGCTCAGGTGCGTGGCGTTGCTCCACTCGCTGTGCTCTCGCTTGACTGTTCGCCTGCTTACTTGACTGCCGATCTTGGACAACTGGTGTCCCTTCCGCCTCTCCCAACGTGCATTGGATGCGCCCAACGAGGCCAATTCTTGCCTCACCTTGCCCTGTCCTGCTGTGTGCTGCCCTGCCCTGCTGCTCGCCCACTCGCGCGCATCCCATGTGCAGCGGTGAGTTCGTGGTGGTGAACAAGCATCTGCTGAGCGACCTGACTGGCATGGGCCTGTGGACGCCCGCGCTCAAGAACGAGCTCATCTACCACAACGGCTCCGTTGAGGGCATCGCCGCCATTCCCAACCACCTCAAACCGATCTACAAGTGAGTATGGGGGAAAATTGGCTGAGTTCCTGGGGACTGGGTTTTGGATCTTTCCTGCCATTTCTGCTGTTTGGACTGCTCCTGAGCAAGCCTTTGTGGTGCTGTGATTGGCAGGACGGTTTGGGAGATCAAGCAGCGTGCAGTGGTGGACCTGGCTGCGACGAGGGGCGCGTTCATAGACCAGAGCCAGAGCCTCAACATTCACCTGGACACGCCCAACTTCGGCAAGCTCACCTCGCTGCACTTCTACGCCTGGTCCAAGGTGTGTGATGGCTGCTGCTGCTGCCGCTGCTGCTGCTGCTGCTGCTGCTTCTGTTGTTGTTGCTGCTGCTGCTGCTTCTGTTGTTGTTGCTGCTGCTGCTGCTGCTGCTGCTCTTGAGCTTGTGCTGTTGCACTTGTATTTGATGTTCCTTCACCTGTTGTCGTGTGTGTGTGTGTGTGCATGAGCAGGGTCTCAAGACGGGCATGTACTACCTGCGAACTCGCAGTGCTGCAGACGCCATCAAGTTCACTGTCGACGCCTCAGCAGTGCAGGTCAGCTGCTGCTGCTGCTGCTGCTGCTGCTGCTGCTGCTGCTGCTGCTGCTGCTGCTGCTGCTGCTGCTGTTGCTGCTGCTGCTGCTGCTGCCGCACTGCTATTTCCTTCTCTCCTACATTTATCGGGCTTTCTCCTGCTCATCAATCTCATCTATATCATTTATTTCTGCAATTGTCTCTCTGGTCAGGGGAGCAAGGTGCAGGTGCAGGCAGCGGGGCGGGAGGAGAAGGGGAAGCTGGACGTGGTGGTATCGTCCAAGGCAGCATCAGTGAACCTCGCAGCCATGGTCTGCTCTCTTGAGAACCGCGACGAATGCCTTGCCTGCGGCAGCTGATCGATTCGTCACCCGCGAGCCACTAACTGTCTCAGTCATTGTTCCTTTGAGCCTCCTCCTGGCTGGCCTCAGCCGTCTCCCCACACTAACACTCCTTGCTGCTTGAAACAATACCCCACCATCCGTACCTCCTGCTTCAGTCCAAGCTAACATCGCGACTCAGCATCCACCTTCCTACCACGTTCCTTGGTTGGAACTACTAAGCCTATTTCTCCATGAAGTGGCTATGGCTATGAGCCTGTGGCTGGCATCTGCTTTACCCTAACAGCTTTACCTGATTTCTTTTGGTTCTGTTCCCTTCTCCTTCTGGGTAGATTTGACTGCCCGTCTCCTGTTCTTCTCTACAAGGGGCGGATAGGGGATGTGGTTGGCTACTAGATGTCATATGTCAGCTTGGCAGTGGCACTCTGGCTGTAGCGCCGGCTGTAGCGTTAGCTGTTGCCGGATGCTGTAGCTGTATATAGATGTGGCATCACGTGCTGATGTCACATGGGGAGATATATTGGGTGCTTCCCCACTGCCTGTACCTTTTCTTATTTCTTATTATTTACCAATCTCTCACATTTTTTCATCGAGAAAAGGTACAGGCAGATCACATTATAGTATGCAGGAGCTCAATGACACCACAACTGCAAAGGAGCTTGAACAAACAGTAATCCCTGTTCAAGGAGTCTGCTGGTGCTCCCAGCTAGTGCGCCTGCACTGCACCTCCCACCCCCGCATCAATTTCATCAATCTTTCAGCTACCTGGTAGAAAGCTTTGCCTCAAGGCATCAGAACGACCTTTCCAGATACCGGTATGCGGACAAATTTTGCTTTAAGCTTCCTTGATGTACGGTAGTAGGATACGCTTGACCAAGCTGCAGCAATGGCCATTGATGCTGTAGCAGCTTATTTATTCCATCAACACTACAGTGCAGCAGCCCCAGCTGCCACGGCATACCAGTGCCGCAGAGACACCATCTGTGTTTGCCTTCTCCCCTCAACGACCATCTACCCCTGGTATGCCCTGAACCGACCACATTCATTGCTCCAACAAACAACTACGGTAGAACAATGATGCTTTACTCAGAGCACTGCCAACATCCACGGGACAATGGTTGCTCAGTCCAGATGCCTTTTCCAGAACCAGCTGGCACTCCAAAGACTGACCAAAACACCTGCTCCTGTTTCTCTTCTTTGCTATCACTTGCCGGCAGAAGCGCCAGCGCCAATGCCGGCAGCGGCAGCGGTGAACGCGAGCGAGGACCGCTGGTCAAAGAAGCGCGTGAGGGGGCAGCTAGAGCCGACAGCAGCGACCCACATGTTGAGGTGCACCTCCCATGCGTATGCCTGTGTGGCATGCAGCTCCACCATGATTGAGTTGCGCCCCGACATGAGCCGCACGTTGCTCACTGCCACTATGGTTGTGGACCAGGGGGCCCTTGGACTCGCGTCTATCACGGCCTGTTGAGAGTACAGTGCATGGACCGGGGAAGGCGGGTGATTGTCCGAAACGCATGGGCAGTGGGGGTGAGGAGGCGTAAATTGGGAATGCGGTGGTGGGGTGGAGGGTTGTTGGGGGGAAAGTGAGGAAAAGGGGAAGCTTGGGGCTGCACCCACAAAACAACTATTAATCAACCTATTGACCGACCACTCACGGGCGTGGAGATGGTAACAGGTGTGGAGGAGGAAGCAGCAGGCATGTTGGAGCGGAAGGCCTCGGCGCCGTTGACATACACCACGATGCCGTCACTTGCCTTGTACCCGAACAGCAGCGAGCGGTAGCACCCCGCGTACTTGAGCGAGAAGGACGCGCGGAAATACCATGCCAGCGCGCCCTGAGGTGGGGGGGAGGGGAAGGGAGGGCGATGGGTGCAGGAAGGAACCGACGTTTTGGTTTTTGAGAATTCTCAAAAACCAGCAGGTGGGTCATTGTGGGTGTGATGGGTATGCGGCATTGTGGTTGTCGAGCAGTGAGCGGTCGCACCCCGTGTGAGTACTTGAGAAGCTGAGCGAGAACGACGAGCAGAAACCCCACGCACGCAGCACAGAGATCCTACCAACCAATCAGAGAAATTGTTCTATGAGAATGCAAAGTGCATATATCTAACAAGGCCCACCGGAGTCTACCGGTTACAGGTCTACCGGAGTGAGCTAAGGCCCAAACAGCGAGCAAGCAAGAGAGAGAGTGGCACGGGCCTACCGGAGCCCCTACCGGGCCAGCGTGTGCGACGGTGGTGACCTCGCCCTGCCCGCCGTAGCCAAAGGGCGCGCGCCCCACCTTCCACCTGGCGGGCGGCGCATACGCGAGGAACTCGGGGGGGTACTTCATGGTATCGCTGTAACTCCAGTTGGCAGACGGCGGGATTATGCCGCATTGGCTGGTGGAGGGATGGGAGGCAGAGGGCGAGGGCGTGGAATGGGACGATGGATGGGTGAGAGATGGGTGCGCCCGTGGAAGGATGGAAGGATGGAAGCAGGGCAGCAGGGCAGCAACGCAGGAGAGCTTTTGAGAATCTTCAAAAGAGAAGTTGCCCTGCGGACGAATAGGTTACATTACATCTAGCGACTCACATGTTCACGCAGGAGAAGTTGCCGGGAACCTGCGTGAGCACGACAGTGGCGGAGGAGTTGGCACCGAGGGACACCTGCAGCACGGGAGCAGCGTCCAGACACAGCCACTGCGCCTGGGCTATCGTGGCGAATGGCAAAGTCACTCCGCTGCACGCTCTGGTGGAGGGGATAAGGTGGACAGGGGAAGAGCGGGGCAGGGAGTGGGGAGGAGAGAGGGTGGTTAGTCGGGGAGGGTGGGTGGTAGGGAGGAAAGACGAGAGGTGCAGACAAATTTCAAGTTGCGTTAGCCGCACTCTTCTCATGTCCGTTCCCCAGTCTCCCGTCCAGCAATCCCATGCCTCTCCATCTTCCCTCCCCTCACCTCCCCTCCCTTCCCTTCCACCCTCAGCCTACGGCACACGTACTGCCAGAAGATATCATCAGAGGGAGCCAGCTGCCACGAGTTTTAAGACGTCTCAACACACCCCTCCTTCTTCCCACCTCACCTCACCCCCCACCTAGCCTGCATGTGCAGCACACGTACTGCCAGAAGATATCATCAGAGGGAGCCAGCTGCCACGTGTACCCCGCACGGGGCAGCGGGAACTGCAGCACCACGGGCAGCGTGCATCCAAACCCCCCGTCCGCATACGACACTGTATACGCCGCTGGTGCAGCTGCAGCAGCACCAGATCCGCTCCCTCCTCCAGGTGTCACCACATACGCTCTCCCCGCCAGAACGTTCACGAACTGCGCGCCGTTGCTCGATATGCTCGCAACTCCCCCGCTGCTGCCGTTGCTGCTGCCTCCGGCTGGGATCAGTGTGAAGCTTGCGCTACCCCCTTGGATGGAGACAGTGCGGTAGCACGTGCCTGGACAGGCATAGCCGTTCCATTCGGGTTTCTGGGGGATTGGAGGAGAGGGAGAGGAGAGGAGGGTGGGTGGGGGAACGGGTGTGAGTGTGAGTGGGTTGGGAGAAGAGTGGGGAGTAAGATTCTGTTTTCTTGGGAAGCTGGACTAGCTGTCAAACCCAAATTACCTTGACGCCTGCACAGGCTCGCAGAGCACCTTTGAAAATCTCACAGCACCACCACTCACCGCAGTGCACACATCCCCTGCCGGCAGCAGCTGCCAGCACATCCCATCCCACACAGCCCCCACAAGCCCCAGGAGCAGTAGCGTGCTGCTATTTCCTTCTGAGACTCCCAAACTGGAATCCACTCCTCGCCAACCACCACTCACCGCAGTGCACACATCCCCTGCCGGCAGCAGCGCAGTATTATTTGCAACAGCAAACCCTCCACTCCTGCCAACCACCGACCCGTCCTCGTCGCGCCACACGTACGTGCCTGCCAGCGGCCCCGCATCCCCGTACCCGCCATCAAAGCCCAGCTGGCCGCGGTTGCGCGGGACGAGGTAGAGCGCGGGGGAGGTGGCATCGGGGAAAGTGAGGCTGCTGCTTGTGTAGGTTGCCGGCCAGATGTATGCTGAATGCCCGTTGGCTGGTGAGTTGGCGAGGTGGGGGGGTTGAGGGGGTGGGTGTGTGGGTGTGCGTGCATGTGTGTCTGTGCGAGAACGATAAACGAAATAGCAAAGGGAACAAAAAGCAGAGGCAAAGTAACAACGAACCAGGGGACGCAAAACAGACGGCGCAGCAGGGGGGAACAGAAGGCGCAAGCACGCACGTGAGATGCCGGCAGCCGGTTGGCAGCGGGGGTAGTAGCCAGAGAAGGAGCAGTTGACAATACGGTGGGGCACACCCATGCTCCACCCGTGGGCCGGTGGGTCCGCCTGGTCGATCAAAATGCCGTACTTGGGTGCGTAGCGGCTCACTGTTCGACTGTTGGAGCGTGCCTGGGGCAGGAGGATGAGGCGGGAAGGAGAGGAGGGGCATGTGAAGCGAGTGCGGGGCTTTTGAGACATCTCGAATGCCGTACTTGAGCGCATAGCGGCTCACTGTTCGATTGTTGGAGCGCACTTGGGGAGGCGCGAGAGGGGGGATGGGGAGGGGTAGAGGTGAGGGGGGAGGAGGGAGGAGAGGGGAGAGTGGAGGGATGAGGGGGGAGGAGGGAGGAGGGAGGAGAGGGGAGCGAGGAGGGGGTAAAAGAGAAGGGAATGGAGAGTAGGGAGTGGAGTTTGGGACCTTGTGCCTGGCCCAGCTTGCATTCACTCACATGCCCCCCACACACAAGTGCCCGTTCAGTCAAGTCCCCCATCTTGTGAGCGGCAGTGGCAGGTCGCACATGCCAGCGGAGGCCAGCGCCTTGGCTTGAAGCCTTTTGAGGCGTCTCAAAAGAGTTTTGAGGCGTCTCAAAAGAGTTTTGAGGCGTCTCAAAAGAGTTTTGAGGCGTCTCAAAAGTCTCAATAGTCATCACATGCCACACACGTGCCCCCTCTCAACCCAGCCCCCCCACCTTGGCGAGCGGCAGCGGCAGGTCACAGACGCCAGCGGAGGCGAGCGCCTTGCAGCCGCCAAAGGTGTTGCTGGGGTTGTCGCACATGGTGGGGTTGCCTATGTTGGCCGACTCGCCTATGAACACTGAGTCCGCTATCTGAAGGGAGACGGGTTGGTGGGGGGAGGGAGGGGGAATGATGGTGAGAATGAGGAGAGAAGGGAAGGGTGGAAAGGAAAGGGTTTGCTGGGGTTGTCGCACATGGTGGGGTTGCCTATGTTGGCCGACTCGCCTATGAACACCGAGTCCGCTATCTGAACAAGAGGGAACAAGAGGAGAAAGAGAGGATGAGGGGTGGGGAAAGGGGAGAAGACGGAGTGGGAGATGAGTGCATGGGATGGTGCATGAAGAGTAAGCCACGTGAAGCTTGCAGCAATCTGCACAGTGGAGAGGGTGAAGAGGTCTGGTGGAGAGGCCAAGTGGAGAGGCAAGGCCCGGACTCACCACAACGGCCTGGTCGCTGTTGAGCTCGACGCCCACCACTGCTCCCAGCTCTCACCGCGATGGCCTGGTCGCGATCCCCTCCCTTTCCCCCCCTCCTCCTCCTCCTCCTCCTCCTCCTCCTCGTCGTCCTCCTCCTCCCACTGCACTCACCACAACGGCCTGGTCGCGGTTGAGCTCGATGCCCACCACTGCATTGTCCGCCACCCGCGCTCCCCTGATGTGCAACCCATCCGAGTTGTGAATGAACATGCTGTGTGGGGGGGGGAGTGGGGGAAGAGGAGGGAGATGCGATGGTGTGGGGTGGGTGGATGGGTGGAGTTTTGAGCTGGTGGTGACTCAACTCAGGGTGTGAAAGCCTCAGCCTTGTGCAGCATTGTCACGTGGAGGGTGGGAAAGCAAGAACAGGAATACAAGCAGGAGCAAGAGAGGAAGAGGAGGGATACAAAAGGGGTGACTTCCTTCGGGCTCGAGCACTCCCACATTCCCCTGCCACTCGACAGCCTCCTCCAATCATCGTATGAATCATATTGAGGCGCTTACAAAACCTATCTCGTTTGTTCACTCACCCTATGAACTGGTTCTTGTACGCCCGGAAGCTCGTCATTGTGATGTTCACTTGCGGCTGTTGGGATAGGAGCGAAAGAACGCGAGTTCCAAAAAGATGAAAGAAAGTGGCAACAGCTACAGCAGCAGATGGAGAGGTAGACGGACAAACAGGCACGCTTCAACAGAGGCACAGAGAAACTCCAGGCAAGCACCACACAGCACCGCACGGCACTGCGCAGCACCAAGCGGAGAAGAGCCTCACCGCGTTGATCCCGGACTTTTCCTGCACGTTGGAGACCCCCCCGTTGAGGCGAGGGCGGTACCCTGAGGGGTACGTGCGCAGCCCCGCACGGCCGTTGGAGTGCGCCGCGTTGCCCACGAACGGGCCCAAGGGGATCAGGAACGGCGTCACCCCTGCCGCGTTCGGGAAGAGCGCTGACGGCCCCTCCACCCGCCCCGGTAGCTGGAACCAGAAGCTGGATGGAATGGAAGGGGGAGGAAAAGGGCCGAGAAAGGAGATTCGAGGCACTGATGAAAACATTGCAGGGTAGCTGAAACGAGAAGCTGGTGTGTTGAGGAATGGAGGTGAGCATGGGAGGGGTTGAACGAGGGGGGCGTGGGAACAACAGCGAAGGGATAAAACAAATGTGGTCAATCTGCTACAAGTATGATTCAGAGACACCCGGCCAATTCACAGTGGAGTGGAGAGCAGCAGATGGCAGGCAGGCAGGCATACCCCGAGTCGAACGACCCCGCAGCGACATTCCCGATGAACGTGTTGTTGGGGTTGGTGATCCAAAACGTGGACGTGCTCTGAGTCGACTCGAAACACAACTCACCCCGAGTCGAAAGAGCCTGCAGCAACGTTCCCGATGAACGTGTTGTTGGGGTTGGTGATCCAAAACGTTGACGGCACGTCGTCGCTCTGTGTGGCTGGTATGGCGTCCGTGGGCTGCAGCAGACGCTTCACTGGCTCCTGATTGGGGGGGAGACAGGAGGAGGAGGGGACAGGGAAGAAAAGTGGGGAGTGGGTGGGAAAGAGGGTCGGAGGGGAGGTGAGAGGGAGCGAAAGGGGAATGGGAGAACGAGGTGGAGCGGTTGGATATAAGGGACAAAGGGAGACAGAGCGGAGGTAGGCAGCAGTGCGATAAAGAGGTAGTGTGAGTGAGAGAGGGAGGGAGGGAGGGGCAAGCCAACGAAAAAAAATGTACATGAAAGCACACACCCGCACACACACACACACACACACACACACACACACACACACACACACACACACACACACACACACGTCCACCCAGAGAGCACACATGAGCACAAACAGACCTGCAGGAAGCCAAGGTTGTTGACAAACGTGTTGCCAAACTCAATGGCATCCTCCAACAAGAAGCAGTGCCCCTTGGTATTAACCCCCAGGTTCCACTCCAGCCGCAGATTCCAC
Source organism: Closterium sp. Naga37s-1 (assembly GCA_947471745.1). NCBI lineage: Eukaryota > Viridiplantae > Streptophyta > Zygnematophyceae > Desmidiales > Closteriaceae > Closterium > Closterium sp. Naga37s-1. The sequence continues at coordinate 430,808 of CANJKZ010000738.1, forward strand.
GTGCCGTGCACCACGTAGCACCGCTGGTTACTATCATGCACGCTGCAGCTGCTGACCACGGAACCAGACACATCCTGGCAGAGATGGAAGTGCATGGGGTAGCGGCCGAGGCTGCCCTGCTGGCCCATGTTGACGAGCTCGACGCCTTTGATGAGTTGCCGCTCTGCCGTCTGCATCACCATGAAATGCCCGCCGATCAGCGGGTCCTCGGGGTTCTGGTGGCCCTGAATCACGATCGCGCGCGACAGCAGCGCCACCTCCGCCGCCTCGTCCACCGTGGAGCCACCCCCCGCGGCGCCTGATGTTACTGCCTCCCCCCAGTGCATCCACGCCAGCGCGCCGCCCAGCCCCAGCACCGTCGTGTTGCCCGGACCTGTGGGTTTGGTGTGGGAATCGGGGGACGGGGCGACGCGAGGAGGAGTAAGCGAGGAAGAAGGGGGGTGTGAAGGAAGGGGGGTGGTTAGGGAAGGGGGTGGGGAGAAGGGGGGTGTGAAGGAACAAGGCATTGGTGGCATTGAGAAGGGCTGTGGTGGGAGGTGGGGAAAGTAAGTGAGGTGGAACGAGCGTGAGTGAGCCGCTCACTCGCTCTCCCGCTCACTCTCCCGCTCGCCCAACGCAACGGTTGCGATTGGCGCAATCACGATCACCCCTCCCATCCACCCACCGGCAGTCACGGACGTGATTGTGAAGTTCTCCGCCTGGTAACGGTCGAAATCCGTCGACGCGATCGCGATCACCCCGCCCACCGGCCACGCCGTCACGTCGCCCTTCACCCGAATGCTCGTCGCGCCCGCGGCGGCAGTCGCGGCGAGCGTGGTCCACGAGGGCGCGTTGCCGTACATGCCGTTGAGCTCGAGCCGCCCGCCGACGGTTGCGAACACGCGGACGCCCACGGACCGCGGCTGGGACGGCGCGGCGGGCGGCCGCGTGATGGTGAGCTCGTTGGCGGCGCCGGTAAGATTGACGGTTAGCCGGCCGCGGTACGGCGCCGCGGCCGTGCCGACGGTGACGCGGCCCTGATTTAAAATGAACGCCGCCATTACCTGCAGCGGACCCAGCGCCTCCACCCTGCGCAGCGCGCGTGCACGCGGAAGCGTGGGGTGACGAGGGGACGCGGGGAATGGGGAGGGGGGATATCGGTTGAGCAGATCCAGGGATGCCCAGCGGACGGGAAGAGGAGATAGGGTTGGTTAGAAACCAGCGCTGATGAAAGAGAACGGCGTGTGTATAGGACTGTAATCAGTCCGCCGGTCCAGTTCCTTTTCATTAGTAGCGGCGTTAATGCCAAGAACCGCATCGAGGTGGAAAGCGGGTGGGTGGAGAGCTGGGGGTCGCAGCCGCGACAGAAAGCAAGCCCCCTTTCGCACGGTGGCTGCATACGACACGCACTTGAGCCGGCCGTTAATCTCGAGGAGGTAGAGCGTGACGTTGGAGTCTAACAGCACACCCACGCCGCACGGCACGGTGGCGTATGGGCGCATGGGTACATGGGCGCATAAGCGCATGGGTGCATCAAAGCACGCACTTGAGCCAGCCGTTAATCTCGAGGAGGTAGAGCGTGACGTTGGTATCCAGAAGCACGCCCACGCCGCACGGCACGGTGGCGTTCACGCCCATGTTCATGCCCACGCCCGGTACCTTCCCCGCCGGCCACGTCGCCGGGTCGCTCCACTTCTTCCACCCTGCGGGGATTTGCATGCGGGCGGATTCCCGGGGCGGCGCGGGTAAAAGGGTTGTCGGGGGGAAGCGGGAGGTTGATGGGTGGAGAATGCTGGTTCTTACGCACGCGGGAACATTAGGGGGATTCGGAGTGGGGAATGGGCTGTACTGGGGGAGTCGGAACGGGAGGCGGATTGGAGTCTACGGGTTCGACTTAGTTGGGAGAGGGGAGCAGAGGGGATGCGCCAAAGAGTCTTGTCCGAAACTGGCGCGTCATAAATGGCGGAATGAAAGGCGGATTGAAAGGCGGAGTGGAAGGCGGATTGCAAGGAGGCTGCCGCGGTCTCACCACTGGGGGGAGGATCCACGTAGCTGCTGCTGTCGCAGAAGGGCTTGTACACGTCGGTGACGGCAGCATCAGCGCGCAGGGGCTGCTGTAGTGACAGCAGGATTAGGCACGCGCAGAGCAGCGGCAGGTGCGCCGAGGATGCAGGGCGGAGGTCGCCCCGCCGCCCACCCTTGGTGCTCCTCCGCGGCAGGAGTGCGGAGCAGCGTCGATGCGCCATGACGATCCTAAGCGGACGGTGCTGGACAATTGGTTGCGGGGCAGGAAATGAGGAATGCGCACAACTGGCGTCACGAGTTGTGAAGGAGGTATAGAATCAACTTCAAAAGCACCCGCTGACAGAAACTCGAGCTAACGCCGCAGCGCGGATCGGAGTGAGAACGCCACTATAAAGGAAAAGCTCAAACGATAGCGGATTGCCATAAGAACGTGGCGCCTACTCCGGTTGGCCGCTTAACGTCTGCTGCCATCTACCGTTCGTACAGGCGCTCGCGCGAATTCATTTTAGGGCTAGCAGCTCAAATGGCGCCCACTAACTCAAAGTTCCTGAAGTAGTAGTGACGGCGCATGGCGTACAATGGTGGTGAGGCGACGGCGGGGTGCCATTCCGTTGAGCGATGTGTGGATGGCAGGCAGGAGGACGCTGGTTTTGGAGGAATGACAAGTTTGGTTGGAGGGGTTGATGGGAGGGTGGGAGTACAGTACAAGCCAGGAGCAGCCCAACAGCGAATCAACTGCTCTGTCTCGGGCAGGGGTAGCACCTCAAAACTGAAAATCAGGCAAGCGGCAGAAGCGGGAAAGGTAGTTTCAGGGCTTTCTTCCAATGATGTCTGGCCCGCAAATGTTTTTCAACAATTTCTCGCTGACTGCCGCAATCTTTTCTTGTCCCATATTGGTCAGGGGGGCGGCAGTATTCAGGACAGGTCTGCGGAAGCGACTCGGCTGCAACTATTCGAGTCGCGACTCGAATGCTTGAGGGGTTGTTGTTGAAAGGTTCTTGACGATTTTACCCTTCACGTCCCCAATCCGTCAGAAAATGAAGGGGAACCAGCGTTTCTGGGCATGTTTCCAGCTGCAACCGCCACAATTCTGGATGTGCAAACGTATTGGCGGGAGAAATAGCTGCCCGTCAGGATCTGCCTGAAATTCAAAGGAATGTCAGCTCAAAGCGCCGTCAGCATGGCTGAAGCTAATTGGTGGATATAGATGACCACCGACCGAGTGGCGGGAGACATCTTGATGCGATACAACGCAAGACGCGGGTTTGGACACAGAAAGACAATACAAGTTTGTCCACTTACAACATGAAGAATGAAACACACAACCTATTGCTGATTTATAGCTAGCTCAAAACTAAGAATACAAGTGAACCTAAAAATAAGAGCAGCCTACAGAATGTTCCACTAAATGCATTGTTAACCGATGGCTCTGATGCCCGCACCCGGTGCTGCTCCTGTCACCCTATCCATATCATTGGCGCTAGCAAAGCCCATACCCCAGCCCATCCCATAACCATCATGGGCCTGGTTCCCGTTCCCTACCACTTCAAAACCATTCCCCTCCACATCAAATGACGTCTCCCCGTGGTCTCCTCCCAGTCCGAGCCAGTTCCCAATGCTCCTTCCTCTCCTAAGCCTTCTTTCTTTCTTCCCCCCTTCCACATTCTCCGTCTCCCCGTGCCACTCTTTGCTCTCATACTGCTCCTGTCGTACCTCATCACCCTGCACGTTCTCCTTCTCTTTCTCCTCTCTTTCGAACCGTCCAGATTTGCTCCGCACCAGGCGCATGATCCCGTTGAACAGCCCTTGCCCCCAGCTCTTGCTCCGCCCAACGCTCTTCAGAGTCGGGGGATGCTCTTCCGCCATCTCTTCCGCCTCAGCATTCTCCTCATCCCATCCTTCCCCCGCTTCTTCCGCCACAGGCGGAGGCACGCCCATGTAACCCAGCGGCGGTGAGAGCCCCGCGAAAGGAGCAGGATGCGCAAGGGGCGCGCCATAAGGCCCAACAGCGGGCATGTAGGCGCCAGTACCGGGGCCGGCGTGCAGAGGAGGCGGGACAAGGACACCCGGCCCGGCAATCATTCCAGCATGTGCACCGACGAGTCCCGCGTGGGCGCCGTGGAATGGGCCGGCCGTTTCAGGCTCGGTAATGATGTGTTGACTTATGGCGATTGATAGCTTGACGTAACCGTTTCTGACACCTGATTGGTCGACGAGCGGAATGCGGTGCTTTTCCGCTTGCGCCACGGATAGGCGGACGACTGCAGCGCCGCAGTAGAAAGAGAGGTCGCTGTCGCTAAATACTTGAATCACAATCTGCTTGGAACACACAGCAGGTGGCAGTAAAAACGCTAAAAGTATTAGTGATAAAAAGCGAAACGACGTGTGAGAGGAATGTCCCAACAACGAAACACACAGGTGCAGCTGAGAGAGCGCTTACCGCAGCGGCAGTGCGAACACAGTCGGCGCGAATCTGAAAGATGAATGTTTCGTCCCACTTGGGGTCATCGCACGGATCATCCATGCGCCTGCTCTGGTAGGTCGTCGGATCAAACCCCGGCAGTGACACCACAGCTACGGGATGGATAGCTATGTGCGGCGCTGGTCTCTTGACTCCTCGTGCCGAGTAAAGGCGAAACCGTATCTCACGAAAAGCCATAGCTGTTTGGCGACTTGATACAGCAGAAATTCCCCTTCTGGCTAATGGCCTGCGTTGGTGAAAGCAATGCAATTGGGGAAGTGTGATGGCAGCTATGTGTTTGAGGCTTTGAAGCAGCTTAGCAAAATTAGACGGGACGATCGTCAACGGACTTTCGGGTGAAACAATATGGGACACGATGAAGCAGGACCTTGATGATGCTAAACGGGTCAAGGACCTCACCTCGTTTGAAAGTCGAGAACACACAGCTCACGGGATGCGGTTTGGTCTGGTCGGACTGAAAAAAGCTCTCCATTTATTACACCCTGGGGAACGGCGGTTGCGGATGAGCCGAGAAGTAATCAGGCTGCATCTTTTGGGTGAGAGGTTTGCCAACACGAACCACATGTCCACAACTGGGCATTTCCCCTCTATGTGTACATTTTCTAAGTGTTTCAAATTCGCGTCATAGGGAACACACACAACGGGTACTCCAGCATGCGCGTAAGGAGCATCCAAGCGTTGTTATTTGCAAACTCTGCATAATAGGGTGACTTCAGAAACGTACACTTCCTTTCAGAATGATGTATTTTCGTGAAGGCGGCTCGATGAATCCGCGAAACATGAAATTGTCGTCAAGGGTGATCTTGTGGGGCGTTCGCGATTCGTGCTGGTCTTGCAACCCTGTATTGTCACAACAACACTGCAAATGAACAATCTCACCACTTAGTGCTGGATCCGATACTACACTCGTCACTTCTACAAGTTATGACAATCGAAACTCATTGTCGAGAGAAACTCAACATTCATAACCAGCACACCACAGGAAAATTGACACGTCGAGTTTCCACGCAGCAAGTCCGTTGAGGTCAACAGAGTAAAACCGGCACGCCCTCGCCTTTGGCATTTCCCACATGCTTTTCTTTCGTCCGCGATCTCATCCTTCCAGCTCATCACAGGCTGGGGGCTCAAGTTGTGCGAAACAAGATGCTCGTCAAAAGCACACAGTTTTGGAGCCTTGGCGAGAACCTGTCGCTAATGCATCTCATCACCCACCATTTCAGCAATCCAGAGTCGCGACAGCGAACAGGATAAGGTAGTAATGGGAAGGCATATGGACGCGGAGCGACGAGCCGTCACAGTTTGGACACTGCGATTCTTGCGATGGTTGGTGGGACGGAGAGGAAAGCGAGGTAGCGGGAGTGACGACGCATGGCGGGGAACGTGTCCCTCGTCGCCCCTCAACATGCACGCTCTGTACGTGCGACGACGAGGGCCGCGGCCTCTCGCACGCGCATCGGCAGGAGGAACGGCAGGGAGAACGGAAGCAGGAACCGAACGAGGAACGAGACGACGAGGAACGGAAAGAGAAAGGGAAGCAAGGGTAGGAGAAAGGGCAGGGGCAAGGGATAAAGCAAGAACAGTCGAAAGGGAAGGAACAAGGACAGGGGCAAACGGAGCAAGGACAGGGGCACGAGTAGGAGTGAGATTTCTCCAGACGCCCAGAGAAGGAACATTTTTCCAACCCGCAGTGGCGTTTCCTCCACAGGATGAAGCGTCAAGAGCAGCAGGTGCAGGAAGAGCAGCTGGAAGAGACACAAAGGCGCATCATAGACCTGTGCCAGGAACAGGAGCAAAGGAACCACGTGCTGCAAAATTCATCCAACCGGAAGCTGAAAGAATCATTTGGAAGGCAGCAACCCGGCCAGTATCATCTGCATCAGCATCAGGAGAAGTAGCTGCAGCAGCACCAGCAGCAGCACCAGCAGCAGCACCAGCAGCAGCATCGACAGCAACGGCGTCGGTTGTAGTTGTTTCGGCAGGGGCAGGGACGGGGAAAGCAGCTGCTGCAGTAGGAGTTGGCGCAGTAGATGTGGGAGACGGCGAGTCTGACTTTCGACCAGCACCAGCCTCAAGAGTTTCAGGCAAAGCACTGGTGGGAGTGGGGGGTGGGGGGCAGGCGCAGGTGTGTACGCAGTACACACTGGCGGAGGTGGTGCATGCGACGAGTGAGTGGGCGGAGAGCAGGCGCATTGGGGGAGGCAGCTTCGGGGATGTGTACAAGGGCGAGTGCCCCCATAATCCCCAGCTTATCTGGGCTGTCAAGCGCGCCAAGGTCCTCACCAACGACTTCAAACGCGAGGTGCTACGGGATATAATGTAACAGCAGCATGCAATGACGATGTCTCAGGTCAACGGCACGATGTGGTGCCAAGGTCCTTACCATGCCTGCTTCGTTTCAATATGCTGCTTTGCCATGCCTCGCATGCTGCTGCTGTTACATTAACGCTACGTCTCTCATTGCTGCAACATGGCAGGTGAAGGAGATGGCGACGAAGAACCATCCGAACCTGGTGCGGCTGGTGGGGTACTGTCTGGACTTCAGCCCTGTGACGGAGAGGATGGAGCAGATCGTCATCAACGAGTTCATGCCCAATGGCGACCTCGAGCAGTGGATCGGCCCTTGTAAGAAAACATTTCCACCTCTTCTCTTCCCCACCCCCCCCCCTGCTTTGCTGTCTCTCTCCCTCTCGTGCCATCATACCATTACCTCCTATTTGCAAGCTTTCACCACCCTTTTAACCTCTGACGTTTCATGCCTCGTTCAGCCGCAAAGCAGCACCTCACGGTCCGGCAGCGGCTGGAGATTCTCATAGGCGTGGCTCGTGGCCTGGAGTATCTTCATGGGTTTGGCATTGTGCATCGCGACATCAAGCCCGCCAACATCCTCCTCGATGAAAAACTGAAGGTACATCAGAAACTTATGATGTCAAGCGAACGGTTACGAAACCAATGTGGACTGATTATGTTTGGTGTGTTGGCTGTGGGATATGCCGTTGTTTGTGATTGTTTTGCACTTGATCGCTGACTTTGGGTTGGTGAGACGTGGGGAGGGCACATCAGTGGCGACCACTCGGGTGATGGGAACACCGGGGTATGTGGACCCGGCCTATTACAAGTCACAAAAAGCCACTCCCATGGCTGATGTGTACAGGTGTGTAAATGCTCTGAGATCATTATGGCATGTGTGTCAACTGTAATTTTCAACATTTTTGCTCCTTAAGGCAGGTTTCCTTAAATTAGTGAGGACTCAGTGTTGACTGTTTGCAAAGTGAGAGATAGAGCCTAGAGGATGTATCTACTGTGTAAGTTCCGCACACACCCTCAACTTTATTTGATCTTCCCCGCCTTATTGCATCATACCAGCTTTGGTGTGGTGATGTTAACCGTGCTCACGGCACGCAAGGCCATTATGCACTTGGAAGAAGACCACTTCAACCTCAAGACATGGGCTGCTCCGCTGGTGGCATCCAATAACATGTCATCATTTAAAGACCCTCATCTGGAAGCACCAGATAGCTTGGTATGCCAGTTGGCTCGCCTTGCTCTCAGCTGTACTGCAATACCAACGGCGTCCCGTCCCTCCATGGGTAGAGTGCTTGCCTGCCTAATGAATATCAGTAACGATTTCTTTGGACCTGAGGTGAATAGGATGGCAGCACGAATTGACGAAGAGCTTGCGAGTTCTAAGGGTGCTGATTTCAATGATGCGATTGCGCGCATCGACAAAATGAACTTGAATTCTAGCAATTAATGTCCACATTTGATTCATCCCGTAATGAGCTGTTTAGACGAGCGATTTTGATGTTTAAAGCTGTTTATTCATATTATCAAACAATGTCATCGACAGGTTGTCATAATCTTCACACTCTGTCCTCTTTATAACTTCTCAACCTTCGCGCTGGTTCTGCGCTTTCAGCCACTGTTGTCCAGCATTTCGCTTCCCTCCTGGTAACCCTATCAATTGTGTTGAACGGCAAATTCGGAACGGCTGCACCGAAATCTCAGATGCGAGACGCAGGCCGAACCTCATGATTCTGCTCGACGTGGCAGTGAGCGGGATTCCAGACCAGCACATTGAGCTGACACGTCGCGACTCACATGCGGCATTGCCGAACCAGCCAGACTCGCTCGTGAAAAGCGCGCGAGCATTGAGATCTGGCCTTGGGTAGCGTTTTCGAAGGCTCGGTAAAAGCAGGGGTGTCGGGCCTCGGAAGTTCGGGGAGATCGATGGGGTACACCGTACCGCAGGGGTTTGCGCAAGTGCGCGAAGCGGAAGATATTTCCCCCCTATCGCTAGTTTTTCCGACTCCTCCGCCCTCATTCATAACCGTCTCCTACAATCTCTCCTCGACTCGTGTTTGCTCCTTATTCGTTCCTTGTTCTCTCCCCGACATCTCTGCAGCAGACGTTTGGCAAGAAGTAGATCCCGTTGGTAAGGTGACTCCTGCTTCGTACCCGTCTGTAGTGCCGAGCAAGCACGTTTTCGTATATCGTAAAACCCTCTCCCTCGGACCGCTAACACCTAGCTGTCCAGCAGATCTACCTCCGCAACTTGCCACTCACTTCAACGCTTTCCTTGATACGATCTTGAGATCCACGTTAGAATCTCAGGAGGGATGGACGGCGGGATGCCAGCTCCTAGTGGCGGCGGGATGGGCGGCGGCGAGATGGAGCTCATGTCGAGATCTCTCCAGATCGAGCAGAAACTCTTTTATCTCGATCTTAAAGACAACCCTCGCGGCCGGTTTCTTAAGATCAGCGAGAAGACCGCAATGAATCGGTCAACGATCATCGTGCCGCTCGCGGGAGTCGTGTGGTTCGTGGATCTGTTTAACTATTACGCGAATGGCGCCAACGACGCGGAGCTCAGCAGCAAAGAACTGCAGCTCGACACCAAGGTGCGCTTAGTTGGCTCTTAGCTCGCTAAGGCGCTGCCACGCCTTTTTTTTACCCTCCGTCTTTCAATAAAGCAATCATCTTTTTGTCGTTTTCTTCAGCTCCCTTGCTGTATCGTCATTCTGTAGATCCGTTTTTGGAAACCCTTGTTCTTGTTCCAGCTAGCCCGACGCAAGTCGGGCTGGCTCTGTACTGTGTTCTGTGTCACTTAAGTTTCCTGTGTGTTTCCGTTTCACCCCATCTCCCTGTTTAGGCAACTTAATCTCCTCTGTTTCATCATCGTACCCCGTTTCCTTCGTTCTACTGCAGGTTTTCTATTTCGATGTTGGCGAGAACGCCCGGGGCCGCTTTCTGAAGGTATGTTAAATACTCTAGGCACATTTTCTAATGGACGCGAGGACGAATGAATAGTTTGTTGAGACAGGTTCCTTGTCTCCTGTATGCGCTCGTGCGTCATTAAGGGCGGCGCAGCCGAATGAAAAAAATGAAGGAAACGGATGAACGGTCTGATCGCAGCTGGTAGCGAGGCTCGTGTCGCTAGTCCTACTCTTCGTCTACAAGATTCGTGAGCGGGTTTCGCACAGAGCATCGAACCCACTTATCACTCACAAACTCTCCTTCACCCTCTGTCCTCCGCGTACTGTTGTCCTCCTGTCGTCCTCAACGCGCGGCAGGTGTCGGAGGCCAGCATGGCGCGCGCGCGCTCCACTATCATCGTGCCAGCGGGAGGCCCCGCGGCGGAGGGATGGGCGGCGTTCCGCAACGTGCTGGTGGAGATCCACGAGGCGTCCCTCGCGCTCCCCACGAACAATGCGTCCGGCGCCGTTCCCGCCACGCAGGTGAGCGGTCGGGTGGTGAAGCGGCAGTTCGTGATAGAGCAGGATTTGTTAGCTTTAGTCTTAAGCAGTGGGGGTTTAGGAGGAGATTTTGCAAGCGGAGTTTGCGAGTGTTTCTGTGCTGTTACCCGATTGAGCTTTTCATTTGTCGGGGCGTTGAGTCAACCGAGAAAGGTTATCGTTATGATGTACATTGCACATTACAATGAACCATGCACGATCCGACTTACCCGGTTATCCTTTGTTTGATGCCCTCCTCCCTTGCCTCCTTACCCTCCCCCAATTCCCGTCTCGTTCGATCCGCCGGCAGGTTGACGGTTCGTTCCATCACACGCCGGTTGCTGCCGCACCCGCGGCGGCACCAGCCGCCGGCGGCGCGGCGGAGGGAGGCGCAGGAGCGCCATCGGCGGGCACCGCGGGCGGCCCGTCGACGGGCGGCGGTAGCGGGCCGGGCGGCAACGTGTTGGCGTCGCGCGTGATCCGCGCGGAGCAGAAGCGGTTCTTCCTCGACCTGGGTTCGAACGTTCGCGGGCAGTTTCTCAAGGTTTCCGAGGTGAGCTAGCAGTTGCTGGATGTCTGTGGGTCTGTGTGTGCCATTGTGAGCGCTTGTGGGAATGCTGAGATGGAATGGAGGAGGCGGCGAGTGGGAAAGGGAGGATAGTCGGAGGGGCAAGCAGGAGGGCACGGGGGCAAGGGGGCACGAGAGTGCAGAAGGAAATGTGAGGTAGGATGTGTGATTCCGCTCTTTCCTCCTTCCAGTGTTTTCCCGGTTATGTACTTTATGCGTCTGTGCCACAACCCCCCAGCGACGTAGTAAAGACGCCTGCGGAACTCTTTATCAGACACGTACTCCCTGTCAAACCCAAGACCAGTCATTGATCACACTCCCATCAAAGTTGTTGAGTACTTATAATATCCCCTACCCCCCTCGTCCCTCTGGTTTACTGCTGCAGGTGCAAGGTACGGACCGGTCGGTGATTATAATCCCGGCGCAGGCGTTGGAGCAGATTCACGAGGCGCTGGGGCAGTTTGTGCAGGTGCTCAAGGCACAGCCGCCGCCCTCGCCGCTGGTGCGCACACTCGCCCCTCAGCCCAAGCGCACCGGCGACTCCTAGCCTGCTCGCCTGCGTTTGAGGCGCCTCAAAACTCCGAGCCTGCGTGCCTGCTTGCCAAAGTGCTTCTTCACACGGGCATCCAATGGTGACACAGCGAGTGTGCGTGTTCTGCTGGCACAGGTTGAAGCAGCAGGAAGTAGCAGCTTGTTAGTTGCTGCGTGAAATTGCGCTGGTGATGTTGGTAGGCGGTTATTAGAATGATGCTAGTATTGATAGTAGGAGAGATGAGAGGTGTGTGCTTAACTGTCGCAGCTCTCCTGTTTTATTTTCATAAATCCTCTATATGCCTTCCTGGTGCAGTGTTGGTATGATAGACATTCAACATAGAGTTACGGTACATGGCGAGTTGCACAACAGTTGAATGCTGAGGCGGTGGCAATGTCCTTGTGGATTTCTGTGCAAAACATGCATGCTGCGCACTGTGTGTTTCACATGCACCATTATAGTGTGTTTTAGCTAAGTTTCGAACCATTCCAAACCACAACTCAGTTGTAAGCTTCTCCTTCTACCTAGACATAAGCAACAGAATCGATTGAAACACTTTATTCCTCACTCTCCACCCATCCAGTTCTCCACGCCTTAATGATGGCCACAAGGCCAATAGCGGACTCGCGACCTTCTGAGGGCGTGTTCCTATGACCTCATATCAGGAAACCTCGTATCAAGAATGTACCTTTTGCCTGGTAAAATTAGCGAGAGGTTTTGGGTTTCGGGGAATTTTCAGTGTGAGCCTGATACTAGGTTGTCTTGATACGAGGATAGGAACACGCTCTGAGCCCTCTGATTAGACTGACAGATTTGCCTCAGCCACTTTCAGATGCTTAACTGCCAGCCAGCCACTCTTCCTTTTTATGAGGCTCCGTGCACCCATCAGCACCCATGATAAGCACCCATGAGCACCCATGAGCACCCCATGTAGATGTGCTCATTGCCCACACGGTCCACACCCATGGCATGTGCATGTGAGGCACGTCAGAGGTTACTGTTGAGCAGGCTCAGATGCCACGGCATGTGCACGCGGCGCAGCACCCACCACGAGGGGAACGAGCGAATCCCCACTCGCACCCGCACCTGCTGCCATTGGCCTCGCGCTTGCGCTTGCACCCTGCCCGCCCTCCCCCTTCGTGCCCTGCCCCACACTCTCCGTCTCACGTGCTCTCGCTGCTGCTGCTGCTGCTGCTGCTGCTGCTGCTGCTGCTGCTGCTGCTGCTGCTGCTGCTGCTGCTGCTGCTGCTGCTGCGTCCCTGCTTGCTGTTGAGAGGTTTCCCTCGTGGATTCTCTTGTGCTTGCCTTAGCTGCCTCATCTCCCCTCCTCGCCTCCTTCTGACCAGCACCAGCCACAGCGGCAGCAGGAGCAGCAGAAGCACTAGCACCAGCACCAGAAGCGGGAGCAGGAGAAGGAGCAGGAGAAGAAGTGAGAGCAGCAGCGTTAGGCATGAGGGGAATCAGCAGAGGGGAGGCGGCAGCGGAGTGAGCGGCAAGGCACTTCCAAAAAGGGCGAAGGGCAGCAGATGCTAGGAGAATGGCAGCCATGGCTGGAGGTGACGGGGTGAAGGGTGCACTGATGGGCGGAGGGGGTTGGTTCAGAAGGACCTGAAGGGAGTGCAGTAGGAGTGGGGGAAAGAGGACGGGATAGGATAGGAGGGGGGGGAGAAGGGAAGTGAAAGGTAGGTCGGGAGTTCTGTGGGATTAGAGAGACGGAGTAGAGGCCTGGGGCAGGCAGATGTTGCATGCAGGGATGCATGGTAGGAGAGACGAAGAGGGATGAGGAGGGACACGGAGGGACGCGGAGGGACAAGGGAAGCAAAGTGCTTATTCATTCTTTTCTTCAAGAAACATGGGATGAAAGTGCATGAGATGAGCTCACTCGAATCACAGCAGCAGTTGAGGAGGCAATGGAGAGGAGGTTGTACCTGGTGCACACAACACACAGACATGCAACAAACAGATAAACATGGCAACACCAAACGCACATGGTGTGACAGAGGATAGAGCTGCATTGTACAGCATGGCATGGCATGGCATGGCATGGCATGGCATGGCATGGCATGCCAGAGCACGGTCCAGCATGGCATTGCGTGAATAATATTGCACCACACATACGCGGCAAGAGGAGCAAGGGGCACGGGGAAAGAAGAGCAAGGGGCAACGGGCAAGGGGCAAGGGGAGGGCAAAGGATAGGTGGCAGCGCACCCTCCTTCAAGAATGAGCAGCATTCGATTGGCGGTTAGGGGCAGCAGCAGGGATGTCATGTGGGCGAATCCCGCTGGTGACACCTGGGGATGGCATGGGACGGGATGTAGTGTGGTGTGGCATAGTAGCATTTAAAGAAGTGAGAGGAGCAAGGTGGATAATACAGAGAGCAACGAGGACGAGCGGGAATGCATGTTTGTGACGTCTCAAAAACGAAGAGGGTGATTGAGGAGCGGGAATGCAGGGGAGGAGCGGAGAGCGAGTGATCAGGGGAGAAAGGGAGAGTGAGTGATGAGGGGAGGAAGGGAGAGTGAGTGATGAGGGGAGAAAGGGAGAGTGAATGATGAGGGGAGGAAGGGCAATGGAAGAGAATGGGGGGGGGAGAGTGAGGAGGGAGTGAAGAGAGGGTCGAAGTGGGGGATGGGGATGAAAAGGTGGGGTGAGGGGGAAGGGATGGGAGGAGAGATGGGAGGAGAGAGGGGTAAAGAGAGGGGCAGCACCTTGCATCCGCCAAGAGGGTCGCCTTCAGCAGCATCAAAGCCAGCTGATATGATTGTGAGATCCGGTTGAAACTCATAGGCTGCACGATGACAGCCACACCAACATGGCATGGCCCCGTGTCATGCCATGCCATGCCATCGCACGCAGCAACAGGGGCAAGCTTGGTTATTATATTATCAAGCAGAGAGCGAGAGAGAGAGAGAGAGAGAGAGAGAGAGAGAGAGAGAGAGAGAGAGAGAGAGAGAGAGAGAGAGAGAGAGAGAGAGAGAGAGAAGGCCTTAGCATCCAGCCCTCTCCCTCTTCCCTCTGCCCTCTCCCTCTGGTCCTATTTAAGGGGCCCTCCGTGCCTTCCCTACCTCATTATTTCGTTGGTGTTTCACATTCGGCGGAGAGAGAGCGAGAGAGAGAAGGCCTTAGCATCCAGCCCTCTCCCTCTTCCCTCTGCCCTCTCCCTCTGGTCCTATTTAAGGGGCCCTCCGTGCCTTCCCTACCTCATTATTTCGTTGGTGTTTCACATTCGGCGGCTCGCGCCGGCGGCCTTCGGCCGCCGCCGCTCGCAAGCGCGGCCTTCGGCCGCGCGTTAGGGGTGGCAAGACACAAGACGCGAGTTCGGCATATAAAGGGCATACAAACACACAAGGCAAGGGGGCAGGCAAGAGCAAGAGGCGCGGCATGCAATTCTACACGCGGCGGAGGCCTACATCGTGTGCGGCTCCGCCCCCTCCACCTCAAGCATCGAGCGCATGCACGCCGATACTGCAAGAAGGAGATGCGCCGACGACTGGAGCGTGTCCAAGGGGGTCCCGGCCTGAGCAGCCCCTACAAGATCCCCCACGTGGCGGGGGAAAGTACGGGCTAAGGGAGCTTCCCCGGCGGGCGCATCCGACACGGGTGCCAACGGCGACTCGAGCGATTCTGCCAAAGTCACGCAGGATCCTCGGGATCCTGGACCGAAACTGCTCGGAAGGCTCCGCGTGGCCCCATACACCGCCAGCTGCAAGTTCGCCACCACCTCGCACGCCTCCGCTAGATTCAGAATCCGGCACATGGTCAGCATGGGGTCTCTCCCCGCGCGAGTGGGGGGAGGTGCAGTCGGCGCTTCGCGCGGATACGCCGTCGGCCAGCCTGGAGTACGGCCAACAGATAAGCGCGGCGCAGAGAAGCCGGGGACCTGACGGGGGGTGCGGAACTGAGCCCTCCCCTCTCGCGCGGGCCGATATTCGCTCAGCGTCGGCGCGCGCAGAGGAGCAACCTGGCCTGGGTCCGCGGCGAAGGGGGGACCGTTGGTCACCTCTATATGGACGTGAGTCGGCCCCCCACTCGCCCGGGCCTGCCGCACCACCTCCACAAACGTGTCTGCGGCGTGATCGAGGGCAGGATCCTGCTGACGACCATTACCGCCACGACCTCCGCCATTCCGCCGGCCTCGCCGGCCGCCAGAACTTGCCAAGTGAGGACGCGGGGGGGACTGCTCGCGACGCCCCGAATCCCAGCGACGTCCAGGCGACCCCCTCCCCCTCGTCGCCGGAGATCGCCGCGGAGACCGTTGCGCGGGGGATCGCGCTCGGGGTGAGCGCTGGCCTGCCCGACCACGAGGAGACGGGTGGCGAGGAGAACGAGGACGCCCAGGGGATCGCCGATCGCCCCCACCCCGCGGATGAGCCTCGCGATGCTCAGGAGATGGGCGCCGAGGAGAGGGCTGCCGCGGAGGCTGACGCAGAGGCGAGCGCCCGCGCTCCTGCCGCGGCTGACCGTCCGGGCGGTTCGACGCAACACGCGCAGGGGCCCACGAATACTCCGGCGAGGTGGGGCGCGGGGCAGGCCGTTGGGGAAGAGTCAGCACCCGGTCGAAGCGGCGGACGGGCTCGCTTGCGGAGGGGTGCGCAGGGACACGCGGGCGAAGACCGCCAGGCGCAGGTTCCGGCAACGCGCTCTCCGCGGATCCCTCGAGCTCCTGATCCCGTCTCGCGGATGGATCCATCACCCCCGACCGCACCGCAGCCGACGCCAGCGCGCCGACAGAACGAGGACGAGGTGGACGTGGCGCCGCAGGCAGGGCGCGTGGGAGCCGCGGAAGGGAGAGGAACGCGGGGTATCCGCGTGGGACGCGGCAGCAGCCGCCGCGGACGACGAGGGAATGGGAGAGGACGAAGAGGTGGAGGAGCGCGCGGCACAAATCGGCGCCGCACCGGCGCAAGCGGTTACGCGAGAACTGCTGAAAGGCTAATACGCGAAGGCGTGGAAGGCGGCGAGGAGGAGCACAGCGAGGAGGCAGAGGACGAAGCTGAGAATGAAGAAAGCGAAGGGGGTGACCCTGTTTTTAACCCAGAAAGAGAGGGGATGTTGGAAGCAGAAGCCGAGGACGAGGAAGAATTGGAGATGCTACTTCGGGAAGCGGAGTTTCCAAACCATCAGGCCCGGGACGAACCTGCAATTCGAACCACAGGTCGAAATCGAACCGCGGGGGGAAATCGTGCAAGGGGGGGAAATCAAGCCGCGACAGAAGACGGAATTGACTCTGCAGCAGCCAATGATAATTCTGCAGGCCCCTCCCCAACCCCACCAACGCTCAAACCTGACGACCTGGCGAAAAATACTGACCTTTTTGCTCAGGTTGCAGACTGGAACCTTGACCCGCTGCGCGACAGTCGCCAACCTCCCCTCGCTCGCCACCCCCCCAAAGACCTTCGCGACTCCTTCGCGATCTGCATGTTGACTCCGTTACTCCACCTGGCGGCCAATCCTGAGTCTCCACCAGGATGGAACTTACTGACTTTTCTCCCGCGCTTACTCCTCCGCACCTCGTCAGCCCGCAAACCTGACTGGAGCGCGATGATGAATCGGCTCCAGCGATTTCGCCAAGGCCTTTGGGGGGACCTGTACGAAGAAGCTGTCCAGGCGATCTCACTGCCACCGCAACCTCGCCACTCACCTGACACAACGGGGATACTGGCACGGGCAGAAGGACTCGCAAAACGGGGTAACCTGTCAAAATCACTCCAATCCCTCCAGGCCACTCCTGTGTCTCCCGCCTCACCTGAAGTGTTGGAAGCCCTCGCGACGAGACACCCATCCGCCTGCCAACCACTTCCTGACTGGCTCCGCACCGCCACAGCGGAAGACCCACCCACTATCGAAGCTCGCGACTTCAGACGCCTCCTCGCCAAACTCCCCAACGGAGTAGGGGCCGGCCCATCTGGAACAACCTTCGAGCACATCCGCGACGCAGCCCTGGGCAACGCCGAAGTACTCACCCACCTCCTCGCCCTCACTAACACAGCTCTAGCAGGAAAACTCCCCACAGTCGCGGGGGATCTTCTAACGGCATCCCGCCTGTTAGCATTTACGAAACCACAGGGAGGGACGCGGCCGATTGCGGTGGGGGAGTGCCTCCTCCGGATAATAGCAAAAGCCGCGCTCTTCCTCACTGCGCCGGCCGCTCGTACTCACTTTGCTCCGCTTCAGTTCGGAGTCGCAGTAGCGGGAGGGATCGAAGCGGCTATCCACTCCGCTCGCACGTACCTGGAAGTGCACCCAGGGGCAGTGGCGCTGCAGATTGACCTCGCGAATGCGTTCAACGCGGTCGAAAGGAGGGCGGTGTTTGAAGGACTGAAAAACGAGGCGCTGAAAGAACTGATTCCCCTCGTCCGCCTTTCCTATGGGACTCCCTCCTCGCTCTTCCTCGACCACGACTTCGGCGCAGCCCCGCTGCAGAGCGCCAGGGGTGTTCGCCAAGGAGACCCGCTCGGCCCACTCCTGTTCGCGGCTAGCATCCACCCGTGCCTCGTGGACACGGCGGCTGCACACCCTCAGGTGGTCCTGCTGGCGTACGCCGATGATATCACGCTGCTCGGCGACGCCACGGCCTGCTCTGCGGCTTTCGACCACCTCACCTCTGCTTTAGCCGCCCTCGGCCTGGTGCACAATCCGGCTAAGTGCGCGGCGTGGTCCGCCGCAGCAATCGACGCCTCCTCAGTCCCCCCAGGCGTCACTATCTCTGAGGAGGGTTTGCAGATTCTCGGCAGCCCCGTGGGCACTGCCCGAGGCTGCGCAGATGCTGTGAGAGCGAGATTGGAAGCAGCAGCAGCGCCTCTCCCCCTGCTGGCCCAGATGGACCCCCAACTTGCCCTCCTCCTCCTCACCCGCTGTGTCAGCCGCCGAGCTTCCTTCCTGGCCAGAACCACCCCCCTAGAGGCCCTCCCTGAAGCCGAATGGTCCGCTTGGGGGGAACAACTCCTTCACACCTTCCTAGACTCGGCCCACATCATGAGGCCGAGGAGCGCCAGGGAGAGACGGAGGATTTGGCGGCAGGCGGCCCTGCCAGTGACTTTGGGAGGCCTGGGCATCACTGACCCCGCCGTTGAAGGCAGCTATGCCTACCTCGCCTCAGTGATCAGCACAGCCCACCTCTTGCACTCCCTGGAGGACTCGTTGCACCCCGCTGTCGCCGCGCTCCTCCCCCTTTTGGACCCAACCCACGGCTCCCCACACGCGCTACCTGCACGCCTCGCTGCGGCTGAGGCAGCCCTGCCCCCCGAGGCTCTCGAGGTGCTCCAGGCCGGGAAGGCTGACCCCAAGGGACTGAAGCTGCAGCAGAACCTAGCACTGGCGGTTCACACCCGCCGCTTCCTGAGAGTCATGCGCGAGGCAAGGAGGATGCGCCCCAACCCCCGCTCTGGCCATGCGCAACGGATGCAGTCGGTGCTGGGCCCAGGCGCGGGGGATTGGCTGCTGGCGATCCCGCTCACCCCCTCGCTCCGGATGGGCCCGTCCCAGCTCTCAACTGCAGCTGCCTTCCGCCTAGGCCTCCCCCTCCCAGTGCCTAGACGCTGTGACTGCCGCTACCGCACCACCTTCCCCGACGACCGCCTCCCCAACCACCTCATGCGCTGCGAGAAGGGGAAAGGGAGGACCGCAACCCACCACGCTCTGCGGGATGAGATAGCGAACATTGGGGCGGAGGCGGGGTTTACGGTTCACAAGGAGACGTATGTCTACTCACTGGTTGAAAACCTAAAGGCGGATGTCACCATCCGTCATCCCCTGACTGGTGAGGTTTGGATGTGCGACGTGACCGTGACGGACCCGGTGTCAAGGCAGGACGAGAACTGCAACCGAGCTCCTGGATGGGCGGCCAGGGCGGCAGCAGAGAAAAAGGAGGATAAGTACGCACGGCGGAACGCGTGGGTGGGGTTCCACGCGCTTGCAGTGGAAACTTATGGCTACTCCTCGCCGGGGGTGATGGCTTACCTGCGGCAGTGCGCAGAGCTGGCGGCAAAGCTGCGGTTTAACGCGGCTCCTACCTCCTACGAAGCAGCGAAGCTGCTGACGGAGTACCGCCAGCGCTGGAGCGTGTGCCTCCAGCGGGCGCAGGCCAACGCCCTCCGCACCAAGACCAACGAGGCCTTGGCGGCGGACGAGCTCGGCTTTAGAGGACCCATCATCCCTCTCAGTGAGGGACAGCTGCACCAGTTGATTGAGGCCCCGTTCGACCAGTAGGGTCGGACAGAGGGGGGGGGGGCTGAGTAGGTAGGAGACTTGAGGTAGTTCGGATCTCGGTTTGGATGTTTGTTGTGCTTGTGTGTTCTGCATCTTCCTTTGTACCACCCCTCATAGTAATGCAAGGACCATTCGAGAGAGAGAGAGAGAGAGAGAGGGAGAGAGAGAGAGAGACAGAGAGAGAGAGAGAGAGTGAGAGAGAGAGAGTGAAAGAGAGAGCGAGAGAGAGAGAGGATTAGCCTCTCCCCTTCTACCCTCTGCCCTCTGCTTTCTGCCCTCTGCCATGACTACTTAAGGCCACGGCGGCCTCTCCATCTCTCATTCTTTCAGTTAGTGCTGAAAATTTTGGTGTTGTTCGAGAGAGCGAGAGAGAGAGAGGATTAGCCTCTCCCCTTCTACCCTCTGCCCTCTGCTTTCTGCCCTCTGCCATGACTACTTAAGGCCACGGCGGCCTCTCCATCTCTCATTCTTTCAGTTAGTGCTGAAAATTTTGGCGCTTCGGCCTTCGGCCGCCGGCGCTCGCGTGCGCGGCCTTCGGCCGCGCGTTAGGGATGGCAAGGGGAAACAACAAGCAGTAGTAGCTTAGGCAACCGATACAAACAAAGCAAGCATAGACACTTAGCAAGTAGAGGATGGAACGGGTCTATACGCGCAAGGGGGGAGCGCCTACATGCGGTCCGCCTCTACCGCAGCGAGCATTCCGCTCGTGTTCAACCACAACTGGCGGATCACAGACACGGTGGCGCCTACAACGTCAACAGGAGTACCAGGGCCTGCTACAAGCGTCCTCAGAGCCAGGGCCGAGTCAGCCAGCTGGCTGGCCGAGGTTGCTCCCGGCGAGGGCGCTACCTGCAGTGGCGTTACGAGCGCGAATAGCGCTGACGCCGCCGCATGACAATCTGCTCGCGGTTTCTGAGAGAACCTGCTCGGAGGGCTCACCGGCATGGAGTCAAATGACTCCTGGAGAATCCGCTCAAGGCTCTGCAGGGACGCCGCCAGCGACCATAGGTGGGCCAGGGTCGCCGTGGGAACTTCCTTCATCGGCGGAAGTAACGCAGACGAGCGGGCACGGTGAGACGACACGGCGAGATCACGCGGAGCAGGAAGAGGACGCGGCGGAGCAAACTGAGCCCACGGCGGCCCGCCACCAGCACCTACGAAGCCCATCCCCGCAGGCAGCGGCCGCTCTGAACACGCCGGGGATCCAAAGGGATTGTGGGGCAGGAGCGCGGAGAGAGGGACGACGGGAGCAGCGCGAGGAGCTGATGGTGACGCCGACCCCGCACGCGAGCGACGAAGCTCCTTCTCCACGTCATCAAGCCTATCCAGAAGACGGCGCTCCATTGCGGACGGCGCTGGACGCGCTTTTCCGCCGCGACTGTCACCCCCCCGTCGCCCACGACGCGCACGCCCACTTGCGCTCGAGCGCACAGGCGACTGCGGGCGAGATGGGCCCTGCTGACGCTGGCGGCCAGGAAAACGGTCCCCGCGACGAGGGGAGTAGAGCCGTTGGCGCTTTGCAGGAGGGGGCGAACGCGGAGCTGGGGGCCGACGCCCAGACGTCTGGCGGGCAGGCGACCGCTGGCGAGATGAACGGTGAGGGGGCGAACGATGACGATGCGAACGGCGGTCACGGGATCGGCTTCGCGACGCCACGCGACGAGGCGAACGAGGCGACAACGGCGAACGGGCCGCACCGTGACGATCATCGCGGCGGCTCTCCCGCTTATCGTCGCGAGCTGCCGATGAGCGACGGCGAGGCGAACGCTCCTGGTGCGCCACAGCCTCTGCGCCGGAGCGCAAGACGGACCTCGCGCGCGGGGGCTCCCGCGGTGACAAGGACCTGCCCGCGCGCGGAGCCAACTCGCGCCGCTGGTCCTCGAAGCGGCGGCGGATCTGATCAGCGGACGCCGGCCGAGCAACAGGCACGCTCGCGGCAGGGCGTGCAGGAGGAAGCGGACGGGGAGCAGGATCGCTCTCCGCGGTGCAGTCGCGGCCAAGAGCGCCAAGGAAATCCATTGGCCAACGCTCAAGACGCTCCACTGGCACACGAGGAGCCGACAACGCCGATCTCCCAGGCGCAACAGGCGGAACCTGTGGCAGCTACCCCGCGGAGCGGACGGGGAAGCACGCGGGGGAGAGGCGGGCGACGAGGAGCGCGCGGAGGGCAGAGGAGCGCAGGCCAAGCGGGAAGGGGACCGCCCTGCCAGTTGCCGAGCCCAATCTGGTTGGGGGAGCCGGCGGAACGAGTCACGCGCCAGTCATTCGCCAGGCGGGGGGCGAGGGGAGGAACACCAGCGCAAGCGGGGAGAAACAGGGATATCAAAACAGAGGGGAGTGGAGACGATTATATACCGTCAGATCTGAGGCAACCAGACGATCCCGCCTCACCTCACGCGGAACAAGGAGAGGGGCAAGCGCAGCAACAGGAGAGAGGAACCGGCCGCAGACAGCATCGCAGGGCTCAGCTTCCCCCGGACCAGGCACTATCGGCGTCCCAGCTGGCCTCGCGGGAGGATCTTTTCCAGATCGCGATGACTTGGGACCTTACACTCCTAACCTCCACCACCCACCTACCAATCGTCCGCCGACTGCCGCCGCAGATCCTCAGCGACTACTCCACCTGTATGCTGGCTGCCCTACTTCGGATCTCCAAGCTGCCTAACTGCGCGGGAGCATGGCGGGTCCTCATGTTCCTACCACGTCTCACGCTAAGACTTAGCCGGAGATCCAGCTCTAGATGGAAACTGCTGCGGGAACAGATGCATCTATTCCGATGTGGCCACTGGACCCAGCTGTACACTGACGACTTGGGGTCAATGCACCTGGCCGAACTACCTCAGCACCAACGTGACCCACTGGGAATCTGCTCACGTGCGGAGGGGTTGGTGAAACGGGGTAACCTGCGAAAGGCGCTAGCAGCCCTACAACCCTCGCCTTCAGCACCTGCGACAATTGCGACACTACAGCAGCTGGAATCGAAACACCCCCAACCCCAAAATGACCTGCCCGAGTGGGTGCATTCCTACACCACACCCACGCAATTCTCAACCACTCTGGAACGCTTTTCCGACGTCCTTGGAGAATGCCCCAGGGGAATTGGGGCTGGCCCATCGAGGTCAACTTTCGAACACTACCGCGATCCAGCGCTAAGTAACATCGAGGTACTAGGGCACCTCCACTCCGCCGCTACGCATCTTCTCTCGACAAATCTTTCCACTGAAGTCGCAGCACTACTTGCCCCGTCCCGCCTTATAGCCTTCGCCAAACCAGGGGGGGGGGTACGTCCCATTGCGATTGGAGAGTCATTGCTTAGGCTGGCGGCGAAGGTGGCGCTCTCAGATCTGCAAGGAGAAACGCGGATTTTTTTCCTACCTCAGCAATTTGGCGTGGCAGTCCCTGGAGGTGCAGAATTTGTCATCCATGCGGTCCGAGACCTCACCACGGTGCAGCCCTCCAGCCTAGTACTCCAGCTCGACATTGAGAACGCGTTCAACTCAGTAGAGAGGAGCGCGTTCTTCAACGCACTCATCGGCTCCCCACTAGCTCCCCTAATCCCCTTCACACGCTCTTTCTACGCAGCATCTTCACCACTGCTGCTGGACCCATGCTTCAATTCCACGGCACTCACCAGCGGAAGAGGAGTCAGACAGGGGGATCCCCTCGGACCTCTGTTATTCGCAGCGTCTATCCAGCAGCACCTCAGGCACGTAGCAACGGAGCACCCCGAAGTCACGGTCCTCGCTTACGCGGACGACATAACCGTGATTGGACCCGCGGCGGCGACGCTGGAAGCGCTCAGGGAGCTCACGCCGCTGCTGGCACGGGACGGTCTCACCTGCAACTTTAGGAAGTCGTCGGCGTGGTCCACCGTGCCGCTAGGAGGGGACGTACTCCCCGAGGGCCTTCCCCTCACCCGCGAGGGGGTGCGGGTGTTGGGAAGTCCAGTGGGGTCGCAGAGCTTCTGCTCTGATTTTGTCCGCAGCACCCTGACAGACGCGGCAGCCCCCTTGGGCTCTCTGGCGTCCATCCACCCACAACACGCCCTCCTGCTACTGTCTCGTTGCATCAGCCGCAGAGTCGGCTACCTGCTGCGCACTACCCCAGCTGACGTCTTACCGCTCTCGGAATGGCACACATGGTGCGCCGAATTACTGAACACTGCCTTGACCGCCGCCAGCATTCAACCGCCACGCCGACAAGCCGAGTTCAACTTCCTTCTCCGACAGGCAACTCTCCCAGTAGCCCTAGGCGGACTGGGCCTTACGGACCCCACAACTGAAGCAGCACCGGCCTACCTGGCATCTACAACAGAGGCGCTGCGCCTGCTCCGCTCCCTGGACTTACCGGCAACAGCGCGGGCCGACAGCAACGCCCTGCAGCCGTCTGCAGCGCACTCCGTGACCATCCAGGACATGGAGGGGCGACTGCCACCGCTGGCGCTACAAAACCTACGGGAGGAGCAGCAAACCCCGTCCCAGGACCAGCTGCAGCGCGCCCTCTCCCAGGAAGTGCACGCGGCAAAGGCCGACGCCCTAAGAGAGGAGTCACGCGCAATACAGTCAGCCCCCGAGATGGGCCACACACTCCGCCTAGTCAGCCTGAGAGGAGAGGGAGCAGGAGCATGGCTGCAGGCACTACCCTTGACCCCGGACCTCTGCTTCTCACCGGGACAGTTCCGAGCGGCCCTGGCCTTCCGCATGGGCATCCGACAAAATGTACCAACCGTGTGCGAGTGCGGAGAACTCGTAGCCGACTGCAGCCTACCCAACCACTTACTCCGCTGCAGCACAGGCCCCGACAGGACGCGCACACACAACCAGCTGGCCTTCGCCATGGCTAAAATGGCGAGGGAGGCGCAGCTGGTGGTATACCTGGAGAATGTGATGTACTCACCTTCGGATGACCCGAAGAAGGCAGATGTGATTGTACAAGACCCGGACAGCGGAGAGACCTGAATCACAGACACCACGATCACTGACCCTGTGCTGCAGAAGCGAGACCCTACGGCCCGCAAACCCCCAGGTTGGGCTGCAAGGGAGGCACAGAAGCGGAAGGAGAGGGACTACTACCGACACACTGAACACGTGGTATTCTGCGCCCTGGCCGTCGAGACCTATGGGGCAAACGCGCCCCCCCCCCCACGACGGCGTTCCTGAAACTGCTGGCCACAGCAGCAGCTAGGAACCGCTTCAGGGCCAGCCCCTTGGCGAAATCCGCCAAGAAGATGGCCTGCCACTTCAGCCAGCGCTGGTCAGTGGCCCTCCAGCGCTCCCAGGCGAACGCCCTGCACACCAAGGCCAGGGCTGGGATTGAGGCAGCACACCCCCAGATGGCAGCGGACCCCTGGCCGCTGCACCTGGGGGACATCCTCCACACGTTGGAGGGCTAGAGGGTCACTCAGGGGGGAGGGGAGGGGAAGAGGGGTGAGTTGATGGGCTTATGGGATTGAGGTTATCATGGATAGAACTGCATGTCTGTACCCCTGCTGAATTAATACAACGGACCATTTGAGAGAGAGAGAGAGAGAGAGAGAGAGAGAGAGAGAGAGAGAGAGAGAGAGAGAGAGAGAGAGAGAGAGAGAGAGAGAGAGAGAGAAAGGGGGACTTAGCCTCTTCCCTCCTAGCCTCTTCCCCTTCCCCCAGCTATATAATGGCCAGCCGGCACCTTCCCTAGCTCATTATTCATTTGGTGATTCCAAATTTTCCGGTGCTCGTTTCGAGAGAGCGAGAGAGAAAGGGGGACTTAGCCTCTTCCCTCCTAGCCTCTTCCCCTTCCCCCAGCTATATAATGGCCAGCCGGCACCTTCCCTAGCTCATTATTCATTTGGTGATTCCAAATTTTCCGGTGCTCGTTTCGAGAGAGCGAGAGAGAAAGGGGGACTTAGCCTCTTCCCTCCTAGCCTCTTCCCCTTCCCCCAGCTATATAATGGCCAGCCGGCACCTTCCCTAGCTCATTATTCATTTGGTGATTCCAAATTTTCCGGTGCTCGTTTCGAGAGAGCGAGAGAGAAAGGGGGACTTAGCCTCTTCCCTCCTAGCCTCTTCCCCTTCCCCCAGCTATATAATGGCCAGCGGGCACCTTCCCTAGCTCATTATTCATTTGGTGATTCCAAATTTTCCGGTGCTCGTTTCGAGAGAGCGAGAGAGAAAGGGGGACTTAGCCTCTTCCCTCCTAGCCTCTTCCCCTTCCCCCAGCTATATAATGGCCAGCCGGCACCTTCCCTAGCTCATTATTCATTTGGTGATTCCAAATTTTCCGGTGCTCGTTTCGAGAGAGCGAGAGAGAAAGGGGGACTTAGCCTCTTCCCTCCTAGCCTCTTCCCCTTCCCCCAGCTATATAATGGCCAGCCGGCACCTTCCCTAGCTCATTATTCATTTGGTGATTCCAAATTTTCCGGTGCTCGTTTCGAGAGAGCGAGAGAGAAAGGGGGACTTAGCCTCTTCCCTCCTAGCCTCTTCCCCTTCCCCCAGCTATATAATGGCCAGCCGGCACCTTCCCTAGCTCATTATTCATTTGGTGATTCCAAATTTTCCGGTGCTCGTTTCGAGAGAGCGAGAGAGAAAGGGGGACTTAGCCTCTTCCCTCCTAGCCTCTTCCCCTTCCCCCAGCTATATAATGGCCAGCGGGCACCTTCCCTAGCTCATTATTCATTTGGTGATTCCAAATTTTCCGGTGCTCGTTTCGAGAGAGCGAGAGAGAAAGGGGGACTTAGCCTCTTCCCTCCTAGCCTCTTCCCCTTCCCCCAGCTATATAATGGCCAGCCGGCACCTTCCCTAGCTCATTATTCATTTGGTGATTCCAAATTTTCCGGCGCTTCGCGCCGGCGGCCGGCCGCCGGCGCTCGCGTGCGCGGCCTACGGCCGCGCATTTTAGGAGGCAAGCTTAGGTAACGGGACAACTTTAGCAGACAGCATGGCGACAAACATCATCAACTAGCAGGCATCATGGAGAAGGTCTACACAAGACAAAGGGGGGCACCTACATGCGGTCCGCCCCCAGAAACGAGAGCATTCCGCGCGTGGTCTGCCACAAGTGGCGGACCACTGACACGCAGGCGGTTAGAGCATCTCCGGGTGTGCCTTCAACCGACCCTGCAATGTGCCTCAGATCCAGGGCCGCGCGAGCCAGCAGGTTGGCCGCGTCTGCACCCGGGGAGGGCGCTGCCTGCAGTGGCGCCAAGAGGGATAGGATCTCATCCGCCGCCCCCAAGCACGCTGCTTGCGGTTTCTCAGCAAATGTGCTCGGGCGGGATATCGGCATCGACGCACGAGTTGACCGGAGAACACGCGCCAGTGCCTCTAGGCACTCCGACAGTATCCACAGCTGACGCAGGGTCGCCGTGGAACATGAATACTCCGCCTCCTCAAGGCGAGGACGAGGGTCACGATACGGACCCCTTGCTGGGCCTCCGCCAGCGCCAACAAAACCCGGGAGAACAGGCGGCTGCTGGACAGAGCGCTGCGGGGACACCGCACGGTTGGCTACCTCGACAATGGCGGGAAGAGAACGAGGAGTGTCTGGCGGAACGGAGCGACAGGCTGTCGCCACCTGCGACTCACGGAGAGCAGTTGCGAGCACGTCCGGAAGCCTCTCCAGGGCGCGCGCAAAGTCCGACGCAGACTGGCGACCCCTGCCCCCGCGTCCGCGGCCCCCGCGACTGCCACGCCGCCCACGACTATTCGACCACGAGCGGGCTGGAGATTGGGGCCGGGACGTGCTGCGCGGGCGGAGCGCAGGGGATCGCTCACGACGCGATGGAGAATGGCGCCGCTGGCGCTTCACCGGCGATTCGCGCGGAGAACGGCGAGCAGGAGTGCGACGCCCTGAGGATCGGCGCGCGGGTGAATGACAGCGAGGCGAATGGCGAGATGGGGAACGGTGACTTGGCGAACGACGCCCAGGGGAACGGCTGCGGCTCCCCTGACGACGAGGGGAGCGACGCTCGCGGCGATCTTCACGCCGCCCCTCGCAGCGTTCGTCACGAGGCTCAGGCGTCCGACGACGCGGAGAACGCCCCCGGTGCGGCTCCGCCAAGGCGCCAGAACGCACAGCGGACTCCGCGCGGGTTGCCACTCTCGGAGGCGAATCAGCGACGCGCGGCCCGGGAGGACGGCGCTGGTCCTCAAATCGGCGCCGGATTTGGTCCGCAGCAGCGGGAGGACGAGCAGGAACGCTCACCGCCGGGCGTGGCGGAAGCACAGGTGCACTCTCCGCGGTACACTCGCGGTCGTGGGCGGACGGAAGCGCCATCTGCGCAAGCACAAGGCGCAATTCCAACACAAGGGGAGCCTACAACCCCGACTTTCCCCACGCAACAGGCGGCGCTAGCAGCAGGGACCCCGCAGAGCGGACGGGGAAGCGCGCGGGGGAGAGGATCGCGACGAGGAGCGCGCGGAGGACAAAGGAGCGAAGGTCAAGCGGCGAGGGGGCGCGGGCGCCAACCACCGAGCCCAATCTGGCTAGGGGAGCCGGCGGAACGAATCACGCGGCAGTCGTTCGCTAGGCGCGGGGCGAGAGGTGGTGCACCAGCGCAAGCAGGGAGGAACGTCGATATCATCAGAGAGGCGAGAGACGAGGACTATATACCGTCAGATCTGAGGCAACCAGACAATCCCGACTCACCTCGCGCGGAATCAGGAGAGGAGGTGGCGCAGCAACAGTAGAGAGAGGAACCAACCGCAGACAGCAGCGCAGAGCCCAGCCCCCACCGGACCAAGCCCTATCTGCGTCCCAGCTGGCCTCGCGGGAGGATCTTTTCCAGATCGCGATGACCTGGGACCTTACGCTCCTAACATCCATCACCCACCAACCAATCGTCCGCCGACTGCCGCCGCAGATCCTCAGCGACTACTCCACCTCTATGCTGGCTGCCTTACTACGGATCTCAAAGCTGCCTAATTGCGCGTGAGCGTGGCGGGTCCTCATGTTCCTGCCACGTCTCACGCTAAGACTTAGCCGGAGATCCAGCTCTAGGTGGAAACTGCTGCGGGCACAGATGCATCTATTCCGATGTGGACACTGGACCCAGCTGTACACCGAATACTTGGGGTCAATGCACCTGGCCGAACCACCTCAGCACCAACGTGACCCGCTGGGAATCTGCTCACGTGCGGAGGGGTTGGTGAAAAGGGGTAACCTGCGAAAGGCGTTAGCGGCCCTTCAACCCTCACCATCAGCACCGGCGACATTCGCGACACTGCAGCAGCTGGAATCGAAACACCCCCAACCCCAAAATGACCTGCCCGACTGGGTCCACTCCTACACGACACCCACACAATTTTCAACCACCCTGGAAAGCTTTTCGGACGTCCTCGGGGAATGCCCCAGGGGAATTGGGGCTGGCCCATCGGAGTCAACCTTCGAACACTACCGCGATCCAGCGCTAAGTAACATCGAGGTACTAGGGCACCTCCACTCCGCCGTTAAACACCTTCTCTCGACAAACCTTTCCACCGAGGTTGCAGCCCTACTCGCCCCGTCCCGCCTTATAGCCTTCGCCAAACCAGGGGGGGGGGTACGCCCAATCGCGATTGGAGAAACATTGCTTAGGCTGGCGGCGAAAGTGGCACTCTCAGACCTGCAAGGAGAAACGCGAAAATTTTTCCTACCTCAGCAATTTGGCGTGGCAGTCCCGGGAGGTGCTGAGTTCGTCATCCATGCAGTCAGAGACCTCACCACCGTGCAGCCCTCCAGCCTAGTCCTCCAACTCGACATTGAGAACGCGTTCAACTCAGTCGAGAGGAGCGCGTTCTTCAACGCACTTATCGGCTCCCCGCTAGCCCCCCTCATCCCCTTCACACGCTCTTTCTACGCATCACCATCACCGCTGCTGCTAGATCCATGCTTCAATTCCACATCACTCACCAGCGGAAGAGGAGTCAGACAGGGGGATCCCCTCGGACCCCTGCTATTCGCGGCGTCTATCCAGCAGCACCTCAGGCACGTGGCAGCGGAGCACCCGGAAGTCACCGTCCTCGCGTACGCAGACGACATAACCATGATTGGACCCGCGACGGCGACGCTAGACGCGCTAAGGGAGCTCACGCCGCTACTAGCACAGGATGGCCTCACCTGCAACTTTATGAAGTCGTCGGCGTGGTCCTCCATGCCGCTTGGAGGTGTCGTGCTCCCTGAAGGCCTCCCCCACACCCACGAGGGGGTACGGGTGTTGGGAAGTCCTGTGGGGTCGCAGAGCTTCTGCTCTGCCTTTGTCCGCAGTACCCTGACAGACGCGGCAGCCCCCTTGGGTTCTCTGGCGTCCATCCACCCACAACATGCCCTCCTGCTACTGTCCCGTTGCATCAGCCGCAGAATCGGCTACCTGCTACGCACTACCCCAGCAGACGTCTTACCCCTCTCGGAATGGCACACATGGTGCTCCGAACTACTGCACACGGCCTTGACCGCCGCCAGCATTCAACCGCCACGCCGAGAAGCCGAGTTCAACTTCCTGCTCCGACAAGCAACTCTTCCAGTCGCCCTGGGCGGGCTGGGACTTACAGACCCCACAACAGAAGCAGCACCGGCCTACCTGGCATCAACGACGGAGGCGCTACGACTGCTCCGCTCCCTTGACCTACCAGCAACCGCGGCACTGGGGGCCAACAACAACACCCTGCAGCCGTCCGCAGCGCACTCGGTAACCATCCAGGACATGGAGGGGCGCCTGCCACCGCTGGCGCTACAAAACCTCCGGGAGGAGCAGCAAACCCCGTCCCAAGACCAGCTGCAACGCGCCCTCTCTCAGGAGGTGCACGCGGCAAAGGCCGACGCCTTGACAGAGGAGTCACGCACCATCCAGTCAGCCCCCGAGATGGGTCACTCACCCCGCCTCATCAGCCTGAGAGGGGAGGGAGCGGGAGCATGGCTGCAGGCCCTACCTTTGACCCCGGACCTTTGCTTCTCACCGGGACAATTCCGAGCAGCCCTGGCCTTCCGCATGGGCATCCGACAGAATGTACCCACTGTGTGCGAGTGTGGAGAACTCGTAGCCGACTGCAGCCTACCCAACCACCTACTCCGCTGCAGCACAGGCCCCGACAGGACACGCACACACAACCAGCTAGCTTTTGCCGTGGCTAAAATGGCAAGGGAAGCAGAGCTGGTGGTATACCTGGAGAACGCCATGTACTCACCGCCGGATGACCCGAAGAAAGCCGATGTGATTGTACGCGACCCGGACAGTGGAGAGACTTGGATCACAGACACCACTATCACAGACCCCGTGCTGCAGAACCGGGACCCCACAGCCCGCAAACCCCCAGGCTGGGCTGCTAGAGAGGCACAGAGGCGGAAGGAGAGGGAGTACTACCGACACACGGAACACGTGGTGTTCTGCGCCCTAGCCGTCGAGACCTATGGGGCAAACGCGCCCACCACGACTGCGTTCCTGAAGCTGCTGGCCACAGCAGCAGCTAGGAACCGGTTCAGGGCCAACCCCTTGGCGAAATCGGCCAAGAAGATGGCCTGCCACTTCAGCCAGCGCTGGTCAGTGGCCCTCCAGCGCTCCCAGGCGAATGCCCTGCACACCAAGGCCAGGGCTGGGATCGAGGCAGCGCACCCCCAGATGGCAGCGGACCCCTGGCCGCTGCACCTGGGGGACATCCTCCACACGCTGGAGGGCTAGAGGGTCACTCAGGGGGGGGAGAAGAGTGGTGAGTTTTGGGGCTTAAGGGATGGAGGTTATCATGGATAGCACCGCATGTTTGTACCCCTGCTGAATTAATACAAAGGACCGTTTGAGAGAGAGAGAGAGCTCTCAAAGTACAACTGGCACAAAGTGGTCGTTACAACTAGTGCAATGCAAGGCAAGCTACTAGAAGTGGGGCCATTACTCTGGCACTAGCAGCAGTAGATTGCAATGAACAGAAAGCTGGAAGTAAATTCAGTCTTTCCAAAGCGGCTGTTTACATTACACACGCAAGGGCTGAGCTCACACACCGAGCGGCAGGATGAGGTGGAAGAAGGCAGCGAGGTAGTCCGCATCTGTCATGGCTCCACATGGCCATGCCACGTTGGCCGACCGCCCCTCCCCTGGCCCTGATCCCACCTGCCGGAGGGAGATGGTGAGGGCAGAGGGCGGAGGGCAGAGGGCGGAGGGCAGAGGGCGAAGGGCGAAGGGCGGAGGGCGGAGGGCGTAGGGCGGAGGGCGGAGGGCGAAGGGCAGAGGGCGGAGGGAAGAGGGCGGAGAGCAGAGGGCGGAGCAAGCAACATAAAACGTCTGAGCGCAACGGGTAGGCAGAAGAAGGAAGGCGGGAAGGAAGACATGGCAGCAATAAATCGGGCAAGTGGGAGGCAGAGTATCTCAGTTGGTGAGAAACTGAGAAGCAGAGTATGAGTTGGTCTGCAGGTAGGCAGAGAAGGAAGCGGGATGCAGGAAGCGGGATGCGGGAACCGGGATGCGGGAAGCGGGATGCAGGGCAAGCAGAGAGTAGAGTACTTCTGTGGGCGCTCCAATGCCGGGAAAGAAGGACCCCCCTTCATGGCGATGGATGGACACATAGAACACCTGCGTGAGTGGAGGATGGGGAGGCGGGTACTCGGTCAGGAGGAAAAAAGAGAGGGGGGAGAGGGATGGAAGGAGGGTAGGGCAACAGCATCTCAGAATGGTACAGCACGGAGGGAAGAGTGGCGGGTAAGGGAGGGGGGGAGAGGAGTGGAACAGGAGGATGGGGCATGAATGTCTAGAAGGTTGAAGACAAGGGTTGAGATGGTTCACGTAAAGGAGAAAGGGAAGGAAAAAAGCAGGGGAACAGGAGGAGGATGGCTGGCACAGAACAAGAGTGAGTGTGGTGCACGTAGGGTTAAACGTCAGGAGGGGGGTGGCTGGCACAGAAGGGACGCAAGGAGAGGAGTGTGCTTACAGAAGGGTCGCTCTCAAAGACGACTTGTGAGACGCCTCAAAACTTTTGACTTCTTTTTTAGGCGCCTCAAAAGTGGAGTGGCTGGCTGGCACAGAAGGGATGCAAGGAGAGGAGTGTGCTTACAGAAGGGTCGCTCTCAAAGATTTGCTGTGTCCCATTGCCATGGTGCACGTCCTGTGGTGGTGGGGATTACGGGGAGAACAGGGAGCAAGGAGGTAATTGGGAGAACAGGGATGGTGTGATTACAGCAGCATGGTACCGCGCTGCTTTGCTTCCTGTGATGTGCCTACAGTTCCATCTTTTGAGGTGGCCTCAAAGCTTAGCTGTGTGTTTAGGTTGAGAACTTGGGAATAGGCAGCTGCCGTGCCTTACGAAAACCACCCAGTGGCAAAAGAACACAGAGGCAAAGAAGGGGAAGGCGAGACAATGTGAAGGAGAGCAAGAGGCAGAGCAGGCGCAGCAGCAACAGCAGCAGCAGCAGCAGCAGCAGCAGAAGAAGAAGAAGCAGAAGAAGAAGAAGCAGCAGCTGACCCAGTCAAGCAGCAGGATTTTCTTAGCCCCTTCTGCCTGCGCTGCCCTGGCTGCCACAGCTGCATTGTTGTGCAGACAGAAGCCCTGAGGCCCCTCCGTCCCTGCATGGTGTCCTGGCGGCCGCACCTGCATGCAGTGAGCAGGAATGTGAGGGGGGTGGGGGCGGATGGAGATGAGATGGTACTAGGGATGGGGATGAGGACGATGATGGGGATGGGTATGAGGATCAAGCGGTAAGTGCAGAGAGGATGGGATATGAGAGCACGAGGAAAGAATGAAAGATCAATGGAATAAAATATTTGGCTCAACAAAACTCGATAGAGCAAGAGGACTCTCAAAGGTGCAAACTGGGTCCAGAAAAGAAGGTGGCGAGTGGACAGCACCAGAGCAAAGCCGTTGAGGAGGCGGCCGGTGGCAATGGCGCGAGCCATGGTGGCTGCTGTCCCCGCTGCCAGGCGCGCTGCTGCTGGCGACCACCGGTTGGCGTATGTGTCCGCGTTGAACGCACTGCAGGGAGTGAACAGGGATGGACGGACGGAGGGAGAGACGGCGGGACAGGAAGATGGAGGGCTTTTGAGTCAATTCAGGAGGTCTGCGTGGCGCTGCTGCTGGCTAATGTCCTACAACTGGTTGGCGTAGTAGTGTGGAGTGGAGCATGATAGCGTGGGAATACATGCAGAGCAGGGAGAGGAGGAGACCAGGCGAGACAGGGGGGGCAAGGCAATCTAATAGAAGAGGCGAAGCGAAAGGGGCTAGCGTGCGTGGCAGGTCAGCACGTGATGCTCCCACCCACATGGGCACAGCACAGCCATGTCCTTGAGTTGAGATGCACCTGGATGTGCACGGTCAGGTCAGGTGCTCGCGTGAAGCGAGGTTGTTTTTGAGACGTCTCAAAAACAACCTCGCTTCACACAGCCATCTTCTGGAGTTGAGATCACCTGGATGTGCATGGTCAGGTCAGGTGCTCGCTCACCCGCCTGATACCGTCGATGATTGAACAGGCACTCTGGAACCCTTTCGCAGTCAGTTGCCCATCCCTCTAGTAGTCTGCAACTGGTGGTTCTGGAATGATGCGCACCTGGTGTCAGTTGAAGCTGCCTTGTCCACCATTGCTAGATGCTTGGCCGTGTGGCTCTGGTGGGATGGAGGGCATGGCATGAATGAAGGATGGGTTATGGAAAGCAGAGCAGATCAGAGCAGATCACTGAGCAATGGCGTGGCAGGATATACATGACAACGCAACGCACCACAACGTGCAAAGCAGATTTTTGAGACAGACACAGAGAACGATGAAAACGCGAAGCGTGTTTTTTTAGGCACCTAAAAAAACTGAACCTTGAAACATCCAGAGAGAATGGAGAGCGACAGGTGTGTGAGAGAGAGGCTGAATCGAGAACACGGGCAACACAAAGAGGAGCACAACGAGAACGATCATGCGAGTGCCCCTATTGTGTGCGAGTGGTTGCACATTAAGGGCACATGATTTACTCCAAGTACTTGAATAAGTGTTTTGAGACGTCTCAAAACACTTCTTCAAACACGTGGCTATTGTGTGCGAGTGGATGCACATTAAGGACACATGATTTACTCCAAGTACTCTAATGCACTCGTCACATGGGCACTGCAGTTTTTTTTTTCTTGTGGTGCCTCAGAGATTATGACTGCATGTGCATAGCTCAAGTGCACTGCAAATAATTGACTGCGAGCATCATAGCATCATCAGAATGCATGCAACGCATGGGTTTTTTTGGGGAAGCTCACATTGAGAATAAGGTCATCTGCTGCACTCTCTGATGCCCATGCCTTACATAGACCTGGGAACAAACCTGCATGCATGCATGCATGCACACACACATGCAATCCATACACGCATCCATTCGAACACAAAATAAAGCATACATGCACAAAAAAAATACACACATAAATAAGCTGCCATTCCCTTCCCACACGTGCAAACCCTTGTCTCAACCAGCTCAAGCACACAGAGCAAACAAAAGGCTCAACCCAAACAAAAAGTAGGAGTTAGAAGCAACAGATCAACTCAACCCTTTAACGCGTCCTCACTTTCCGTTCTTCCCTCCAACCATAATCCCCTTCCCCTTCCCCATCCCTCACCACCGCTCCCCCACCCACCCACCGACCCCCACCTGCGCCTTTAAGAAATGCCAGAATGGCTCGCAGTCGGTCCGGACGCTCAGGATGCAGAGAGGCACTGCCGACCTGCAATGCACCACAGAGCGCATGCAGCACATGCAGCACACACAGGGCATGTCATGTCGCAAAGTCGATGGGGGGACGAGAGGTAACAGGGGCATGGGTGGGGAGAGGGGGAGGGCGGGGAGGTGGAGTGTGGGGGGGGGAAGAAATGGAATGGAAGATGCAGCTGAGTGTAGAGCGAGACTGTAACTAACAGTTGAGATCAACGGTTGCCACTGACAAATGAGAGCAACAGTTGGGAGTGACTGTTGGGAGCGGCACGAGTGTGTAGCTAAAGCATGGAATTGCAAGTCTGGATTGGAGCATTGCGTATTTGACCTGAACTGCCCAGATTGCATGCACCGGCATAAGGGAACAGATAGCTGGCTGGCACCATGGGAAATGGACCCATCTATCCATTCTCCGTGTACATACATACAAATGCACACATGGCTGACATGCGACTGCACATGCAGCCGCACACATGCACATGCATGCACATACCAGTAGTACCCAAATCTGTGGAAAGCATGCATCTAAATATAACGAACGCAATCGTACCAGATTTAAGAGTGTAATGTCAAGTGTGCAACTCCCCTCACCTCCTCATGCAGCAGCATCAGCTCATCACATCCGATAGCAGTGTGCCCTTCCAAACTCTCACCCCCTCCTTCTCCTCGTCTCTTCACTCCCGAATTCTTTCTCCCTGATTTTCCAGCCTCTCGCGTCATCCTTGTCCCAGCTCGTGCTACTGCTGTGCTAACCGTAGTTGCTGCTGCTACCGTTGCTGCTGCTCCCATCCTCTCCACTGAAAGGATGGAAAAGGACTCGCGAGCTCCACACACCTGCACAGAGTGAGAATGGTCACCATTGTTAAGGTGTGTATGCACATGCATATTTTTAGCAATCTAATTTGGGAGATATTTGTTCACAGTGAACAGAGGATGGTAAATGGTGAATGGTGAATGTTGCGTGCTGAATGGTTGCGATTAAACAAGGGACACATGCATGCGTGTGCGTGCGCGTGCGCGTGCGTGCGTGCGTGTGTGCGTGCGTGCGTGCGTGCGTGTGTGTGTGTGTGTGTGTGTGTGTGTGCGTGCTCATGAGGCTTCAAAACCATCACCAGCAGATTCCTCTCCCACCAGCAAATACAACCCCATCCTCTTCTTACGCACGTCGCACACTTCGTCAGCATCACTTGCCACCCCTTTCCTCTTCTCAGGGCCGATCCGCCCATTCTTCGCCGTACCTTTCCCTCCACTCCCATCCCTTTTCTCCTTTTCCTTCTTCTTCCCCTTCTCCTTCTCCTTCTCCTTCTTCTCCTCCTCCTTTTTCGCTCCTGTCCACTCAATTTCCACTTCCGTTGTAACCTCCTGCACGTCACTGTCACTCCCGCTACTGGCACTCCCATCGTTAGTGCTCGCCTCTAATACTTCCACCTCTGTGCTTGTGTCGTCTTCCGAGTCTTGGGAATCCCGCTCACGGCTCGTCTC
Organism: Closterium sp. Naga37s-1; assembly: GCA_947471745.1. Lineage (NCBI taxonomy): Eukaryota > Viridiplantae > Streptophyta > Zygnematophyceae > Desmidiales > Closteriaceae > Closterium > Closterium sp. Naga37s-1. The sequence goes on from CANJKZ010000738.1 coordinate 467,420, forward strand.
GCCGTTGCCATTGCCGTCGACGTTCACGGCGACGTTAACGTTGGTGCAGTTTAGGCAGTTCCATCTGCGAAGTGGAAGACTATTTTCGTAACGAGCTTTCAACCATCGAGGCAGCCAATCAGCGTCCTCTTCCTCCTCGTCTCCTTCCCCGCCTTCCTTGTTCTCCCCTCCTTCCTCATCGCTTGTCGAATCATCGTCTTCCTCCTCCTCGGTTTCAGTGTAATCAGCAAAGTCGTCAAAGTCGTCGTCCTCCTCCTCGCCTTGCTCGTCGTTATTAATGTCAGCGGCATTGTCACGCGCCATGTCCGCGCGTTTCACGTCCTGATCCTTGTGTTCGTTAGGCGTCATACCCTGCGCCATGGATTTCCTGAATTGATTAGATAATCGAAGCTTACACGGTTAGTGTAGGTAGGAAAGTGATGTTATCCATGGAAAGTTTGTAAAAAAGAACTACCAAGGGAAATTCAACAAAATCTAATGACATGCACAGAAAGCACATAGTGTACAAGCTAATCGTAAAGCATCTTACGGATCAACCTCATTGACAATATGTTTTCTAATGAATACCATTATATGCTACCCATGCTACGTATACTTTTATTGTCCTGCTAAAAAAATGAGTAACACACTTACGCAACTGCATCAGAACTTTGTAGCGAGAGAAACTTTCTTCACTTGCTGGACGTGGAATGGGAGATGGAAGGAGTCATACCTGATTATTCTGGTCCGTGGCAGCCATGCCGAGCCAAAAGGACAACCTAATCCGCAAAGCTGGGGGGGTTTCACACAGCCGTCATTCGACTGGCCTGGTGACGCGGCTTGGCCAGCTGCCTCGGCTCTCCTAAGATGATGGAGCGAGGGAACCGTGGTGGCTGGCATGGCACCTGCGGAAACGTGTGTCGCGATATTTGCGAGCCGTGCCCGAACCAGGGCAGCGAGGCTAAGTTACCACAGCTTTGGTTCTCAGTGAGCGTAAGGGTACCTCCAAGCCTTCGGTGGACGTTCGAGAGCACTCCCAAGCGAGATGTCAAGTCAGCCATGGCATGGCACCACTTACACAACCGCCCCGTTTGGTTTGGGTGTCCTTGGCAGGTCAAGGAAGAATGCTTGCGCCTCGCTCTGAATAGTACCTCCACCTCTCCGCCCGCCTTTCCTTTTGACCGTGTTTCCTCCAACCCAAACCAGAGTCTCCAGGGTCCTCTCCGACATTTTCTGGAGGCCAATGTCGTCGCACCACATCCCCTCTGGTGCCAACCATTCTCCCTGCCATTTCCATTTCCACCCCCTCCAACCCGCCGCCCCCGGTGCCTCATCCCTTACATATGCGACTTGTTCGTCGCTGTCATTTTCGCCGGCTCGGCTCGACCGACCGACCCTCATTCAAATGTCTATGTAAAGGGCGATAAGCGCTAACCTTCCTATTTCTTCGCCCCTCCCGACCAACCTCATTCTGCGCTCTATCTTGAGTGTCATGGCTTCCCAGTTCCACCAGTAGTGCTGTTTCGACATCACGAGGCTAAGTACGCGTTGGTGTAGTGATGCAGATCAGGAAGCAGGTCAGTTTAGAGGCTGTACCTACCCCAGTAGGGCACAGCGAAACGAGACCTCACGATCGACTGCGATGCTCAGTGTCCACCTGGAATGTCGGCAGCACAGACACCTCACTGTCTCCGCATACAGTACTCTACAGTGCCTTTTTCAATAACGCCTGACCCATTTGCCCGAGTAGTTAAGACTCTTCAACGGTCAAAGGACAACCTTTTAGCCGACAGTCCGCTTGTAACGATCCTGCGCCTGCGAGCGGAGGGGAAACGGAGGGGAAACGGAAACTAACCTAACAGAAACACAATGACGCAGTTAGTACATCGTGGTGCCTCCCGATTAGCAGCGCTAGACCGACGACGCCGACAGCCGACCACGAGCCCGTCCGACCACAGACTACATCATATATCACTGCATCATCATACCATTTCCTGCTCTCCGACGATGCCGCAACGACCACGACCACGACAGCCGCAACAACAGGACCAACAACCGTCGGTACTAAGACCAGCGGCGACAGCGCTACTAGTAACAGTGCTGCTGCTGTCAGCCGCCGCGCTCTCGCGCGGGGACGTAACGGACGTGTTCAAGCCCTTCTGCGGACCCGAGTCGTACAAAGACCCTCCTAAAGGGTGGAAGCGGTGGAGCGACCCGCGGGCGTGGCCCAATAACAGAGTGCCAGGTGTGGGGAATAACCGAGGCGCCAACGCGACGATAACGTGCGGCGTGGGGATGCTCTTAGACGTCAGCATCACCGTCTACTTTCTGAAGATCAATGGCTGGCTCAAGTAAGCGCTGATTTCTTCCCCCCACCCCACCCACCATCCCCCTCACCACCCTCAACACCCACTCATATCTCATCTTCCCCTTCCTCCCAACATCAGCCTAGCCGCACCTGCCTAGCCTCACCTGCCTTGCCGCACCGGCGTAGCCTCACCTGCCTTGCCGCACCGGCGTAGCCTCACCTGCCTTGCCGCACCGGCGTAGCCTCACCTGCCTTGCCGCACCGGCGTAGCCTCACCTGCCTATCCTCAACATCTTTTCAGATCGTGCGACGTCTCCAGAGCACCTTTCCGTGTCATTCTTTTCCCCATCATCACTCGTCCCCTTCCGCTGTCCCTTACCTTTCCCAATAGTTGCCTCCCTGTCACCTTTCCAACCCCCCGTACCCCGCGTCCCCCCGTTCCCCCCGGCGTCCGCGTGCGCGCGCATGGCGCAGGGTGGAGGCGTTGGGTCCACTGCAGGTGAATGCGGCGTTCATTTTAAATCAGGGCCGCGTCACTGTCGGCACGGCAACGTCGCCGTATGCCGGCAAGCTAACCGTCAACCTAACCGGCGCCGCCAACGAGCTCACCATCACGCGCCCCCCCGCCGCGCCGTTTCAGCCGCGCTCCGTAGGCGTGCGTGTGTTCGCCACCGTCGGCGGGCGGCTCGAGCTCAACGGCATGTATGGCAACGCGCCCGCGTGGACCACGCTCGCCGCTACTGCGAATCAAGGGGCGCGAGCTATCCGGGTTAAGGGGGACGTGAGCGCGTGGCCGGTAGGCGGCGTGATTGCGATCACGTCGACGGATTTTGACCGTTACCAGGCGGAGAATTTTACAATCAGATCGGTGGCGAGAGGTCCGAGGAACACGACGGTGTTGGCGCTGAACGGCGCGCTGGCGTGGATGCACTGGGGGGAGGCGGTGACGTCGGGCGTGGCGGGCGCGACGGTGGACGAGGCGGCGGAGGTGGCGCTGCTGTCGCGCGCGATCGTGATTCAGGGCCACCAGAACCCCGAGGACCCGCTAATCGGCGGGCATTTCATGGTGATGCAGACGGCAGAGCGGCAACTCATCAAAGGCGTCGAGCTCGTCAACATGGGCCAGCAGGGAAGCCTCGGCCGCTACCCCATGCACTTTCACCTCTGCCAGAACGTTAGAGGCTCGGTGGTCAGCAGCTGTAGCGTGCACGACAGCAATCAACGGTGCTACGTGGTGCACGGCACGTGGAATCTACGGCTGGAGTGGAACCTGGGGATCAAAACCAAGGGCCACTGCTTCCTGCTGGAGGACGGTATCGAAACCGGCAACGTGTTTTATAAGAACCTAGGGTTTCTCCAGGAGCCCCCGCAGCGCATGCTCACTCCGCTCGACGCGAAACCCGCCGTGCAGAGCGACAACTCGCCGTCGACGTTTTGGATCACGAACCCGAACAACGCGTTCATAGGGAATGTCGCGGCGGGGTCGAGCGATTCGGGATTCTGGTTCCAGCTCGAAGCGGACGTGAAAGGGCCGTCCGCGTTGTACGCGCAAGCGGCGGCCATGGCGCCGAAGCTCATGCCGCTGGGTTCGTTCGTGGGCAACGCGGCGCACTCCAACGGCCGCGCGGGGCTGCGCACGTACCCCTCGGGGTACCGCCCTCGCCTCAACGGGGGGATATCGACGATGCAGGAATATTCGGGGATCAACGCGGTATGACGGGAGGCGAAAAAGAAAAGAGGATTTAGTGAGCGAGGAAAAAGATAGTGTCATACGCTGCTATGGATTCCCTTAGGTTGCATGTGTGAGTGAGGGCGGTCGAGGTGGGGGGAGTGCAATGAATGAACGCATTGAGATGGGGTGAAATCTAGGGTGGTAATAGGGGGTCTTTGCTTGTGGTGTATGTTCCCGAATCTCGAGGTTGCATGCTAGTTTGGGTCTGGTCCAAAAGATCGAATCGCCTTTTTGTTCGGTGCCATCCGCGAGCACTTATAAGTCAGGTGTCTTTTCCTTGCCCTGCCCGTTCGTCTGCCCGTTCCAGCCTGCAGCGAACATTACATTTAAGGGCTTCCGGGCGTACAAGAACCAGTTCATAGGGTGAGAGCCTCTTTCTTGACACTTCCCCTTCCTTTCTATTTGTACCACCACCCTGGTTCCTCAGTCTTTCTCGCCATTTGCTGCCCCAACCCCTCCCCACCCCTGTAACATTTTCACTCTTTCTGTGATGTCACATCCACCTTCACTGATCTCAAACTGCTGCGCCTTCTCCTCTCATTCACAACAAAACCCTTCCCCTTCCCCCTCCCCCTCCCCCTCCCCCTTCCCATCCCCCTCCTCCTCCCTCTCCATCTCCTCCCCCTCCCTCTCCCCCTTTGCTTCCCCCTGTCCTCACCTCCGTGCGTGCAGCATGTTCATTCACGAGACGGACTCGCTGACCATCACAGAGGCGCAGGTGGCGGACAATGCAATTGTGGGCATCGAGCTCAACCGCGACCAGGCCATCACGGTGAGAGCTGGGAGGAGGAGTGAGGGGGGGGGAGAGCCCGGCCACGCTCGCCGCAGCATGTCTCATGATGGTGCTCTTGTTGAAGCGAAGAGATAGAGTGTCGCACTATGCTCCATGCTCCGAAGTTTCATGCCCTGTGCTCCATACTCCAAGCTCAGTTCAGCAACACTCAACTAACCATCATGCAACAACCCCACTTCCCTCCTTATTCTCACTCCCCTCCTTATTCTCACTGCTTTGTCCCCCTTCACCCCTCTCACTCCCCATGCCCTCCCCCCAGATCTCCAACTCGGTAATCCTGGGCGAGACGGACAACACAGGAAATCCCTTGGGCTGCGACAACACGCACACAGAGTACACATCCTGCAAGTCCCGCGTGGAGAAGACCGGATCCTGCGACCTTCCGTTCGCCTCCACGCCCGACGTGGCCCGCTCCAACTCCCCCACCGTCTCGCGCTACTGGACCCAGTTCGGAGTGTTGATCGACCAGGACGAGTACCCCGGGCACGGGCGCAAGGGCATGCCGCACCGCATCGTCAACTGTACGTTCGGGAAGTTTTTCAACAAGTGCAGAACCTCGGCCGCGGTGACAGCCAACGGGCACGGCACGGACATGTGGACGACGGCGCACAGCAGCGCGAGGATTCGGATGGCGGACCGGTCGCCGTTTATCTGGATGGTGCCGCGGCAGCTGGGGCAGCTTGGGTTTGAAACCGGGGGAGGGGATGCGGGCCCGCTCACGAGGTTCCTCACGTGGAAGGATGAAGATGGGACGGTGCTGGGCGGTACGGGTGGGTATGCTGTGGCGAATACGACTGGGCTGGAGCCCTCGTCGACTGTTCGCTGCTCTCCGGTATGTGCTGTGGGGAGGGGTGAGGGGGAGAAGGAGGGGTGTCTGTCTGGGGGGGAGGACAGTTTTGTGCTGGGTGCTGTGGATGGTGGTGGTGATTCCTGGCAGAACGTATGGATTACCATGTTATCATCTCCCAACAACCCAATGCATGCTGCCACTGCTGCCAGTGCTGTCATGTACCACATCCATCATCCGGCTCATACACACCCCCCTCCCCCTCCACACCTTTCCTCTCCACCTCAATCCCCTCTCCACCTCTCTCCCCTCTCCACCTCATACACACCCCCCTCCTCCTCTCCCCCCACCCCTCTCTTCCCCCAGCGCCCGCACTGGAACGGCATGGCGTGCCCGCAAGCGTGCTACCGCAGCGTGGGCATCATGGGCGCGCCCTTCCTCCTCACGCGCATCGCAGACGGAGCAGTGATCAACCCCGACGGCGCACGCTACGTGAACCTCCCCGCCAACACCTCCTACCTCGTCACGTTCACCGCTCTTCCCTCCGGCCCTGTGTCGCTCGCGTACACGGATCAAGGACTTAGCTGTTCTTCATCGGTTGTGCTGCAGTTGGCGCCTCCCGCGCCCAGGATGGTGTGGCAGGTGGCATCTGCGCCGAAATTGTTCTGGCAGTGAGTGGCGCTGCACGGCGAGCGGGTGTTTGGTGTGGTAAGGGGAAGTGTGCTGAGAGGGAGTGGGATGGGGGTATGTAGGGGGAGAGGGGGGAGAGGAAGAGAGGGAAGCGGGGAATGTAGTTGGATGGAATGTGTGGGACATGCACGTTTTGCTCCAGTGCTCCTAGTGGTAAGGATACTCTCTACGCTTCCCCCGCCTTCTACTGATTCCCTCCCTCCCTGTCTTTCTCCCTCCCTCCCTCCCCCCACCGCTCCCCTCCGCTTTCCTTCCTCGCCCATCAGAGCATGTGGCGGGGTGAAGGCGCCGTTCAAGAACATCACGCAGCTGGCGTACAAGTGTGACGCGCAGCGCAATGTGAACCTGCAGATCACCATGGGCTCCTCCTCCTCGGTCGTCGTCTCGCTCTCTGCTGTCCGCGGCTCCATCGCCTGCACGTACACGTGAGTGCCGAGTATTTTCGAGGTCTGGTGGTAGACGCCGAGCTGAGAGGAGTTATCGGGTCTGGTATAGTCTTGAGGCGCCTCAAAACTAGACTCGGTCGTCGTCTCGCTCTCTGCTGTCCGCGGCTCCATCGCCTGCACGTACACGTGAGTGCGGCACACAGTGCAACTGTGCAGTCGCTTCTCATGGGGGTGCAACCGTGCAATCGCTTCTTTGACTTCAGTAAAAACTCTTTACATGAGAGTGTTTATTAGAGCGTAATCGTGCTGGTCACAAGCTGAAAGGGAAAGGACCTGGTACCTACCTACCTACCTACCTACCTACCTACCGACCTACCTACCGACCTACCTACCGACCTACCGACCTACCTACCGACCTACCTACCGACCTACCGACCTACCTACCTATGAAGCATTCGAGCAGGAGTGTGGGAGACCAATCCTACCACCTTGTTGTTCCCTTTCCACATTGCACATGTCTCTCGCACCTCTGCGTCCCCCCTCCTTTCCAACAACAGGCAATGCGGTGTGTTCTCCTCGTCAGGCACGTGGCGCTACTCTGATGCCGGCACGCGCCCGGCCTCCTTCCTCTCCCTCAAGCCCCTCGCTGCCTCTGACTCAAACTGGAAGCGGGGCGTGGGGCCCTTTGGCCGCGGCGGCCAGGGCGAACTCACCACGCTCGCCAGCCCGCAAGCCGTGAGTCCAGTGTCTGGAATCTGCAGTGCAGGGTGTTGATTCCAGAGTTACTTTTGAGAATTCTCAATAGTGTAGAGTGAAGATTTTAGAGTTTCAGAGTCAAGCGTCCTCCAGGCGTGGGGAACTCACCACGCTCGCCAGCCCGCAAGCCGTGAGTCCAGTGTCTAGAGTCTGTAGTGCACAGTGTAGAGTGTACATTCTTCCCCTTCTCCCCTCTCTTCCCCTTCTCGCCCCCCTTTTCCCTTCCCCCTCTCAACCCCCTCTCGTCCTCTCCTGTCCCCAACCCACTAACCCCCCTCCTCCCCCCTGTGTGTGTATGCAGACATCCCTGGCGTTCTACTTTCGGAAGCAGTTCCAGCTCGACAACACTTCCACGCTGTGCTACCAGCGCCTGCTGCTGGGCGTGGTGGCCAGTGACGGCTTTGTGGTCTATGTGAACGGCAAGGAGGTGCTGCGCTCCAACATGCCACAGGGCCGCGTCCTGCCCACCACCCCCGTGAGTCCATAGGGTTGTGGCACGCGGTACAAGGAACAGGGATCAAGGAATGGAACATGGAACATGGAACATGGCACATGGAACATGGCACATGGAACATGGCACATGGAACATGGCACATGGAACATGGAACATGGAACATGGAACACACTCGTCTTGACTTTCTCTCACCACTTTTCTTGGAGATCCGTGTATGCTGCTTTCCACAATCAAATTCATGTCTGAATTCGTCATGGCTGTACGACCTGTCACTCCCGACTCTAAATCCCTCCACGCCCCTCCCTTTCCATACATCCTTGCCCTTCTCCATTCCCCTCCATTCCCCTCCATTCCCCTCCCTCCCCTCCCTCACCCCACCAGGTCAGGTGTCCATAAACGGGAGTCCCAACGCGCCCTGGTCCACCTTCTCCATCTCTTGAGCCCAACCGGAAGAAGTTTTCTAAGCCGCCTCAGAAGCTAATCCTCCTTCTTACCCTCCCCTCCCGTCCCCTGCCCTCGCTCCCCACCAGGCGTCCATGGATGCGAGTCCCAACGCGCCCTGGTCCACCTTCACTGTCTCCCTGGACTCCTTCCGCTCTCTCCTCCGCACGGGCGCCAACGAAGTAGCGGTGGAGCTGCACACGTCCAGCCCGTACTCATGGGAGTCCCGCTTTGACATGTGGATGGCTCTCGCCAGCAGCACGTGCGCGCCCTGGCGTATATTCAACCCGCAGTCGCTGGTGCCCACGCCGCAGGCCACGCCCATGGCGGCTGCGAAAGCGGCACGGATGGCGTCGAGCATGGCGCATGTGGGTGGGATTGGAGGGGATGGAAACGGGGACTATGGGGATGAGGCGGACCTTAGATGACAACGGCGGTTGGGAGGAGGAGTGCGGGAGGGAGGGGAGGTGAGGAGGGGTTGGGTTGGGGGGAGGAAAGGTGAAAAGACAAGGGAGGGGGGAATGAAGGGGAGGAGATGAGGGAAGGGAAGGGAAGGGATGGAGAGCGAGCTCGACACATGCTATCTGGAACATGCGCTACCCAGGGGTTCCAGCGCATACGACGTTCTCTAACCATTGCATCCAACACATGCACTATCCACCACCCGTGCCATCCGACACGTCACACATGCCATATCCGCCACCCAGCCAGTCCAACATGCCAAATCCGTTACCCATGACATCCAACAGTCAAGCAAGCAGCCATGACACCCCAACACCCATTCTGGGGCAGCAGCACTACCTCTCACATCCCCTCCATTTCTGATTCTGAAGACATCGCACTTCCAGCACAGCCATGTCCCCAGCTTCCTCTAGCCTTCTTTTACTTCTACCAAAAACTGCACACATCGCACTCTTACTGCTGAAACAGCGCGAATAACTATCCCTGTTCTTAGATTTAACTTATCTAATCGTGGCAGCCTTTTCAGCTGCTGCATCTACCCCCTTAACGGACGGTTTTCAGACAACTGATTTAAAGCTGCTGGCTCAAATTGCACAAGTTTTAAAATCATGACGAGAGGGGGTTTTACTGGTTTGGGTTTTGGCGAGTGTTTCCGATTTCGCGAAATTGGTTTTTTTTTTCGCCAAACCTAGCCAGCCCCGCGTTTTTACCCTGGTGGGTGTATCAGACCAGGGCTAGTAATTTCTGCTTTTGAGCAAAACCCTTGTGATCAGTGTTCCATGTTACAATCCCAAGTGGGACTTAGTGAAGGATCGCTCAGGGTTGATCGCAGAGTAGGGTTGCAGCGGAAGATTTGAATCTCAGGTCAGAGTGAATGTAAATGACTGAGTTGATAAAAGCATGCATACATCGAGTTTATATAAGAGTACAGGGGAATACGAAAAGACCTAGACTAGCCATATACTCTAAGGGGTACATTCCCTTATTACAGCAAATTCAAACCGTGCGGCGCGGGAACCCGTTTTGAACCTGTTCCCGCTCTTTTCATTTCAAGTGTTTCTGCCTGCATCGGTCTTGGTCAGACGGTTGCTGCGTCGCTTCGACTCTTCTGACTCCTCGACTTCGTACTCGGTAGAGTCGGCTCCTGCAGCATACAGGAATGCCTTACTCATAAAACTTCATATCGTAACACTCCCCTTCATTCCTGGGCGCAGGAGGAGCTGACTCGCTTGACTACTCCGGCGAGGTCAGAGCAGTGCTTGTACTGCTGACGTGGCAGGCGCTTGGTGAGGAAGTCTGCTGCCATCTCAGTAGTCGGGCAGTAGGCGAGGTCAACTTTGCCTTGGTCAATTTCGTCCTTGACGAAAAAATACCGAAGTGCGATGTGCTTCGTGCGGTTCACGAAACCAGGCTTGTTCGCAATCCTGATGGCACTCTGGTTGTCGCAGTGAAGGCGAAAGGTAGGCGAGGTTGGATTTTTCGCTTCCTGTAACAGCTCTTGCAGGTACAGGCCTTCGCGAACTGCTGCTGTCGCGGCGATGTATTCTGCTTCGGCCGACGACAGGGCAACCAGCTCCTGCTTTTGTGAGTTCCAGGAGATTGGCCCAGTTGGTTCCAGGCGAAAAACAAAGCCAGTTCGGGACCGTCGATTGTCAGGGTCAGCAGCGTGATCTGCGTCCACGTAGCCGTTGAGGTTGAAGGAGGTCGTCGTCAGCGTGGAATAGGAGAGCCCAATGTCAGGCGTGGAGATGAAGTACTGCAGGGCGCGTTCCAGGTCCAGCTGGTTCTCAGCTACTGGCTTGCGAGAATACTGCGCCAGTTGGCTAGCGATGTACGAAAGGTCGGGTCGACAGGTGACAGAGGCGAACAGCAGACAACCCAGTTGCTGCTGGTACAGTTGGAGTCCTGCGGATGACAGTGGTTTGTTATCCGGTTTGTAGTTGGTGCTGGGGTTGCGGTAGGGAGTTGAGAGTGGTGCGGGAGAGATGTTGAAGCGTTCCCCCAGCTGCTCTGCATACTTGGAGGCTGACAGATGGATTGCTTCTGGCGCGTAAGTGATGTTTAACCCCAAAAACTGCTTCACTTCGAGGTTGATGGTGATGTCTACGCGCTGCGCCAGGTTCTCCTGAAACTGATCCACGAGTTTGTTGCATGTGCCCGTGTACAGCAGGTCGTCGACGTAGACTGTCAGGAGGATGTAGTCTCCATTGAAGTGAAGGCGATACATTCCCGGGTCGTGTGGGAGCTGCTTGAAGCCGATTTCGAGGAGAATTTTTTGCAGGTGCTGCTGTCAGAGGCGAGGCGCCTGCTTGATCCCGTAGAGGGACTTCTTCAGTTGACACACCCTGGGATCACCTTCCCCGTAGGTGTGCGGCTGCTCCACAAAGATGGTGGCGTCCACCAACGCGTACAAAAACGCGTTCTTTACGTCGATCTGTCGCAGTGGCAGGTGCTTCGCGGCGGCAATGGCAAGTAGAATCCGGACTGAGTTGTGGCGACTGACGGGAGCGAAGGTTTGATCGAAGTCGATGCCATGGCGCTGATCGTACCCGCGTACGACCCAGCGTGCCTTGAAACGCTCGATAGTGCCGTCAGCGTTAGTTTTCAGGCGAAAAACCCACTTCCCGCTGAGCACCCTCCTCCCCTTCACTGCTGCACGATCGACTAGGACCCAGGTGTCACGCGATTCCAGAGCCTTTAGCTCCGCATCCATCGCAGCACGCCACTCCTTGGCGTGAGGACCGGTTAGGGCCTGGCGAGGATTCTTTGGCTCCACGGCCCGTGCAAGAGTAGAGACAGATGTGTGTAGGCCGAGAAGTTGAAGGACTGATACATTGGTGGTGTCTGTGTTGGTGGGGACTTCCACCACGTCGTCATCTCCGCTCTCATAGCCGGGTGCTGCGGTGCTTGGCTGTGCTTGGCACCGTGATGGTCCTGGCGTGGGGTCGTCATCGCTGTCATCGTCGTCGTCGTCGCGCGGGTGAGGAGGAATGCCGGGATGTTCGTCGGTGTCATCACGGTCCAGTACTGTCGCTGCTGCTGCGTCTTCTGGAGTCGCGAAGCTGCGGCCGCTGTTGACATAGCCGCGTGCCTGGTTTCGGCGCTCGTCCTCGATCCACTGCTTTAGGGTGAGTCGTTCATAGAAGAGGATGTCATGCGCAGGAACGATCTCCTTGCTGTCGATGTCAAGAATGAGCCAACCTTTATGCTCGTGACTGAGCCCCAAATGAACTCCCCAGCGCGCACGATGAACGAACTTGCCGATTGTTGCTGAAGTCGGCCGATATTGCACCATGCACCCCCAAACTCTCAGCATGGAGGGGTCTCCCCTTGAGCCGGTCCACTTCATGTGAGGGGACAGGTTATCCCTGTTGGCGGTGGTGGAGAGGAGGTTCTGCAGGCGCACCGCGTGATTCATGGCGTAGGGCCAAAATTTCTTTGGCAGGCCGGACTGGTATGATGGCGCGGACTTTGGTCATGAGCGTGCGGTTGACCCTCTCGGTGACACCTTGCTGCGGGTGAGCATAGGGGAGAGAAATCTCATGCTTGATCCTCTTCTCGGTGAGTAAACTCTCCAGCTCATTGCTCCGAAATTCCTTTGCCCCATCACTCTGCCGGATCTTCAGTTTCCTTCCGGACTGGCGTTGCGCGTGCGCGAGGAAGATGCGGAATACCTCCGGAGCCTTGGAGCGGGCGTCGACGTTGGCGACCCACACGTGGCGTGAGTAGGCATCGATGAAGGTCAGCATGTATTTTTCGCCGTTGAGTCCGTCGCAAGTGAGCACGATGAAGTCACTGTACACCTTCTCCAACTTTTTGTAGCGGTTGGTACTCGGCTCCAGAGAGGGATAGGCGGTGTGGGAGAGTGCAGCTGTGGGACAGACTGTGCAAGTGGTTGGATGAGGGGTGGTGTGTTGTAATTCCGTTCCGTCGGGGCGCAGCAGTGCTCCTGGCGGGAATACTTTAGCGCGGAGGCAGTTGGCGAGAGTCTGGCGCGAGGGGTGTCCCATCCGCTGGTGCCAGAGATCGTCCTCGGCGCGAATGCCGGAGGTACGCTTGTAGCGGGTGTGATGTTCTGCTGCCTCCTCCGCCGTGAGTTGCGGGATCTGGAGTGGAGGTTCTTCCTCTTCTCATGGTTCTGCTTCGTTGTCCGGCTCCTCTGTTTCTGCTGCTGTCGTTGCCTCCGCTTCTGCAGGTGCCGTTGTGAGGTAGAGCGCGAGAAATTCGCGGTCGGGGATGATGGTGAGCGGGGTCGTGGTGCCTTCGATGAAGCGTGCAAACGGATCTGGGCGGGAGATTGGACCAAGAGAGTCCCGAGGAGGAGTTGGTGGTATATTCCCCTCCTCAATCTCCGACCAGGGATCGGTCCAGCGATGAGGTGAACGAGGTGGTTCACCAGTGCGGGGGGTCCGCCCGAGGGGAATGGCGACTCGAGGTGGTGCTTCGCCGCGCTCAGCTTGCATTTCGCGTTCAGCTTCCTCCAGTTCTTCTTGGGTAAGCTCCCCTTCATCGGGTTCGGCTGTCCCCCATCCTCCTGTGGTAACCGTGCCGCTGGCGCTGGCTCCCCATGCTCCAGTGGCGGATGCCCAGGTTGCGCCGTGTTTTGGGTTCGTATCCTCGTCGCCCCATCCTCCGTGTGCTGATTGTTCGTCCCATCCTGCCGCGATGCGCTCCTCATATAGCTTTTGCTTCTTTTCCGCTCGTACCTTGTCTCGTTCTTCCTGAACACTCAGCTCCTCTGGTGCGTCAGGGTCTTTCCAAGTTGGATCAATCTCGTGACGGTAGTATTCGCGGGTGTATGGGCGCGGTTCTCCGTCTTCGTCGAAGGTGCTGGTGTTGGCTTCTAGAACGAAGCGGAGGGTTTCCAAATAGGGCCTTGGTCTGTTCACCCTCTGCTACCCGAATTGCTTGTTCGGCTCACCGAAGATACGGTGAGATGACACGGCGAGTTCTTTACGTGTCATGCCTGTAGGTTCTGCCTCAGCGCTCTCCGCCTCCTGAATTGCTGCGTACTCCCGCTCAACTTGCTCCGTGCGGCTTGCCGTGGGTGTGTGGCATGTTGTGCACAACCCGTTGATGCCTGGCTCGTGCAGGTCGATCTCGCGGGGGTGAGGGCTGCGGCGAACCCACGGTTGTCCGTCCGGATGCTCCCATGACTCCTGGCTCATGAAGGCGAACTCGAGGGGAACAAGATCCACGAGCTCGTCCGATGATGCTTGATAGGGAGGTATGTCAAAGTCCAGGATGTAGATCCCGTTGATTGAGCGGGCTCGTCCGAGGTATTTGAACGTCTCAGGAGGAGTGTCCGGGGGAGCGTAGGTAAGGATGAGGTCGCGTGTGGCAAGACCCGCGTGAATTATGACGCCACAGTCGCGGAGCTGTCCAGCCGAGAGCAGATTGAAGCGGAGGTTCGGGACGTAGAGCATGTCGTTGAATGAGATGTGGGTGTTATTGTCTCGTGCTTGCAGGACGACAAGGCCTTGTGAGTTGGCGCGCAACTGCTCGTTGTTGGCGACGGTGACGTAGGTTGCGGGAGCGCGACTTAGGTTAGAAACGTATCGCGTGGATCCCACCATGTGCTGTCCGCAGCAGCTGTCCAGGTACCAGGTGTTATAGTTGTCGGTGTTGTTTCGTCGCAGGAGTAGCGCCAATCGCGGAGTCACCAAAGTGGCCTTGTAGCGCCTGTGAAAGGAAGGGTCTTCGTCCTCCTTCCAACCCACTGGTACGTAGTGTTGATTGTCGTGTGGCGGGCTTTCCCGCAATGTGATTGGCTGATTCCAATCCTGCTCGTCCTCATCGTACAGGTAATAGTGGTCTTCAGTGAGGGGATTATTCCACCCCTCTTCTGGTTCCAGAAGTCTTCCTTGCACTTCGTTCTCCTCATCAGGTTCAGCGGTGCGGCGGCGTCGCGTCGCCATATTCGCAATGATGTTCCGGGGAGTTCCTGACTGAGATCCTTGATTTTGTTGGAGTTGATGCTGTGAAGGGGAACGAGCTTGTTGATGCTGAGATTGAGAGTGACGAGCGTCTTGTCGGCCGACCCAGTTGTTATGGTGAGTGGAATTTGGGTGGCGGAAGTTGGATCGGGACTTGCATCGATCCGTTGAGTGTCCGAAGACTTTGCATATTTTGCAATAGTGGCGCCTTGGTTGTCGTCGCTCTTCTCGGTTGTCCGCGTAGAAGGCGAGGCGCTCTCGGCGCGGCGCGGAGCTTGTTCTGCTGGAGTCCATGTCCTGCTGTTCGGACAGGAGTGCGGCGCATAGCGCGGCTTCGGAGATGATTCCTCGCTGTCGGAGTAGCGCTTTACAGGGCTTCCACTCTGGCCCGAGTCCTTGAAGAACTATATTAACGAAGATCTCTTCTGAGATCGTACTCCCATGCTTTGTGAACTGGTCATGAATGTTGCGACAGCGGTTAATGTATGGATTCGCCTTCTCCCCGTGCCCCATTTTTATCTCTAGGAGTTGCTGCAGAAGCCTGCTGGCGGTGACCAAGTCCTTCGGCTGATAAACCTCAACGAGGTGCTTCCAAGCTTCCATGGCTGGAGCGTCGCTCTCTTTGTAGGAGCGAATGTTGAGTTGTTCCGCAGGCGTCATGTTTCGTAGCAGCACACTGTAGGCCATGAGGGACTCGCTGTAGTACTGAGCCCTGGCGACGTCGGTGTTTTCCACCGGTTTAGGATAGGAGCCGTCGAAGTAATGGTAGATCTGCGCCGTTTGTAGGAGGAGCTCAAGCTCGAAACTCCATGTGTAAAAGTCCTTGCCGTCGAACGCGGCCGTAGTCTTGATTTTTGAGACGCTAAGGAAGCGTGTTTGCGCAGAGTTGATAGCTTCATCACTTGGACGGGGGGCAGTTGTTGTTGATTTGTCTGTGTCGAGGGAGAAGGTGTGCGCGGTGGTATCACGGCTTTTCTCAGCCGGTTGTCCAGGTTGTCCTGGTTGGGAAGAGGTTCCCGCATCGCCTTTGCGCAGGTCTTGGAGTTCTTTCTCCATAGTTGAGAGTCGAGCGAAAAGTTGCTCGAGAGCGGCAGTGCCGATCGTAGTTGTCGCCTCATTTGTCGCAGCCGGGTTGGATTGTCCTTCAGCCGTCAGATTTGCTTGGCCTCCGGATCCTCCGGCCATCTTGATCTTGGAGCGTGTGCCGCTCGCCAGATCTTGGTGTCAGAATGTTATAATTGTCTAGCCTGCAGTGGGGTACTCAATAGTGAGTACAGCCCAATTTAGGGTTTGCTATATGTACTCAACTGCTTGCTAGTGAAACCCCTCTTCTCTTCTTCATTCCTCATTTCTTCACATGCTATCAGAGCATCTACGCTCCTGGCCTGTGGGCCCACCTAACTGCTTCCGCTGCTACTCTGTGCGTTGCACGCCACGTTGCGTGCGACAATTTTTTTCTTCCCCTCGCGCCACCCTTAGCGGCCCCGTCGCCGCCCTTCTAGGCCCCTCGAGCCCCCTTTGCGGCCCCGTCGCCGCCCCTAGCGGCCCCGTTGCCGCCCTTCCAGGCCCCTCGCGGCCCCTTCGCGGCCCCGTCGCCGCCCCTATCGGCCCCGTCGCCGACCTTTCAGGCCCCTCGCGGCCCCTTCGCTGCCCCGTCGCCGCCCCTAGCGGCCCGTCGCCGCCCTTCCAGGCCCCTCGCGTCCCCTTCGCGGCCCCGTCGCCGCCCCTATCGGCCCCTTCGCCGCCTCCAGCGGCCCCGTCGCCGCCCCTAGCGGCCCCGTCCCCGCCCCTATTGGCCCCGTCGCCGCCTCCAGCGGCCCCGTTGCCGCCCCTTGCGGCCCCGTCGCCGCCCCTTTCGGCCCTGCCTCGACCCTGCCCCGGCCCCGCCCCGGCCATGCTACGTCGCCTGTCGCGGCGCACCTATGGCCCGTGCACCGCCCCCCCCCTCTTTTCCCGTCGCCTGTCGAGGCGACCTGAGGGGCGACCTGGGGGGGGGGGGGCGAGTGCCGCCCCTTCTGCCGCCTGTTTTGGCGCCCTGGGAGGCCGCGCATCGCCCCCCCCCCCCCTCCCCCCCCCCCCCGTCACCTCCCTACCCGCCGTCCCGCCCTGCCCTGTGTTAGGGTCTGGGGGTGGCGAGTGGGGGGTGGCGGGTGTGTGGTCTCCCCTGCTCCTCCTCCTCCTCTGTCTCCCACTGCTGCAGCTGCCGCTGAGGGGGGTGGGTGTGTGGGAGACGACGGAGTGGTGCTAGGTGGTGGGGTGTGAGTGAACCTAGGGTGCAGCAGGGGGTGTGTGAAAGGGGGGTGCTGTGGGAGTGGAACTAGGGTTTGAGCAGGGGGTGTGTGTCGAGGGTGTGGGGCAGCTGGAGGAGGTTGTGTGAAGGTAGCTGTCGTGTCGCCTGCAGCGCCTGTAGTTTGTCGCCCTTGCTTCGGTAGCCAGTGAGCCTGTTGCACCAGTCGCCAGTGGGTCCGTTGCTCCTGCCGCTCGTCTATAGCCGCGGAGCCAGTTACTCCAGTAGTCCGTCGCCCTTGCTTCGGTAGCCACTGAGTCAGCCGCTCCTGTGCCCGTGCCTCTGCAACTTCAGTCGTTGCCTCCCATCTTCTCTCCCTCCACAGTTCCTCCTCCTCCTCACTTGCCCGCTGTGATTAACTCTAGCTTTACTCGCTATTGTGAACTCCTGCTCTATGCCTGCTTGCTCATTGTGCTGATTACACCCCACTTTGGCTATGGGGGTGTGTCAGAATGTTATAATTGTCTAGCCTGCAGTGGGGTACTCAATAGTGAGTACAGCCCAATTTAGGGTTTGCTATATGTACTCAACTGCTTGCTAGTGAAACCCCTCTTCTCTTCTTCATTCCTCATTTCTTCACACTTGGTTCGGCGAATTTCACGGAAGTGAGGTTGCGAAGAATCCCCGAGTAGCTCTCATACCATGTTACAATCCCAAGTGGGACTTAGTGAAGGATCGCTCAGGGTTGATCGCAAAGTAGTGTTGCAGCGGAAGATTTGAATCTCAGGTCAGAGTGAATGTAAATGACTGAGTTGATAAAAGCATGCATACATCGAGTTTATATAAGAGTACAGGGGAATACGAAAAGACCTAGACTAGCCATCAGACAAGTACAGCACGACAGCAAGGACACACAACTGACTCGCTACAGAGCAGTTGCCCGAGTCGTCACTGTTTCGAACCGCAACAGCAACAAGTAAAACAGTTATAACCGTATCCTTTCATATTCCTTGTACTCTTATATAATCTTGTATCTCTTTGTTTTAATCAACTTACTTTGCCCTCACATACTAGCGCAAGGTGGTTCACAACTCTTTAATTAACGCTTCCGCTACTACACCAACTCTACCCAGAGTTCACCCCTGCAAAGATCCTAAGGGCCTTTTCAGCCCAACATGGTATGAGAGTAATCAGGGGGAATTGAACTACTATACCGACAACATCAATCACCATGGCTACACAAAAGGAAAGGAGCAACTCCAACGGCTCCCAGGGCACTACTCCTACTCCACCTCCTGCCTCTGGCCTACAGACAGAGGAGGGCATGGCAACAAGACCCAGAGCAACATCTACCGAGACTCCCGCAAATCAACCTGCAGACTTCGACCAGAGCATGATGGAGAAGTTCTTCTCCTTCATGTCCTTCTACGAGCAACACCAGCAATTGGCACCTGCGCAGTCACACAACAGCAACAACAACGGAGCAACACCCATGAGTCTCGACGGCTCATCATATGCACGAGGAAATCAGCAACAGCAGCCCACCTTTGCTCCGTACGAGCGCGGGTCCATCAGCTTCATGCCACACCCACAGCCCTCACCTGGACAAGAAAAACCACTGGACGCATTACAAGTTCAGTCGCAGTTCGCACACGTTCTGAAGATGCAGACGTCAAGACCCTTTGATGGAAAGGACTTCTTCACCTGGTCGTTTGAGTTCGAGCTGATGATGGAAGGCGCGCAGATACTCGGGTTCTTCAACGGGTCTCTGCCATACCCAACAAACGGCACACAGTACGAGAAGCAGCAATACACCTATCAGTCAATGACGGCGTACACGATCCTACTGAGGAATATCACCCCGACTCAACAGCAGAACATAAGGTCTTACCGAGGTTACGGCAACTCCGCGGAGCTCGCGTACAACCACCTGAAGAGCCTGTATCAAGCAACAGACAGCGTAAGCCAAAGTCGGTTAATGGCGCAACTGACAACGGTTGAAATGAAACCAGGGGAGAAAGGAATGGCGTATATCAGCCGATGTCGCGAGTTGCGCGACAAGCTCCTTAGATGCGGAGGATCGATCTCTGAAGACGCCTTCGTGACAGTCATCATCGGCGGCCTCGGTCCTCAATGGCGCGCCACAAAGGCCATTCTCCGAGCTCACGGAAGAATCTCCGAAGCAGCGCTCTGCGCCGAAATCCACGCCGAGCAGCAAGACATGGACCTGCAAGAAGAACGACACAAAAAGAAAACATCAGCACCGGAATTCGCGTTCCACACTCAGCGACGCTACAACAACAACAACAACCGGCAGCAACAACCGAAGCCAGTACCTCCGTTCTGCCACATCTGCAAAACTTCAGGACACCCGCGCACGCACTGCCCAAATCGTCAACAGTCAACAACTCCACAGCGGCAACTTCGACCTTCAAGCAGCCAAATCGCCTCAACGCAAGCAAATCCCACGACTCAGATTCAAGCTTCAACGACCTCAACAGGACAACCTGCACAAGGAGCAAGAAACATCGTCAACTGCATGGCAAAGCTGAGTGACTCCTGCATCACCGAGTCACCGCCACACTACTCACCGGAAGAGCAACTCGACGAAACCACACCCCGCCGCGAGTCACTTCAGCCGAACCCGACATACGCCGCCATCGCCCAAAGCGAACCATCCGGAAGGGACACATGGTTCTTGGACAGTTGCTGCGGACAGCACATGTGCTCCTCGGGACGCTTCGTTCAACGAGAACACCAACTTCAACGCGAAGTTGTCATTACAGTCGCCAACAATCAGAACCTGCGAACACGACGACAAGGTGTAGTTCAACTTCCGTCAAGGGAAACAAACGTTGTACTGCAGATGTCAAAAGTACTAATCGCGGAGGGACTCGGCTACAACTTACTGAGCGTCAGTCAGCTAATGGCGAAGGGGATTCACCTCGAAGCAGACAGCACCACCCAAGAATTCAAGCTGTATTCTCAAAATCCCAACCACTAGACCACTGGGATAAAAGGGCTTGTTTCAGTAGCGGGTCAGTGCGCCCATAACCCCCCAGGCAAACGCGCCTGTAACCCCCCCTAGGATCGATCGGGGATCTCACAGTGCAGCTCTACTGACACCCCCCCACACTGGGAGGCCCAGGACTGAGCACAGTGGCAACGGCCTACATGTGCATACACCGGGATTCGAACCCGAGACCGCTCTGATACCATGTCAGAATCCCAACCACTAGACCACTGGGATAAAAGGGCTTGTTTCAGTAGCGGGTCAGTGCGCCCATAACCCCCCAGGCAAACGCGCCTGTAACCCCCCTAGGATCGATCGGGGATCTCACAGTGCAGCTCTACTGACATGTATCACGGGAGAGGAGGACTCTACATCGGCAAGGCGGTCCTCAAGAACAACGTCTTCGTTCTTGACTTCGTTCCTGACCTTGGCACCGCCGACAGCGACGCCATCGTTAACTTCACCGACTGGACACACCCTCCAGACCTTGATCCAGACTTCAGTCCAGAAGGCTTCTGGTATTCACACACCATCCCTGAAGCAGAAAGAACAAGGGCGTTAGCAACAATTCAGACAACATCAGCAGCAGCAGAGACAACATCGGCAGCAGCAGAGACAACGTCGGCAGCAGCAGAGACAACATCGGCAGCAGCAGAGACAACATCGGCAGTAGCAGAACCATCAACGGCAGCAGCAGGAACGTCAACACCAATTGCTGGTCCTTCAACGACACCGCTCCTCATCGACGACACACCACCGACACCCGCACAACAACTACACCCAGCACCACGAGAAGTTCATCGTAGCGCCAACTTCACCGCCAACTTCTACTCCAACTCCGATATGTACCGACGATCACCCGGACATCGCGCCGACGAAAGCACCTGGCACGCAAGGATGGGACACCCAAGCAACACAGTATTAAACAATATGATAAGAGCAGGAGTACTCGACAAGGACTCACTTCTACTGACCGACGGACGAGAACTTCAACGAGTACGCGGAACGTGCCTCACCTGCCCTGAGGGTGACTTACCACATCGACCGTTTGCGTCTCATCACAACCCGAGCGCACCCGCGTACGCACCACTCGAGAAGGTGTATAGCGACATCCTGTACAATCGGGAACCAGGACAAGTAATATACAACTATACAATCACCTTCATCAACGCCGCCACCCGTTACGTCTGGCACCTAAACCTCCCTAGCCGCGACATGGCATTCGCAGCCTTCGTTGCCTGGCTACCAGTAGCAGAGAGAGAATCGGGCGTGAAGCTGAAAAGCTTCCAGTCAGACGGAGGAGGAGAATACACCTCTCAGCGATTCAAGCAGTACCTGGCGGAAAGGGGAATCAAGCGACTCATCTCCCTTCCCTACGCCCATCAGCAGCAGGGTGTAGCAGAAAGAATGAACAGGACCTTGCAGAACAGCATGCGCAAACTGTTACGTGGCAAGCGGCTACCCAACCACCAGTGGCCTGCAGCAATGGACCACGCCGTCATGCTGCACAACTTGCTGTCGTCATCATCGCTTCCGAACAACGCATCACCGCATCTGCTATGGACAGGGAAACAGGGCAGCACAAAAATGTTACGAGTATTCGGATGCATGGTACAGTACCGACCCCCAGCAGCACGAGCGGGCCGATTTTCTCAACGAGCACAGTGGGGACTACACCTGGGAATCGAAAAGAACTACAACGCGTGGAAAATCTTCGACGTCCACTCCAAGGAAACAGTAGCAGCACGTGATGTAATTTTCTACGAACGACTCACGCTCCAGACATACCTTGCCAACCTGCACGAAGACCAGGATCCCACAGGTGGTTTTCGTGGTGACCGAGCCTTCGCCTCAGCAGCGGACGAAGCTGACTGGGACGAGCAGAATGTGGACAACGCATCAGAAGAAGCCGACCTCTTCCGTTCTGCTCCGTCGACGTTCCCATGGACGAAGACAATCCTCGCGAAAGTGCCAACGCCGAAACCTTCTACCATTTCGCCGACAACGGTTACGTAACACCTGCGACAGTCAACACCAACGAAGCAGAACGAGTAGGACCGAACTTCATACCTGATCCAGAAGCGGGAGATGAAGCAGCTTATCCCGAGGACGTAAATCTTCCCCGCTACTCACAGAGTGGACTGCAGATTCTCGGACTCGTCACCGCAGTCCACGGCACCGCCACTCCTAAAGAGCCTGCGACGGTTCAGCAGGCTCTGGGGGGGGAACATAAGGAAAAATGGCGCGAAGCCATGGACAAGGAACTGAAGGCACTGGAGGAACGCAACACGTGGAAAGTGGTTCCTATCGGCGTGGCACGGAACAAGACAGTGCTCACCGGGAAGTGGGTCTTCCGTGTGAAGACAAAGGCTGACGGCACCATCGACAAAATTAAGGCACGCTGGGTCGTACGCGGCTTCGACCAAGAGCACGGACGCGATTTCACCGAAACATTCGCTCCGGTCAGCCGACACACCTCGCTACGCATCCTTCTCGCGATCGCCGCCATGAAGAAGAAGCTGCGGCAAATCGACGTCGCTAACGCATTCCTCTACGCACCTGTTGACGCAGAGATCTTCGTCGAGCTACCACACGGTTCCAGCACGGACTCGAACCACGTCTGTCAACTACTCAAGTCGCTCTACGGCATCAAGCAAGCTCCGCGACTATGGCAACAATACCTACACGCTCGCCTCATTCGCATCGGCTTCAAGCAATTGCCGCACGACCAGGGCATGTACCGGCTCACGAAGGGTACCGACTACATCCTGCTAATCGTCTATGTAGACGATCTGCTCTACATCGGCTCAACTGACGGCATTACAACCTGGTTCGAAGGGGAGCTACAGCAAGACCTCACACTCACGGTCTCATCTACCGTCACACAGTACCTCGGCCTCAACATCTGGGAAGAGGAAGACGCTATCTACCTCAGCGCCGCGAAATACGCCGACACCATCGCCAAGCGTTTCGCACTCACACCGACTGTCATCTCCACACCGTACCGCTACACGACAGCAAACAACAAGGAAGGATCCGCTCTACTCAAGCCCGCCGGCATACGCGACTACCAGAGAAAGCCCTCAAGAAGCCTGAAGCGGAACATCTGGCGGAGCTCGACCGCGCTCTTCACTACCTTGTCAGTACCCCGACGGTCGGCCTGACTTACCATAAGAACGCAACTACAACGCCTAAGCTGATCGGTTACGTCGACGCAGATCACGCGGGCGACTCAGACAATAGGCGCTCC
This sequence comes from Closterium sp. Naga37s-1, assembly GCA_947471745.1. Classification (NCBI taxonomy): domain Eukaryota; kingdom Viridiplantae; phylum Streptophyta; class Zygnematophyceae; order Desmidiales; family Closteriaceae; genus Closterium; species Closterium sp. Naga37s-1. Next base: position 490,634 of record CANJKZ010000738.1, read on the forward strand.
CGCACCGGCTACATCTACCGCCTCGAACCTATCGGACCTATCTCCTGGCAATCGAGCAAGCAGGAACTAATTTCTCTCTCATCAGCTGAAGCAGAATATATTGCACTCTGCTCAGCCACCAAGGAAGGACTCTATCTTCGCGAGCTGCTGGAAGAAGCGAAGTTAGCCGAGTTACCCAACTTTACCCTGTTCTGCGACAACCAATCGGCAATTCGCATCGCCAACAAGAACGGCTTCGCGAACAGGACGAAACACATCGCCCTGCGATATTTCTTCGTGAAGGACGAGATCGAGAAGGGAAGGCTCGAGCTGTCATACTGCCCCAGGTCCGAGATGGCAGCTGACTACCTGACCAAGAAGCTCGGAAAGCAGAAGTTCGAATACTGCATGCTGCTGACTGGACAGAGCCACGTCAGCGACACTCCAGAAGCGAAGGGGAGTGTTGGAAACAATCGGTCCTAAGCGCTTCTGTCGTGTCGAAACACTAAGGCACAAGTGAAGCAAAGCATATTGAGGCACCAGCGAGTCAACCCTCGGTGGTTGAAGTAACCGCTGGAGGTTACGCGAAAGTCAAAGGTCAGCGACCTTTGACCTGACAAGTACAGCACGACAGCAAGGACACACAACTGACTCGCTACAGAGCAGTTGCCCGAGTCGTCACTGTATCGAACCGCAACAGCAACAAGTAAAACAGTTATAACCGTATCCTTTCATATTCCTTGTACTCTTATATAATCTTGTATCTCTTTGTTTTAATCAACTTACTTTGCCCTCACATACTAGCGCAAGGTGGTTCACAACTCTTTAATTAACGCTTCCGCTACTACACCAACTCTACCCAGAGTTCACCCCTGCAAAGATCCTAAGGGCCTTTTCAGCCCAACAAATGGAGCCTATGTAGGTGGCAAGTTGCATGTATGTTCTGCATCACTTGGTTTGTATCAAAGACTTGTGTAACCGCTGACGGCATACAGATTGTGCCCAACTTCTAATGCTGCCAAATGAGTGCTACAAGGTACACAGTGTGGTCCTCGACATCAGACATTTTTTTCTGTTTGTCTTAGTTTCCAGACGATTTTTTTCCAGTTAATCTGATTTTCAAGGAATGATTTATTTTTTCATCTGATTGAGTAGAAATGATTTTTTGTCTTCATCTGATTCATCAGAAATGTAATATATGTTTCGTCTGAAATCGAAACATGTTAAATTAGGCCATTTTGTGGGAATAAATGATAACTGATCTTTCTTTTAGGGCATCATTCAACAGGTACATACTTGAATCGAGTGTTGCGAGACGCCGGAGTGTCCATGCGACTAAAGCTGTCGTGCAGCACGGAACCTGTGGTAGGGGCGTGGATGAGAGTGGACTCCGCGTCGCCCACAAACCCCACAACCAGCCAGCCCCCCACGAATGGAGTAAGCAAAGCAACATGGCCCTGCGGAACGGAAGCATCGAAACATTCAAGTGCGGCCCGCCTAAACTTTTGCTTTTCTCCCCTCCGTGTCGCACGCGTGGCAAAATTTTCGGTGCGACGGCAACCAAGGGTGGGCGCCGCCCGCTGGCGCCTACTGAAACCACGACGAGAGCTGGAGCGAAAATGGGTTGCGACAAGGGTTCGACATGAGCGCCAACGACGAGAAAAAAACTGGAACAACGCCCATGAATGAAAAAAATCGCGTAACGTGGTGACTTGTGTGTGGTAGTTATTCGTCCCAAGGCTAGTTCGCATCGCCAAGCTTCTCACCACTTTTACCGCAAATTGCCGCCTGACCGAAATTTGTGGTTTCTCACATAGCGAAATTCCTAAGGAGCGACATTCGCCAAGGTGCAGCCACTGGGATGTTGCTCGTCGTGTCGCGAGGCGTGGAGTCGGTTGAATGCCCAGCTTCGGATTCTCTACCCCACACCACGCGTCCTTGCCTTGCCTTGCACACGCCGCAGCGGGGTCAATTCCATTAGGAGTCGAATAGATTAGGAAGACATACACGAACCGTGTATAATCCGCCACCATAGTCGCAGCATTAGGCTTCAAATTGGATGAACCGCCTCTATTCCAGCATTTTTTTTTCGGCTTCAATCAGCTTACCGAAATCCACTCCCCGGCTCCAAAGGAGCCTTAGACGGAACAAGAACAGCCTGTTGAACACATTCGGTAGTATTCGATCGCCAGGTTTATTCACTTGCACCACCCGTAACAACATAGACCAAGACTACTAGAACATTCGCGACTTGCTGGTCACGATTCAGAAGTGCGTCCTTCAACTTTCCTTACTAACGACATATTCTTCAACATATCGTATTCGTCGTAATTACGCTGTACTCTCGGCAGTTTTTACCGCCACTCATTCGCCTCCGCACAACGTTGCCTGGCCGCTGCCGCGGCGACCAGAAAACGTCGCACAACGACCGTCGCCACGTTTCACTTCCGGCTAGGAGCTACTAGGCGCAATGACAGGGTCATCCAATAGTACGGAGTGGATGTGGGGCGGAGATGGCGACTTCCGCGACGAGGAGTTCGCCGACCACAGCGATCGCAGCGGTCGCACGGGTTACTACTCCGGCGACGAGGAGCAAGCGCCGTGGAGAGGACAGGTGAGCCTCGGCGCTGTTAGCAATACTGATGATAGCACAACGGTGACAAGAGATAAGAGATAGGGGACAGGAGAGCGGGGACAGGGAAGAGGAGATCGAAGTTAGGGGATAGGAGACAGGAGATGTGACATGAAATGGGAGTCCCTTGAGTGGATTGACAGGTGGCACTTGATTAGTTCCAGTTGATCCAGTCGGGGCCCAACCAGACACCTTTAGGGAGTAGTTCGAGACGCGCAGTGTGATAGGCGATAGGCATTCCAACCTGTGCGCTCGTGGTGCGGCGGCGGTCAGAGACAAAAGGCGGGCTAAAGCAGGCACGGCGACCAGACTTCTAGAGTGGTGGTAGTATCATCAGTCCTGGTGTAGTTCGAGGCACCTCATGAAGCAGTTGTGTTTAAGTCGCTCCACTTCCTCCCCCCCCCCCCCCCCCCCCCCGACTTTTAAGTCGGCAGTCGTCACGGGCCCCCCTCGAGCAGAGTCATGCTTTCTCTGACTACTCTTCCTACTGAGGACACCCCTCCGTGCCCCTCTTATACCGCCGTTTCCATCCGCCATCCCCCTCGGCTTCCCTTGCAAATACCCCTTCCCCCCACCGTTGTTTCCCCCCTCGTGCAGGCGGAAACTGTGATGACCACGCACGGGCCGCTCCGCGTGACGGTGTGCGGGAATCGGTCGCTGCTGCCTCTCCTTACCTACCACGACATTGGCTTAAACCGTGAGCGCCCGTCCTCTCGCAGCAATCCCTCCCTCATCCCCGACCCTCCACCCCTCTCACCACAGTCTTATGTCAATTTACGGGTGTTGCTTGCTTGCTGACCACACCTTTGTCCCGTTCTCCTCAAGAAACTTCGCTTCTCCCGCTTTTCTCTTCTCGCTTCCTTCCAAGAAATCCATCCTCTTTCCGTCCCGCATCCGCCTTCCGGTAAACAGTCTCCACCATGCCACGATCAGTCCGCTCGCTTCTCAGTTCGCCCCTATCTCTCATCTCATTCCAGCTCTTATCTCCTCCCCATCAATCCCCCCCCCCCCCCCCCCCAACCCGCCTGCGCGACCAAACCCGCCAGACTCGACGTGCTTCGAGGGCCTAATGCTGTGTCCCGATACAGCGCACTTGCTGCTCGGCAACTTCTGCATCTACCATATCGACGCGCCGGGGCACGAGGCGGGCGCGGAGGAGATCTCTCCGCTGGAGGCGCAGCTCACGGCGAGCGACCTGGCGGAGCAGGTGGCGGAGGTGATGGCGTGGTTCCGCCTGCCGCCCGCCGTGTGCATTGGCGTTGGCGCAGGGGCATACGTCCTCACCCTGCTTGCGGTCAGTCCTGCTTCCTGCTCGCGCCTTGTTCCTCCCGCTCCCTTTCCTGCTGCCTCCTTCCTATTTCGGCTCTCCCGTCCTCCCCGTCCCCTCCATTCCTCTCACCTGTCTTTTCCCCTCCCCTCTCCCGCACCTCCCCCCTGCTCTCCCCCTTCCCCCCCGCTCTTTGCCCCCCGTCCTCCCCCTTCCGCCGCGGTCCCCATCAGCTGGAGCGTCCCCAAGCGGTGCAGTCGCTGGTGCTGGTCTCACCCGTGTGCCGGGCGGCGTCCTGGGCCGAGTGGGCGCGCAGCAAGGTGCTGCTGGGCGTGCTGTGCGTGGCGGGCATGAGCAAGTACGTCAAGGACGCGCTTGTGCATCGCTACTTCTGCCACCAGCAGACCGGCTTCCATGGCCCCGCCTCCGATTCCATCCTCATGTTCCGCCAGGTGCGCAGTCGGGCAGGACGCCATGTTGAGGAAAATGACCTTTCTGAGGCACCCACAGAGGAGTGATTTAGTGGCTGTGGTGTTTGGCTGGTTGGTGCTTGTGTGTAGCATCTCCATGGTGGCTTGTAAGGGCGCTCTCGGCTTTGCCGTTGGTACCTCCTGTGCTTGTTCTTGGTTGGCTTCTGATGCTAATGACGGCTCGTGTGTTGCTTCGCACCGGAGAACATTGCCGTGCTGACTGACTGACTCTGACTGGCTGTGTCTGACTGAGTGCAGGAGTTGGACAACAGGGAGCCAGAGAACGTCATGCGATACCTCGACATCATTCACAGGTAAGCAAAGCTCATCTCATAAGCTCACGTGCGCAGGTTTCATCCGTCTTGCATCGCCATCACCACTGCGCTCGACAATGTAACGGTCCAGCACCAACACCCCCTTGTTGTCTAGCACCAACAGAGCTGATTCGGCACTTCTGTTATACCCACTTTCCTCCCCCGCTCCAGCCCATGCAACAATTCGGGAAGCACCAGTGTGCACTCACTCCTTTCCCTCCCTTTTACTCTTTCACCCGTATCCATTTCCCTGGATCCCTCCTCAGTCGCATCGACCTCACGCCCTTCCTGCTGCACCTCAAGTGCCCTGTGCTGCTGGTAGCAGGCGAGATGTCTGAAGCATCAATGCAAGAAGCTGCACACATGATGTGCCACCTTGACCCCATGACCACGTCCTGGGTTCAAGTAGAGGCTTCGGGTGCGCTCGTCACAGAGGAGCGACCGCACATGCTCAGAAAACCCCTCGAGTCATTCTTTGCCCGGCAAGGCATGCACTGCGTGTCGCCCTTTGCCGCGTCGCTGGATTACTGTGAGGCCGTGGCAGCAGCAGCAGCGGCAGCGTCAGCAGCATCGTTGCGATCAGGGTCAGCTGCAGCGTCTGTTGCAAGCTCAGCTGTGGGGTCTGCTAGAAGTTCAGCATCTACTTCAGCAGCAGCGTCCCCTAACAGCAGCCCATCCCCTCAACCGCAATCATCCAACTCAGCTGCTTCTTCATCCCTTATGACCGCGTGGCTCTCTGCGGCTTCTGCGTCCTCCGCCTCTCCTGCCAGCTCGCTTTCCACCTTGACCTGCTCCAAGGACTACTTTGCTTCCAGACATCACCATCACTGCTTTGCTGCTGCTTCTCCTTCTTCTTCCTCCCCGGACGCCTGCTCCTCCTGCTGCTACTCCCCTTGCGCTTCCTCGCCTCTGTCTGTCACCTCCCTTGCATCTTGGTCCAAGCACCAAGTGGGCTCACAAGAATCGTTCAGACAAGAAGAGCTTTCTATGGCAGCGCTGGGGGTCAAACTCAAGCCTATTCGAACCCGTGGTAGTTCCACTTCCACCACCGCCACCATCAGTTGTGTTGCAGTCAGCAACGGCACCACTTATCTTCCCGCACAGGCTTAGTTCTTTGATCATTTCTGGTATTGTAACAAAAAAAGAAATATTTAACTCAAACCACTGCGTTATAATGTGTTTAGTGGTGACTTCATGTACTGCAAATACTGCCTCAAAATGATTGAAATTTGATTGGAAGCAAACATTCAGTAACCAACCAACGTGCAAGTATTTAAAACTTTCGGAGTTGATTGTTTATGCTATCGTGACACGGTTTTCGTAGGTGGTCCAATGTCTCTACCGTAACGAGATACAGCAAACGAGCTTGGACAGCCGTTATGGCCGCAGCAAATTTCGGTATATAGTTGGTCTGTGTGAGAGAACCGATGTTTGCGGGTTGGTGGTCCCTCGCAGGAAGTGAGGGCAGATTTGGCAGCTGCGAGATGTCGCAGGGAGATGCCGAATCGCCGAATCAATGGGTCGCTGAGGGTCAATCTGCTCTGCAATGATGTGTGGCAGCACGAAGAGCTGAATTTTTCGAGCTTACAGGAGCAACATGGTCTCATTGACTAGCCCCTATTTCAGCTTGATGTTACTAATATCATATTAATAACCCCTATCTTAGGGGAGCGAGATGCCATCACATAGCACGTGTATTCAGAAGGTGACGCGAGTAGAAACCGGAATTCTGGCCTTTTATTTGAATCTCGAAATGGGAAACCTGCCATAGACCTGGTGCACGGGGTCGAGAAATGAAGGCAGCTGGGTGGGCCAACCAGCGAGCCTGGAGATGTAGGGAGAATCAGGAAATAATATCGAACCGGCATGGCGGTTCGTGTGATGCGCGATCAATGCTGCCTTCCGCATTTGCTTTCCGCTTGCAGCTGTGCTGCCGAGCTAGCATAGCTTCGTAGCCACCGCACTCTCTGCGCCCAAACTTCGCAGTTTCACTCAGAACCTTTTTCCGTAGCGTCAGCTTTATCAGTCATAGCTGCCCTGATCGTTTGGGCAGCCACCTCAACACGAGGAACTATTAGTACACATTAAGGGCGCGTCGTTTCCCGGTCAGACAATAGGTTTGACACGAAGTGGAGGTTCTGAAGACCCGAAGTGGCTCGTTTTTGGGGCGATTGGAAGTTCGGAAGAGACAAATTGGAGACTAAGGCCGCGTGACTTGATGTCTGACACGGGATAGAAACGAGCCCTAAATGTTGTCGACGTTGTTCTCTATTAGTACTGTATCGATTAACATGAAAAATGTTTCCAAAAGTCCCGCACTCACGATTTCTGCGCCAACCTATCCCAAACAAACTTGGTGGTGTATCATGCATGACCACTCGCTCATCGTCAACCACCCAATTTCTGAGTTTCCATCCATTCACCTGTTGCCGCGCCACTTTCCGATTGGTTCGCCGTGGTGCGGTCCGGCCCAACCCGCGATATGACTTTTCTGGAATGGCCTTTCGATTCACCGCCTGACGCAGGAACGAACGAAACCCTACTCTGCTGCTCCCTCCCGTCCCACCCCGTTCCGTCCCCACCTCCTCCCAAGGGAAATTTCTCCAGGCCCCGCCTCATCCCCTCCCCCCAGATTCCCCCAACACCACAGGGTTCCCCGCATTCCCCCATTCCCCCAACTTTCGTTGGAAACCCCAGCTCTCCTCCCCTCGGCTATCCCTCACTTTCCCCACCTCGCTTCTCCGCTGTCACTCGCTATCTGCCGCACATCACCTCCAAGAATCAAGACAACTGCCTCACTCCCACAGCAAACCCTCTCCTGTCCACCCAAACGTCACTCCACCCAGATTGAATAGTCACCTAGTTGACAAGCGAACTGGAACCTCCTTGAATGAGAGTCGACTGTCTTTCAACCATTCTCTCTGCCTAGCTTTACACTACTGATCTAGTTTTACCAAGACAACATGTGTCGTCCTCCTGATCTACTCCCCCAGGTCGCGAACTTTCAGCAGCAGCCCGCTGGCGCTGCTGCTTTTCGCGGCGGCGGCTATGATCTCGCTCGGGCCGCAGCTGCCCTCGCTCGGGGCAGCGTGGCACCACCCGCCACGGGCTTGCCTGTCTACTCTCGCGCTCCGGGCGCCGCAATTGGCTCCGTTTCTGTCTCTGGGAGAAATGGATCTCTCCTGGCCGCCCCGCAGCTGCCACTGAAACGACCGCTTGCTTCGTGCGCCGGCCCACAGCTCACGTCTCCATTCCAAGTGTGCGTCCCGATCCGTTCCGTCCCTCAGCTGCAGATCATCGCATCCCTCTTTCTCCTCTGCGTCACGTGCGCACGGTTGTCGTCGGGAGTTCTTTTTTTGTCATTGTTCCCGCGGGAGGTTAGATCGGCGACGGGGAAGGTTAGATTGGCAGAGTTGCGCACTTCTTACCGGAACGGAGTACAGCGTAGCTTGCGGGCATAGATTTTGTGTTTCTGTAGGTAGTAGATTTCGACAGTTGACGAGATTGCGTTCAAGCTTCCCAGCAGCTGGAATGGTGGATGACCCATGCAGAAGATGTTATGTCGGCAACCATGCATATCTGCCCTGCTACGCTTGGTCGCTTGTAACGCTTGTGGACTTTTGGGCATCAGAGGCCTCTCGCGGCCGTGAGCCTGCTTTTTTTTTTTTTTTTCTGTTCGTGCTCGAGGCAATTTTTGTTTCTGTTCTTAAGGCACGGCTCTTTGTCCGATGATCGGTGGACGGAAGCATTCCAACCAATTGGGCTATGCTGCGTTCGCTTACTCCCAATTGTGTTTGCCTCTCCGCTTCCTAGTCCTTTCCTCACGCTCCTCACGTACCTTCCTTCTCCTTCATCTTCCTCTCCCCCGTTATCTTTACTCTGCCATCGTTCATAATTTAGATGTTCCTCTCCTCCGCCCTCGCTCCTCCCTTCGTCCTCCGCCAGGCCCGCCAAGATAATGCGCCAGACGGCGTCCGTCTCTTCCGAATTCGACAACGCCGCGTCCAACTTTATAGCGCGTATGGAGCAGTCCGTTATTGAGGACATCAAGAAGCAGCAGCAGCAGCAGCAGCAGCAGCAACAACAGCAGCAGAAGCTCCTCGAGTACCTCTCCCAGTCGCAGCAGTTGTCCGGGCGCGCTGTTCCCTTCCCCGCGCCCACTCCCCCCCCGTCCTCCGCCATGGACTCCTGGATCCGCGCGGCCGCGGGGATTTCTGGGGTATCCGCAACCGGTAACTCCGCTGCGCTCTCCGGCCCGCTTGCCGGCGCAGTAACCGGCCTTCCTGCCGCGAGTATGCTCTCCGCGGCGTCGGTTGCCGCTCCCATGCCGGCAACCGTGTCGGGGGTTCCGTTCCTCCCCCTCGCGGCGCAGCTTGCTCCTTCTGGCCCGTCGAATCCTACACTCGGCGGCGGCGACTTCGCGAGTACCTTGATGGGGGTGGAGGTCGAGACGGAGGAGAAGAAGACCAAGCGGTGAGCCGGAACGACGGTATATGCTTCTTATAGATAGCCGTGACAGCTGCTTCATCCTATTCTCTCGTCAGTTTCCTCTTCGTCGTGAGATGTCGGTGTGTTCAACCGTCCTTGGCGTCGGTCTAACTATTTGTCGTTTCGGCTTCTCGGTTCTTCCTCCCCTCGTCGTCCCTCGCAGCATCATGTCGAACCGCGCGTCGGCGAAGCGCTCTCGCCAGCGGCGCCAGGAGCGGCTGGAGGAGCTGGAGCGCGAGACGGAGGTGCTGCACGCCGACCACGCACAGGTGCGTCCGTCCACCATTCTCCGACTCTTTTGTCCTTCTGCGGCTCATCAGTCGCGTCGATTCTTTCCGACGCTGCTCCGTTACGCCGCTCGTCATACGGTGTCGTTTCCGACCGTCGCGCACCGTCGCTCAGCCATGGGCCATGGCAACCAAGCATCGCCATTCTCCATATCTTCCCGCTCCGTCTCCTTTCCGTTTCGCTGGTCGGGACTTGGCCCGTAATGCGCAGGTGGTGGCGAAGCTGGGGCGCGCGACGCAGCAGATGAGCCGGCTGGAGATGGAGAACAGCCGCCTCATGGCGGAGCTCGCCGCGCTGCGCAAGGCGGCTGCCAGCGCGGGCATCCCGCTCAACGTCGAGGATGGCGCAGCAGCAACGGCCGCAGCTGGAGCGGCGGGTGAGAGCAGCGCCAACAACAGCGGTAGCGCAGACGATCTTAAGAACCCGCCTGCTCCCAGCGTCTTCGCGGATCTTCTGCCACCTAACCAGCAGGAGACGACCGCTGAAGAGGCCGGAATCGCTGCTGCTGCTGCTGCTGCTGCTGCTGCTGACGCTGCCAAGACTGAGGCTGTTGTGATGAAGGGCGCGTTCGCGTTTGAGCAGGGATCGCCCAAGAGTGCTGTGACTGACTGGAGCAATGAGCAACAGGAGTCTGCTGCTGCAGGTGTTGCTGCCGGTGCGGAAGGGGAGGGCGAGGACTTGGCCGGGTTGCTGCTGGGTGGGCTGGACTGCGGCGGCATTGGTGGCATTATGGAGGATGAGCTCTTCTCCAGCCTGCTCTCGTGCTTCGACGCCACTGCTTAAGAGGCTTTCATGGCGCCCAGTAGTGGGAGGAAGATTATGAAATCTACCTCATGCTTCTGCTGTTGAGATTGAGGCATCAGGCACCCACCACCGTCCATCCTGCGTCTGCACCTCCACCGTCCATCCTGCCCGCCTGCACCAGCCATCGTCTATTTTGCCCTCCTGCACCAGCCATAGTCTATTCTGCATCTGCTATCATCCATCCCGCCTGCCTGCGCCAGCCACCGTTCACCTTGCCACCATTTTATTTCAAATCGCCACCGTGTGCCGCACCGTCTCTTGACCCACCAGTCAACCCATGTCTCAGCACGCATTGCTTGCGCCACGCTGCAGCTGCGGTTCCTCTGCTTCCCTTACAAGCCTTACTTGCTCACAACTGGTTGTTTTTGCGTTCTACTTGCTTTTGTCCTAGTTCTCCACCTCTTGTCAGTTCTAATTTTGGAATGATCCCTCCATCCTCTCTGGTCTTCCTCTCTGCCACAAGCCATCCCATTGCCACCAGCCATGCTCTGTGCTCATTATGCAGCTCCTGGCACATGCCTCGCCTGAACAATTGCTCATGCCTGCACAAACTACCCCACTGTTGATGGCTCAAAGTGCCCTTTTCAAGCACGTGTGTCATCTTACAGTTTGCACTGAGGCTTGCCATGGCAGTATGCCGCTGTTGAATTAGGATGGGTGGTGGCATTGTTGGGATTGGAATGACTCTATTACCTTTCTAGTAAACTGTACATTCTCTAGCTTTTAAGTCTTTCGTATAAGCCGAACTTGTTTTCTTAGTCGTAGTAATTTGTCCAACTGTTATGTAGAACGAATTTGTCTTTATCGGGAATCCATCACTTCAGAAAAATTTGCGAAACACCAAGCCACGACCGAACCTCACGAACTAGTTTGGTTTATTCCTTGCCAGAGCGCACCACCACCACGGAATCAGCACTACGCTGCGCGTAAACCACGCCCCTGGCTCCACCGGACCAGTTTGTCCAGCATGTGGCTCGGGCGCGGTCCCCTAAGCGTGCATCGTTCTGCTTTGCCTCGTACAGTCCGTATTGACGCGACGAACCCTGTCCGCAGCAGTGCGTCATGCTCGAGGTTCCTATACACACACTGGCGTTGTTCTGTAGGCACGACGGAGGGAAGGGGGAGGGAAAATAGGAAGCTGCCTGCCTCTACAATTTTAGGTTCGAAATGACGGTCAGCCCGAAAAGGCTGACGTGGCAGTCATTTCCCTTCCGAACCTAATCGAAGGGAAATGCCTGCAGAACAGTCATTTCCCTCCAGGGAAATGCACCCCCAGGAAGGTTCTTATTTCCCCTCACCACCTTCCTCCTCGGGCAAATTTATTTGCCTCCGCCCCGCCATCGGCCACCCACCCTTCACGGGGAAGTGCGACGGTGACGGGAGGGAGGAGCTGGGCGTGGGAACACCAGCCTCCCACCCAAGAAACAAGCTTCTTGTACAGCCACTAACCCAAACAGGGTTGCAAATCTCAAATCGAAAAAGAAAAACACACATCAACCACCAATGTGGAAACCCTGGCGGCCTGCTCATCACTCCTGTATGTTGGGGTTTATTTATGTTGAAAACTCCCAGCCCCAAAACATTACCCTCCTCCTGCATTCGATGGTCACGATTTACCCGTCCATCGGACGCGAGAAATTCCGCGAGAAGTTCGTCATTTTCCCTCGGAAACTACCTCCCCAGAATCCGAAATTTCCCATCTCGAGTGTTTGCCCTCGTGGGGGAAATCGACCTCGGAACCCACCTCGGAACCCTCCTCATTTCCCTTCCCCCTCCCTCCTCCCCCAATCGTCTGGTGCCTACAGAACGATACCACTCACACACACACATGCATCTCACCTCACCTTGCCTGTTCACACAACTGGGTGGTAAGGTTGCCGCACAACCCCTGTCGGGAGAGGCTCTTTTAGGAGCTGATAATTGCTGCTTGATAAGCTTTTATGCTCCTGTGTTGGCCTCAAGGTCGGTCAACATTCTGTTGCCCATGCTAAACCACCTCTTTAACTTCATGGAAGTCCGTCCTGTTTGTTCAGCCACTAATCTGTCTGGCAATAGCTTGGCTCGATCAGTCTGATTGGGTCAAGCATGAGAATCGGCCTCGTGTCAGAACCGTGCTGCAATTTCTCAACTCCCGGCAGGAAAGGAGCTGATTCTCCGTGTTTATAGTAGCTCCAGCATTTCTTCCGCTGCTCGCAGGCGACGCTCGTCGGGTTTGCCGCGCAGATGATTCAGAAGCATGTCGAGCGAAGCCCGATGGTCTCTGTACGCGCTTCATCAGATTATGTAGAAGCAAGTTGATCTAGTTCTGGCCATCCTCCAATAGCATCAGCAGCAGCACCACACGCACCCGCAGCAGTAACAGGAGCAGCAGCGGAAGGAACAGCAGCAGCACCAGCAGCAGCAGCGGCACTAGCAGCAACAGCCGCACCAGCAGCAGCAGCGGCATCAGCAGCAGCAGCTTCAGCAACAACAGCAGCGGCACCAGCTCACCACCCTTACCACCACTTCCAGTCCTCACAGCATCACACGCCATGGAGGCGAATACAATGGCGGATTTCGCGACGCTGGTGATCTTCATGTTCTCGGGACTCGCCGCCCTTCTACTGCTCTTCTTCCTCCTCCACTTCTTCACCTTCTTCCGTCGCCTTCTCGCCTCGCGCATGTACATGAATGACCCCCATGCTCCCCACAAGCCCATGGCCCGGCCATTCGACTGGGTCGTGCCTGTATTGAAGGCCACGGAAGCGGATATTATCGAGTGTGCAGGGCTCGATGCGGCGGTGTATTTGAGAATGTTCCAGTTCAGTATACAGCTGTTCGGGGTGTTGAGCCTGCTTTGCCTGCCGGTGCTTCTGCCGCTTAACGCGGTGAGCAGCCGTGAGCTGATGACGCATGGCGGGTATGTTAGCAACTCCTCTACCATCACCATCAGTGCCGTGACGACTATGACTGTTGGGAACACGACAACCACGACAACCACTAAGACCGTGTCCACTACTACTTACAACAATACCAACGGTATTAGTAGCAGCAACAGCAGCGAGAACAGCAGCAGCAGTAGCAACAGCAGCGGCTCAGGAAATGCAACCGCTCGTTTCAGTCACATTTTGCTTGAAACTCCAATTAGGAGTGCGGGGAGGCACGCGAGCAGGAACGGAGGGGTGGACGATTGGTTCAGTATGAGGAGCGAAAGGAGCACTTTAGGAGTCACATCGAGCAGCTGGAACACCAGCGGCAGCGCCGGCAGGAACAGCAGTGGTATTGCGGGCAAGAACGGCACAGTGTGTGGCACTGGTAGGGGCTATTATTGGAACAGCACAGAGGGTTGCTGGAACGTGACTGAAACATGCGGGAATACGACGCTGCGAGAGCACTGCATCAGCCTGATAGGGCTTCCGTACGGTGTAGGTGTGAACTACACTAGCACTGGTTTCAGCTACATTACAGGATACAACTACACTAGCGCACTTGATAATTCGTCCACGGGCGGACTTCCTTTTCCAGATGGCCCCTGGACATGCATCCCTACGGGAAATTTCTCCACTCCTAACAGCACCACTGTCACCACCACCGCCACCAGCGTCACCACCAGCACCCCTTTCAACAGCTCCAGTTTAGACTTCCTCTCTATAAGCAACGTGCCTCCGGGCTCCCCGGTGTTCTGGGCTCATTTAGTCATGCTGTATGCGGTGTCTATAACAACGTTTCTGATCATCTGGTGGACGTACCGCCACGTGTGGGGGCTGAGGCACGACTACCTGGCGTCAAGAGCCAAGGTGCTGCATCCCGAGGAGTATGTGGTGCTCGTCACTGATGTGCCGCAGCCGCCGAAGCTGAGGCAGGAGTCCAGTGTGGGGCTGTTTGCGCCCAAGGAAGGCGTTGTGTAAGTTTGAGAGCGGGTCCAGTACGGGGCAAGGGCGGTTCAAAAGCGTGCAGGTGTATGTTGTTTTTTTTCTTGCTGGACTTTCCGCACTAACGGACTGAGTTCTGTCAGGGCTGGGATTGGAGTTGCGCTGTGGGAGCATTGGTTGTCGGCAGAGTAGGTTGGAGGAGCTGTATTGGTGCAACACCATCTTCATAACTACCTTCCTCTCCTCTTCCCCACGCCATGACGCGCCACACCACTCCTCATGCCACGCTATTCCCGCTGTGCCCCGTCTTCTCCCTCCCCCGCCCACAGCCCGACAGTGAAGCTGAGCAAGCCAGCAGTACGGCGCCTATTCACCCTGCTGCGCATCTGCACCATGGGCGCTGTGCAGCCCCCACAGCGCGCCGACTGCTCGTCCGCGTCTGCGGTGGCGGACTCCCAGTTCGTGGACCGCTTCTTCTCGCGCCTCTACCCCGACTCCTACCTCAACAACCAGGGCGTCGCCAGCTACGGCAAGGTCATGCGCGCGTACGCGCGCTGGCGCCACGCGGTCCAGATGCTGGACCGCACGCGGTTCCGGTACCAGCAGAGTCTGGAGCGGAACTGCCAGCGCAAGAACCCCAGGCCCGAGGAGGAGCTCGTGCCGATGAGACGCGATGGGCTGCTGCGCCAGGTATGTGCTCTCTCCTCTCTCGAATGGACCTTTAGTGTCAAGGTCTCTCTCAAACGGTCTCTCCTTCTCCCCTTCCCCCTTCTTCCCGCTGTTCCCCTCCCCTGCACGCCCCCTCTCCGCCTCCCTCCTCCTCACCAGTATCTGTTTTCCAGGCTTTGGTACTGCATTTGACATGTGCCTCGAGGTTTGGCTGTGGCTGTGCGTGTGTGTGTGTGCGTGTGCCCATGCCCGTGCTCGTGCTCGTGCTCATGCGTGTGCCTGTGCCCGTGCCCGTGCCCGTGCCTGTGCTCGTGCCTGTGCTCGTGCTCGTGTGTGTGCCTGTGTGTCTGTGCGTGTGCTCGCAGGTGTTCATGGTGGGACCCAGGGAGCCGAGCATTACGTACTGGATTCGCCAGGTGGAGGACGCCAGCAAGGCGCTCAAAGAGGCGCAGAGAACCGCCTCCGCACGCCGGTAAGGGCTGGGGGGCAGGGGGGAAGGGGAGAGAAGGGGAGAAGGGGAGAATGGGGAGGAGGAGGGAGAGGGAAGGGGGAAGAGGAGGAAGAGGGGGAAAACGGTAGGGGCAAGGGGGAAAGGGGGGGGGGGTAGGGGGAAGGGGAACAGGGGAGTCAGGAGCACTTACTTCCTGGCTGTGAAGGTTCTGCTGAAATGAACCTTGCTGCCTGGACTGGTTGGGCTGTAGCCTGAAGCCTTTGCTGCATTTCTCAAGTGGGGTTGCTGCACTGCTCTCCACCACCAGTGCCATCCCCTGCAGACTCCCCTCACCTTCCGTCCTCTTCCCTTCGCTCCGTTCCCCCTCCCAGACTCCCCTTCGCCTCACACCCTCTCCCCCCTCTGCCGCACTCCCTCTCCTCTTTGCCCCCAGGCGCACAGGCGCAGCCTTTGTGGCGTTCCGGAAGCGGCGCTCCTCAGCCGTGGCAGTGCAAACAGCCCACGCACTGCAGGGCTCCGCGTGGCTGGTGCACCGCGCGCCCGAGCCACGGGACGTGGTGTGGCAGAACCTGGAGCCGCGGTTCTGGGAGCGGCGCATCCGCACGCAGGTGGCCAACGGCATCTTTGTGTGCTCTGTGGTCTTCTTCTACCTGCCTGTCACCGCCGCCAGCTTCCTCATCTCCTTTGACACGCTCGCTGCTATCTTCCCGCCGCTCAAGGATATTGATCAGAAGTGAGCGCCTGGGCTGGTGGTGGGTGGGTGGGTGGGTGGATGGGCGGGGGCGTGGAAGGGTGGGCTAGTCGATGGGTGGCTAGATGGATGGCTGGATGGGTTGCTGGGTGGGTGGCTGGATCTGGAGAGCCTGTGGATAATTGCAGGGCGAGCACATGTAAGTTTGGGAAACAAAACCGAGGAATGAATGGGGCCGTTTGGGGAGTCCAAGGAATATGATGTTGCATCGCACCATCATCCCACCCTCCCACTCCACCTCTCATCGCAACCTTATCTCTTCCCGTCCCCTAAAGAATCATATAATCCAGTCCGCTCTTTTTGTATTGAATCATATAATCGTTCCCTCTCCCACCATGCATTGCACTGCCATTGCGGTTGGCATACATTCCGCAAGGCACATGGTCACTTTCGCTTGCCTCTCTGTCCTCTCTCCCCTCTCTCTCTCTCTCTCCCCACCCTCTCCATCCCCACTGTGCAGCGGGTGGCTGTACAAGGGGCTGACGCTCATCCTGCCAGCGGTGGGGCTGCGTGTGTGCTACTGGATAGCGCCACCGCTCATGGTCATGCTCTCCTACATGCAGGGCTGCCTCTCCACCTCCGCTGCTGAGCGCCTCGCAGCCGAGCGCTTCTACTACATCCTGCTCTGCAACGTCTTCTTTGGCTTCTTCTTCACTACCTCCGTGCTACAGCAGATTCAGGTGCGACTGGTACATTTCTTCAGAGCAGCACGTGATGATGTGGATGTTTTTTTTTATATATATATATATATTCTTATTTGATTTAAACAAAAAAAATCAAACTATGTACTGTAGGTGCCGTCAAAGTACGTGCTGGAGAACCTGGGGCAGCAGGAGATACTCGATTGTTTCTTTCCCAATTAAACCGTCTCTTTTCCCTCTCCCAAACCCTTCTCTCCTCTTTGCCTGTGAACAGCTCCTCCTGGAGCAGCCATCATACGTGCTGGAGATCCTGGAAAGTGACTTTATACTCACCCCTCCCCCAACTCCTTTGCCATTCTGCCTGTGAACAGCTCCTCCTGGAGCAGCCATCATACGTGCTGGAGATCCTGGGGAAGTCGGTGCCGAGCACGTCGGGGTTCTACCTGTCGTACGTGATGACCTCCACCATCATCTTTGGCGTCGAGCTGCTGCGCCTGCCCCTCGCGCTCTTCATCTACCTCTTCCGCGTGCTCTTCACTGGGGTTGCGATTGCCGACCGCGAAAAGCTCTGGAACCAGGTGGGTGGGGGGGGGTGGGGGGGGGGGAGAAGGGGAAGGACGGGTTGGAAGCAAGAAGGTTCGTAGAGGAGAAAGAAATAGGTGTGCCATACATGCAGGAAACGGAGTGAGGTGTATATATGTGGGAAAATGAAGGGCAAGTAGGGGGCTTTAGAAGCCAACTAGGTAATAGCTTAAGGTTGCGCGTTTTGCAGCGGTGATTTCTGAATTTTTGTGGCCCACTTGTCATGGGTGCTTGGTCTAGTGGTATGATTCTCGCTTCGGGTGCGAGAGGTCCCGAGTTCGATTCTCGGAGCACCCCCGTCACAGTTTTGAAAATTGAGATTACGGGGTGCATGTGATCTTTTTGAGTTCGGAAAAAGGGTCGAACTTTGTGTGGTTACCTGTTTCGCCAATGTCGCCGAAATGCTTTGGCGAAGGCATGAGAAATTTGGGGGCACATAAGTGCGAATGTCAAATGTGAACTCGACTCGAATCACACGGGTAAACGTGCGCGTGCACATTGAAGCGAGCTTGTGTTTGTTACAGCACGCACGAAGACCATGCAAGAATAGCGACAACTTCGTGAAGGTCGCGGAGTTCCGTTGCGCAGTATGTTGACGTGGCGCGCTGTACTGGGTAACCTACACCCCTACGAGCGGCTCGCCGCCTTCCCTATAAGGTCGAATGTCTCTGTTCGACCTAGGGTGTGTGAGTGTGACTCATCTGAGTTGGGGGCCCAAGATTCGAACTTCGCTGCAAGGGAAGTCGAGTTTTGTTTGCCCTAAGTTCAAATGCTACATTCGACCTAAAAATGTAAACTTCTACAAATTTCAAAGATCACACGCGCCCTAACAAGCTTGACCGCCTTTCCATCGCATCCCCACACTGTCCCCACACGAACCTCAATGCCCCTACTTGTCCTCATATCTCTCCCTCTTGATCCCATCCCAACCACCCCCAGGGAGGCATCAACTACCGCATCTTCTTCCCATATCAGAACCTGGTGATCACCATCGGCCTCGTATATGCCTCGTATATACGTCTCAAAACTCTCTCCTCGTCTCTTAATCCTGATCCCAACCACCCACAGGGCGGCATCAACTACCACATCTTCTTTCCGTACCAGAACCTGGTGATCACCATCGGGCTTGTCTATGCAGTCATCGCCCCCATCATCCTGCCCTTTGTCTGCTTCTACTCCTGCGTTGGCTACCTCGTGTGGAAGCACCAGGTGTGTAGCCCATCCAGTTGCATTAGAAATTATTATTCCACGTCACACCCTTGTCGCCCCAATCATCGCCTCCTCTTATCCCCACAAAATCCCTTCCTCCCCCTTCCCGTCCCTAATTCCGCTGCCCCACTCCACCATCCCCACCATATTGTTGACCTTGACATGCCGTTTACACTTTTGTTTTGTTCCGTCAAGCAGCTTCGCACCCAGATGCTCCTCAGTGTCAAATGGGCATCTGGGCGAGAATTGCAGCAGGCATCTAGCACAGAGGCGGCAGGATGCTCCTCTGAGTCGTGTTTCGAGTTGACTCAAAACACGAGAAGTGCGGACGAGCTTCTGGCACAGCGGCGCCGGGATGGGATGCTCCTCTGTACCACGCTCGTCCGCACTTCCAACTTCAACCTGTACCAACTTCAACCTGTACCAACTTCAACCTGTACCAACTTCAACCTGTACCAACTTCAACCTGTACCAACTTCAACCTGTACCAACTTCAACCTGTACCAACTTCAACCTGTACCAACTTCAACCTGTACCAACTTCAACCTGTACCAACTTCAACCTGTACCAACTTCAACCTGTACCAACTTCAACCTGTACCAACTTCAACCTGTACCACCCACCCACACCCTGTCCCTACATCCCCACACCATTCCCCCCTCTCAGATCATGTACGTGTACTCGTACCCATACCAGACGGGAGGGCTGCTGTGGATCAAGTTCGTGGGGCATGTGAACGCGGCTCTCATCATCGCGCAGGTCTGGGGCACCCGGGGCAGCTTTGACTGCGTTAGCAACTCTAGTCCCTTTGGTCCCTTTGCTCTCTTTTCATGCTAGCATTAACATAACGGTGTTTAAGGGCAGTTCTTTCTGCCATACGCCCACTCGTGCACGCGCACATGCGCATACACGCGCGCACACACACAAACGCGCATACACACGCATGCTCGCACCAGCTGACTGACCCAGAGGCCTGTTGTTTGTGCTACGCGTGTGCATGCAGGTGACGGTGATCGGAATCTTTGTCATCAAGCAGGCGTACCTGCCAGCAGCAGCAGCAGCGCCGCTACCCTTTGTGACCTTCTACTTCATGGCGCTCATACACGCCAAGTTCACCAACACCTTCCAGTCAGTTGCCCTCCTCCCTCATCTTCCTCGCTGTTCCTCCTCCCTCATTTCCCTATCCGCTCTCTTTCCTCTCAAACTTTCCTCGCTCACTCTTCCCTCCTTCCTCATAATCTCCCGTTCCCCGCTTCAGCACTACTGCTGTCTCTCCCTTCTTTCCCTTTCCTTTATCAACACAACCACTAATCACGTCCGGTCTCCCCCCTCGTGCTCCCCCCACCCCCTGCAGGTTCCTCCCGTTGGAGCTAGCAGTAGACGTGGACGAGTACAATCAGAGCCACGAGGTGGTCTTTGAGCAGCCTCAAATGTTTCCCCCCCTCCTCGTCCCCCCCCCCCAATTACGGCAGGTTCCTCCCGTTGGAGCTAGCTGTCGATGTGGACGAGTACAATCAGAGCAATGACATGATGCAACGTATGGACGACATGGCACCCGAGTACATGCCCTTCTGCATGCGCCCTCTGCACAACCCAGACCTGTCCCCGGACGCACCCCCCTCGGACAACATTCACCAGATCATCAACCCGGATTTCTATGTGTCGCCGCTGGAAGCTTCGATGGTGGAGGAGAGGAAGCTGTCTGTGATTGCACACTCCATGTCCCTCCGCCGGGGGAAAGGGTCCGAGTCGTTTAGCGAGGTGGATGCTGGTGGCGCAAGTAGGGATGGTGCTGCTGACTATATGGTGGGGCGTGGCGCAGGTGATGGTGGTGGGGATGGGGATATGGAGGGAGAGAGAGATGGAGTGGCGGCGGCTGGGGAGGGAGTGGAGGGGAGGGAGGGAGGGTGGAGGTGGGGTGCCGTGCTGGCACGAGTGCCACTGCTGGCCTGGCTGGGCCGGGGGCTGTCTAAAGCAAGTGCTCGTGGAGCAGAGCAGGAGGGTGGTGATGCTGACCCGAGTGCCGCTGCTGGTGCTGTTGTTGTTGCTGGTGCTGTTGGTGCAGTTGGTGCTGCTAGTGCTGCTGGTGCGGGTGGTGGAAGCGAGGAAGGAAAAGGAGGGTTGCGTGTACCAAATGGCACAGCAGGACATGCTGTTGCTAATGTTGTGGCTGGGGACTCGGGAGCTGGCCTGTTGAATGGTGAAAAGGCAGACATGGTAGGAAGAGTGGAAGGTGTAGTGGAAGGGACAGGAGAGGAGGCGGACGGCAGTGGAGAGCAGGTAGGAGGTGAGGAGGAGGGTGAGAACGGTCCTCTGTTGCGGCATTCGGAGGGGCATGGGCATGGGCATGGGCATGGGTATGGTACAGGAGCTTCTTGTTTGTGTGTTCCTATAGTGGGCCATGTGCTTGACACAAGTGGGCATGGGACGGATGCAGGGGGGCCCACAGCGGATGGGTCGAGCGGAGTAGACGTAGAGAAAATGCCCATGATTGAGAACGGTGAAAAGGACGTCTTCAGTGGTGCTGGGGAGCTGGGTGCTGGGGCCAGTAGGGAACGAGAGATGGATGGGAGGGAAGAGGGGAAAGATAAGGACGGGAAGAAGGATGGTGAGAGGGTGCTGGTGGGGGAAGGGAGTGGGATTAGGGGCAGCTGGGGAGATGGTAGGGGGGGAATGGTGCCAACTGCTGTAGTGGCTGCTGCTGCTGCTGCTGCTACTAGTCCCGCTGCTGTTGCCACGACGACCAGAGACAATGAGTCTGGGAAGGGAAGCATGAGGGATAGCAGATATTCAGGGGAGGGAGGGAACGTGGGGATGGGGGAGAGGAGTGTGAGGGAGGTGGGAGGGGCGGGTGTGTCGGTCCGGAGCATGTGGCTGAGTGGAGAGGGGAATGCGAGTGCGAGTACGAGCGCGAGTTATCGAACGGGGTATGCTTCGTCGTGGAGTATGAGTGGCGACATCATTCAGTGCGATCACAGCAGTCGGGCTGAAATGCGCAGTGCGGATGCTGATGGGGATACTGCTGCTGGGGAGACGGCTGCTGGTGGCACCGCAATTGGTGACACATGCACTGATGCTGGTGGCACTCCCGTGGGCGGGACAAATGCTGGCAACAGTGATGGGGTTGCTGATCATGCCGTTGAGGTTGCTACTGGTGTTCATGTCGTTGCTGCATCCAGTGAGAGCGCCACACAGAGCTGAAAAACGTTTCGATTCATCAGTCAGCGCTTGAACATATTCCCTGGATATGTATCTACCTGCGTATCACGGCAAGGCAGCAACAAGGCCATCAATCAAATACTGCCATTGACTCGTGGTGATCTGTGAATAAATGGTCGGCTCCTTGGAATGCCTCAATGCAGGAGGGAATGACTGAACTGTACATGCACTGTTGAGCATGCTGCTTACTGCATAGTTCTTCCTGCTCTTGACGTGCATGGATGCAGGCCCCTAGATTCGTTTTGAGGTAGTCTGACGCCTCAGAGTACACCCCTCTTCCTAGTCTGGCTGTCAGAGTTACCTATTTTTTTTAGTCTGAAAATTCAGACAAGCACAACTTCTTTTGTCTGAACTGTCAGAGTTACTTCAAATTTTAAGATGTTCATGCAGTTTCATAACAGCATAGCTATAATAGCATTGAAGCTGATTACAGCATACCAACGCAATTGTGCGGCCAGAAATGGGGCACTCTGATTGGTCATTTGTCAAGAGTTAGGATCACTGAGCAGTCAGGGTCGAGTCGAGGTGTGGGCATCAGACAATGGCCTCGTGCAAGTGCCAAGTGTGGCAAGCTCCCAATCAGCTGACCTGGCAGCAGGCACGGTATCGCTCGGAACTTTTCTGTGCTGGGCGCGCTGGCTGCAGCAAGAGTTTTCAACTGTGTACACCCTATGTGCGCGGAATATTCTCTCCTAAATGTGCAGATTCAAAATTTTGACTCGGTTTGGGAAGGGGAAATGATGTGCGGTTCTGCTGAAGTACGAGACTCATATGTGACACGGCTTTCGGTTGCACCAATTCGCTTTTCGCCATGTGCGATTCGCTAAAATCGTTTTGGCCATGTGCGATTGGCTATCTAGTTTCACAATTTAAGGGTTATTATAAGCCCCCAATGAATTCGACACTCGAGATAGCGTCGACAAAGTAGTGTATCCTTGTACCCCTACTCGAGCAGTTTTATCCGGAGGAAATCGTTAGTGCTGGCCCGTACACACGTGGGTGTATCGAAAAAAAGTTTCGAGGAAGTTTCGTTCCGATAACCTTTCATTCAGTCGGCGGAAACCCCTGTATAACCGGTTTCAGAGTGGACCCCCGATACAAGTTTGAGGCTCAGCCTACACTACTATGACTACTCTGAAATTTCAGACAAGTCAGTTAAAAAAACTCTGAAAAATCAGACAGGGTGCATAAAAAAAATCTTTGAGTTCAGACTAGGTACAAAAAAAAAGTCTGAACGGACTCTGAATCAGACTCCAAAGTCTGATATCTAGGGCCCTGCATGGATGAACTGTTCCTGGTCAATGCTTTTTGTGGAGGCTGGACAATGATAAGTTGTTAACTCTTTGTACTTGGAATTTTACGGTAATCACTGGAAACTTCATCACTATAACCATGTCACCCGTCGCAGCACACATCACAAGAGTAGCTCCAACAACGAGAATTGGAAGCATTGTTCTCTCCACCTTGCTTCTCTACAACAACTCTGGCACCTAGTGTCCTATTCTCTGGCACTTAGTGTCTTATTCTCTGGCACCTAGTGTCCTATTCTCCACTATCCATACAGTTCACGGAAATCAGTGAAGCGAAGCGGTATGCACTAGAAGTGATGGCAACAAGGTACTGCTGCACTGTAACAGAACTAATACTGGGTACATACTGGGTCAGGTACTAACAGGACTGCTAACAAAGGTTAAAAAGGAGGACCTACCGTACTAGTAGAATGTGGGGAAAAGATTGCTGACTCAGCCAGGTCTGCACCTCACAGTAGATATGCTGCATGCACAGCAACATGGACTAGAACAGTGAATCACCTGCACTACTGCAGCACTTACCCTAATACTACCAGTGTACAGGATCGGGAGCAGAGCAGGGCGAAACATGTGCACAAATGAATCGTATCATGATATGAAACAATCGCGCATAGTCAGCGGGGACCATGCGCCGACCGATGCTGTGATACATGGAATCAGCAGCAGCAGAGACACGCTTCACATGGAATCAGCAGCAGCAGCAGCCCTTGCTGAAGCAGATAAGATGGTTGGTTAGATGCCATCCAAGTACCACGGGGACGTTTGACCGACCGATGCTGTAATATTACTTGCCACAACGCCCCCTTCCTTCTCTCCATTACACCAGCTCTTGTTCGAGGAAACATCCTCAGTTGCATATCCCAGGTTAAGAAGACGGATTCCAAGACAAGGCCAAGGCAATTCCCTGCAGCTCAATTCCACCACCAAGGCCTTAGTCGTTCTTCTTATCATTGCGCTCCCCATCCCCACCCCCATTCGCAGCACCAGCAGCACCAGCAGCATCAGCCATGGCGGCAGCAGCAGCAGCGGTGGTCTTAGCGTCAGAGGAGAGCGATGCCTTGCGGGTTGCCTTGGCCTCCAATCCCCCGTCGGCCCGTTGCACGAGCGTGAAGGGCATGTGGGTGCCGAGGAGCATGTCCCACACCGGGAAGAAGGGCTGCGAGTAGTTGAAACGGAACCCAGAGAGCTGGTGGTGTATGTCATGGTAGGCTGTAAGATGGCGGGACGAAGGTGGGGGGGAGGGAGGACGGTGAGCAGGTGGAGGAGGTGGGGAGTGGGGGACGATGAGATGATTGAAGGAGGAATGGTGCTGCTCAGGAATGCGCTTTAGGTCCACGCATGGCATCAAAGAGGAGCAACATGCATGACCTGTGGCACTCAAAACACAAGCCCCGTACTGGATTGTTCACAAAGTGATCAGATTCAAGACTCCTGAGAAGCACGGGTGCACGAGATGGGATGGTAGTGCTGCTGGCGAGCTGTGGGCGTACCGGCGTTGTTGTGGAAAAAGCGCTGGAAGGGGCTGAAGGGCAGCACAAGGTGACTTTAGTTTTGAGTCTACTCAGTCATTGAAGTGCGACGAGCGTACCGGCGTTGTTGTGGAAGAAGCGCTGGAAGGGGCTGAAGGGCAGCACGAGGCCGCAGTGGTCGTCCACCGTCTTCATGGTGGCGAAGGTGAAGAAGAAAATGGCCGTGCGCGGGTGCATACCTGGTGTGGCGGGAGGGAAGAGGCGGAGGGGGGAAGGGTGACATGACAACAATGTCACGTGGGAATGGGGTGAGAAAGCAGACGGTAAGGAAGGAAGTGGGGTGAGAGGGAAGTAGTGAGTGGCAAAAAGGCGAGAGGGGAGAGGGAGGCAAGACGGGGGGAGAGGAGAGTGGAGAGGGGGCGAGAAGAAGACAAAGGGAGCAGCACGGCAGCAGAACTCACCAGACACGAGGAAGGAGACAGCGCCGCCAAAGGTGTCAAGAATGAGTCCCTCGATGGGGTGGTTGTAGAGGGCACCATAGGCGTACGGCACCAGCAGCCTGTGGTGCCAGCTGTGCAGATTCCTGGAAGATGCATGGAACCGCAGGGATCGAGGGGATGAGAGAGTGGAGCATGGTGGCTGTTCCGTGTATGTGTGTGTGTGCATGGATTCTTGTCTGCATGCTGTTTGTGTGTGTGTGTGCATCGATTCTTGTATGTGTGTGAGTCTGTTTGTGAATGTCTTTGTGCGTGTGTGTGTGTGTGAGTGTGTGTGTGAGTGTGTGTGTGTGTGTGAGTGTGTGTGTGAGTGTGTGTGTGTGTGTGAGTGTGTGTGTGTGTGTGAGTGTGTGTGTGTGTGTGCGCGCGCGTGCGTGCGTGTGCGCGCGTGTGTGTGTATGACTGACATGATGTGCGTTCATCTGAGATGCAGCAAGGGAGGGACTATTTTTCCGCCCTTCCGGTCCCAATTCCACCCCGACACCCACAATCCCTAGAGACATCTAAAGAAGGGAGAAGCATGCTGACCTGTAGAGGAAGCGGCTCTCGTGCATGAGCCGGTGCCAGAAGTATTGCCACGCGTCCATGACAATCATTGCCACGGCCACCTGCACCACCTGCACCCACAGGCTTGGAGGCACCTCCCCGTGGTTCTGGCTGTTAGGGTCCACCTGCGCGAGAAGCAGCAGGAGACAGGGGGAAGGGGCAGGGAAGCCTTTTGAGGCGCCTCAAAAGCCACCTGCACCCACAGGCTGGGAAAAACATCCCCGTGGTTCTGACTGTTAGGGTCCACCTGCACGCGGAAGTGAGCGGATTCCGAACGAGAAAGGGAGAGAGAGAGTGAGTGTGTGTGTGTGTGTGTGTGAGTGTGTGTGAGAGAGAGAGAGAGAGAGAGAGAGAGAGAGAGAGAGAGAGAGAGAGACGAGAACAAGGGACTGTGTGCTACACACACGGCGGCAAGGCACGAGAGAGGTGGTGGGGGTGGAATGAGGGCGTACCAGGAAGAGAAGCACGGCAACGACGACCTGGAGCAGCTGCTGCAGCAGCACCCCTCGGACAACTGCGCACGAGGCACGGCGCGAGTAGCAAGGAGGATTGACGGTGGAGGACAGGGGACGAGGAAGGGGAGGAGGGGAAATGCAGCAGAGGGGTGGGAGGCAGAGGGGGAACGGGAGGGAGAGGGGGACGGGGAAGGGGAGGAGTAGGGGGAGGAAGGTGGGAGGGTGAGGGGGAAACAGGCACGGATGATATTCTGGAAAGATGAGTGGAAGTTTGAGGCGCAGAGGTGGGCGGAGGAAGAGGAAGGCGAGAAAGGGGGGACATGCAATGCGGCTCTGAGTCTACGAGCAAGGGTGAAGGTAAGAAGGATGAGGAAAGCATTTACTCGAAGAGACAGCGACGGGGAAAGAAGGGAAGGGGAAGGGAAGAGAATGGGAAGGACGGGAAGAAGAGGGGAAAGACGGGGAGAGAGGAAGAGAGAGGACCCCGAACGAGGTTACGAGGTGAAACGAAATCCGTACCGGTTCCTTTGGAAACGAGGTTAAGCTTCTGCTCGTCGCTTCGACTGTGCAGTCGCCAGCGATTCATGACCTGGAAAAAGACAAACGACAAGAACGGTACGCGGGAAAGTCGTGACAGCATAACAGTTGATACGTACGAGCTTGCCACAGGCACGAAATAACACATGCCGACGTCTTCCGAGAAAGGGTACATTCTCATTTCCACTCTACAGCTCGCATACATTATTCATTCAAGTCCCGTCTGTCAGACTGATTCCCCAAGCCTATATCATCACTTATTTGTTTGACCTTAACCAGATTCACATCGTTAAAGCCCGGTAGGTATTTCCAGCAGATT
The DNA here is from genome assembly GCA_947471745.1 of Closterium sp. Naga37s-1. Classification (NCBI taxonomy): domain Eukaryota; kingdom Viridiplantae; phylum Streptophyta; class Zygnematophyceae; order Desmidiales; family Closteriaceae; genus Closterium; species Closterium sp. Naga37s-1. Next base: position 517,382 of record CANJKZ010000738.1, read on the forward strand.
AATAAACGAGAACATACGACAAGAATCCGACAGAAGAGATCGGCATGGCTAGTGGATTAAAAAAGACCACCAAAACTCGCACGCAGGTTGTGAGGCGCGGGAGAACACTCAATGCAAGGACAGGACACGAGGGGACCAGCACACAAAGCCACATTACTGAAACGACAATGCGGAAACAATGCTAGGAATAGAGTCCTTGATGAACACGTGGGACGAGACACTCCAGTGAAACAAACAACAAATTGGTTCGTTGTAAAGCCCTTAATTCACGAGATCAACAACATTTCACTGTCCTGACGTGCACGCTGAATTATCTGAACTCTTATTTAAGACCTCGGTTACTTGCATGTTACACAGGACGAGAAGGTAGCAAGCGACGCACCTTGATGTCCATGCTGTCGAGGAAATCCAGAAAGCCGCCATATATCCAGTACACAACCACAGGAAGCACGATTCCTAGCGCGTGATCCCTCATTTCCACCATGATGCGGCGACAAGGAGATGCCGATAATGCGGTCTTAACGTGATGACGTTGGGGTTCGTTCACCACCGAATAATCGCGATTACACACTCAGTTGCGATGCAATCGGACGTGATGAAGCGATGCAAGACCTTGCAACCGTCGTGAATAGTTGTCGGCTGAGTAGGCGGCAGGTGTGAAAATTATGAGCTTTAGTGAAGGAAGCTCAGTGCTCCAACGAATCTCTGTTGGTGCGCGGTGCACGATCCAGTGCATAATCTTGGTTCTTAGTGACTGATGTGTGGAAAGCTGAAACACTGTCCATGCAAGAGGCCCTTGATATTTGTGTCGTCGCTGGTTCCGAGCTTTTTGTAGACTCACCTCACCCTACACAGCTCTAAACCATCCTACGAAGGTACCCCATTCATATTCATGTGGGACATTCACCTCTGGAAAGGAATGGGTAATTGTGAGAAAACATCTGGTGTTGTGTGAAGGTCTAATCAGTGAAACAGGCTTCGGTTTGTATGTTTTCCACCAAATTTTCCCAACTGAACAACCAAATTCACCAAGGGGGTGCTCCCTCATCCCCATCACAAGGAAGGGCCACTCGGGGAACTGGAAAAAGGCATCCCTCTGTGCGTGTGAAAAAACAGTGGGTTTAGGTGAATTTCTCCAAACTTGTCCAACGCACCAAAGAGTTCCCTGCCCAGATGCACGGGGATCCTGGTTTTGGGGGTCCAAAAGGCGGGAACCCGGAGGTTGGCACCGCACAGGCAACATCCCTTGTTCAGCCAATCCGTGATGACCATGTCAAATAGCGTAACGACCAGTCTGTTCATTCGCACCGAATGGTGCGAAATCACTTCGGAATTGCAACTCTCGAGCATGGGCTGGGTCGCTTGGGCTGGGGCGTTTGCCGAAACGGTCGTTATCGTGGTCATTTGGCGGGAAAATCTCGCAACCCTCGCCATCGCGTTACTCCCTTCGCATTCGCATGCCCCGACCAAGTGGTCGGATTTTAGGTCGGGTCAGAGCAATGTTACACGCCCTTACACACGGGTGCTGTTCGCCAGCACCACTGACAAGTAAAATGACGGGATAGCGACGGGATAAGGAAGGTCAGTCTCGCCTTCCTGATCCTGTCAGGGCGGATTCCTGGATTCGGGACATCTGCACTTTGGGACTTCCGAATTATTTTTTTTTCCCGAACCGCGGGATTTCCGACTCGACTTTGGGACTTCCGAATCGGGAACCCATGGTGGTTGCAAGTGCATCCAACGAAGAATAACCGTAATCACGTTTTCCTCCTGCGATGACTCAGGTTGGGAACGCGCGATCAACTTGGCGTCGCCAGACATTTGATCGTCAATTTCCCCTCGGAATTGACGTGGATACACGCACGTGAAACACTCTCGACTCACACAACTCGACATTGACTGCTGACTGTCAATGTTGAGAAAAGTGTGGCCGTTTGTGAAGGCGGAAGTTCAAGTCGCACGTTGTCAGGTCAAGCAAGAGGTGACCAATGAACAGCAGGACGTGGTTGAAAATATGTGGTAACTCTCGTCAAGTTAGACCTAAAAAGTCTCATGAGAAGTGTGGTCCCGAGCTGCAGTATTACACCTTGAGGCATCCCACAAGTTCGGAAGCCCCAAACACGGGAAGTCCCAAAGCCAAGAATACGCCCTTAGGGTTCGTTAACCTCCGTCAACCTGGGGCTCGTAAAAATGTTGTCGAGCCTCTCCTAACGTCCAAACCAAAAACCAAAGTGGGGGTCTGGCGAACGCCCCCATTTATCGATCAAACCGAACTCGTCGACGGCATATGGAAGCGGGGACGCAACTTCATCCCAAGGCAAAACTCCCTCCCCAGGCTATGTCATCGCCATCCCCCGTTTTTCAAAGGACAGCGATGGCACAGCCGTTGCATTGCCGTTCAGAGGGGAACATCTGAATGAGCCATTTGTTTGACAAAGGGGGGTTCGTATACCCCCCATTTTTCCCCTCCCGAGCACATCTTCGATGTGCCCCCGCAGGGTTGAGTTTTTTAATGCGCTTTTTACCCAAGTCGAGCACTTTTTGGCCAGCGGGCAGGCTGTGGTCAGTGTAGCTAAACTTTCGCGCCATTGGGGGGAAGGTGGGGATGGAGGTTCCCGATGCGGTTGCATAATTTCGCTTTTCGGGCGCAGAAGTTTCTTGAGTGGCATTACGCCCAAACCTCGGAGGTGGGTTCCGCCTCCGTTTCCTGATGCGGTCGCGATGCCGATGCCATCATCTTCATTCAAAGTTTCGATTTGCTGGCGAACAGCACCACGATGCCTGGTTGAGCCCCCCGACCTTGCCTTACCCTCTGAGCTTATAAGCGATTCTTGCATTTCGCAGAGGTTTCCTCAATTCGCTTCGGGAAAAAAGGGCTTATAAAAAAACTTTTGTAACCCACCGTTGACTGTTTGACTGCAGTCTCTTCACTCAAACTACAGTTTCTGTGGTTCGTATTGGTCGACGTGCTTGTAACGCGGGTGCAACCTCACGGCACAAAACCCACGGGTGCAAGGTTTCCATCCGGTGCAAGGCAATTTCGCGTGCAGGGGGTGAGCATCATGTGTACTGCCTTCGACGACTAAGGGGGTGTCTCAGATATCTGAGTCCACGTGGGCCCGGCTCGGACCTGACGGACCAGCTCAAGAACCAGCGCGTGAACCAGGGTGGATCGGGACCAGGATGCGGGACTTGTAACCGTCAGAATAACGAACAGGAATGAATGAATTAGCAGCAGGATGGGTACAAGTAGAAAACCCTAATTTGTGTTTTACCCTATATGGGCTACCCCACTACAGCCTACATAACAAGCACCACATACAGTTTGACACACCCCCATAGGCAAAATGGGGGAGAACAAGAGGTCACAAGACCAGTCAAGAAAGGCTAAGCAAGCTCAGGGTGGATCACGAAGTCACCACACATTCTGAGCACAAGCAAATGGCCACAAGGCCAGTTCACATGCAGAGTTATATATAAAGGAGAACAGACACTACAATGATCACAACCTAGCAAGTGTAAGCAAGCAGGTACAAGTATATAGATCACAGTACAAGCAAAATTAAGAAGTGAGCAAGTGAGGCCAAGTAGGCACAAGTCCTAGCACAGTACAGAACCGCTGATGATCACAAGGCTGAAGTGCTTTGGTGAAGATACCAGCGGTGTTCGCCCGAGAGGCCACGTAAGCAAGACGAAGCTGTCCACGCTGCTGCAACTCTCGAGCAAGGAAGTAACGCAGAGCGATGTGCTTCATCCTGTGCTCCAGTCTGTGCTCGTGACACAAGGCAATCATGGCCTTGTTGTCGACGCACAGAACTGGAGGAGAACGAGGCGCCTCTCCCAAGTCGGTCAGCAGGTAGGTGAGCCTGCGTAACTCCTGTGCAGCCATGGCCCCTGCGTAGATCTCAGCCTCACAACTGGAACTGAGAACAGAAGACGAGCGGGTAGACTGCCACGAAACAGAGCCGGAACCAAGGCTGAAGGTGTAACCCTGTGACGACCGCTGAGTAGCCAAGTCGTCCACCCAAGAAGCATCTGCGTGACCAGTGAGGACAAATCGACTCCGTCCTCCAAGCACGAGCCCCATGCCCGACGTACTGCACAAGTAGCGCATCACCCTCTTAGCGGCCTTCCAGTGCTCTAGTCGGTGTCTTCCGGGCACAACGTAGCGCGCCAGGATGCTAAGAGGGTAAGCAAGGTCAGGTCGAGTGCAGGTCATCAGGTACATGGGGCAACCCACAAGCTCTGGATACGGGCCACTCGGCTCTACGGACTCATCCGAAGGCACAGCTGAGAGCGAGTGCCCGATAGGCAGAGGAGTGGACTGTGGCGAGGAGTACTGGAAGTCGAAGCGCTGAAGGACCTGCTGCACCATGTGTGACTACGTCAAGGTAATGGTGTGCCGTGCTCTGTCCTGGGTGATCTGCAAGCCAAGATAGCTGCGCAGCTCACCTAGGTCTGTGCACGTGTGTCTCTTCTGCAGCTCCGACTTCACTAGAGTCAGTGCCTCAGTGTCAGCAGTGGCAAAAACCAAGTCGTCGACGTACACGAGGATGTAGAACGGCGGCAGCGAAGTGTCGGTGCGTAGAAACAGCGACGGGTCAGCAGTAGAGGGAGCAAAGCCAAGAGCCGCAAGGGTCGTCCTCATTGTGTCGTGCCACTCACGAGGCGCCTGGCGGAGACCGTAGACTGGCCGCCGGAGGCTCCACTGGGTACCAGGAGGGAACGACCCAGTGAAGCCAGGTGGGCGGCGCAGCCAGATCTCCTCGTGCAGGCTGCCCTGTAGGAATGCAGTGCTGAAGTCAAGAGAGTGAAGCTCGTAGTCACGCTGAGCGGCGACGTGCAGCAGAACCCGAAGAGTGGTCATCTTCGGGGTCGGGGAGAAGGTCTGGAAGAAGTCAACTCCCTGTCGCTGACTGAAGCCTCGTGCAACGTAACGCGCCTTGAAGACAGGCGGAGAACCCGGCGGCCGCTTCACCCTGAAAATCCACATGCCACTGACGATGTTCGCCCCAGGTGGGGGAACCTCGTCGATGTAAGTACCTGTGGACTTCCAGGATGCCATCTCTACGTCCATGGCTGACTGCCACTGAGAGGAGTAGGGACCCTCTATCGCCTCTGCGTAAGAGCGCGGGGTCGGGATGTCTGGTGCATCCGGGTCTCCCTCAGGTGCAATCAGCATGGACACGAGATGAGGTACAGCAGCTGCAAAGCACTCAAAGTCCTCCTACCTGTCCTCAAGGACGTCCGTGCCAAGAGCACACTCAACCCCGACGGACGGAGGACAGACAGACTCAGATCATCAACAAGACTAGCGGCGTAGTCTAGACGACAGCGAGCAGCAAAGTCGACAAGCTCAGCAATTAAGGCAGACGCAGCAGTGGACTCAAAGGAAGGGTCAGTGACAGCAGTGGCCAGGAGACGCGTGACAGTAGGACTAGCAGCACAAAGGGAGTCAGACTCCGGGTCGGGACCGTTAGCAAGGGAGGACACAGGAGGAGACGGCAGAGGGACACGCAGTGGAACAGAGGAAGGACGAAGTGCCATCTGGTGCGTGCCGGGGACAGGAGGAGGACGTGGACGCGGAACACGACGACCGGTGCGACCAGCCCGAACAGGCGACGCAGGGCGAGACGCAGGCTCACGACGCTCAGTAAGACCTCGTGGTTGCTCAGTGTAAGGAGAAGGAGCAGGCAGCGGAGAGGCTGGCAGGAGCTGTGGCTGGGACTGGTCAAGTGGTGGACACAGGAAGGGAGGAGGAAGGGCAGTAGAAGGAGGGAGACCAAAAACCTGCTGAAGCAGGGGAACGAAGTACGGTCGCGGTCGCACAGCACCCACAGCACCAGCACCGACAGCACCAGTACCTCCACCAGCTCCAGCTCCAGCAGCAACTCCAACTCCAGCTCCAGAAGCACCTCCAGCTCCAGCAGCTCCAGTACCTCCAGCAGCTCTAGCTCCAGCAGCACCTCTAGCAGCTCCAGTAGTACCTCCAGCCCCAGCAGCTCCAGTACCCCCCGTACGAGCACCTCCGGGACTAGTGGCTCTAGCACCCCCAGCAGCTCCAACTCCAGCAGCACCACTCCGGAGGCTCCAGCGCCGAGCAAACCACACGCGCAGCTGCAGTGGAGAGAGAGACTCCGGGCGCGACAAGGCACCCGAAGGGCCTCCAGGCTCAGCACACTCGGGCTCAGCACCCCCAGGCTCAGCACCTCCAGGCTCCACACGCTCAGGCTCAGTACCCCCAGGCTCCGCACCCGAAGGCTCAGCACCCCAAGGCTCCGCACCCTCAGACTCAGCACCCCCAGGCTCCGCACCCTCAGACTCAGCACCCCCAGGCTCAGCACCCCCAGGCTCCGCACCCTCAGACTCAGCACCCCCAGGCTCAGCACCCCTAGGCTCCGCACGCTCAAGCTCAGCACCCCCAGGCCCTGCACCCGCAGGCTCAGCACCCACAGACGCAGCACCTCTAGCAGCACCAGAGTCGACAGCTACCTCGACCGGCTCGAAAAGGTCTACCTGGGACACACCTGAGGGAGCAGGACCCTGAGGGGGGAGGGGGTCTACCGGAGGAGGACCATGTGCTAGGAAGAGCGGCGGAGGAGGGAGAGGGGCAGTGCGATAGGGGAAGAGACGGTAAAAGGAAACTGACTCGTCAAACGTGACGTCCTGAGAGGGCAGGACACGGTGCGAGGTGGGGTGGTAGAACTGCCAGCCAGGCGCATCAGGGACAAAGCCAAGGAAGACATAGGGAACGGCGCGGGAGGAGAGCTTGTCCGCGGACGTATCGCGGACAAAGGCTCGACATCCCCAGACCCCGAACACCGACGCATCGCCAACCTCCCCCGTCCAACGCGGTGTGGGCGAGGTCTCCGGCAAGGCGACACGGGGCCAGAGGTTGAGCTGATGCGCAGCGTACTGGACTGCAAACGGCCACTGAAAATGGGGGGCAGCCGCATGGATCATGGAGGTACGAGCGACCTCCATGACTAAGCCAATGCGGCGCTCAGCAACCACATTCTGCTGCGGAGAGGCCGGAAGCGTGAACGTCTGGCGAATGCCCTCCGCACGACAGAAGGCCCGCAAGAGGTCGGAGGAAAACTCACCACCTCTGTCAGAGTGCAGACGTAGGACTGGAAGGTCCGTCTCGAACCGCTCGCGGAGCTGGAGACGAACAGCGCGGATTCAAGGGATCGGAACATCAGGGACCTCCCCCTTGCGGCGCAAGGGGAAGACCGTGGTGTAACGCGAGTAGTCGTCGACAACCAGGAGAAAGTACCGCTCGTGGCCCTGTACACGGACGCGGGCTGGGCCCCCCACGTCCAGGTGGAGAGTCTGCAGGGGAGCCTCTGTCGGGGGGAACGAGGAGGAGTGAGGAGCGGCGCGCTGCTGCCCCTCGACACAGGGAAGGCAGGGAGGGGCAGGCGAGGGTGGGAGGGGAGGCAGAGACCTGGGAAGACCAGAGACAAGGAGACGGGAGTGCATGCCACGAAGGCGTGCCACAGAGGGGTGACCAAGACGGTGGGGCCAAAGGAGCGTCTGGTGCGACAGGGCGCGACACGAGCAGGGGGCAGCAAGCTCACATGACGCAGACGCAGACGCAGCTACCTGAGGAGGCGTAGTAGTCAGTGTGTACAGACTCGACCCAGGCCGACGGGTGAACGTGGCCAGGTGGCGACCGGTCCGGGAGCACGTACAGATTGCCACATGCTGCCGTCCAGGGGTGAGGTGTCAACCCCCGCATCCTGGAGGACAGCTGTGGTCACCAAGCTCGTAGAGAACGAGGGGAGGTGGAGACCTGATAGTGACCCAGACGGAACCGCCGGACAGGGCAGAACAGTGGAGGAACGTGCAAGGACTGGATCCCCAGAGGGGTCAGCTAAAGATACAGTAACAAGTGCAGTAAGTGGTGTGACTGTGGTACTGTCGCGAAAGAAACAGCGGGAAGCACATGAGTCAAGCGTGAAGGAGTGCAGGGCCGCAGCAGACTCAGTACCAGAGAGAGCAGACTCACCAGCACCTAGGGCAGCAGACTGATTAGCACCTAGAGCAGCAGCCTCTATACCTGGGTCTGGCAGCATACACAGGTAACAGTCTCCCTCAGCACTAACAGACAATGCATACATGGCAGATAGGATAGCATCAAAGTCTAGAGCAAAGATATCAACATTCTGCCTAAGCAGCGCCGCCTAGTCGGGGAGCTCAGCCGCGTCGGGAAACTCTGCGCGGAAGGCGTCGATAAGGCGGTAGAAGTAGCGGTGCTGAGTGTGAGACCTCCCGCATGTCTGACCAGTGCGGTCACCTGTGCGAATGACATACGGGCAGAGACCACTACCCCCAGCCGCCCCACACTGAGCAAACCCCTCACGGAGCTCCTGAGACGAAAGGGGCTGGCGCTGCTGCTGCCGCTGGCCACCTCCAAGGCCTCCCCTCTGGCTGGTGCCACCCCTGCCGCCCCCATTGCCGCCGCCTCCACCCCCACTGGCGCCACTACCGCCGCCACTACCGCTGCCGCCACCACTCCCACTGCCGCCACCGCCGCCGCCACCTGCCCCGCTGCCCCCACCACCACTACCCCCTCCACCGCCGCCTCCACCACCGCCTCCACCACCCCCACCACCGCCTCCACCTCTGCCACCCCCACCTCCCCTGCATCCCCTGCCCCTGCCGCTGCGGCGCCTCCCACTAGGGGCAGACGTAGCTCCTACCTCCTCAGCTCGAAGGTAGTCAACAGCTGCAGCAGAGGCGACTGAGGGGAGAAGGGGGGAGGGCGAACACCCCTCAAAGAAGGGGGTGCAAGGAGTGCCACGAGAAGCGCCTACAGCGACTATGCTAGTCTCAGCTGCTAAGAGGTGCTTCTCGAGCAGGTCGACAGTGAGGTCAGTGGGGTCAAGAGCTAGGAGGAGGTCTCTGACTACAATAAGAGAGTCAAGGAGGCGGGTGTCGATGAAGTAGAGCGTGATGTACATGGGGGGGGGATTCTTGGTGAGAAACTCAGCGGGGAGCGCAGCACGGTAGCGAGTGTCACTAGTGCGGAGGTGAGTGACTAGGTCGGCTACTATGACAAAGGTGGATAGGTCTGGGAACAGGTAGGGCAGGAGAAGGCGGCCTAGAGCAGCAGTGGCCGGGAAGGAGTAACGAGCGACTACAGCGTTGTACAGTGCTTTCGCTGTCTTATGCTGGCCAAAGTGGGCGCATTCGGCTAATGGCAGGTGGTTGCGAACAGCTAGGCGAGCAGTAGCGTCTCGGGTAAGCCACTGTGAGCGGGTCGCACTGTTAGCTGTCGCGTCAGGGGCGGGCGAGGCACTAGAAGTGAGGTCAAACAGCGAGGTACCGTCCTTAGAGTCTGTCAGCAGGAACAGCTGTAAATCGTCTAGCCATGCAGCGAACTCTATCGGGCGGCCCTCCGAATCGAAAGTGAGAACATTGAGAGTGGCCATAGCGAGCAAGGCAGGGGAGCGCGCTAGTAGTAGTGCAGCAGAGAGCGGCGCGTGGCGTGCACAGCAGAGCAGGGCGCACGGCAGGGTAGGGCGCGCACGGCAGGGCAGAGGCGCGCACGGTAGGGAAGAGGCGCGCGGGCAGGGCAGAGGCGCGCGGCAGGACAGGGCGCGCGGCGGCGCGGCGCGCAGGCAGGGCAGGCCGCGCGGCGGCCCGGCGCGCAGGCAGGGCAGGGTGCGCAGCGGCGCGGCGCGTAGGCAGGGCAGAGCGCGCGGCGCGACGCTCGGGCAGGGCGACGCGGCGACGCGACGCGCGGGCAGGGCAGGGCGCGCGGCAGCGCGGCGCATGGGCAGGGCAGGGCGCGCGGCGCGACGCGCGGGCAGGGCGACGCGGCGACGCGACGCGCGGGCAGGGCAGGGCGCGCTGCTGCAGGTGGTGCGCGACTCAGCAGGGCGCGCTGCAGCAGGTGGCGCGCAGGCAAAAAAAAAAAAAAAAAAACAAGAGGCGACGATGTCGTCCTAGGGTTGCGAAGCTTTTTGCATTATCAACATATGTTATACAACTTCTATTACTATGGATCTCGTTTTGCATGACTACCTAACTACGTATACCGAGTATGTAACTCAGGCTGAGATTTGCAAGACTCTTCATGTTGTGTTTCGAAGGTTGGATCGCATCAAGTCGATCTACAGACCTTTCGATTCGACACTGAAACCTATACCACTACGCTAACTTCTACACCCAGTTCGGAAAAGTAAATTTATCTATTATTTTATTTGTCGACGAAAGACATACCTACCTAGGGTTTCGTAAATCCTTTTCTGCTTGGTTTCGTTCTGGTTCAACTTCTCCAGGCTACTCCAATGACTCCCCCGACTCCTGTTCTCAGCTACTACCACCTAGGTGAGCCTTCTAGACTTAAGATGGTAGTAGATACATCTGTCTTAACCATTATCATCTGTTTCAACCGTTTAGACTTAGCAACTAGCCGTTTTATGGTCGGACTTAATCCATTTCGACGACCACCCAGGTCGTTCTTTCTTTAGAGCCTGCAATGCCAGTTTTTCGTCTCACTTTCACAACTTCTAGAATTGCCGCATAATTCCTTATCCATTTCGTTCTAGTTTCATTCCATGCTCACATTTCATTTTCTCAATTCTTTGGCGCTTTGTAAATACTTTAGCTATTCTTTGTACATAATCCTGGATCTGGTTCTTATGTTCTTCATCATGACTTCCGTTCGTTTAGTGCATCATTCCTTCCTCGTATTTGCACATTTTTCTTCCATCTTTTGCTTTTCTTCGGTTTAGAACCGTCATATCCTCCTAACCGTCATATTTTGAATGCTACATAGGTTCTTTTGAAACCGTAGTTATGAATTCTCTGTCTCTCTCTATCTCATCTCTCTCTCTCTCTCTCTTGTTCTCTCTCTCTCTTGTTCTCTCTCTCTCTCTCTCTCTCTCTCTCTCTCTCTCTCTCTCTCTCTCTCTCTCATTCTCTCTCTCTCTCGTTTTCTCTCTATCGTTCTCTCTCTCGTTCCCTCTCTCTCGTTCTCTCTCTCTCTCTCTCTCTCTCTCTCTCTCTCTCTCTCTCTCTCTCTCTCTCTCTCTCTCTCTCTCTCTCTCTCTCTCTCTCTCTCTCTCGTTCTCTGTCTCTCTCTCGTTCTCTCTCTCTCTCTCTCTCTCTCTCTCTCTCTCTCTCTCTCTCTCTCTCTCTCTCTCTCTCTCTCTCTCTCTCTCTCTCTCTCTCGTTCTCTGTCTCTCGTTCTCTTTCTCTCGTTCTCCCTCTCTCTCTTTCGTTCTCTCTCTCTCTCTCTCTCTCTCTCTCTCTCTCTCTCTCTCTCTCTCCCTCTCTCTCTCTCTCGTTCTCTCACTCTCGTTCCCTCTCTCTCATTCCCTTTCTCTCTTTCTATCCCTCTCTTTTTCTCTCTCTCTCGTTCGTTTTCTCTCTCGTTCGTTCTCTCTCTCGTTCTCTCTATCTCTCGTTCCCTCTCTCTCGTTCCCTCTCTCTCGTTCTCTCTCTCTCTCTCGCTCGTTCTCTCTCTCTCTCTCTCGTTCGTTCTCTCTCTCTCTCGTTCTCTCTCTCTAGTTCTCTCCCTCTCTCGTTCTCTCTCTCAGGTTCATTCTCTCTCTCGTTCGTTCTCTTTCGTTCGTTCTCTCGCGTTCGTCCTCTCTCTCTCTTTTGTCCTCTCGCTCTCGTCCTCTCTCTCTCTCTCTCTCTCTCTCTCTCTCTCTCTCTCTCTCTCTCTCTCTCTCTCTCTCTCTCTCTCTCTCTCTCTCTCTCTCGTCCTCTTTCTCTCTCTCGCTCTCGCTCTCCGTATTTCGTTATATTCTCTTCTTTCGTTTACTGTATCGTTATGTGTTTTTCCATCAGTTCCCGTTCCTTACTTTTGTTCTATGCCTCGATACATTCTTCTCATTGCTATTTGTCAGCACTAACCCTTCAATACTCACGGTGTTTTTCTTAGCACGCGTATTGTTTCATTCGTTTCTTTGTTATTCTTTTTTCTCGTCACTTCATCACACCTTTTCTCTGTTTATTTTTTTTACCGATTATTTCTTTCCGACCATCCTTTCCACTTCCTAAACCCGTTTCGCAGGAGCCTTGCTGATTAGAAATGCGATTTCAATCTGGAAAATGCGCATTTGTCACTGATAGGATTTATCATATTGTATTTTTAACGTTGATTTGCATGTTATTTATCATCACGTGATTTTTGCTGGTTTTGCCGGTGTTCGTGTTTTTGTGAATGTGTGAATGTGTTTGCTTGTGTGAGTGCATTTTTCTGATTTATCATTGCAATATCAATGCATGTTTGTCAATTTTTAAAAAAGGGGTTCATTTCTATCATTTCTCATTGGTTCATTGGCGCACTCAGTGCCTCGTATGTTTGCCACTTCGAACTGGATTTGATAGAATGAACTTCTTTTTTAGAGTTAATAGATTGTATTGTTTCATGTGATAGTTGATTATTCAAAGACTTTGCTATCGACTTCCCCCCCATGCTAGGCAGGGTATGCAGTAGCCTAGTTTTTGGGTCGTTAACTATCACGCATTTGTATGATATACTGGTATGTTGCATTTCAGCATTTCGCATGCATATAATAGCATTTCCATCCACGTATCAGTATTATGCATCTATATATATGGTCTCATTGCATTCATTTAAGCATGCGTGGTGTGTATTTCATTACTAATATTCATAACATTTTTTGCAATTGTCCCATCAAACAGGGAAGAAATATAATGCAAACAGTATAGCATTATGCACAAAACTAATACAAGAAAGAAAAATGAGTTCAATATTGTCAGATTTATATGACATAGCTACTGTAGGCTATAGTGGGGTAGCACATATGGGGTACAGTTTTCTAGGGTTTACATTTGTACCCAACTTTCCCTTAGTCATTCTCATTCCTCGTTTCTTCTCATGGTATCGAGCAGGTTCCCTAGTGGGAACGATTCCTAGGGCCCACCACCACGAATTTTTTTTTTCCCTGCCCGGAGCGCGCTTCGCTCCGGCCCGAGTCGCGCCCTGTGTGCTCTCCCTACCGTCGCGCCCTCGCTAGGCCCCTCACGGCCCCGTCGCGTCGCCCTTAGCGGCCCTCTCACGGCTCCCTAGCGCCGCCCTTACGGCTCGTCGCGCCGCCCTTACGGCCCGTCGCGCCGCCCTTACGGCCCGTCGCGCCCGTCGCGCCTCCCTCACGGCCCCTCGTGCCGCCCTTACGGCCCGTCGCGCCGCCCTTACGGCCCGTCGCGCCGCCCTCACGGCCCCTCGTGCCGCCCTTACGGCCCCTCGTGCCGCCCTTACGGCCCCTCGCGCTACCCTTACGGGCCCTCCCGCGGCCCCTTCGGCCCCTCCCGTCGCCAGTCGGCCCCTTACGGCCCCCTCGCGGCCCCTCGAGCCGCCTTCCGCGGCCTCCTCACGGCCTGTCGCCGCCCTCGACGGCCCCTCGTGGCGCCCTTCACGGCCTCTCCGCCGCTCTTCGCGGCCCCTAGCGGCCGGCAGCCGCCGTCCCTGAGGCAGCAGCCACAGCCGTCTCTGCAGCAGCAGTCGCCACAGCTTCTGCGACTGCTGCCGCGGTCGTCACCAACCACACCAGCCGCCGAGCCGCCCAGCAGCCGAGCACCCGAGCCGCCCGAGCCGCCGAGCCGCCCGAGCCGCCGTGTCGCCGACCCGCCGTCCTGCCGAGCCGCCGAGCCGCCGAGCCGCCCGAGCCGCCCTGTCCGGTAAGAGCAGCGCCTCTATCACTGCACTGCCCTTACCCTACTGTTCGCACTGCTAGTCTACTGCTGTCATGGCTACCCCTAGTGTCCTCGCCTTTGACGCTGAGGGTCGGGCCATTGACTTTGACGTCTGGGTAGATGACCTGCAGCTTTTCTTACAGTGCGATAGGGCAGACGGTCTCTCCCTCTTTGACCTCACCTCTGGTGCCTCTCCTGCCCCTGCTGCTGATGCCGACGCCACTGTTCGCTTACAGTGGGCCACACGCGATGCTGCTGCACGTCTAGCTGTGCGTCGCCACCTGCCTACCTCTGAGCGTGCGCACTTTAGCCAGTACAAGAGGGCTCACACCTTGTACGACGCTGTAGTTGCGCGCTACTCCTCCCCTGCCACTGCTGCACTGAGCCGCCTCATGCTACCGTACCTCTTCCCTGACCTTGCTGCCTTTCCCACAGTCGCTGACCTCATTACGCACCTCCGCACTAGTGACACTCGCTACCGCGCTGCGCTTCCTGCTGAGTTCTGCGCCAAGAACCCCCCCCCCATGTACATCACCCTCTACTACATAGTCACCCGGCTCCCTGACTCCCTTCGCGTAGTCAGGGACCACTTCCTCTCAGTTTGCCCCACCACTCTCACCGTTGACCTCCTCGAGAAGGCCCTCCTAGCAGCAGAGAAGAGCATAGTCGCTGTAGGAGCCTCTCGTGGTGACCCTCGCACCCCCGTCTTTGAGGGGTGTTCCCCCTCCCCCCTTTTGCCCTCTGTTGCCTCTGCTGCTGCGGTCGACCTCGTTGGTCTCGAGTCGGTCGGCGCTGCGTCTGCCCCGAGCGGGAGACGCCGCACCGGCAAGGGCAAGGGGGGCAAGGGTGCTGGAGGGGCTGGCGGGGGTGGCGGAGGTGGCGGTGGCGGCAGTGGAGGGGGTGGGGGTGGTGGTGGGAGTGGTGGCGGGGGTGGAGGTGTCGGTGGCAGCAGTGGAGGCGGAGGCGGCGGTGGCGGTGGCGGTGGGAGCGGAGGTGGCGGAGGTGGCGGCGGTGGCGGAGGCGGCGGCGGAGGAGGTGGAGCTGGTCGGGGTGGCGCTGGGCAGAGGGTCGGCTCCGGTGGTGGTCAGCACCAGCAGCAGCAGCAGCAGCAGCGGCAGCAGCGCACTCGTGACATCCCCCCCCCTCAGCAGCTCCGTGAGTGGTACGCTGCACGCCAGCGGGGTGGGGGTACTGGTCCGTGCACCTACGTCCTACGCACCGGCGACCGCGCGGGTGAGCAGTGCGGGGGTGCGCACTCCACCCAGCGCTGCTTTGGCCGCCTGACGGACGCTTGGTGTCACCAGTTCCCTGAGGCCACTGAGATCCCCCGCTGGGGCGAGCTGTCTAGGGCGGGTGTAGCTGTCTTTGACCTTGACTTTGATGCTATTCTTGCTGCCATGTATGCTGTGACTATTAGTGATGAGGGTGACTGTTACCGGTGTTTTCCGCCCGACCCGGGCATTGAGACTGCTGCTCTAGGTACTGGTGAGGCTGCTGCTCTAGGTGCTAGCGAGGCTGCTGCTCTAGGTGCTCGTGCGTCTGCTCACTCAGGTGCTGGTGAGTCTGCTCTCTCAGGTACTGCGTCGGCTTCGGCCTCCCACACCTTCACCCTTGACTCGGGGGCTTCTCGCTCCTTCTTTCGAGACCGCACCACACTCACGCCACTTGGCCGGCCAGTTGCAGTCTCTCTGGCAGACCCCTCTGGGGGTCCTGTCCTTGCTCACTTCTCCACTGTCCTCCCGTGTCCGGCGGCCCCCTCTGGCACCCTGTCTGGTCTTTACCTCCCCTCGTTCTCTACGAACTTGGTGAGTGGTGCTGACCTACAGGATGCGGGGGTTCACCAGTTCACTCCTGCGAGTCAGCGGGTGACCCACTGCACGGACGCTCGGACAGGCCGACACCTGGCCACGTTTACACGTCGGCCGGGGTCGAGCCTGTACACACTGACCACTGCGTCTCCTCCAGTCACTGCGTCTGGTCAGGTAGCTGCGTCGGGTCAGGTGTTTGCTGCAGCGTCCAGGTCTGGTCCTGAGTCTGCCCCCTGTTCGTGTCGCCTCCTGTCGCACGAGACTCTCCTCTGGCACCACCGCCTTGGTCACCCCTCCCTGCTTCGTCTCCGAGGCATGGCCTCCCGTGTCCTTGTCTCTGGTCTTCCCCGGTCCCTCCCTCCCCTTCCTCCGGGGCCCGGCCCTACCTGCGTCCCTTGTGTCGAGGGGCGGCAGCGGGCTGCCCCTCACTCCTCCCAGTTTCCTCCGACAGAGGCCCCGCTGCAGACGCTTCACATGGACGTGTGGGGCCCGGCCCGCGTCCGTGGACAGGGTCACGAGCGCTACTTCCTGCTGGTGGTTGACGACTACTCGCGTTACACCACGGTCTTCCCCTTGCGCAGCAAGGGTGATGTCACTGAGGTGTTGATCGACTGGATCCGCGCAGCTCGTCTCCAGCTCAGGCAGAGCTTCGGCTCGGACTTTCCTGTTCTGCGTCTGCACTCTGACAGAGGTGGAGAGTTCTCCTCTGGCCTTCTGCGAGCCTACTGTCGTACACGAGGCATCCGCCAGACCTTCACGCTTCCGGACTCTCCACAGCAAAATGGGATTGCTGAGCGCCGCATTGGCATGGTCATGGACGTCGCCCGTACGTCCATGATGCATGCGGCTGCCCCCCATTTTCTGTGGCCGTTTGCGGTTCGGTACGCGGCGCATCAGATCAACCTTCACCCCAGGGTCTCCATGTCGGAGACCTCCCCAGCTTTGCTGTGGACGGGGAAGGTTGGCGATGCGTCTGCGTTCCGTGTCTGGGGATCTCGGGCGTTTGTCCGCGACTTGTCTGCGGACAAGCTGTCCCCTCGTGCTGCTCCTTGCGTCTTCCTTGGCTTCCCCCCTGACGCGCCAGGGTGGCAGTTCTACCACCCCACCTCTCGCCGTGTTCTGTCCTCCCAGGACGTCACGTTTGACGAGTCGGTCCCCTACTACCGCCTCTTCCCCTACCGCACTCCGTCCCTCCCCCCGCCACCGCTCTTCCTTGTGCCAGGTCCCCCCCGGGTAGACCCCCTCCCCCCTCAGGGTCCTGCCCCTTCAGGTGTGTCCCAGGTAGACGCAGTCAAGCCTGTCGAGGTTACTGGTGACTCTGGTGCTGCTGAGGGTGCTGAGCCTGGGGGTGCTGACTCTGGGGGTGCTGAGCGTGTGGGTGCTACGCCTGGGGGTGCTGAGCCTGAGGGTGCTACTACTGGGGGTGCTGAGCCTGGGGGTGCTGAGCCTGGGGGTGCTACTACTGGGGGTGCTGAGCCTGGGGGTGCTGAGCCTGGGGTGCTACGCCTGGGGGTGCTGAGCCTGGGGGTGCTACGCCTGGAGGTGCTGAGCCTGGGGGTGCGGAGCCTGAGGGAGCTGGGCCTGCTCGTGTGGCGTCTGGCGGTGCTGAGCCTGGAGGTTCTCCGGGTGCTTCGTCTAGGCGGGAGCCACTCTCTCCACAGGAGCTGCGAGAGTGGTTTGCCCGGCGCTGGAGGCGTGCTGCTGGAGCTGGAGGTTCTTCGACTGCTGAGGGTGCTGGTGCCGCGGGTCCCGGAGGTGCTCGTACTGGGAGTACTGGAGCTGCTGGGCCTGCGGGTACGCCTGGAGCTGGAGCTGCTGAGGGTGTTGGCGCTGAGGCTCCTGCTGTCGGTCCTGGAGGCGGTCCTGCTGGGGGTGCTACTGGTGCTGCTGGAGGTACTGGAGCTGGAGGTGCTGCTGGCGCTGGTGCTGCCACTGGGGGTACTGGTGCTGTCCCTGCTATGTCTGGAGTCGCCGCGCGGCCTCGGCCGTACTTCGTTCCGCTCCTTCAGCAAGTTCTTGGTCTCCCGCCTTCTACTGGTCCTCCTCCTCCCTTAGAGTGTCCACAGCCTGTCCCGTCCCAGTTACAGTTACAGCCGGCCTCCACACTGCCCGCTCCTTCTCCCTACACTGGTCCTACTGGAGGTCTGGCTGAGCGTCGTGAGCCTGCGTCTCGCCCTGCGTCGCCTGTCCGTCTTGCTCGCACTAGTGGCCTTGGTTCGCGTCAGCGTCCTCCTCCTGTCCCTGGCACGCACCGGATGTCTCTGCGTCCGTCCACTGCTCCTCTGCGTGCCCCTTTGCCTTCTCCTCCTGAGTCCTCTCTTCCTGCTCTTCCCGACCCGGAGTCGGACTCTCTTCGTGCTGCCAGTCCTACTGTCACGCGTCTCCTTGCTACTGTCGTCACTGACCCTTCCTTTGAGTCCACTGCTGCGTCTGCCCTAGTTGCTGAGCTCGTCGACTTTGCTGCTCGCTGTCGTCTAGACTACGCTGCTAGTCTTGTCGTTGAGTCTGAGTCTGTCTGTCCTCCGTCCGTCGGGGGTGAGTGTGCCCTTGGCACGGACGTCCTTGAGGACAGGCAGGAGGAGTTCCAGTGTTTGGCTGCTGCTTCACCTCATCTCGTGTCCGTACTGCTTACCCCTGAGGGAGACCCGGATGCACTTGACATCCCGACTCCGCGCTCTTACGCGGAGGCGATAGAGGGTCCCTACTCCTCTCAGTGGCAGGCAGCTATGGACACAGAGATGGCTTCCTGGAAGTCCACAGGCACCTACGTTGACGAGGTTCCCCCGCCTGGGGCGAACATCGTCAGTGGCATGTGGATTTTCAGGGTGAAGCGACCGCCGGGTTCTCCGCCTGTCTTCAAGGCGCGTTACGTGGCTCGTGGCTTCAGTCAGCGGCAGGGAGTTGACTACTTTCAGACCTTCTCTCCCACCCCGAAGATGACCACTCTTCGGGTACTGCTGCACATAGCTGCTCACCGCGACTACGAGCTGCACTCTCTTGACTTCAGCACTGCTTTCTTGCAGGGCAGCCTGCACGAGGAGATCTGGCTGCGTCGCCCACCTGGCTTCACTGGGTCTTTTCCTCCTGGCACCCAGTGGAGCCTCCGGCGGCCAGTCTACGGTCTCCGCCAGGCACCGCGTGAGTGGCACGACGCACTGAGGACTACACTTGCGGCTCTTGGGTTTGCTCCCTCTACTGCTGACCCGTCGCTGTTTCTGCGCACTGACACTTCTTTGCCGCCGTTCTACATCCTCGTGTACGTCGACGACTTGGTCTTTGCCACAGCTGACACTGCTGGACTCGCCCACGTGAAGTCCGAGCTGCAGAAGAGACACACGTGCACAGACCTGGGTGAACTGCGCAGCTACCTTGGCTTGCAGATCACCCGGGACAGAGCACGCCGCACCATCACCTTGACTCAGTCACACATGGTGCAGCAGGTCCTTCAGCGCTTCGGCTTCACGTACTCCTCGCCTCAGGCCACTCCTCTGCCTACTCGCCACTCGCTCTCAGCTCTGCCTTCGGATGAGTCCGTAGAGTCGAGTGGCCCGTACCCAGAGCTTGTTGGCTGCCTCATGTACCTGATGACCTGCACACGACCTGACCTCGCATACCCTCTTAGCATTCTCGCACGCTATGTTGCTCCTGGGAGACACAGACCGGAGCACATGGCTGCAGCGAAGAGGGTGTTGCGTTACTTGTGCAGTACGTCGGGCATGGGGCTTGTGCTTGGAGGGCAGAGTCCAGTGGTCCTCACTGGGCACGCAGACGCTTCTTGGGCTGACGACCAGGCTACGCAGCGGTCGTCACAGGGTTACACCTTCAGCCTTGGTTCCGGCTCTGTTTCGTGGCGGGCTACCCGCTCGTCTTCTGTTCTCGGCTCCAGTTGTGAGGCTGAGATCTACGCCGGGGCCATGGCTGCACAGGAGCTTCGCTGGCTCACCTACCTGCTGACTGACCTCGGAGAGCCGCCTCGTTCTCCTCCAGTGCTGTACGTAGACAACAAGGCCATGCTGGCCTTGTGTCGAGAGCAGAGACTGGAGCACAGAACGAAGCACATTGCTCTCCGCTACTTCCTTGCTCGTGAGCTACAGCAGCGTGGTCAGCTGCGGCTTGCGTACGTGGCCTCTCAGGCCAACACTGCTGATATCTTCACCAAGGCACTTTCGCCTTGTGATCATCAGCGCTTCTGTACTCAGCTGGGTCTTGTGCCTACCTTGCCTCACTTGCTCACCCCTTGACCTTGTTTGTACTGTTGCATATATATATATACACCTGCTCTTGCTTGTCTAGCCTTATATATATATGTAATCCTGCATGTGAACTGGCCTTGTGGCCTTGACCTTGTGCTCGGAATGTGTGGTGACTTTGTGATCCACCCTGAGCTTGCTTTGCTTTGCTTGACTGGTCTTGTGACCCCTTGTTCTCCCCCACTTTGCCTATGGGGGTGTGTCAGATTTATATGACATAGCTACTGTAGGCTATAGTGGGGTAGCACATATGGGGTACAGTTTTCTAGGGTTTACATTTGTACCCAACTTTCCCTTAGTCATTCTCATTCCTCGTTTCTTCTCAAATATATGCACAATGGGAAGGGTGGAATTGTAACTTACAATTTTTTTTTCATGCTTTTTTTTAACATGAAAAAAAAAACCGTCAAAATCGATCGTAAAGGGTTGCTTCGCAACCCAAAAATGTGCGCGCTGCAGCAGGCGGCGCAGGGCAGGGCAGGACAGGGCAGGGCAACGCGATCACAGTGGCGCGACGGGTGGGGTAGCGCTACTCAGTGGCCCCTAAGGAATCGGTCCTAGGCTAGGACCTGCTCTGAAACCATGTCAGAATAACGAATAGGAATTAATGAACTAGTAGCAGGATGGGTACAAGTAGAAAACCCTAATATGTGTTGTACCCTATATGGGCTACCTCACTACAGCCTACATAACAAGCAGCACATATAGTTTGACAGTAACACCGTAATACCGTTCGAATGGCACTAAAACAGTGCCATTTATTTGGCCCTCCAGACCAGTCCGCGCCTGATCAGTAAACAGTAGGTGGAGAAACATTTTGTTTTGCAAAATTTCATGTTTTGTAAGTTTCGCGTGAGATTTTTGTGCAGACGAAGAAAATGGGTAACTCGATTTCAAATTCGTCGCTACTGCTGAATCTCGCAAATACTGTGCTGTCAGAATGAGAGAAGTTATTGCACTAGGAAAAAGGGTCGGGTGCAAGTAGGAAACTCTAAACTTACTGTACCCGATAGTATCTACACCACTACAGCCTAAACAAACTGTAGCAGATATAACATTTGACACACCCCAATAGGCAAAGTGGGGGAGAGCAAGGGGTCACAAGACCAGTCAAGAAAGGCAAAGCAAGCTCAGGGTGGATCACAACGTCACCACACTCACTGAGCACAAGCAAGGGGCCACAAGGCCAGTTCACATGCAGAGGCATATATGTAACACAAAAAATCACAGTGATCTCTACCTAGCAAAGCAAGCATGCAGGTATATATATATAGATCACAGTACAAGCAAAGCCTACAGCAAGTGAGGAAAAGTGGGCACAAGCCCTAGCAAAGTGCAGAAACGTTGATGATCACAAGACTGAAGTGCCTTGGTGAATATATCAGCAGTGTTGGCCCGAGTGGCCACGTAACGCAGACAAAGCTGACCACGCTGCTGCAACTCTCGAGCCAGGAAGTAACGCAGAGCGATGTGTTTCGTTCTGTGCTCTAGTCTGTGCTCCTCACACAAGGCAATGGCAGCCTTGTTGTCGACGTACAGCACTAAAGGAGAACGAGGCCGCTCTCCCACGTCGGTCAGCAGGTACTTGAGCCAGCGTAGCTCCTGTGCAGCCATGGCTGTGGCGTAGATCTCAGCCTCACAACTGGAGCTGAGGACTGAAGACGAACGTGTAGAACGCCAAGAAACTGAACCAGAGCCAAGGCTGAAGTTGTAACCCTGTGACGACCGCTGAGTAGCCTGGTCGTCAACCCAAGAAGCGTTTGAGAGCCCAGTGAGAACAACTGAGCTCCTCCCTCCAAGCATGAGCCCCATGCCTGATGTACTGCACAAGTAGCGTAGTACCCTCTTAGCAGCATCCATGTGCACCTTTCGGTGCCGACCAGGAGCCTCGTAGCGAGCCAGAAGGCCAAGAGGGTACGCGAGGTCAGGACGAGTGCAAGTCATCAGGTACATGAGGCAGCCAACTAGCTCTGGGTAAGGACCACTCGGCTCTACGGACTCGTCCGAAGGTGGAGCTGAGAGCGAGTGACCTGTAGCCAGAGGAGTCGGCTGTGCCGAGGACCAGGTGAAGCCGAAGCGCTGAAGGACCTGCTGCACCATGTGTGACTGAGTCAGTGTGATGGTGCGGCGTGCTCTGTCCCGGGTGATCTGCAAGCCAAGGTAGCTGCGCAGTTCACCCAGGTCTGTGCACGTGTGTCTCTTCTGCAGCTCCGACTTCACCAGGGCGAAAGCCTCAGTGTCAGCAGTGGCAAAGACCAAGTCGTCGACGTACACGAGGATGTAGAATGGCGGCAGCGAAGTGTCGGTGCGCAGAAACAGCGACGGGTCAGCAGTAGAAGGCGCGAACCCAAGAGCCGCAAGTGTAGTCCTCAGAGTGTCGTGCCACTCACGTGGCGCCTGGCGGAGACCGTAGACCGGCCGCCGGAGGCTCCACTAGGTACCAGGAGGAAACGGCCCAGTGAAGCCAGGAGGGCGGCGCAGCCAGATCTCCTCGTGCAGGCTGCCCTGCAAGAAAGCTGTGCTGAAGTCAAGAGAGTGAAGCTCGTAGTCACGCTGAGCGGCAACGTGCAGTAGCACCCGAAGAGTGGTCATCTTTGGGGTGGGGGAGAAGGTCTGGAAGAAGTCTACTCCCTCTCGCTGACTGAAGCCTCGAGCAACGTAACGAGCCTTGAAGACAGGCGGAGAACATGGCGGCCGCTTCACCCTGAAAATCCACATGCCACTGACGATGTTCGCCCCAGGAGGGGGAACCTCGTCGACGTAAGTGCCAGTGGACTTCCATGATGCCATCTCTGCGTCCATGGCTGTCTTCCACTGAGAGGAGTACTCACCCGCGATCGCCTCAGCGTAAGAGCGCGGGGTCGGGATGTCTGGTGCATCCGGGTCTCCCTCAGGTGCAATCAACATGGACAAGAGATGAGGTACAGCAGCAGCAAAGCACTCAAGGTCCTCCTGCCTGTCCTCAAGGACGTCCGTGCCAAGAGCACACTCACCCCCGATGGACGGAGGACAGACAGACTCAGACTCAGCAACAAGACTCGCGGCATAGTCTAGACGACAGTGAGCAGCAAAGTGGACAAGCTCAGCAACTAAGGCAGACGCAGCAGCTGACTCAAAGGAAGGGTCAGTGACAGCCGTGGCCAGGAGACGCGTGACAGTAGGACTAGCAGCACGAAGAGAGTCAGACTCCGGGTCAGCAAGGGCAGGAAGGGAGGACGCAGGAGGAGAAGGCAGAGGGACACGCTGTGGAGCAGTGGAAGGACGAAGCGTCATCTGGTGAGTGCCTGGGACAGCAGGAGGATGTTGACGCGGGACACGACGACTAGTGCGAGCAGCACGAACAGGTGACGCAGAACGAGACTCAGGCGACACAGGACGAGACTCAGGCTCACGACGCTCCGTAAGACCTCCTGTCGGACCAGTGTAGGGAGAAGGACCAGGGAGTGGCCAGGCAGGCTGTAATTGTGACTGCGACTAGACAGGCGGAGGACACTCTAAGGAGGGAGCAGGACAAGGAGGAAGCGGCTGACCAAGAACCTGCTGAAGGAGTGGAACGAAGTACGGCCGCGGCCGTAAAGCGCCCCCAGAACCAGCAGAGGCAGCACCAGAACCCCCAGCAGCAGCTCCAACTCCTGTAGCACCACCAGCAGCTCCAGTAGTGCCAACTCGAGTACCCCCAGTAGCACCAGCTCCAGCCGCACCGTCGGCTCCAGCACCTGCAGGAGGACGAGCGTCAGCACCTCCAGCTCCAGCCCCTGCAGCACCAACCCCAGGGTCAGCAGCTACACCAACTCCAGTAGGCCCAGCGTCCTCAGCTCCACCGGCAGCTCCAGCACCTCCAGCACCTCCAGCTCCAACTCCAGCAGAACCCCCAGTCCCAGCAGCTCCAGTACCGCCTGTACGAGCACCTCCAGGACCAAAGGCTCCAGTACCTCCAGCACCACTAGGGCCTCCAGCGGGCGGCACCCCAGTGCTAGGAGCGCCATTTTGGAGGCTGCAGCGCCGAGCGTACCACTCACGCAGCCGCTGTGGGGAGGGAGGCTCCGGCCGCGACACAGCACCCGCAGCACCACCAGCTCCATCTCCGGCAGAACCCCCAGCTCCAGCAGCCCCACGCTGGAGGCTGCAATGCTGAGAGTACCACTCACGCAGCTGCTGTGAAGAGGGAGCACCACCAGGCGCAGCACGGTCAGTCTCAGCTCCCCCAGGCTCAGCACCCCCAGTCTCAGCAACCCCAGGCTCAGCACCCCCAGTCTCAGCACCCCCAGGCTCAGCACCCCCAGTCTCAGCACCCCCAGTCTCAGCACCCCTCGCAGGACCAGAGTCGACAGCTACCTCGACAGGCTCGACCGGGTCTACTTGGGAAACACCTGAGGGAGCAGGACCCTGGGGAGGGAGGGGGTCTATCGAAGGGACACCTGGGGTGAGGAAAAGCGGCGGGGGGGGAAGCGGCGCAGTGTGGTAGGGGAACAGACGGTAAAAGGGTACCGGCCCGTTCAAAGTGACGTCCTGAGAGGGGAAGACACGGCGCGAGGTGGGGTGGTAAAACTGCCAGCCAGGCGCGTCAGGGACAAAGCCAAGGAAGACACAGGGAACGGCACGGGAGGAGAGCTTGTCCGCGGACGTATCGCAGACAAAGGCTCGACATCCCCAGACCCGGAACACCGACGCATCGCCAACCTCCCCCGTCCAATGCAGTGTGGGCGAGGTCTCCGGAGCAGAGACACGGGGCCAGAGGTTGAGCTGATGCGCAACGTACTGCACTGCAAACGGCCACAGGAAATGGGGGGCAGCCGCATGGATCATGGAGGTACGAGCGACCTCCATGACTAAGCC
Organism: Closterium sp. Naga37s-1; assembly: GCA_947471745.1. NCBI lineage: Eukaryota > Viridiplantae > Streptophyta > Zygnematophyceae > Desmidiales > Closteriaceae > Closterium > Closterium sp. Naga37s-1. The sequence continues at coordinate 541,956 of CANJKZ010000738.1, forward strand.
AATGCAGCGCTCAGCAACCCCATTCTGCTGTGGAAAGGCCGGAAGTGTGAACGTCTGGCGGATGCCGTGCTCCGCACAGTAGGCTGCCAAGAGGTCGGAGCAAAACTCACCACCCCTGTCAGAGTGCAGACGCAGGACGGGAAAGTCCGACTGGAACCGCTGGCGGAGCTGGAGACGAGCAGCGCGGATCCAAGGGATCAAAACATCAGGGACCTCACCCTTGGTGCGCAAGGGGAAGACCGTGGTGTAGCGCGTGTAGTCGTCGACGACCAGAAGGAAGTACCGCTTGTGGCCCTGTCCACGGACGCGGGCTGGGCCCCACACGTCCAGGTGGAGAGTCTGAGGGGAGCCTCTGTGGGAGGGAACGAGGAGGAGTGAGGAGTGGCGCGCTGCCGCCCCTCGACACAGGGAAGACAGGGAGGAGCAGGCGAGGGTGGGAGGGGAGGGAGAACCCTGGGAAGACCAGAGACAAGGTACCGGGAGTGCATGCCACGAAGGCGCTGCACTGAGGGGTGACCAAGGCGGTGGTGCCAGAGGACGGTCTGGTGCGACAGGGTGCGACACGAGCAGGGGGCCGACAGCTGACCTGACGCAGACGCAGACGCAGCTACCTGAGGGGACTCAGTGGTCAGTGTGTACAGATCCGACCCCGGCTGCCGAGTGAAGGTAGCCAGGTGGCGACCCGTCCGAGCACACGTACAGTGGGTCACACGCTCATAGGCAGGGGTGAACTGGTGAACACCCCCGTCCTGGAGAGCAGAGCCCGCCACCAAGTTCGTAGAGAACGAGGGGAGGTAAAGACCCGACAGGGTGTCGGCCGGAACCGCAGGACAAGGGAGGACAGTGGAGGAGGTCGCAAGGACCGGGCCCCCAGAGGGGTCAGCGAGGGAGATAGAAACAGGCCGAGCTAGCTGCTCAAGGACAGTGCGGTCACGAAAGAAGCAGCGGGAAGCACCCGAGTCCAGTGTGAAGGTGTGCAGTGCCTCAGTAGACGCAGTACCAGCAGGCGCAGACGCACGAGCACCTGGAGCAGCAAACTCACTAGCACCTAGAGCAGCAGCCTCACCAGGACCTAGGGCAGCAGACACACTAGCACCTAGAGCGGCAGCCTCACTGGTCCCAATACCCGGGTCGGGCGGTACACTCAGGTAACAGTCACCCTCAACACTAATAGTCAATGCATATATAGCACCAAGGATAGCATCAAAATCAAGAGCAAAGATATCAATGTTCTTTTTAAGCAGATCAGCCCAGCGGGGCAGTTCAGAGGCGTCAGGGAACTGCTCGCGCCAGGCGTCGTCGAGACAAAAGAAGCAGCGCTGCGCCGTGTGAAACCTCCCACAGGTCTGGCCAGTGCGGTCACCTGTGCGGATGACGTACGGGCAGGTACCTCCACCCCCAGACCCCCCACCTGTGCGGATGACGTACGGAGCTGCTGGGGCGCTGCCTCTGGCCACCGCCGAACCCCCCACGCTGCACCGCTCCACCGCGCCCGCCACCAGCTCCACTGCCGCCACCACTGCCACCACCACCCCCGGCTCCGCCACTGACCCCCCCACCACCAGCACCACTCCCACCACCGCCACCACCCCCGCCCCCTCCACCCCCTCCACCACCGCCGCCCCCGCCGCCACCTCCGCCACCCCTGCCCCCCTTGCCCCTGCCGCCCTTGCGCCTCCCACTAGGAGCAGACGCAGCCCCGACCCCCTCAGCACCAAGGTAGTCGACAGCAGCAGCAGATGCAATGGAGGGGAGGAGGGGGACGGGGGAGCACCCCTCAAAGAAGGGGGTGCGAGGGTCGCCACACAGCTACAATGCTCTTCTCAGCTGCAAGGAGTTCCTTCTCGAGCAGGTCGACAGTGAGGTCGGTGGGGGAGAGGGCGAGAAAGTGGTCCCTGACAGTGCGAAGAGAGTTAGGGAGGCGGGTGACTAGGTGGTAGAGTGTGAGGTACATCGGGGGAGGGTTCTTGGCTAGGAAATCGGGGGGAAGCGCGGCACGGTAGCGAAGATCACTAGTGCGGAGGTGCGTGATGAGGTCAGCTACAGTGGCAAAGGCAGACAGATCGGGGAAGAGATAGGGCAGTGAGAGACGGCCTATCGCAGCAGTAGCAGGGGAGGAGTAGCGTGCAACTACAGCATCGTACAGTTCCTTAGCGGTCTTATGCTGGCCAAAGTGCTCGCGCTCGTCTAACGGCAGGTGGCTGCGAACGGCTAGGCGAGCATGAGCGTCACGGGTCTGCCACTGTGAGCGAGCAGTGCTGTCAGCAGTAGCAGCAGGAGCGGGAGCGGCGCCGGACGTGTGGTCAAACAGGGAAACATCGTCCTTGGCAGTGATCTGGAGGAACAGGTGCAGGTCATCGAGCCAAACGTCAAAATTAATCGGACGGCCCTCAGCGTCAAAAGTGAGAACGGTAGGACTGGCCATAGTGGCAGTAGCAGCAGTAGGAACAGTAGCAGCAGTAGCAGTAGAAGCAGTAGCAGTAACAGGAGCAGCAGGTGCTGCAGGTGGGGCACAGTAGGGCGGCGCGGCTTGGTCAGGGCGGCCCGGCTCGGTCAGGGCGGCGCGGCTCGGTCAGGGCGGCGCGGCTCGGGCAGGACGACGCGGCGCGGCTCGGTCAGGGAGGGTGGGCCGGCGCGTGGTCTGCGGTTGTGCGAGGCGGCGGCCTACGTGCGGGCTGTCTAGCGCGGGCGGCGGACTACGGGCACGAGGCGGCGGCGCGCTGGGGTCGACGAGCAGCTCGCGGGCTGTGCTAGGGGCCTCGCGAGGGCAGGGCAGGCTGCGCGTGGGCGGCGTCGACGGCGCGGGCGGCTAGCGGGTCGCGCGCACGAGAAAAGGGCCGCGCGCGGGCGGCTAGCGGGCTACGCGCTCGAAAAACAGGCCGCGCGTGCGCGGGCGGCTAGCGGCTGCGCACGTGCAGCGTGAGAGGAAGGGGCGCGCGAGGGCGCACTAGGAACGAGGCGCACGAGGGCGCGAGTAAGGGACGACGCACGAGGGCGCTTCTAGCGGAACGGTGGGCCCTTAGGAACTAGCGGTCCTAGGCTCCTAACCTAGGCTCGTAATACCATGTCAAAATGAGAGAAGTTATTACACTAGGAAAAAGGGTTGGGTACAAGTAGGAAACCCTAAACTTACTGTACCCCATAGTATCTACACCACTACAGCCTAAACAAACAGTAGCAGATATAACATTTGACATGTGCAGCCCGAAGCGCGACGCATCAGGCAGACCAGTCCGTGTCTGGTCCAACGCTGGTCCGCCAAGTGGGTCCGTCGGACCAGAACCCCGGACCAGGCGTATACATTCTAGTCGCAGACCAGATCCAGCGGACCCTTCATACGAGACACATCCTAACGAAGCGAGGCGATGGGAGTTACGAGTCATAGGGGGTGTAAGGAATTTTCTCATATTACATACTGGGTCAAACTGTACGCATACAACCCCGGTTTTCGGAAACCCAGGCTCGGTCCGACGACCTCGCCTTCCAACCACCATCGCGTCGCCTACAGGTTTCCCAACCCCGAACCTGCACCCAACCATCTCGCGAATCCGCGACCTCGGCCTAGCTAGCACTGCCATATTAGTCCTAGGCCTCGATGTTTCCTCTGAGGAGAGTCACTCGACAAAGGTAGTGAGCTAGACTACGGAGGTTGGCACGAACTACTAGAGGTGCTTGCGCATACACAGGAGAAATCGGCAAGAGTTTCCACTAGCAAAGTTGGAATTGCAGAATGATTGAACAAGCAATGACAACAATGACTATATCAGGCACCTAGCAACTGCAGCTAGCTTGGTCGACCGCCTGCCAGCATTCCGTAGAGGAGCCGCACCAGCACTGTAGAAAGGCAATCTGCCAACAGAGGTCGACAGCGTGCCAACGCTGCAGCAGAGCGGGTGTCCAGCGTTGCCCCCGTAGAAGACAGCAGTGTGCACGCTCGCAGGTGCGCGCAGACGATTGGCTCGACTTGCCTCGTTGGGCATCCGTCGGCTGTTGTCTGCGCCTGGCAAGCCACATCGACTTTGGGAGCCCGAAGTCGCCTGCGCCATTGTGACCTCGACGATGTTCGCGTGCCTCTGCAGAACTCGTCGAGCAGGTTACCCGGTCGACCTGGTCGACCCCCAGGTGCTCTGGTCGACCCCCAGGTGCCTCCAGTCGACCACCGGGTCCCTCTGGTCGACCACCATGTGCCTCCGGTCGACCACAACTCCGTCGAGCTACCCCCTGGTCGACGCCCCCCTTCCGTCGACCAGAATTGTCAGCGGTTGTCGCCGAGCTCCCCTTGTCGATCGCTGCTCACTTGTCAGGTCGACGGATTGCTCCGTCGACCTCCTGTTCGAACTGCAGGTCGACGGAGACCTCCCGGTCGAGCTGCAGGTCGACGGACTGCTTCGTCGACCTCCCGGTCAAACTGCGCGTCCTGGTCGACGGCCCACCCGTCGCCCAGACCAGTCAGTTGCAGCTGTCGAGCTCCCTGGTGGACAGCAGCACCACAGCGGTCCTCGACTGCTCGACGAAGCCTGTCGAGCAGCTCTCCCACTGTGAATGGTCGGCTGCTACTTCCGTACACCCGACCAAGTCGTCGGCGTTGCCCAACCGAGGGCGGGGCCAACACTCCAGTCTCATAACACTTGGTATCAGAGCTAATTTCCTAGGTTACCCTCGCATTTCCAGGGTAGTTTGTATAAGGGGAGCGATAGACTTGGTGGGCTGTAAGGCGGTCGGCCTGTGAAATAGATACGATTACTTTACTCCGACTACGATAGCGTTTACGCCTTCATCAAAGTCAGCAAAATCGCTAGTCACCCCCTACACGTTAGACAAAGCCTGAGCGCCTGAGTAAGGAAAACGCCGAACTACACCAGGCGCGTCGTGAAGCGCGCCAGGAGTCGCCTGTCGTTGAGTACGCAAGTAGCAGCTCCACGCCAGATGAGTGGGTCTGGAACGAGTTGGAAGGCTCCATGGATGCGGACGATGCGAGGCGGGCACAGCTGCAACAGTCACCGCAACAGTCGCAGGCAGCAATAACTCCGGCGACAACAGCAGCAGCGCCAACAGTCCAAGCAGCAATAACGACTTCGACAACTGTCAAAATCAAGCCGACAAACCCGCCCCCGTTTAACCCAAGTGACAAGTTCGTCACTGTTTCTGCATAGTTGTTTGGTGTGGAGGTGCTTTTTAATGCCGCTATGATTAATGACGATGCCACCCGCATTAATTTTGTAGTATCACTATTAAGGGGACCTGCGCTGGAGTGGTGGCGACGAACGTTGCAAGACGAAGGGACTTCGGCAGGAACAGCACGTGCGAACGACGGGACTTCGACACCTGTCACACAACGAGCAGCTTCGATTTTCGGGACAGCCACGATACGCACATGGAAGGAGTGTGGCGCCGCCCTGCGAACTAGGTTCGAGCACATATCCACCTCGGACTCTGCTCGCATGAAGCTGCGTGCCTGGAAGCAGCTGACTTCGGTCCAACACTACACCAACACATTCTCCAACTTGGCGGACCAAATGGACGACATGAGTGATGCAGAGCGGTTGGATCGCTTCGTGGCGGGCCTGAGATATGAGATACAGTACGAGGTCCGACGCACGCGGCCACGCAGCTTTAACAACGCCGTCCGAGAAGCCGAGTCAACAAATGCACTGATGCAGTGGGCGAGATCGAGCTTCCGGGAGGGCCCTCGATTTCGTGGATCGACTCAGTAGCCCACGTTCAACGGCGTGGATGCGCCAAACCGAGCCATCGGGCCGTGCCTTGCATGCAACCAGCTGGGCCACCTGAGAAAGGACTGCCCGAAGTTTAAGCAGGGGAAGAAGAACGACGGAGAAGGGTCGGGAAAAGATGCGAGTCAGTAGCAGACGGGCGTCCTACTGACGAGACACTGTCGCCCGGCAATCACCATCCACAACGAATCGTGGTACCGATCAGAGCTATCGACCGCACCCGGACGAAAAACGTGGGTGAAGCGTTCTAGCTGACGATGAACGGGGTCTTCAGGGACATGCTGGACAAAAAAGTCATCGTGTATCTCGACGACATTCTGGTGTACAGCACGACGGAAGCGGAACATTTGCGGGATCCGGAGGAAGTGTTCCGCCGACTTCACGCGAACCGATTAATTATGAAGGGCTCTAAGTGCGAGTTCTTAAAATCGGAGTTGGAGTTCCTGGGTCACGTGGTTTCGGGAGACGGCATCAAAATCGACCCCCGCAAAGTGGACGCCATCGCTAAGTGGGAGCCGCCGACTAACATTACCGAGTTGCAAAGTTTTTTGGGCTTCGTTAACTACGTTCGTCATTACCAACATGGCAGGGATTACCAAGCCACTAACCGGCCTGCTGCATAAGGCCAATGAATTTCAGTGGGGGGAGAGAGAGCAGTCCGCCTTCGACACACTCAAAAATATTTTGAGTTCACCCCCGGTTCTCCGCCTCGCCGACCCATCTCGACCGTTCGAAGTCACTACAGTACATGCGCATGCAATCGACACTCAATCCGCGACAAATCCGGTGGCTGGACTCCCTCGAGTCCAACTTTCGGTACACCATCACGTACAAGAAAGGCGCCAACAACATTGCTGACGCCCTCACCCGACCATCCATGCAGAACGCGGCGGTACTAATTGCCCACACCAACCCGATGCTGACGGAACTATTCACCCACGACTACAAGATCGACAGATTTTCCAAGAATCGGCACCAGCAGGCGACTACGCAACACGGCAATTACCACCTAGAAGCTGGTACGAACCGGATTTGGGTGCTTGCCTACCAGCCTTTATGGGAGTTGCTGACACAGGAGGTACATGACTCCAACCTTTCCGGGCATTTCGGCATTGACAAAACACTCAAGCTGCTGCAGCGGAACTACTATTGGCCGGACATGCTAACCGACATGCAGCGCTACGTGACAACGTGCCCGACCTGCCAGGCGATGAAGTCGTCGCGACAAAGGCCAGCGGGACTGCTGCAACCCCTCGAGCCACCCGAACGACCGTGGCAACAGGTGACGATGGATTTCGTCACGGGGCTCCCAGTTGGCGCGAGTGGCAACGACTCGGTGATGGTCGTCGTTGACCGACTGACGAAAATGGCGCATTTCGCACCATGCCGCACGACGATCACAACCGAAGACACAACAAAACTCTTCATCTCAACCGCCGTACGCCTACACGGGTTATCTTCGGCGATCATTAGCGATCGAGATCCGAAATTCACGTCGAATTTGTGGCTGGAAACGTGGGCACAGTATGGCACCCGCCTGCAGTTTTCGTCGTCATACCACCCGCAAACCGACGAACAGACAGAACGGACAAATCAAACGATGGAGCAGCTGATTCGCACCAACTGCCCGGACCTGACCAAGTGGGAGGACTCGCTGCCGATGTTGGAGTTCGCGTACAACAACGCCCCTTCCGCCACGACTAAACAATAGCCCTTTTACTTAAATTATGGGATAGACCCAGTGGTACCCTCGTCAACGCCCTTGGACAACCCGGTACCATGCTCGCAGCAGTTCGTCACGGAACTATAGACGGCCCGCAAGAAGGCAGCTGGCTTTATCCGAAAGGCTAATACTACGGCAAGCCGGAATGCCAACACTGTATATTCGTAACTGCCGTAGCGTGTGCGAAAAGGTGTATTCGTGCAGTCGTCGGCGAACATGCGGATTTGGTGGTAGCCTGCTCGTCTCTCGTCGGATTTGATGATTGTGCGGACGATCTGCTGCCATGCAGGCCCTGCAGGAAGAACCACACCGTATTGGGAGGCGGCGGAACGTCGTGCGCGCATGTCTGGTCACCGTACTGGTCGTACACGCATTCGGGCGATTCCGGGATGAAGTTGGGGTGTAGGGTGATGTTGGAAGCGCCTATCAGGTGCAGAGTGTCCACGTGCCCGTCTGTTGTGCACCCCACGCCGTACGAGCTGCTGCTGCTCGCGTCCTAGCTGCGCAGTATCTCCGCCCACGAGCCGTTTCCGCCGTTCACCAACGTCGTTCCCCCCCCTGCTCCTCCGACTGTTCCCCCCGCTGCTTCCCCCAGGAGCGCATCGTGCACCGCCAGCAGAGCAGCAATCTCCGCAGCGGACGCCTGCACGCCAGGCGCCGGCGCGGGGAGGTACCCCGCACCCACGGCGCCCGCCATGCGCGCGCTGTTGTTGCTCACGCGCAGCACGTCCCAGTCGTAACTCCAAACCTGGCGCGCGTCAAACAGCGGCCCCGATAGCTCATTAAACCGCAGGTCCACGAGCCAGAAGTCGTCGCTGAAAAACGCATCGGGAATACTGCCCGAGAAGTTGTTGTGCGACAGATCCAAGTCCCCGGACGGAAGCACCGTGAAAGCTCGCAGGTTGCCCGAGAGGCTGTTGTGGCTCAGGTCGATCCGGATAAACCTACCCAAGCCGCCCATGGATGGCTTGCGCCCGGACTGCGCATTCGTCGCGAGGAACAGGTCGGTCGGAACGCTCCCCCGGAGGCCCGCGTGCGGCGCGCTTAGTCTCTCTAGCTTCGCGGGCAGCACGCAGCCGTGCAGAGAGGCCCCCTCGTCCGCCTCACCTCCGCCACCCCCGCCGCCGCCGCCGGTGGCGCTGGCGCTGCTTCCGGCGCTCGCGCCGCCCAGGTCGTTGAAGCCCAGCCAGAGCTCGCTCGCCGACAGCAGCGCCTCGCAGAACGGCACGATGAGCGCGTTGCTGTCGAGTCGCACCTCGTTGAGCTCCGTGAGCGACTCGGAGTCGCGCAGTGCCGCGGGCACCGAGCCGGAGAGACGGTTCCACCCCAGGTCGAGTTTCCGCAGCGCCGTCATCTCCGCCAGCGCGGTCGGAATGGCGCCGGACAGGCTGTTGTTGCGCAGGATGAGCGCGGTAATGCTCCGCGAATACGCGCCCGCCTCCCCCAGGAGTTCTCCAGTGATGTTGTTCCTCTCCATGTCCAACCGACTCAGCGCGGGCGCGCGGAGAAGGGAGCGCGGAAGCTCCCCCGAGAGCGCGTTGCCGGACAGGATGACCGTTTCGAGCGACGGAGAGTACGCGTCGGGCCCATCGGGAAGGGACCCCGAAAGGCCTTCATGTTGAAAGTACGAGTGAAGACTAATTATGCTGAGATCCACGTGGCGGAGCGCGGGCAGGCGGAAAAGGCCTGGCGGAATGGGCCCGGTGAAGTTGTTTTCGGGCATTTCGATTTCCGTCAGCTTCTGGAGGTGCGTGACGGAGTCCGGCAAGTCGCCGGCGAGGCACGAGTGGCGGAAAACCAGCGACGAGAGCTCCGCGAGGTCGCCTATGGCGGGCGACAGCGCGCCGGGCGGACAGCTCCCTCCGCTCCCGCCGGGCCCGGGCATGTCCTGGCGGCTCGGGTCGGAAAAAATGCCCGTTATGTGGCCGGCGGGCGTGCACTCGAGCGGGCACCAGAGGCGGCACGACACATTAGCGGGCTTGGGCGCGACGCAGCAGTAGGAGACGTTGTGGCTGTCATCAAACAGCTTGTACTGCGGTATGCCGTCGTGCCAGAAGAACATCCTCTCCGGCAGCGCCGCGTACACCGCGCGCATGGCCTCCCGGTCGACCTCCGCTATCTCCGCGACGCACCCGTCGGGGATCGGCGGCTCGGTGTAGGCCTCCGCCTGGCGGAGGAGCGCGATGAGCGCGAGGAGGGCAATGAGGGAAAGGCGCGCGGGTACGGGGAGGGGGAACGGGAGGGCGCGAGGGAATGAGGCCATAATGCTGTGTGAGAATCTGGAAATGTGCGGATTAGAATGAGAGTTCACGATTGGAGAGGCGGAAGTAGCACTAGAAGTATATAGTCCCTACGGGGGCGACAACTCGAGCACTACCGGCGCTTGTATTACTGGTACCAAACCCGCGCATTGATGCACGGATCTTCTGAGCGAACTGGAGGGAGGTCGAGTATATAATGGAAGAGTAGTACCTGTGACGTTGAGTATAGTAGCGGCATGATCGGGTTTTCTCCCACGTTCGGAACGTTGACTTCGTTGACGGGAGATCAGGATGGTCTAAGGCGGACGAGGCTTGAGCGGAAGTAGATTGGCTGAAGGGATGCGCGCGGAGTACGAGGCGCCTGCTGCGGGAATGGATAGCCATAGTAACAGCGGGTATTGTTACGGCGCGCATGAAGCCGCTAACGACCACAAGGGGAGGCGCGAATAGGGGTGCAACGTCACTACAGTGTGTACCATGATCTGTCTAGTGTTACAATGTCATTAGTGGCAATGACACTACAATGTGTCATTGCCAGTGAGGTGCCCTGAACTGGTGAGTCCAGCTAGGCGAAGGCGAGAATTTCACGACGTCGTTGTGACGACGTCGTGAAACAGGCACCAACGAACCAAGCCAATGCGAAGGCGGAAGACACGGCACGACTTGGGAGAGAAAGCTGTGGAACAGAAGAGTAAAGAGACGGAGGTGGGGGAGGGAACAGAGTCTGGCGAGATCTAGGGATGGAGGAAGGGAGGAATGGTGGCGATGGCACTGGTTGGGTGGGGTAGGGTGGAGGGAGGGACGAATGGGTGAAGGCAGTGAATTCCCGCCGAGACGCATGTCGCATTCCAGGTGCCTTCCCCAGGTTGGGTTATGTTGTAGTCTGTACTGTACTGAACTCGAGAGCTTTGTCTGTTCGTTAGACCCGCAGCATGCGGCAGGATCCTCGTTATTGTCGCCCGAGTCGCAAGCCACACAAGCTATATTATATTGACAACAGTGGAATGTGTATTTGCATGTGCCTCAAATACGTATCAGTTTTGCACAATAAAAAAAAAATATTTTGTGAGCAGAATACAGGACCAAGCTCAGTTGTGGGGACCCTTGTTGAAACAAAAGAGAGTTTTCTACTGCAAGTGCTAAACCCAGGTATGATTTTTAGGGCGGCTATGGGTAAGTCGGGGATAGAGTTCATGGGGCCTTCAAATCGGATCACCAAGGAAAAGCATCTCAATACAGTTTAGTGTGTGTTGCGAAGGTGGTCCGTACTTCTTATTCTGGCCAATTGCAGTGACGGGCCGTGGGGGGAGAAACGGCACCATGGCAAGACAAAGGGAGCGTGCAGCAGATTACAGAGCAGTTTTCTCATACGGTACCCTTCCCTTCCCTTCCCTACCATGCCCATCCCTTCCTTCCCCTCACCTCCCAAACTCTAACTCTGCTGGTAGTGAATGAGGTTGCTGGTGTAATGTGGGAACGCCCAAAACAACAGAGTTAAAGTTTATGTTCACTGTTGATCTAATTAGTCACACTCGCAGGACCTGAGATGTACATAATGAAAAGAATGTTAAAGCGGCAAATCTATGGTGCAGGTACACTATGGAAGATATACCGTAACAGTGGACACCTTGCCTGCAGCCCACAGGCAAGTTCCATTAACACAGAAGCTGCGCAGAGTCCTCCCGCCTCGCCACGCCCTACACCCTCCCCTTCCTGGGCTTGGAAGAGCGCTTCTTGCAGTCAGGCAGGGGTTTCCCACAGAGCTTGGGGTTGTCGGGGCGGAAGCAGGAGGTGGGCAGGTCGGAGAGAGAGGGGGGGACGGAGCCAGAGAGGGAGTTGCCAGCGAGGTGCACTTGCAGGGAGGGGGCAGCAGCACGCAGGCGCGCAGGGATGGTGCCTGACAGCCCGCTCCACGACATGTCCAGCTCCTGCAGGGCCGTCAGCGATGCCAGCCCTGCAGGGATGCTGCCGCTCATGCGGTTGCTCGCAGCCTGCAAGGAGTGCAGAGCGGTGAAGCGCAAGAGCGACGAGGGGAGCGAGCCGGAGAGCTGGTTGGTGGAGACGTTGAGGGAGAGGAGGGAGGAGGCGCAGAAGGAGGAGGAGGGGAGGAGGGAGGAGAGGGGGCCGGAGAAAGCATTGGAGGAGAGGAGGAGAGAGGCGAGGTGCTGCTTGCCCTGGCAGAAGGCAGGCAGGGAGCCTTTGAGCTTGTTGCGTGAGAGGTTGAGGTCGGTGAGCAAGGGGGCAAGAGCTAGCGAGCGCGGCAGCGAGCCTGAGAGCAGGCTGTCGGAGAGATCTAAGCGGGATAGGGCTGTGAGGCCGGAGACGAGAGCATTGGAGATGCTTCCTGTGAGTTTATTTGAAGAGAGGTCCATGTAGGAGAGGTGGTCGACGGAGGAGCTCCGGCTGTTCCCCTGGGGAGGGTCTAGGATGGGGCCAGAGAGTTGGTTGTGGGAGAGGTCGAGCAGTGAGGGGGACGAGGAGAAGATAAAGCTAGAGATGCTCCCAGTGAGCTCATTGTGGCTCAGCCGAACCTCCACCCCGGACCTACGTTACACATTTCCTGAGGCTGTAACTTTTTCGAGAAAAGGGTAAGTCTTTTCTGAAAGAGTGCCACTAAACGCATTGTAGGAGAGGTCCAGATATGTCAGGCTCATGCGCCCGTCACTGTTGCCCAAATCCGGCAGATTTCCAGCCATAGCATTGTGAGACGCGTCCAGACTCTTCAACCCCCTACCTTCCAAATACTGCCACCGGACAATCCCACCAAGCTGGTTCCAGCTCATATTTAGATGCTCCATTGCAGGTGGCACCGGGGGGACTTTCCCAGTGAGCCGGTTGTGGGACAAGTCACATCTTTCCAGGGAGCCATCCAGCTGGGGAATGGTGCCAGACAGCTGGTTGTGCGACAGGTCGAGCGTCTTCATGGAGTACAAATTGACTATGGCAGGAATCGAACCCGTGAGCAGGTTGTGGGAGAGGTCCAGCTCTGCTAGACTTTTTTTTTGCAGGAGTGTGGCAGGGATGGGTCCTGAGAGCTGGTTGTGTGACAGGCGCAGCACTGTGGACTGGAGGCTGTCATCATTCCCAAAGAGGTCCTGCAGCGGGGCACTAATGCGGTTGTGTGAGAGGTCCATGTAATACGCGTTCCAGGAGGCGTTGCCAGGGCCACACTTGAGGCGGTTGTGAGAGACGTTGAGTGTGTGGAATTCTTGGTGGAGAGGGGAGAGCGTGGCTGCATCGCCCAAGAGCTCGTTGCTGCTGATGTCCGGACGGGTCAGCAGCGGAAACACCCCGCGGAGACCCCACAAGACAGGCGCACTGGAGGCAGTAGGGTCGGCAGTACTACCAGCGTCAGCAGCAGCAGCAGGGGGGGGGGAGGCGGCAGAAGGGGGAGCAGGGAAGGCAGCAGCGAGAGCACAGACGTCCCCCTGGAGGGCGTTCCCCTGCAGGTGCATGTCTCGGAGCATCCAGAGCACGCCGAGCTCCCTTGGCAAGCCGCCGTCCAGCCGGTTCTGGTCCAGCGCCAGGCGCGTCAGCCCCGTCAGAAGACCCACCTGCGCTACTATGGACCCTGAGAGAGCGTTCCCCCCTAAATCTAGAATCTCCAAGCTCGATGACAGTGCTGCCGCTGCAGTTGCTGCCGTGGTGGTTGGGAGGACCTCTCCCGTGAGGTTGTTCCCGCGGAGGGAGAGCTCTCGCAGCGAGGGGAGGGCGAAGAGGGCGGGGGGGATGGAGCCGGAGAGGTGGCGGTTGGAGGAGAGGTCGAGAGTGACGAGGTGAGAGAGGCGCGAGAGGGACGGCGGCAGGCCGCCGGAGAGGGCATGCCCGGAGATGTGTAAAGAGGTGAGGTGCGTCAGCTGCCCCACCGCCTCCGACAGACTCCCGCCCGCACTCGCACAGCTGTTCGAGCTGCCGCCAGGGAGGCCCTCCAGGAAGAACTGCACTTGGGGGGGAGGTCGCGGATCCGCGTCCGCGCATATCCTGTCTCCGTACTGGGTGTGTTCGCAATCGGGCGATTCTGGGACGAAGTTGGGGTGCAGGGTGACATAAGCATTGCCCAGCAGGTGCAATGTGTCCACGTGTCCGTCTGCTGTGCACCCCACGCCGTACCACGCACGCGTGCTGCTGCTGCTCGCGTCCCAGCTGCGCAGAATCTCCGCCCACGAGCTGCTTCCGCCGTCCGCAAACTCCGTTCCCCCCGCTGCTTCCCCCAGGAGCGCATCGCGCACCGCCAGCAGCGCCTCAGTCTCCGTAGCGGAGACCTGCACGCCAGGCGCCGGCGCGGGGATGTAACCCGCGCCCACGGTGCGCGCCATGCGCGCGCTGTTGTTGCTCACGCGCAGCCTGTCCCAGTCCTAACTCCAATCCTCCCGGCGCGTGTCAAACAGCGGCCCCGACAGCTCGTTAAAACCGGAGTCCCAAACAGCCCCAAAGTGCCTCAACCTTCCTAACTTTGAGAAGGGGTGACGCAGTAGGTACGACTCACTTCGCAAATCGGGGGGACAATTTTCGTCACGCGAAACTACTGTTCTAGCGAGGACGAAAGCAGTGAAGATTTCGCCAACAAATTTGAAGCCCGTCCGAAACTGTCTGCGAACCAGTTCTGATGTTGCATTCCAGATCTGGTTATTTTCGCGAAATTTTCTTCCTTTACGACCCCAGACCACCAATTTCGACACCACCCTAGCTCGCGAGCCAGTCACCTTTCTCTCCCCTTTCAACCTTCCTAACTTAGAAACTCTTGGACCTCCGGTTTTAAACCGCAGGTCCGCGAGCGAGAAGCCGCCGCTGAAAATCGCCTCGGGAATACCGCCCGAGAAGTTGTTATGCGACAGGTCCAAGACCCTAGTCGGAAGCACCGTGAAAGCCTTCAGGCTGCCCGAGAGGTTGTTGTAGCTCAGGTCGATCCGGATTATCCTACCCAAGCCGCCCATGGATGGCTTGCGCCCCGACTGCGCGTTTGTCGCGAGGAACAGGTCGGACGGAACGCTCCCCCGCAGCCCCGCGTGCGGCGCGCTGAGAATCTCTAGCTTCGCAGGCAGCACGCAGCCGTGCAGAGAGCCCCCCCCTTCCTCCTCCTCACCTCCGCCGCCCCCGTCGCCGCCGCCAGTGGCGCTGGCGCTGCTCCCGGCGGTCGCGCCGCCCAGGTCGTTGAAGCCCAGCCAAAGTTCGCGCGGGGGCAGCAGAGCGTTGCAGAACGGCCCAGTGAGTACGTTGTTGTTGAGCCGCACTTCGTCGAGCGCCTTGAGCGACTAGGAGTCGAGCAGTTCTGCGGGCACTGCGCCGGACAGACGGTTCCCCCCCAGGTCGAGTTTCCGCAGCACCGTCATCTCCGCCAGCGCGGGCGGAATGGCGCCGGATAGGCTGTTGTTGCGCAGGATGAGCGCGGTAATGCTCCGCGAATACGCGCCCGCCTCCCCCGGGAGTTCCCCCGCGATGTTGTTGCTCTGCAGGTCCAACCGACTCAGCGCGGGCGCGCGGAGAAGGGCGCGCGGAAGCTCCCCCGAGAGCGCATTGCCATACAGGATTACCGTTTCCAGCGACGGGGAGTACGCGTCGGGCTCGTCGGGAAGAGACCCTGAAAGACCTTCATTTTGAAATAGAAAGTACGGGTAGGGACTAATCGTGTTGAGATCCACGTGGCGGAGCGCGGGCAGGCGGAAAAGGCCTGGCGGAATGGGCTCGGAGAAGTTGTTTTCGGGCATTTCAAACATCTTCAGCTTCTGGAGGCGCGTGACGGAGTCCGGCAAGTCGCCGGCGAGGCACGAATGGCGGAAGACCAGCGAGGAGAGCTCCGCAAGATCGCCAACGGCGGGCGACAGCGCGCCGGGCGGACAGCTCCCCCTGCTCCCGCCAGGCCCGCCGCGCATGTCCCAGCGGCTCGGGTCGGAGAAGATGCGCGTGATGCGGCCGGCGGGCGTGCACCCGAGCGGGCACCAGAGGCGGCACGAGACACCAGCGGGCTTAGGCGCGACGCAGCAGTAGGAGACATTGTGGGTGTCGTCGAACAGCTTGTACTGCGGTATGCCGTCGTGCCAAAAGAACATCCCCTCGGGCAGCGCCGCGTACACCGCGCGCATGGCCTCCCGGTCCACCTCCGCTATCTCCGCGACGCACCCGTCGGGGATCGGCGAATCGGTGTAGGCGGCTTCCGCCTGGCGGAGGAGCGCGATGAGCGCGAGGAGGGCGATGAGGACAAGGCGCGACGGGACGGGGAGGAAGAATGGGAGGGCGCGAGGGAATGAGGCCATAATGCTGTGTGAGAATCTGGAAATGTGCGGATTAGAATGAGAGTGTACGATTGGAGAGGCGGAAATGGCACTAGAAGTATTTAGTCCCTACGTGGGGGCGAGGGGACGGGGAGGGGGAACGGGAGGGCGCGAGGGAATGGCGCCATATGTTGAGTGAGAATGGAAAGACTATCTGTGCGGATAAGATTGAGAGTGTACGATTGCGAAACGGAAATATCACTAGTAGTAGTATATAGTCCCTACTTGGGCAACAACTCGCGCACTACTGAGCCTTGTACGTGTATTGCTAGTACTAATGCCGGGCGTTGTTGCACGGATTTTCTGAGCGAGATCGAGGGAGGTCGAGTTTTTACTAGTGGTAGAGAGTACATGTGACGTTTGAGTACAGTAGCGGCATGATTGGGTTTTCCCCACGTTCGGATCGTTGACTTCGTTGACGGGAGGTCAGGAGCGTCTAAGGCCGAGGACGGTCGAGCTGAAGCAGAATGGCGGAAGGGGTGCGCGCGGAGTACGAGGCGCGTTCTGACCCGGCGCCTGCTGCGGTAATGAACAGCCATAGGAACAGCGGGTACTGTCACGGCGCGATTGCAACCGCTAACAAGCACAAGGGGAGGCGTGAAGAGGGGCATGGCTGTACACTACAGTGTGTACCATGAGTGGTGGTTGTACTGCTTAGTGTTAATTGCCAGCAAAGAGCCTGAGTAGTTACTGGTGAGTCCAGCTAGGCGAAAGCGGGAGACGTCGTTGTGGCACAGACAACGAACTGAGAGTAGAGGTTTGTGTAAGAGGTGGTGTGAGAGCAGCGGTGAAGGCGGAAGACACGGCACGACTTGGAGAGAAAGCAGTGGAACGGGGAGTGCATGCGGAGGTGGGGCAGGGAACAAGGTCAGGCGGGAATCCAGGGGGGGCGCAGGGGGGGTGTGGTGGTGGTACGTAGGCAGTTGGCACTGATGGGATGGGGTGGGGTGGAGGGAGGGACGAATGGGTGAAGGCGGTTGGTTGTTGCTCGCTGGGCTGAATTCCCGTCGAGACGCATGTCGCATTCCAGGTGCCTTCTCCAGGTTTGGTTGTGCTGTACAGTGGCGCTGTTCTGTAGGCCTCCGCATTAAATGTACGGAACTTGTCCTTCCTTGTAGCTTCTGGCCGCACCAATGGCCTAATTTCTCAATTTGCTGGGAGGTGATGCCACGAAGCTCGCTCAAACTCTCGAATCTCACAAATTGCTGCCCTGCATAACTTGTACGCTGGCTGATGCTAGCTCTCGAGGCCGAATTGGCAGCGCACAAGTTATGCGGACATTTGCCTGGAGATGCAACACCGTGGAACCTTCACCCCGTTAAATTTGTGTGCCCCAAAAGTGGCGTTCTGCAGGCTGAAGCGTTAAATTTGGCGCAAAAAGGTTTGGCAGGACCGCGCTTATCACCAAACCTTGATAGGCAGAAGCGCGCTTATCGGGGAAGATTCTACGGACCCAGTTTCTGGCAATTTAACGCCTGCAGAACAACGCCATTACTTGAGACCTGCAGGATGCGGCAGTTCCGAGTCGCATGCCATCACGAGGTATATATTTATTATTGCAACAGCGGAATGTGTATTTAACTCGGTCCACTATATACATGCATATCAGCTGTGCAACAAACACCAACAAACACCAACAAACACCAAAAAAAAAAAAAACAAGAGGCGACGAATTCGTCTTAGGGTTGCGAAGCGTTTTGCGTAATTATATAAATTTGTACAACTTCTAATTCTGTACAATATGCTGTAGTATGACACTAAGTGGTACTTCCTCTCACCAGGCAAAGATCAAAATTACCGACTGAGTGAGAATCGAACTGGATATCTTTCGATTCAACCGTCAACCTTGTACGACTGCGACAGCACTGATGTCCATCTCGAATAGCTGAGTTAATTGCACATTAAAATTTGCGACGAATCTGAGACTACCTTAGGGTTTGTTCGCCCTTTTTTTCTCCCGCTTCTCCTTCTCGCTCGTCACGCTCTACCAACTTCTCCACCTACTCTAACTGCAACTTAGGTAAGAAGATCCCTCAATTTTAACTCCAACTAAATTAGATGCCTATTAGATAGACTAACATTTAGTCATTCCGTATCCTAACCGTGTAAATGGATGAGTATTAGCGAGACTTAGTTGTTTAAACTTAGGTTCTCGGCCCTTTGTAAAGATTTCAGGTTCTCCTTCCTGCATAAGCTTGCATCTGTTTCTTCTATTCTTCATCCTTAAACTTTTCCTCTCGTCGGTTGCCTTTTCTTCATATTTGCATGTTTTAGTTCATTTTTTTCTCAACCTCGTCTTAGGTTGTACATAAAGATTGTAATAGGTTGCACGTTCAGTCCATTTCGTTCTCTCTCGCTCGTTCTCTCTCTCCCGTTCTCTCTCTCCCGTTCTCTCTCTCCCGTTCTCTCTCGCTCGTTCTCTCTCTCCCATTCTCTCTCCCGTTCTCTCTCGCTCGTTCTCTCTCTCCCGTTCTCTCTCTCTCGTTCTCTCTCTCCCGTTCTCTCTCTCCCGTTCTCTCTCTCTCGCTCTCTCTCTCTCGTTCTCTCTCTCGTTCTCTTTCTCGTTCTCTCTCGTTTTCTTTCTCTCTCGATCTCTCTCTCTCGTTCTCTCTCTCTCTCGTTCTCTCGTTCTCCCTCGCTCTCTCGTTCTCTCTCTCTCGTTCTCTCTCTCTCGTTCTCTCTCTCTCGTTCTCTCTCTCTCGTTCTCTCTCTCGCGTTCTCTCTCTCGATCTCTCTCTCTCGTTCTCTCTCTCGTTCGTTCTCTCTCTCTCGTTCTCTCCCTCTCGTTCTCTCTCTCTCGTTCGTTCTCTCCTCGTTCGTCCTCTCTCTCTCGTCCTCTCTCTCGTTCTCTCAGTCTTGCTCTCTCTCTCTCTCTCTCTCTCTCTCTCTCTCTCTCTCTCTCTCTCTCTCTCTCTCTCTCTCTCGTTCTCTCTCTCTCTCTCCCGCTCTCTCTCTCTCGTTCTCTCTCTCTCTCTCTCTCTCTCTCTCTCTCTCTCTCTCTCTCTCTCTCTAGTTATCTCTCTCTCGCTCTCTCTCGTTACAGCCATTCTCTTCATTCTATTTTAAACTTCAATTCTTAATATCACATCTTTCTTCTTGCATTCGATGCTTCTTTTTTGTTATCGCAGATACTCGCTTTTAGGCAGGATGGATATGAAGGGAGGGAGTGTCGTACCACTTACAGTTCATTTTTTTTAGTTCCTTTAATTATGAGTTATTGTTTGATTTGTGTCATTTCTGTTTGTATTATGCTTCTTCTCGTTGCAATTTTAATGCATATCTGCATTTTTCAAAAATATATCTTGCCGATCATCGTCACAAAAGGTTGAGTGGTCCACCACTATGACAGTGAAGCCATTTTCAGCTGGACTTGATCGGTTTAGATATTTTTTTGGGATATGCAGTTTGTATTGCTTTATTACAGTAGCTGTTTTTTTCAACCCTTATATTGCTGACTTCCCCGACATGCTAGGCGGGGGAAGCGGTAGTATAAATTTAAAACTTGAAATAGTCATCAATTCGTTTGATGAATATGAGAAATGCAATTATCGTTTGGTCGGTCATTGCAGTTCTCCACAGATTCTCACATTTCTAAATCATGCGCGTTACAAAAGAACCATGTAGAGTAGCAATGTCCAGCAATTGACCAGAAAGCTGTAAACAAGTACGGTATGATCGTTATGAAAAGATTGTCAAATTTATTATGGTAGTACCCTAAACAAACTTTTTCCAGTTATTTTACATTTTTTTTTGTGAATTTTTTTTTGCTTTAGGTCGATTGCAATAGGTTGCTTCTCAACCCAAAAACATCAGAGTATGCCCCCTCGGATAGTAAGGTACAACAAAAGAATGAAATGCAATTACTTTATTTTGTCATTGTATTTTCTCACAAATATAGGTAAGCAGGGTGACAAGTTTTTGTTACCGTAGTTTGGTTTGATTTTTCAAGAATAATTAATTCTTGAAAAAAAAAATCAGCTCCGATCGATTGCAATAGGTTGCTCCGCAACCCAAAAAAAAAATCTTAGCCTCCGTCTCGGAGTTAATAACAGTGTCATACGGATAGAAGCCTCCAAAACAGCAAAAAAATATTTTAAGTTCAATCTAATTACTGTACAAGCAGGGGAAAAAAAGATATAAGCACATTTATGGTTTACAGGTAAGCATATTTATGGAACATATAACAGTAGACGCCTAACACAGAAGCTGCGCAGAGTCCTCTTGCCTCCCCACGCCCTACACGCGACCCTTCCTGGGCTTGGAAGAGCGCTTCTTGCACTTAGGCAGGGGTTTCCCACAGAGCTTGGGGTTGCCGGGGCGGAAGCAGGAGGTGGGCACGTCGGAGAGAGAGGGGGGGACGGAGCCAGAGAGCGCGTTGCCAGCGAGGTGCACTTGCAGGGAGGGGGCAGCAGCACGCAGGCACGCAGGGATGGTGCCTGACAGCCCACTCCACGACACGTCCAGCTCCTGCAGGGCCGTCAGCGATGCCAGCCCTGCAGGGATGCTGCCGCTCATGCGGTTGCGCACCGCTACTAAGGAGTGCAGAGCGGTGAAGCGCGAGAGTGACGAGGGGAGCGAGCCGGAGAGCTGGTTGGTGGAGACGTTGAGGGAGAGGAGGGAGGAGGCGCAGGAGGAGGAGGAGGGGAGGAGGGAGGAGAGGGGGCCGGAGAAAGCGTTGGAGGAGAGGAGGAGAGAGGCGAGGCGCTGCTTGCCCTGGCAGAAGGCAGGCAGGGAGCCTTTGAGCTTATTGCGTGAGAGGTCCTGATGGGTGAGGGGGGGGAGAGCAGCGAGGGAGCGGGGCAGCGAGCCTGAGAGGAGGTTCTTGGAGAGATCCAAGTGGGATAGGGCTGTGAGACCGGTGACAAGAGCATCGGAGATGCTTCCAGTAAGCTTGTTGGACGAGAGGTCCAAGGAGGCGAGGGGGAGGCGGGAGGTGATATCGAGCTGGGGAATGGTACCAGTCAGCTGGTTGTGCGACAGATCGAGTGTCTTCAAGTCCAGTTTGTTGATGGCGGGAATTGAACCTCTAAGCAGGTTGTGTGAGAGGTCCAACTCGTGCGTCACTCTGTCCCCCAGGAGGGGAGCAGGGATGGGTCCCGACAGCAGGTTGTGCGACAGACGCAGCACCGTCGAGTAGAACCCCTTTGATAAGTTTCCGAAAAGGTCCTGCAGCGGGGCACTGATGCGGTTGTGCGAGAGGTCCAGATAGTCAGCGTGCCAAGAGGCGTTGCCGCCGGGGCCCCACGTGAGGTGGTTGTTTGAGAAATTCAGCGTGTGGATTTCTTGATCGCGAGGGAAGAACGTGGCTGCGTCGCCCGAGAGCTGATTGTTGCTGACGTCCAGACGGGTCAGCAGCGGGAACACCCCGCGGAGACCCCACAAGACAGGCGCACGGGAGGCAGCAGAGTCGGCGGGAGCAGAAGGGGGAGTGGGGAAGGCGGCAGCGAGTGCAGAGACGTCCCCCCGGAGGGCGTTCCCCTGCAGCTGCAGGTCTCGGAGCATCCAGAGCGCGCCGAGCTCCCTTGGCAAGCTGCCGTCCAGCCGGTTGTGGTCCAGTGCCAGTCGCGTCAGCCCCGTCAGAAGACCCACCTGCGCTGCTATGGACTCTGAGAGAGCGTTCCCCCCCACGTCTAGACTCTCCAAACTCGCTGGCAGTGGCGCTGCTGCTGCTGCTGCTGCTCCTGCAGTGGCGGTTGGGAGGACCTCTCCCGTAAGGTTGTTCCCGCGGAGGGAGAGCTCTCGCAGCGAGGGGAGGGCGAAGAGGGCGGGGGGGATGGAGCCGGAGAGGTGGCGGTTGGAGGAGAGGTCGAGAGCGACGAGGTGTGAGAGGCGTGAGAGGGACGGTGGCAGGCCGCCGGAGAGGACGTGCCCGGAGATGCGTAGCGAGGTGAGGTGCGTCAGCTGCCCCAACGCCTCCGACAGACTCCCACTCGCACTCGCACTGCTGCTGCTGCCGCTCCCACTCCCGCCAGACATGCCCTGCAGGAAGAAGCGCACGCTATCAGGAGGTAACGGACGGTTGAGGTTGCATGACGGCAAGCTCAACGCGTATTCGCTCTGCTCGTATTCACAGTCGGGCATTTCTGTCACCACGTGGGGTTGCATCGTGACGTTGATGTTGCCCTCCAGGTGGAGAGTGTCCACGTGTCCGTCTGCTGTGCATCCCACGCCGTACCAGGCACAAGCGCTGCTGTTGCTCGTGTCCCAGCTGCGCAGTATCTCCGCCCACGAGCCGTTTCCGCCGTTCACTAACCCCGCTACCCCCGCTGCTCCCCCGGCTGCTTCCCCAACTGTTTGCCCCAGGAGCGCATCGCGCACCGCCAGTAGCGCAGCAGTCTCAGCAGCGGACGCCTGCACGCCAGGCGCCTGGGGGGGAAGGTACCCCGCGCCCACGGCGCCCGCCATGCGCGCGCTGTTGTTGCTCACGCGCAGCACGTCCCAATCATATACCCATAGTAGAGACCGCGAATCCCAGCGCGCGTCGAACAGCGGACCCCGCAGGTCGTTAAACCGCAGGTCCACGCACGAGAAGTCGCTGAAAAACGCCTCAGGAATACCTCCGGAAAAGTAGTTATGCGACAGGTCGAATAGACCAGTCGGAAGCACCGTGAAAGCTTTCAGGCTGCCCGAGAGGCTGTTGTGGCTCAGGTCCATGTAGATAGTCCACTTCCCACGGACATGCGCCCCGCCGTCGGGTTTGTCGCGAGGAACAGGTCGGGCGGAACGCTCCCCCAGAGACCCGCGTGCGGCGCGCTGAGTCTCTCTAGCTTCGCGGGAAGCACGCAGCCGAGCAGAGAGCCCCCCCCTTCCTCCTCACCTCTGCCGCCGCTCGCGCTGGCGCTGCTCCTGGCGCTCGCACCCCCGAAGTCGTTGAAGCCCAGCAAGAGCTCGCGCGCCGGCAGCAGCGCGTCGCAGAACGGCCCGGTGAGCGCGTTGCCGTCGAGCCGCACCTCGTCGAGCGCCTTGAGCGACTCGGAGTCGCGCAGCGCCGCGGGCACCGCGCCGGATAGACGGTTCTCCCCCAGGTCGAGTTTCTGCAGCGCCGTCATCTCCGCCAGCGCGGCCGATATGGCGCCGGATAGGCTGTTGTTGCGCAGGATGAGCTGAATGATGCTCCGCGAATACGCGCCCGCCTCCCCCGGGAGTTCCCCCGTGATGTTGTTGCTCTCCAGGTCTAGAAGGCGCAGCGCAGACGCGCGGAGAAGGGCGCGCGGAAGCTCCCCCGAGAGCGCGTTGCCAGACAAAAAGACCACTTCCAGCGACAGGGAGTACGCGTCGGGCCCGTCGGGCAGGGACCCCGACAGACCTGTATATTGAAGTTGATATTCCGGCCAGTCACTGTGTATGCTCAGATCCACGTGGCGGAGCGCGGGCAGGCGGAAAAGGCCTGGCGGAATGGGCCCGGTGAAGTTGTTTTCGGGCATTTCAAATATCGTCAGCTTCTGGAGGCGCGTGACGGAGTCCGGCAAGTCGCCGCCGAGGCACGAGTGGCGGAAAACAAGCGACGAGAGCTCCGCGAGATCGCCAATGGCGGGCGAAAGCGCGCCGGGCGGGCAGCTCCCTCCGCTCCCGGTGGGCCCGGGCATGTCCTGGCGGCTCGGGTCGGAAAAAATGTCCGTTATGCGACCGGCGGGCGTGCACTCGAGCGGGCACGAGAGGCGGCACGACACACCAGCGGGCTTGGGCGCGACGCAGCAGTAAGAGACGTTGTGGTTGTCGTCAAACATCTTGTACTGCGGTATGCCGTCGTGCCAGAAGAACATCAGCTCCGGCAGAGCCGCGTAATCCGTGCGCATGGCCTCCCGGTCCTCCTCCGCTATCTCCGCGACGCATCCGTCGGGGATCGGCGGCTCTGTGTAGGCTTCCGCCTGGCGGAGGAGCGCGATGAGCGCGAGGAGGGCGATGAGGGTAAGGCGCGAGGGGACGAGGAGGGGGAACGGGAGGGCGCGAGGGAATGACGACATTATGTCGTGTGAGAATCTGGAAAGACTATCGGTGCGGATAAGAATGAGAGTGTGCAATTGGAGAAGCGGAAATATCATTACAAGCATTTAGTCCATGATACGTGGACGAAAACTCGAGCACTACTGGCGCTTGTCACATAACTGGTGTTGTTGCACGGATTTCGTGGTCGAGTATATAGTAGGAGTAAAAGTAGTAGTACCTGGGACGTTGAGTTGCGGCATGATCGGGTTTTCCCCACGTTCGGAACGTTGACTTTTGTTGACGGGAGGTCAGGAGGGTCGAAGGCGGAGGAGGGTTGCTTGCGGAAGCAGATTGGCGGAGGGGGTGCGCGAGGAGTACGAGGCGCGTTTTGACATGGAGCCTGCTGCGCGAATGAACAGCCTTGTAGTAACAACGGGTACTGTTACGGCGCGCTTGCAGCCGCCAACAAGCGTGAGAAGGGGCATTAGTGGTTCAACCAAGTCACTACAGTGTGTGTGTGTACCATGAGTGGTTATTGCCTGCGACGTCCCAGAATAGTTTCCAGTGAGTCCAGCTAGGCGAAGGCGAGAATTTTACGACATCGTCGTCGCGTGACGACGTCGTAAAACAGGCACAAACGTATCGAGCGGAGAGGGTTTTGTTAGGTGTGAGCATCAGCGAAGGCGGAAGACACGGCACGACTTGGAGAGAAAGCAATGGAACGGGAAAGTGGGGGGGGGGATCAGAGTCGGGCGGGTCTGGGGATGGAGGAAGTGGTTGATAGTGATAGTGGCAATTGCACTGGTGGGGTGGGGTGGGGTGGGCTGAAGTGGTCTGGAGGGAGGGACGAATGGGTGAAGGTGGTTGGTTGTTGGTGGCTGGATTAAATTTCCGCCGAGACGCATGTCGCATTTCAGGTGTCTTCCCAGGCCCGGTTGTGTTGCAGTCTGTCCTTTTTTTTTTTTTTTTTGGGTTGCGAAGCAACCTATTACGATCGATTTGGCCAGTTTTTTTTTTTTTCA
The DNA here is from genome assembly GCA_947471745.1 of Closterium sp. Naga37s-1. Lineage (NCBI taxonomy): Eukaryota > Viridiplantae > Streptophyta > Zygnematophyceae > Desmidiales > Closteriaceae > Closterium > Closterium sp. Naga37s-1. The sequence continues at coordinate 566,889 of CANJKZ010000738.1, forward strand.
CATTCTCACATTTTATTTATTTTAAATAAAATATGAAAATCAAAAACAAAAAAAATCGGATGCATTAATTGCTAGTTATGTAACATGTAGGAGGTCCTGTCTAGTAAAAATTATACTAGCGTGATGGTAGTGACTTTTTGGACAACTATGTTGTTTTTGCGATTTATTTTGTTGTGCTTTACAGCATATAATATGCATATGAAAAAATGAATGTAATGATCGGTGAATGTAGATGAATAAAATGATATTACATAAAATGCGATATATTGTGTAATATATGATATGATAAATGATAAATACATGTCTTAAGTTTGATATGAATAATGATTAGTTACTGACAATCCATGATGCATATATATAATGATAAAGATGCGTGAAAGCTAACGACCCAAAAACTATGCTACCGCATCCTCCGCCTAGCAAGTTGAGGAACTGATAGCATAATGTTTGAACAATCAGCAGTCACATGAAACAACACAATCTGTGAACTCCAAAAAAATGGTCAACTCTATCATCTCCAGTTCAAGTGGGCTCCCGACAGGCGCGCCAATGAACCTTTGGGTAAAAATGATAGAGTCGATTCACCTTTTTAAAACCCACAGACATGCATTGTTAATGAAATGATGGATGAATGAACACTCACACAAGCCAACACATTCACAACAACCAAACGCATGCACAGCAAAATGTCAAACTCATATGCTATAGTCTGTGTAGGCTGTAGTGGGGTAGACAATATGGGGTACAACACTTTTCGGTTTTCCTACTTGTACCCACCTGCTTGCTAGTTCATTCATTCCTCGTTCTTTCACATGGTATAGAGCAGGTTCCCTAGTGGGAACGTTTCCTAGGGCCCACCGAATATCGATTTTTTTTTTCCTGCCCGGATCGCGCTTCGCCCCTGCCCGAGTCGCGCCCCGTGTGCCTACCCTCCCGTCGCGTCCCCTGCCCTTGGTGGCCCGTCGCGCTCCCCTACGGCCCCGTAGCGGCCCCTCTCACGGCCTCTCACGACCCCTCTCACGGCCCTTCGCGGCCCCTTCAGGCCCCTCGTGGCCCCTTCGCGGCCTCCCTTCGCGGCCCCTTCGCGGCCCCTTCACGGCCCCTTCACGGCCCCTTCGCGGCACCTTCGCGGCCCCTTCGCGGCCCCCTCACGGCCCCTTCACGGCACCTTCGCGGCCCCTTCGCGGCCCCTTCACGGCCCCTTCGCGGCCCCTTCACGTCCCCTTCGCGGCACCTTCACGGCCCCCTCGCGGCCCCCTCGCGGCCCCTTCACGGCCCCCTCGCGGCCCCCTCGCGGCTCCCTTCGCGGCCCCGCCCCGCTGCCCGTAGCGGCCCCGCCCCATCGCCAGTCGCGGCCTCGCCCCGTCGGGCGTTTGTCCGCGACTTTTCTGCGGACAAGCTGTCCCCCCGTGCTGTTCCCTGCGTCTTCCTTGGCTTCCCCCCTGACGCGCCTGGTTGGCAGTTTTACCACCCCACCTCGCGCTGTGTTCTGTCCTCCCAGGACGTCACCTTTGACGAGTCGGTTCCTTACTACCGTCTCTTCCCCTACCGCACTGCGCCCCTCCCCCCGCCGCCGCCGCTCTTCCTTGCGCCAGGTCCCCCCCCGGTAGACCCCCTCCACCCTCAGGGTCCTGCCCCGTCAGGTGTGTCCCAGGTAGACGCAGTCGAGCCTGTCGAGGTAGCTGTTGACTCTGGTGCTGCTAGGGGTGTTGAGCCTGCGGGTGCTGAGTCTAGGGGTGCTGAGCCTGGGGGTGCTGAGTCTGGGGGTGCTGAGCCTGGGGGTGCGGAGCCTGGGGGTGCGGAGCCTGGGAGTGCAGAGCCTGGGGGTACGGAGCCTGGGGGTGCTGAGCCTGGGGGTGCGGAGCCTGGGGGTGCTGGGTCTGCTCGTGTGGCCTCTGGCGGTGCTTCGTCGAGGCGGGAGCCCCCCTCTCCGCAGGAGCTGCGCGAGTGGTTTGCCCGGTGCTAGAGCCGTGCTGCTGGAGCTGGAGGTGCTACGGTTGCTGCTGACCCTGGAGTCGGCACTGGAGTTACTGGAGCCAATGGTCTTGGAGGTGCTCGTACTGGCGGTACTGGAGCTGCTGGGACTGGGGATGCTACTGGGGCTGCTGGAGTTGGTCCTGCTGGAGGTGCCGCTGGAGCTGCTGGCGGTTCTGGAGCTGGCGGTCCTGCTGGAGTTGGTGCTGCTGAAGCTGCTGGAGCTGGAGCTGCTGGGGGTGTTGGCGCTGGAGGTGCTGCTGGCGCTGGTGCTTCTGAGGGTGCTGGAGTTGGCGCTGTTGGAGCTGGAGGTGCTGCTGGCGTTGGTGCTGCCGCTGGGGGTACTGGTGCTGTCCCTGCTGGTTCTGGAGGCGCTGCGCGGCCGCGGCCGTACTTCGTTCCGCTCCTTGAGCAGGTTCTTGGTCTCCCGCCCTCTACTGGTCCTGCTCCTCCCTTAGAGTGTCCACAGCCTGTCCAGTCGCGGTCACAGTTACAGCCCGCCTCCCCCCTACCTGCTCCTTCTCCCTACACTGGTCCTACTGGAGGTCTTGCTGAGCGTCGTGAGCCTGCGTCTCGTCCTGCGTCGCCTGTTCGTGCTGCTCGCACTAGTAGTCGTGCTCCGCGTCCGCGTCCTCCTGCGGTCCCAGGCACACACCAGATGGCACTGCGTCCTTCCACTGCTCCTCTGCGTGTCCCGTTGCCGTCTCCTCCAGAGTCCTCTCTTCCTGTTCTTGCTGACCCGGAGTCTGACTCTCTTCGTGCTGCCAGTCCTACTGTCACGCGTCTCCTGGCTACTGTTGTCACTGACCCTTCCTTTGAGTCCACTGCTGCGTCTGCCTTGGTTGCTGAGCTTGTCGACTTCGCTGCTCGCTGTCGTCTACACTACGCCGCTAGTCTTGTTGCTGAGTCTGAGTCTGTCTGTCCTCCGTCCGTCGGGGGTGGGTGTGCTCTTAGCACGGACGTCCTTGAGGACAGGCAGGAGGAGTTCCAGTGTTTTGCTGCTGCTTTGCCTCATCTCGTGTCCACGCTGATTGCCCCTGAGCGAGACCCGGATGCACCAGACATCCCGACTCCTCGATTGTACGCTGAGGCGATCGAGGGTCCCTACTCCTCACAGTGGCAGTCATCCATGGACGCAGAGATGGCTTCCTGGAAGTCCACAGGCACCTACGTCGACGAGGTTCCCCCACCTGGGGCGAACATCGTCAGTGGCATGTGGATTTTCAGGGTGAAGCGGCCGCCGGGTTCTCCGCCTGTCTTCAAGGCGCGTTACGTGGCTCGAGGCTTCAGTCAGCGGCAGGGAGTTGACTACTTTCAGACCTTCTCTCCCACCCCGAAGATGACCACTCTTCGGGTGCTACTGCACATAGCCGCTCAGCGCGACTACGAGCTTCACTCTCTTGACTTCAGCACAGCTTTCCTGCAGGGCAGCCTGCACGAGGAGATCTGGCTGCGCCGCCCACCTGGCTTCACTGGGTCGTTTCCTCCTGGTACCCAGTGGAGCCTCCGGCGGCCAGTCTACGGTCTCCGCCAGGCGCCCCGTGAGTGGCACGACACACTGAGGACTACACTTGCGGCTCTTGGGTTTGCTCCTTCTACTGCCGACTCGTCGCTGTTTCTGCGCACCGACACCTCTTTGCCGCCGTTCTACATCCTCGTGTACGTCGACGACTTGGTCTTTGCCACTGCTGACACTGCTGGACTCGCCCACGTGAAGTCCGAGCTGCAGAAGAGACACACGTGCACAGACCTGGGTGAACTGCGCAGCTACCTTGGCTTGCAGATCACCCGGGACAGAGCACAGCGCACCATTACCCTGACTCAGTCACACATGGTGCAGCAGGTCCTTCAGCGCTTCGACTTCATGTACTCCTCGCCTCAGGCCACTCCTCTGTCTACTCGCCACTCGCTCTCAGCTCTGCCTTCGGATGAGTCCGTAGAGCCGAGTGGCCCGTACCCAGAGCTTGTTGGCTGCCTCATGTACCTTATGACCTGCACACGACCTGACCTTGCATACCCTCTTAGAATCTTGGCACGCTATGTTGCTCCTGGGAGACACCGACCAGAGCACATGGCTGCAGCGAAGAGGGTGTTGCGCTACTTGTGCAGTACGTCGGGCATGGGGCTAGTGCTTGGAGGGCGACGTTCAGTGGTCCTCACAGGTCACGCAGACGCTTCTTGGGCTGACGACCAGGCTACGCAGCGGTCGTCACAGGGTTACACCTTCAGCCTTGGTTCCGGCTCTGTTTCGTGGCGGTCTACCCGCTGGTCTTCTGTTCTCGGTTCCAGCTGTGAGGCTGAGATCTACGCGGGGGCCATGGCTGCACAGGAGCTACGCTGGCTCACCTACCTGCTGACTGACCTAGGAGAGCCGCCTCGTTCTCCTCCAGTTCTGTACGTAGACAACAAGGCCATGCTGGCCTTGTGTCGGGAGCACAGACTGGAGCACAGAACGAAGCACATTGCTCTTCGCTACTTCCTTGCTCGTGAGCTGCAGCAGCGTGGTCAGCTGCGCCTTGCTTACGTGGCCTCTGAGGCCAACACTGCTGATATCTTTACCAAGGCACTTCCGCCTTGTGATCATCAGCGCTGCTGTACGATGCTAGGTCTTGTGCCTACCTGGCCTCACTTGCTCACTTCTTGACCTTGCTTGTACTGTGATCTTTCTATACCTGCACTTGCTTGTTTACCTTTATATATGATCTTGCATGTGAACTGGCCTTGTGGCCTTGAACTTGTGCTCGGAATGTGTGGTGACGTTGTGATCCACCCTGAGCTTGCTTTGCTTTGCTTGACTGGTCTTGTGACCTCTTGTTCTCCCCCACTTTGCCTATGGGGGTGTGTCAAACTCATATGCTATAGTCTGTGTAGGCTGTAGTGGGGTAGACAATATGGGGTACAACACTTTTCGGTTTTCCTACTTGTACCCACCTGCTTGCTAGTTCATTCATTCCTCGTTCTTTCACACAAAAAACCCAGCGGAAAATCTACGATAAGACATAAAAGATGCAAAACAAAATAAAGATGGCAATATGGGAAATCCTATAAGTGACAACTACAAATTGTCCAGATTGCACTCATCTTCTTGATCAGCAAAACTCCTGAAAACTAACACAAAGTAGATAAAGAGAAAAAGAGATCATAGAAAAGTGGTAAATATGAATAATCAGGACCAAGAGAGAGGGAACATGAGAGAGAGAACGAAAGAGAGAGAACGAGAGAACAAGAGCGAGAAAACGAGAGACAGATAACGAGAGAGAGAGAACGAGAGAGAGAGAACGAGAGAACAAGAACGAGAGAACGAGAGAGAAAGAGAACGAGAGAGAGAGAGAGAACAAGAGAGAGAACAGAGAGAGAACGAGAGAGAGAGAGAGGAAACGGGAGAGAGAGAGAACGAGAGAGAGAGAGAACGAGCGAGAGAGAGAAAGAGAGAACGAGAGAGATAGAACGAGAGAGATAACGAGAGAGAGAACGAGAGAGAAAGAGAGAGAAAGAGAGAACGAGAGAGAGAAAACGAGAGAGAGAGAGAACGAGAGAGAGAGAGAGAGAGAGAGAGAGAGAGAGAGAGAGAGAACGAGAGAGAGAGAGAGAGAACGAGAGAGAGGACAGAGAAAGAGAACGAGAGAGAGAGAGAGAGAACGAGCGAGAGAGAGAACGAGAGAGAGAACGAGAGAGTGAGAACGAGAGAGTGAGAACGAGAGAGTGAGAACGAGAGAGTGAGAACGAGAGAGTGAGAACGAGAGAGTGAGAACGAGAAAGAACGAACGAGAAAACGAATTTGTAAGAATCAGCAGATACACACTTGAACATCAGTGAATAAAGTTGGAATCAAGTACATACGACTTACAAACCACATACTAATCTGCTGCTGCCTATAAAGAAAGGGTAAGGAAGAGCCATAGAAAGTGGACGGGAGAAAACTACATGAACTAAAAAAAAACGGTAGTTTAGATGAAACCAAAATGAAGATTACAAGGCCCTGCAGATTCTAACAAACAAACAGAAGCTTTTATTTCGTTCTCTAGCACGCTTTCGTTCTCGCTTTCTCTATCGCTACTCTACTGCTCTCACCTGCTCTCCCCCTCTCTCTTTCCCAATATGATGGTCAAACACAAACACACCGTCAATAAGAGGAGGGAGTGAGGCAACAATGTGCTTGACCGTTCCTGGAAGCAGATGGTGGGATATAGAAGCAAATCAAACAGCTACAAAAGACTTCAACCGATTATGGCTTCAAAATGAACCTATATACTAGATAAAAAAATGGAGACCTTACTAATTAGCATTTAAGCCGGAATGGGTTGCAATCTTTCAAAACGACGTAGGAGTATGAGTTGCGGCCCTTGAGAACAAACGAATGAAAACGACGTCCTGCTAGGTCGAAAAATGCTTCAAAACGAGATAATCAACAAGAAAGAATTGATGCGGGTTTATCAATGACTTGAATAGTACTTCGAGATCAGAAGTAGATGTTTAGGCTGAGACATTAATCTGCTAACTAGGTTCTAGCTGGCGGCTTTAGTCTCTGACCTTGGTAGGCTGAGGGTGAGTAGCAGGAGCCAAACAGAACGACGAGAGGAAGAAAGAGGAAGAAGTGAAACCAAACCCTAACCCAACTCACGCGCAAAACAATTTGACTGATTATTTAAGTGTGGTAAATTACAATCAACTATGTGAGACCACTAGGTTGTTTCTAAGAAGGGATTTGTAAAAAGACTGCACCAGAAATCGAAACCAAGACCTCCCGATCGCTGATGTAACTTCTGCAAGCACAACTACTACTTATTATCATTATCATACACCATTATCATTATTAATTTGTTGTCTATCCTCATACGAATAAAAACATATGGCGAAAACATAAAAAACATGATAATCACAGATTTCATTTTAATCTAAATACGGCGAAGTAGTCAAAGTCGTTCAAAATTCTAACGCATGTTAAAAGTGTTGCTTCGCAACCCTAAGACGATTTCGTCGCCTCTTGTTTGGGTTGCGGAGCAACGTATTGCGATCGATCTGAATTGTTTTTTTTTTCGATGAATTATAAAAAAAAAACGAAAAGGATCAAGAAACTCGTTATAAGCATCCTCTCGAATTGTGCTGGATTATGGTAAGATATGAGCTATATTATATATTCGACATTTGATGGTTTTTGTGCTACATTACTATTTGGGACTAACTATTTATGGGATTAAAAATAATTCAATCGTTTTGTTTTGTGTAAAACAAAATCATAGAATTTTTAAGAAATATTCAGGGAAATTTTGTCGTTCGCACTACGGGACAGGAACATATTCACCAAACCAGTGAATATGTTCCACATATGAAAAAATAAAGGTTTTGAAATTTCACAATTTATACTACCGCTTCCCCAGCCTAGCATGGGGGGGGAAGCCAGCAGTATTAAAGTTGGAATTGTTCTAACAAAGCAATACAGTCTGCAAATCCCAAAAACATTATCTACACCGATTAAGTCCAGCTCAAAATGGCTTCACTTTGATAGTGGTACACCACTGAACCTTTTGTGACAATGACCGGCGAGATATATTTTTGAAACATGCAGACATGCATTACAATTGCAACAAATAGCGTAGTCCAACAAACAGAAATGAAACAAATTGAACAGTTACTCGAATATAAACCAATCACACAATTGCACTATGGGTTGTACGAGACATTCCCTTCCATCCCCCGTATAAGTCAGTTTCTGCAATAAACAGAAAGCACATAGTGCAAGGAAAAAGACGGAATAGAAGGATTTCAAGTTTATGAGAAACAAAACTGAGAAAATGAAGATGGCATAAAAGACAGTCAAAACTTCAAGTCAGAAAATCAGAATATTACAAACCCCGTACTAAGGAAAACAGCGAGAAAAACTTGCAGTGGAAAAAGAGAGTGCATGTTATTCGAAATAACAGAGAATGACACAAGATGTATACTAGAGTGCAGAGAAAGAAATAGAAATTAGAAAAGTTTAAACAACAACAAAAATGAAGAGTTTTGAACAAGGAGAAGAAACCAGAGAGAAATTTACAGAGAGTAACGGATATGGATACGGAATCTGACGATTAAAATATGGAAGGAAGATATGCTCCTACCTAGGGAACTAACTCTCTGAGCAAAATCGTGAAGATCAATTTAATCAAGGAGGAAGAAATCATGAAACAGCGTGGGGAAGAAAACAAGAGTTAGAACAAGAAGCTGAAACGGGAAAAAATGGAGGAGTGTGGAAAGATCTAACTGAAAGATGGAAGAGCAAGTAAGTAACATGTAAATCAAAATAAAGGAGAAACGGAAGAAAACAGAAGATGGGAAGAAGTGGAGAGAAGCAGAGAGGAGATAACAGAAGGGTAGTGCATAACCTTCCGGTGGAAGAAATCGAGGATTAGAAGACAAAACGAAAGGAAGAAGTGACGGTTAAGGTAGGAAATCTAACTTCGAAAGGGTTTTCAGACAAGAAACCAACATAACTTAATAGGTCGAAATCTGCAGCAGGTCCTAACACGACCGTAAGTTTAGGAAACTAAATAGGTCGAAGTCTGCAGCAGGTCCTAACACGACTGTTACGTGTTACTAGCTAACATACGTAGTAACCTAATCACGGAGTTGGTCTTAGGCACAAGCAAAGAGAATCTTACCTGGACAGGAAGCTAGTTGAGGTGAGCTAGCGCCACAAAGGGGCGGGCTGTGGGCTCCCCGCAAGCAGAACGAGAAAAGGGAAAAAGAGATAATGAAACCCTAGAAGAAAATATGTCGCACACTTAACATAGAGTTGAATGTTTTAAACAGAACTCAACTATAAGTTCTGTTCCAGCGAGGAAGGTTTGTCCTGGTAAACCGGAGGTGCGGTTTCGAATCCCGCTCGACAATGGTTTCGACATTGCACCATCTCGTGTTACTAGTGAAAATTTTGTTGAGGTGGCTTTTGTAATCATTAACTTTCTTGGGGAGCCGGGCTGGACCTTACTCTCGTAGCGGTTAACCTTCCATCGCACATAACGCCTCGCACTGCTTTCATCAGAGACGCTCTCGGTCCAGTCATTGACACGGTCTCACCTTCTTCACACCTTCTCATCATTGGTGATCTGAATCTGACGGACGATCCCAAGTTGGACAGATCCTCAGGCTCAGGCTCATCGGCTGAAAATGAGAAGCTCTTACTGCGCTGCACTGGCTTCCAGCTCTCGGACGCTTTTCGCACTCTGCACCCGAGAGATAGAGAAAACACCTTTTATGCGCACTCGCATCGCTGCAGTACTCGCATTGACCGCGCACTTGTCTCGCAGTCTTTACTAACTCACCTCTCAATCGCCAGACATGATATGCCGGAGGAGCCAATCTCGGATCATGGCTTCGCGATTCAGGTCGCCTTTCGCCTGGATGAGAAAATCTGCACGGGTCCAGGCATCTGGAGGTTGCATGCCTCGATGGTGTGAAGGCCGGGGGTGCGGAGGATTATTGATGCTACGGTACGAAGAACACCCGTCAATGATGGCAGCAGCTTTGAGCTCTTGATTGCTCGGCTGGGAGCAGGCCTGCGGGCGTACGCACGGGAAGAAAGCAAGCGGGTTAAGAAAACTCTGGCTCACTTGGTCAGCAGGGTCGCGCTGCTGAAGCAGGAACTGATGAGAAATCCAACATGCAATGATACACGGGAGGCGCTCGCGGCTAAGGAGCTGCAGCTGAAAGCATATCAGGAAGCACGGAAGGAACGGCTGCACTTGCAGGCGGGTTTGTCGGAGGAGATGACTGGCGAGATCGCCTCGAAGCATTTGTCTGCAAAGGTCCGGGCAAGGAAGGCTCGCACACAAATTAAGGAGCTGAAGGATGGGAGTAATACGGTGACTGGGGTGAAGCAGATTCTGGGTGCTGCGTCGGCCTTCTTCAACAATATCTTTGGGAAAGATCGTCGCACGGATTTCACCAGCTGGAATTTTAATCCGAGCAAGCGTCTGGGGAAAGAGGCAGAAGAGATGTTAATGGCGGACTGGACAGAACAGGAGGTGAAAGAAGCGTTTACGACAATGGCGAGGAATAAATCACCCGGCGGGGATGGGCTCCCGAAGGAGCTGTTCGAGTGTCATTGGGACCTGCTGGGGGGGGGTTTTATGGCGCTGGTAAAGGATTTTGAGAAATCAGCATCTATCCCGGCAGAGCTCAAGGAGGCGGTCATTATGTTGCTGCATAAGAAAGGGGACCGTGATCAGCTGAATAACTATCGGCCCATCACTCTCCTCAACTTCACATATAAGGTGTTAGCCAAGGTCATGGCGGATCGGATGAAACGGGTTCTGCACCAAGTCATCTCACCGGAGCAGTACGGGTTCATCCCGGGAAGACGCCTGTCGGATGCGGTGGCACTGGTTGCGGATATCATTGATGTGGCGAAGAACGAGAAGGCGGACTGGTACATGCTGTTAGTCGATTTCCAGAAAGCTTTCGATTCGGTGTCGAGGGACTTCCTCTTCCATGTGCTTCGAAGGATGGGATTTCCGGAGCGGTATGTTGGCTGGGTAGAAGGCCTGCACGAAAACACAATGACGAAGCTCCTGGTTAACGGCTGGCTCGGAGAGGGAATGAACGTGGTCTCGGGTTTCCGGCAGGGCTGCCCACTTGCACCCTACCTGTTCTTGTGTGCGGTGGAGCCACTGGCTCAGGAGGTGGAGAGGGAGAAGCTGGGGCTCAGTAAGGATGGGCAGCAACTCAGCTATCTTGGGTATGCTGATGACACAACGTTAGTCCTGCAAGGGAAGGAGCAGATCGTCAGAGCAGAGGAAATCTTGGATAAATTTGAAAAAGCATCCGGGCTGGCCACAAACAAAGGGAAATCGGTGATTCTACCTCTGGGTGAGAACATTGGAGCTGCGGCAGACGGCGCGTCTAGCTTCAAATGGGCGGGTGCAGACGATGCTGAGCGCCTGCTGGGCGTGTGGGTGACTCCCTCTGGGAATGGGCAGAAAACGTGGGAGAAGGCGATGGAGCGCATTGCTGAGAAATTGGTGAAGTGGAAGCAGAAATACCTGACGACAGCAGCCCGAGCGTCAGTGGTTAATTTCTACATCACCCCGCTGATTGCTTTCCAAGCTCAGGTTTATCCGCCACCTGCAGACGTCTGGGAAGATTTGGTGCGGTTGTTACACGGGTTTACGTCCGGGAATAGAGTGTCGACAGCGAAAGGATTCTTTCTCTGGAGCAAGGTGCTGCTGTACACCACGAGAGCACCTGGCGGAATTGGTGTGCGGGACCCAGAGATTGTTATCACCTGCTTGGCGGCGAGAAGAGCGGGGTTATACATCACAGAATGCAACAGCCTTAAAAAAGATCTGATGGTGCGGGCGGCGAAACTTCCCTTGGGAGCAGATTCTTTCGGAGCACATGAGAGGCTCTTCAAGCATTGGGAAGGTGGCAGTATTCGATGGAAGCAGACGTGTGAGAGTATCTCCGGGTCGCCGCTGTGTTTGCGTGCTTCTGCCTCAACAAAGGAAGAGATTCTGCAGGAGCGGGTGGTTTTTAATAAAAACATACTATTACAGGGCACCACGCCGATCGGAGGGCAAAAGGATGCCAGGAAGCTGTGGGATTTGCGACTGGGGGATCTGTTCATGAGAAGTGAAGCAGGGGAGCTTGAGCAGAGAACCATGGCGGAACTAGCGAGGCTTCTGGGCAGTAACGGCCCGGCAAAGCTGGCGCTAAAGGCTGTAGGTGCTCTCCCTGCCAGATGGTACAGAGAGCTGGGGTTTCCAACCGTGCTCCCTTGCTCGGCTGACTCTCCTCGGCTGTTGAACGTCCTGGAGGATGGGCGCATCATCACGATGAAGCGGATGAGAGAAGGGTGGAAGGAGGCCCAGAAGGAGTCGTACAAGCGCGCAAAGTGGGCGGCAAGATGGGGAGGAAACATTGACATGAAGAAAGTCGTGAGCACGCGGGACTCTTTGGCTGTCCCCAGCCGTCCACGTGACGTGCTTACTCGCATCCACGGTCTAAATTTGCAGGTGGGGGAGCGCCTGGCTTTTCTCAGCAGCAAGCCAGTTTGCCCATACTGCGGGGAGCCGGAGACATTGGAGCACTGTTTGGTTTCCTGCCCCAGAGTTCAAGTGGTCTCTGCGGCTCTTCGGCGTGCTTTGGGCATGATGAATCCCAGCCGCACGACGGACTCGTTGGGAGATCTTCTGTTTCGGGATACCGGTACCAGCTCAGCATTTCCGGAGCTGACGATAACATCAATTGCATTTCACCAGTTGTGGCTTGAGCGGTGTGAAGCTGTATTCAGAGGGCGGAAATTCCAGACTCAGCAAGTCCTGCGTCGGACTGAGGTGGCTTTTCGGCAGCACGTGAAACTGTACATTCACAAGTTCGGGTCGACGTGGCGAAAGCAGAGGCAGCGTGGCTCATCGGAGGAATGGAACATGCTTGAAAGGATCAGAACGGATGGAAGAAGCCTGACATGGACAAATAACATTGCAGCAATCTGGTCGGTGAGGAGGGTCAGGCGCATCAGGCCCTAGAATCCTATCTGGAGCAAGAGGTTCTCTCTAGCTCCTCACGCACGGTCACGACCGTTCTTGTTAGTATATACTTGCTCTTCGGTGTATACTTTCAATTATCATTAAAAAAAAAAATCATTAACTTTCTTCTTTACTGGAAATCCAGACATTGTCTTTATAGATATTAACTATAAAAATCGAAATTTGGTATATTCCAAATCATAGCTCCGCAACCCTAAGACGATATCGTCGACTCTTGTTTTTTATATATATATATGAAAAGATATACACCGAATGAGCAAGCATATATCCCCATAACGGTCGTAACCGCGCGTGAGGAACAGAGGGTGAGCTACTGTTCCAGATGGGACATTCTAAGGGCGGCGAACGCACTTGTCCACTTCCAACTCAAGCCGGCCACCTTGATCTTCCCCAGAAGTTTCTGCTCCTCCGTAAAGTTCTTCCGATGCCGTTTATGGCAAGTTGCGCCGAACTTGCGGGTGTAGATTCGTGCATGTTGCCTGAACGTAGTTCGATCTTGTGAAGTACTCGATTTGTGCGGAATTTCTGCCCGCGAAAAACAGCTTCACATCTTTCGACCCATAGCTGATGGAAGGCGATAGATGTGAGGGTTAGCTCCGGAAAAGCTGAGCTGGACCCCGTTTTCCGGAACAGTAAGTCACCAAGCGTGTCAACTGAGCGGTTGGGATTTATCATGCGCAGAGGGCGCCTGAGGGCCGAGGTCACAGTCTGTATCCGAGGGCAGAGGAGGAGGCAGTGGTCCAAGGTCTCCTCTCCACCACAGTAAGGACAAACCGGTTTCCCGCTGAGGAATGCAAGCCGCTCCCCCACCTGCAGATTCAGGCCGTGGATGCGGATGAGAACGTCACGTGGACGGCTGGGCACCGCCAGTGAGTCTCGTAACGTAACCACCCGCTTCCAATTGATCGACCTCCCCCATCTTCTCACCCACTTCTCCCGTTTGCTCGACTCCTGGTATGCCCCTTTCCAGCACTCCCTCATTCTCCTGATGGAAATCACCTCCCCTCCCTCCAAAATGTTCAGCTTGGGGTTAGAGTCAGCCGAGCACGGGGGGACTGAAGCAAAACCCAGTAACTGCAGCTACGACGCTGGCAGGGTGAGCAGCGCCTTCACCGCTAACCTTGCGGGGCCGCTTCCGCCAAGTTGTTGCGACAGCGACCTCTGTTGTTTGAGCACGAGTTCTCCGCTGCCATCCGTCTTCAGCAGCTCGCCGACACGCACCTTCCATAAACCCTTACTATCCTTTTGCCCACCGATAGGTGTCCGTAGCAACGATGCACCGTTAAAAACCAGCCGTTCCCTCAGTACCGCCTCTCTATTGTCCGCCGCAGGTCGGGTGCAGAGCAGTGAATTGATAAAAATCTCACATGTCTGCTTCCATCTTGCGCTCCTCCCTTCCCAGTGTTTCAGCAGGGTTGCGTGCGAAGAGAAAGTGTTATCGCCCAGGGGCAGATCGGCCGCCTGCCTCATGATCTCCTTTTTTCAGAGGATTCCGCTCCGTAAGATAGAGTCCCACTCTCCTGGCGGCAAGGCAGGTGATCATAATCTCCGGATCCTTCACCCTGACGCCTCCTACCTCCCTTGGAGTGTACAACAACGTTTTGCTCCAGAGGATGAAACCCTTCACCGTCGCCACCCGGTTACCCGACAGGAAGCCCTGTAACAGTCTGATGATCTCCTCCCAGATTTCCGCAGGTGGGGGGTAAACTTGCGCCTGAAATGTCAGTAATGGGATGATGTAGCTGTTGACAACCGTGGCCCTGGCCGATAATGTGGGTTGCAGTCTGTACTGTACATGAGGCCATTAGGGCGTGTGTCCTTGCTGGTCAGAGTTCAAAAAAGAGTTCTAACTTATATGGTTACCCGTTTCGTGAATCTCGCTAATCTAGGTCGCGACGCTCGTCAAGAATAGGCCAAATCAAGGAAACGAAAAAGGACACTGAACTCCGGTCGAACTTACGATTGACTGTTCGCGAGCACGTTTTTGGAAAGGTGATCACTTTTGCATGTTTTGGATGAATCTGCGAAACCTGCGACCATGACAAAAATCCTCGCACGCACTACCGAACAGTTGTCAATGTCGTGGCTTCGCCAACCGCCACGTCGACAATATTGTGGCACGAAAAACAACTTTGCGAGGTAAAAATTTCGACCGATCGCGAAATCCATAATCAATTGGCTGATCTGGTAACCTACGGGTAACCTACAAAGTTTGGGTGCGACTCGGGCCCAACTCTATACGGTCGAACTTGGCTAGTCGACCATTGTTGTTCCATGTGCCTGAATTCAAGTGTGATCACGCGGTCCGACCAACAAAAGTTGAGAAAGTCGACTGCAGGTCGACCTTTGTTAAATTGTTAAAATTCGAATTAAAAACATGAACTTTACAAATTGCGCCGAATGACACACGCCCTTACATCTGTTCTATGGACCCCGCAGCATGCGGCAGGTTCCTAGTTGATGTCTCCGTCGGGTCTATTTTACTGCTACAGAGAAATATGTAATTCTGTTACGAGTGCAATTGAGTGAGCGAGCGAGAATTGCACTATCGAAGCAAGAGTACAATGAGTGAAGGCATGAGCGAAGAATGTATAGCGAAACTACAGTGGTAACTGTCAGAATATTATGCTCTAGCCTGTAGTGGGGTGCTCTATAGCGAGTACAACCCTTCTAGGGTTTGCTATTTGTATCCTCATTCTTGCTAGTGCAACCTCCTCCTTTGCCTAAACTGTTTCTTGCCTAGCTAGGGCTTTCCTAGCTATGGCGCCTTCTTCTACTGCTCATCTTCACATGGTATCAGAGCGATATGCTCCTGGCCTGTGGGCCCCACCTCACTGCTTCCGCTGCTACTGCTACTCCCTGTCCGCCGCGCGCCCCGTGGTGCGCGGCGTCGAAATTAGGGTTTTTCAGCCCGCCGTGCGCCCCGAGGCGCGCGGCGGTTTTCTGCCCGCCGTGCGCCCCGAGGCGCGCGACGGGTTTCTGCCCCGTCACTCGGCGCGTCGCCCCCAGGAGGCGCTACGACGGGCGACGGGGACCCGCGCGTCGCCCCCCGTCGCCCGTCGTGGCCTGCGCGCGGCCCGTACAGCCGGCGCGCGGCCCGTACGGGCTGCGCCAGGCCTGCGCGCGGCCCGTACGGGCTGCGCCAGGCCCGCGCGCGGCCCGTACGGGCTGCGCCAGGCCCGCGCGCGGCCCGTACGGACTGCGCCAGGCCCGCGCGCGGCTCGGGCCGCCTGCGCGCGGTTCGGGAGGCTGTGCCAGGCCCGTGGGCGGCCCTTTCCTCGCTGCCCCTGCCCTCCCCGCTGTCCCCCGTGCTTCTACTGGCGCCCCACCCCTCCTACAGCCCGTTCTCCTGAATTAGGGTTTGGGGGTGAGGGGTATGGGGGTGAAGCTACTGTGTGCCGTTCCCTGCTCCTCCTCCTCCTCCGTCTCCCTGTGCTGCAGCTGCCGCTGAGGGGGGGTGGACTTGTTGGAGCCGTTGGAGTGGTACTAAGGGGGGGTGAAGGGGGAGTGGAGCTAGCGGTG
Source organism: Closterium sp. Naga37s-1 (assembly GCA_947471745.1). Lineage (NCBI taxonomy): Eukaryota > Viridiplantae > Streptophyta > Zygnematophyceae > Desmidiales > Closteriaceae > Closterium > Closterium sp. Naga37s-1. The sequence continues at coordinate 582,914 of CANJKZ010000738.1, forward strand.
TAGCAGCGGGTGTGTGTCAGGGGGAGTGGGATAGTTTGGGGAGGTTGAAGGGGGTGGCCGCCGTGAAGCCAGCAGCTCCAGTCGCCCGTGAGACCGTTGCGCCAGTCGCCCGTGAGCCCGTTGCGCCAGTCGCCCGTGAGCCCGTTGCGCCAGTCGCCCGTGAGCCCGTTGCTCCAGTCGCCCGTGAGTCCGTTGCTCGTCTGCCGCTACTTTTAGCCGCGGAGCCAGTTACTCCAGTAGCCCGTGTGCCAGTTGCTCCAGTTGCCAGTGTGCCAGTTGCTCCAGTTGCCCGTGTGCCAGTTGCTCCAGTTGCGCCGTGTGCCAGCAGCTTCAGCTGCCGCCCACTACCTCCTCTCCTCTCATAGTCTCTTTCCTCCTCCTCACTTGCCCGTTGTGACTACCACTAGCTTTGCTCATAATTGTGAACTTTAAACTATTGCTTCTTGAACTTGTGCTCAGAATGTGTGGTGACATTGTGATCCACCCTGAGCTTGTACTGCTTTGCTTGCTCTGCTGATTACACCCCACTTTGGCTATGGGGGTGTGTCAGAATATTATGCTCTAGCCTGTAGTGGGGTGCTCTATAGCGAGTACAACCCTTCTAGGGTTTGCTATTTGTATCCTCATTCTTGCTAGTGCAACCTCCTCCTTTGCCTAAACTGTTTCTTGCCTAGCTAGGGCTTTCCTAGCTATGGCGCCTTCTTCTACTGCTCATCTTCACAGTAACGGTAATGAACTGTGGTTGTCGCGCGACGGACCTGGGACTGAGGTTTGGGGAAATGTCGAAGCGGAGGCCCGGAGCGCGGGTTACCCGCCGAGCCGTGAGGTCGGGGTGCAACGTGCGAAGGTGGCGGGAGGATTGTCGATGCGAGGGTTGCGAGTGGTAACGGTGCTGACTGTGGTGCTACAGTGGTGTACGCTCTGAACGGGGACGCGAAGTAAGGAAAAGGAAATTTCCTTACAAATTCCATACGCCTCAAATATAAGTTTTGCAACATAAAACCTTAACTTCCTGCATGAGCTGAATACAGGAGGACCAAACCTGCAAATGGAGTTATACTTGATTTGTTAAAACCAGAAAAGAGGCGAATACTAGAACAGCTAAGCCCAGATATTATCTCCAAGCCAAGGAGGTTATGGACAAGTTGGGAATAGACATCGTGAAGCCTATGAATCCGATCGTCTCAGATTCCGTTCGGTAGGTGATGCGAGGGTAGTCCATGATATAATCACCATGCTTTACACAAATACTGCTACGACAACATGCACTTTATCCGCCCAAATGGCCCGTCTCAAGGTACTCAATAAGCGGAACATGCACATCCTGCACTGCGGTTTCACTCGACAGCAAGTCAAGATGAGAGTAGCGAGGCAGCTCCAAATGAGTCACGGTGGGACCAGCAGCACCAGCAGAGCCTGCGCTGGTGGTGCTTGAAGGTGTGAGCTGTGATAGTAGCTTCTGGATGTTGGGTGGGTCTCCAAACCAGTCATTGCCGCCACTCATGATGAGAATGGGTACCCCTGCAGGCATGTTGGATAGGTAGTATTGCAAGAAACAAGCAGGTGAGTTGAGGGTAGAGAATGGGAGTTGGGGAAGGGGCGAAAATGGCGTGGGGAGAAAAGGGCCATTGGTGGGTGGGAGGGTTCAGGGGTTGTGAAGTGGAGTGCAGGAGAGGGCTGCAAAGATATGCAAGAAACGTGCAAATGCAGGCGGGTAAAGCTTTAAATTTGGTTGTAAGGGAAAATCTTATGGCAAAGGGACAAGAAGCAGATGGAAGAGGGGCAGAGACAACTGAGAAGAACCGCCAGCAGCAGGACTGGGGCCTCGGGTGAGAAGCGAAGTGAGAAGGGCAGAGTGAGAAGAGAAACTGCGTGAGAAGCGACAAGTGAGAGAGGTGGGTGGAAGAGACGGACCATGGGGGGAGAAACAGCGCCGTAGCGGTCCATGTTGGCTTGTGCACTGAGTGCATCCCACTGCTGGAAGAGACCGTTGCGGATCACTGAAACCATGCACACATGCACCAGACATGTGCACAGGCATGCAATCATACACGCAGGCACAGGTGGGGGAGGAGGGGCGTATTAACCAGTGGCAAGAGAAAGGGAGCGTGCGGCAGATTGCAGTGCCAAATTCTAATACCCTTCCCTCCCCTTCCCTCCCGTGCCCTCCCGTTCCCTGCCTCTCCCTCCCATGCGTGTCCCACTCACGCTGCTGGTAGTGAATGAGGTTGCGGTACGACGTGGCAATCCACCCAGGTGTGGGGGCAGCAGGGGGCTCCATAGGGTCCGTGCAGCATGGGTTGCCTGATGGGCGCGTGATGGGGCAATGGTACGAGGGAACGAGAGGGAAGGGGAGGAGGGAGGAAGAGAGAGTCGAGACGAGTTGTGAGGCGCCTGAAAGGGGTTTCATATGGTCCGTGCGTGGAACATTCGTATTGGCATACACATGCTTAGTTGCATGGATGGCTGCATGATTGATAGCATGAGTGATCACATGCATGAGGGGAGAGAGGGGGGTTGTGTGTGTGTGAGAGGTGACCTGTGATGTTGGTGAGCAGGTCCTGGGGGTCGCCCGTGGTGACAAAGTAGGTGAGCATGTTGTACCCCACCGCCTCCAGTATGCCTGATAGGAGCTCCGTGCTACTCCCATGCTCACCCATTCACACCCATGCACCCCCATGCACACCCATGCACCCCCATGCACACCCATGCACACCCATGCACACCCATGCACATCCATGCACACCCATGCACGCCCCAGGATGGGACAGATGTGGACAGAAGTGGGTACAGGCATACCAGGATCGCGAAAACACAACCGAATCAGACAGGAACACAAAGGAAGAGACATGCAGCGGTGGGAACAATCGTGATGCTGTAGTTCACACGCAGCGCGAAGCAAATGCTGTCTAAGGTGGGACATGACAAGCAGTTCTCACAGGTGTGCGTGAGTATATGGAAATAGAAACGTGTGCCTTGGAACACAGACATTGTAGACAGAGACATTGTAGGCGCCGTACAGGAGATGAGCTTGGTACACGGTCTGGTTGCATTAGGGGAGAAGGGCGAGAGGCAAGATAGGGGGAAGGGAAGCAGACGGGTGCATACAAAGGGAGACGAGAACGAGCAAAGGGTATGAGCGCGTCTGGGAAAGAACCGCACGCGGGAGGGGTATAAATTGCAGACGATAGGGGAAAAAAGCGTACGAGGGGGGGTATGAGGTACACAAAGCAGACCGCGAGAGGCAGGAGTAAGCAGCGCGGAAGGGGCAGGACTCAGACTCATAGAATCAGGCAGGCGGGCATGAGCGCCCACTGGTGAAGCAAGAAATGCGAGAGGCGGGAGAAAGAAGCGCGCAAGGGGCAGGACTGAGACTCACAGCGTCAGGCGAGGGCCCGAGTGCCCACTGGCGAAGCACACGTGACTTGACATTCTGAAAGAAAACCGTTGGCGCGACAGACGACACGGAGGCAGTGACACGCTCGAGGTAGCGCGGGGACGTGCTGCCCAGGGCGAAGGGCAGCATACCCCCCTCGTTGAATCCCAGCAGATGCACCTTGGGCGCGCCTGTCACTCCCAGCACGAGCTCGATCGCTGATGGAATGTCGATTGTGGCGAGCTGGTCGAAGTCCCAGTCCCAGTATTGTTGGTGGGCAAGCGGGAGGGGAGCGGAGGGAGGTAATGAGGAGGGGAGGGGAGTTTAATAGGCAGATAGGCAGAGAGGTATATAGGCAGAGAGGCAGAGAGACAGAAATGTAGAGAGGCAGAGAGAGGGAGAGGTGACTGCTTGAGAGAGGTGACTTACCCACTGGCGGGTGTTGTAGGCGACATGACCCGGGGAGAACTCAGTGGAGCGGTGGTTGAGCAGGAACACGTCAAACCCGCGGTTGCACAGCCCCACGGGCACGCGCTTGTGAATGAGCGGGTCGGAGCCGCTCTGGTTGGAGAAGGCGAACCAGAGGTCGCTGGACATAAACATGGCGTGGGACAGCAGCACCGGGTACCGCGGCAGCACACGCGCCTGGGTTTGTGTCTGTGCCAGGGTCTGCGGCTGGGAGGTGGAGCGAGGCTGCGCGAGCGGCTGCGCGATGGGTTGGGAGAGAGGTTGGGAGGAGGGAAGAGTGGTGGTGGTGGTAGGTAGCTCCTGGCGCTGGAGCTGCTGCTGCTGCTGCTGCTGCTGCTGGGGGCGAAGCATGGGGCGACCGGACGGGAGGGATGGCAGGGACGGAAGCTCAGGCACGGCGGTGCTTGCCGCTGCTGCTGTTGTTGCTGTTGCGGGTCCTGCTGGCCATGTGGTTGCAGCAGCAGCAGCAGGAGTCGTGGTGCGAGTGGTTGTGCCGGTGGTGGCAGAGGGGGCGAATAAGCCTGCAGTTGCTGCGCTCACTGTCCGCGCTGCTGCTTCTGCTGCTGCCACAGCAGCTGCACCGGCCGCGGAAACCGCGTTGGTGGGAGCAGGCGTAGGTGTGGTGGTGGTGAGTGGGGCTGTGGCAGCAGAAACAGCAGAGGTGGAGGCAGCGAGCATGGTGATGGGAGGCGCGGTGACAGACGTGTTGCTGATACGCTGGATGCTCAGAATGTACCCGTCACTCGTGGTGATCTGTAGCGCGGGGGGGTGGGACATGGGAGGACTTTTGAGGCGCCTCAAAAGTCGCTGGATGCTCAGAATGTACCCGTCACTCGTGGTGATCTGCGACGCGGGGGGGGTGGGACATGGGGGGAAAGCAGGGCGGATGGGCGGCCGTGCAGCCGGGCAGGTGGGCAGGGAACAAGGCGGGCAACACAAGAGAGGCAAATTTGACGTGTCAAAATGGCGCAAGAGAATGGCTCAAAGATGCAGCACTCCAATCCGGTAGGCACCCACCCATCTGGTACTCGCGGCACTGCAGCCCATACGGCCGCACGAAGCGGTCACAGAACCCCGACTCCTGCGCGCGCCCCACCTCCCTGCCCGTCGCCGACGCCGTTGCTGCTGCTGCTGCCGCCGCCGTGGGCTGAGCAGCCGCCAGAAGCGGCGCGGGCGGGAGGAAGGGGGAGGAGTAGGGAGAGAGGAGGAGGAAGAGCGCGAGGAGGAGGGAGGCGGGGAGGAGGGGCAGGCCGGGGATGGGAGAGCGGAGAGGCTTCGCCATTAGAGGACGTTTTGAAGAGCGTCCTCTGGGAGCGAAGGGAGGGAGGGAGGAGAGAGGAAGAGGTGCGATGCACCCCAGTTGCAGCTCCTCCTACTGCGGATACCACTGGCTTTGCAGGCGGTATTGTAGCTGCTGGTGTTGCAAGCGTTGTTAAATCTCCTAGTCTGAAGGAGCAGTGGACGAAGAGAGGAAGCCCGCGAGCAGGATATATCTTATGAGCACAGGGTGGTTATCTTCTTCCCGCACGTGCTTATCTTCTTCCCTCGGCTTCTCTGCCTGTCTCCCTTTGCGCCTCTACTGCCTCGACCAGTGGAGAGGACGGCTGACAGTTGCTGGTGAGGCACCTGCGGGAAGTTTACGTGCTTTCTTGAACCCGTCAGGACAGCACGTCCCCGTCAGCCTTATGATCCAATCAGGAGAGAGAGAAACGAGCGAGAATCCACCACCACCGTTTGCTGCGCCTGTCTCTACACTGACCACGGAACCGAACAAGTCTCGAAATCCTCGCCGCTGCTGCTGCTGCGGCGGCGGCTGCTGCTGCTGCTGCGGCGGCTGCGGCTATTGCTGATTCTCGTCGTCGTCGCACCACTCCGAATGAATGACTCATCTCCTCACGTCGGCGGGTATTTCTAGACATCGTCGTGCACCCTCGTGACCCGTCTGTCTCTCTCCGCGGCTCTCGTCGCGTCGCACACTGCCTACACCTCCCACGTCCCGTCACAAGTCGCCGAGTCGCTCGAGGAATTGAGTGAAACGACAGAGGGGTCCAGGCGTCACAGCTTGAGAAACGTCGCTATTAGCAGACAGGAAGTACTGTATGCTGGTCACGTCGAGCAACGAAAGTTACGACGGTGCCATGGAGCGATGGTGCGACGGATGGTGCGACGATGGGATGTTTGGACGGTTCGATAGCTCTGGTCGTTTGCATCAGGCTTGGAACGGCGCTATCACCCCGACGCGAGGTTTGGGAGGGATCGAAGGAGCCTTCAATCTAGGGGGCACAGTGATCCAACGAGGTCGACCTTGTGGTTACCACACCGTGTGGTTATCAATGTAACCTTGCTCCGCGAAGTTGATCCAGCAGATCGTCCGCTCGCGGGATCGGGTAACGTGACTTAATTGTGACCCGATTCAGCGCCCGATAATCAATGCACATGCGTAGGCCCCCATCCTTCTTCGGCGTGAACAGTATCGGTGCTGCGAATGGCGACGTGCTTGGCCGTATGAATCCTTTGGCTAGCAGGTAATCAAGCTGGCTTCCCAGCTTCTCGAGCTCTGGTTGGCTGAGCTGCCACTGTGTCCGTACAGTGGATTGCGCGCCGGGTTCCAGCTGGATCCGATGGTCTTCTGGACGCTGAGGGGACTTACCCTTCCGTACCAGGCAAGTAGTCCTCCTGGACACCAAAAACCTCCAGCGAAACTCCGGCCACGCTACGTCAGACCCTTTCGGATTATCCATATGGTGACAACTGTCACCGCGAAACTGTTGTTGCCCGACCATTGGAAGATACATGACGCGTTCCACGTCAGCCTGCTGCGACATTATGACCAGCCGCAGTCACCAGTTGTCGCTCGGCCCACCATCGCGCCGACCACACGATCGGTGGCCGAACCCACGCTTGAACCTTGGAAGATTCTGAGCCATCGCGTGGAGCTGACTACTGCCGGACGCACGATCATTTTCCTGCTTCGCTGGAAAGATCGCACGAGCGAGGACGACACATATGTCGCAGCTGACTTGCTACAAGGACATCCGGTTGTAGATGCATACTTGGCCCGCCGGGGTGTCCCGGATATACACCACCTCTCTTAGAAGGGGGGGTAATGTAAAGAATTTTCTCAGATTCCTTACTGGGTCACAATGTACGCGTACAACCACGGTTTTCGGAAACCCAGGCTCGGTCCGACGACCTCTTCTTCCGAACCACCATCGCTTCGCCTTCGGGTTTCCCAACCCCGAACCTGCACCCAACCATCTCGCGACTCCGCGACCTCGGCCTAGCTAGCACTGGTATATTAGTCCTAGCCTTGATGTTTGCCCAGACGTTGTAATCGCTTCCGCGTTATTGGATTCTGCGCACTCTTCTCTTTCACAACTCATAACAGGGGGAGTGAACGTTACAGTGGATGATGCGATAAAAAGTGGCCCTTATACTGAGACTTCATTTGTAAGATTGTGTTAGCACAGTGGTAAGGGAATGGTTTCGTTTTCTATATTTCGGTACACGACCAATACCGCTACAGTAGCCAGCGCCAGGCTCTGGGTCCGTGAAAACCTGGGGTGGGCTTGGATTCCGCAGCGACTCTCAAGGGTAGTCACTCCTCTGATCCGTGACAGAAGGGGTTGTTATGTAACCTTCTGAACGAGTTTGCTGAACGTGAAACTTCACAACCCTTACGCTGTGCGCAATCGTTAGTTCACATCAGCAAAGCATCTCAGCTAGTGTTACAAACAAGTTAGTTGAAAGGGGAGAAAGCAAATTCTGTAGTCGAAGCGTCCATGCTGGCGTCAATACCGATGCCGCCCATGGCTTCACCCAGACATTGGACTTGTCAGAGACTGCGATCCAGATGCATGGCGGAAACCACGGAGGATGCTAGCCTTTGCCCGCCAAATCCGCAACCGAAGCTCACGACGACGACTCACACAGAAAGCTGGGGTTTGCTCTTCAGACTGGTGAAGGGCACGCGCAATAATGTGGACATGGTTCCTGCCTTGCCGGCAGTGTTGGAGAAGAGAGCACTGATTTTGGGAAAGTGACCTTGGAGCACTGATAACCTTCCAAAACTGTATTGTACTGTCATCCGCAGGTGTACACTGCATGCATTGTGCATGTGGCACTACAACCATGTCTACAGCAACTTGTCCATGCTTTCCTTCATAACTTCCGAGCACTCCCTCCCACCCTGGATTGGTTCTCTCTCCACCTCTTGCACGAAGGAAAAGGTCAACCTTTATTGATGAGGAACTTACCTCCCCCCTGTTCCTCTTCAGTTTACTTACCTCGGACTCTTCCACATTACCTGTAGCGAAAGGTCCAGTTTCAACGTTAAATTCCTACAGAAGCCATGACCGTATTCGCTCGGCGAGCGCCATACAATGACTGTCGATTCTGTTAATAATTCCATCGTCCGTTCCTTTTGCTTTGTTGTTGACCAAACGGCAAATCGAGGAACCCATTGACGATCTAGGGTTTCCCTATTGCCAGACGAGCTGGGCACCAATCAACGATCTACCGCTTGCTTTAACCGACAAGGGTCCGTCACCAGCAGAAGCACCGTCCGATCTACTACTAGATATACAGTGGCCGTCGATTTCTTTCGACTGGCTTGCCGGCATTGATGTCACCTGACAGCAGAGCATGGGCTGTGGGGTCTCCGTGCCTAAGGTTGCGCTCGACGAGAGTAAGCAATCCAGCAGCTCTTACCACATTGTCCCCGAGTTTCATCACGGTCGAGTCACGTCAAGCGCGCTGTCGCTGTGAATTTGCGTTCTTAACCATTGTCGAGCTAAGGCGATTGCGACAAATCCTTTCCCCCCCAGTTCTATCCGTTTTACCCGTCCACCCACGCGACAATTGCGATACGTGAAAGTGCTTGGAGGTCACCAATTTAATCGCACGAATGATTTGCAGCGGAACGGACCGAGCTTGCATTAGTACGGCCACCGAATTCCATGTTCTTGCCCATAGACACGTTTCGGCGCGTGATTTCCTGTTGGCCTAGGGTTTGGTTTCGCCCGGAATTATGTCGGACTGTAAAGCTTCGGACGTCTCATGCCGTTGCCCGGCTGCCTTCACGATATGGCGTGATTCTCAACAAAGCCTTCTATGCCAGATTTGTTTTATGTTGTGCCAGCTTCTAACAAGCGATCTTCGCTGTGCCAGCCCTCTCGTCTCTTCCGGCCCGTCACCTTTCCTTCCCCCTCTCTTCCCGCTGCGTCGCTCATGGCTTTGCACAGATGGGTTCGAGGACGGGTCTCCTACCTGGCAAAACAGTGATGCGGGCAACACCAGTGGTAACCCTACCGACGGCAGTAACCCTAGCAACGCGCCCAACGCCGTGGGATCGACAAATAAGGCTGGGCCAGGCGCAAGCGGAAACGAGACAAGGGTCGGCGGGATCTCGCCGAAACGACCACTTTCTGGAAGACAGGTTGACGGGGGGAACTGTCAAATAAGCATACCTGCTCCCGCTGCTGCAGCGGCTGTTGCTGGTGCTGTTGCTGGTGCTGATGCTGCTGGTTCCGGCGCTGCTACGGCAGCAGTCGTAACGAGAGAGGCGTCAGGGGGCGGAATAGCCGAAACTACCCCACTGCCAGGAACGACGAGCGCACTTATAGAGGAAAGAGGAGGAGCAGGCGGACGCGGACGGGAAGGGGAAGCAGGAGGGGGTGGGGCAGGGGGAGGGAGAGGTGGAGGGGAAGGGGGAGGGGGAGGGGGAGGTGGAGGGGGAGGGGAAAAGGGAGGGGGGAGGGGAAGGACGAGCGGGAGTATCAGCTGATGAGATGGCACGGAGAGTGACAGAGACGGACGGAGCTGTTCCAGGAGCGGTAGGGGAAGGAGGTGAAACAGTAAGAGGTAGTACAGGAGAGCCAGCAGCAGCAGCAACAGCAGCAGCAACAGGAGGAGGAGGAGGAGGAGGAGGAGGAGGAGGAGGAGGAGGAGGAGGAGGAGGAGGAGGAGGAGGAGGAGGAGGAGGAGGAGGAGGAGGAGGGGGAGAAGCAGCAGCAGCAGCAGCGGGAGGAGGAGAAAGAAGTGACGCAGGGACGGAAGGGGCGAGGGTGGAAAGGAGAAGCAGTGAGGCGTCTGACGAGATGGATGCGGTGATGGAGGAGATACGACAGACGCTCAAGCGATCCCAGGAGATGGAGGCTCGCGGTGGTGGTGGGGACGACAATGACAACAGCGACAACGAGGAGAGCAATGGCGACGGGGTGAAGAACGGCGGGGTGATTCAGATCCAGGAAGGCGTGGTGGTCGGGGTGCGGCTGCCGGGCGAATCGGTGGAGAGAGATGCAGATAGGGTAGAGGATGGGGGAATAGGAGTCGCCAGCAGCAACGGGGGCGGGGCGGCGTGGCATAGGCTGCGAGACGAAGGGTCAGAGGCGGCCGAACCAGGCAGTGCGGCTGTGACGCCTCCCGGCGAAGGTTCAGACGATGAGAATGCGTTTCCGCCGAATCCCGCGTTAGAGGATAATGGCCGGGTGGGGGGTGTAGGGGGTGTAGGGGGTGTAGGGGGTGCAGTGGTAGGTAATGGAGCAGCGGGTTTAGAACAACCGCGCATAAGTAGGGAGTCGTCTGGATCAAGGGACGACACAGGCGTTAGAGAGGGAGAGGTAGGGGGAGAAGCAGCAGAATCGTCATCTGCAGCTATTGCTGCGAGCAGGGCCCAACAAAATCCAGGCAGCGGGTCGGGGCCGGGGGGGGGAAACAGCCGGAGAAGCCTGAACCCGGGAGGGTATTTAGCGGAGCTTGCCCTGGAGCTGCAGCAGCACAAGGCGGTGGCCCCGCAGGAGTTTTCATACGAAGAGCTGAGGGACGCGACGCAGTGCTTTAAAGAGGAGCTGGTGCTGGGGGAGGGCGGGTTCGGAAAGGTGTATGAGGGGCTGCTGATGGTGAGGGACGAGGACACTGGGCAGCACGTGCAGACGAAGGTCGCTGTGAAGCAGCTGAGCCAACAGGGCCTGCAGGGATTCAAGGAGTGGCTGGTGAGGGGATGGGGGTTGGGCCGGAGTGGTGGGCGGGGCGTGGGGCTGGAGGGAAAGGAGGGATGAGGAGAGGATGGGAGGGGGATGGTAGCAGGTGAACGGAGTGGAGTGATTTTATGGGAGTGGTGAGGGATTTCCTGATGTGGTTGGCCTGAGTACTGTTCTTGCTGTTTCCTGTGGTCTGACCGAGACTCACTCCATCTCTATGTTTGTGCTGTGTCGACCATCTGGTGTCACTTGTGCGCGGCATGGTGGGGTTGTGCATGGTGTTTGTGCACACGTGGTTGTGTGCGCGTGTGCGTGCGTGCGGCATGTGTGTGTGACATGTGTGTATGACATGCATGGGTGATATGTACGCATGCATGTGTGTGCGCGGCATGGCATGTGTGCATGGCATGGATCGGTGGCATGCATGCACTGGCAGACGGAGGTCATATTCCTGAGGCGCCTGCAGCACCCGCATCTGGTGCAGCTGGTGGGGTACTGTGCGGAGAAGGAAAAGGGCCTCCTGGTCTACGAGTACATGCCCAACCGCTCCCTCGACTGCCATCTCTTCAATGGTGCTCGCGCACGAATTCACGCTCATGCACACATGCACGAATACATGCATCCACACACACACGCAGACACATGCACACTTTCACGCATGCATTCACACATGAACGCGCAATGCCCGCACACTAATGCAGTCTCGTCACTTGCTTATCCCAAGAACGTTATTAACTATTAGCTTGATTCTTCAAAAAAGCATAAATTGTGTCTTATTTTCTGCAACATCAAAGTCCCTTCAACCCGCACCCAAGCCTTTCGCCTCACAGTTCTCCACGTGTGTCTGTCCGTGTCTCTGTGTTTCTGGCTCAGAAGCGGAGCCGCCGTTGACGTGGGAGGTGCGGGTGAAGGTGGCACTGGGTGCAGCCAAGGGGCTGGCATACCTGCACGAGGGCACAGAGCACCAGGTCATCTTCCGAGACCTCAAGGCCGGCAATATCCTGCTAGACGAGGTGCGGTTCAGTGTGGTGTGGTGCGCTGCGGTGTGATGCAATGCAGGCCTAGCTTTTGCAATGCTAGGTTGCTGTAATGCTGAGGTTATGCGTGTGTTGTGTTGTGTGCCGAGTGGGGCTGTGTGTATGTGTCGGCATTGCTATGCCCCTCCAGGACAGGATAGAACACCCAGCCTGAAGAGGATGATTCAGTGCGAGCACTCCGACTTCATGCAATGCAACACTCGTTTCCGCAGGTCGAAGTGACTCTTACCTTACCTCACATCTCCCCCTCCCCGACCCCCCCACCTCTCCCCACACCTCTCCTCCAACCCCCTGTCCTTCCCACGCCTTGGCTGATGCTGGTATGAACTCACCCAATGCAGAATTTTTTCCCCAAGCTGTCAGACTTTGGGCTAGCCAAGGACGGGCCTCGGGGCGGCAAGACCCATGTGTCCACCAAAGTGGTCGGCACCTATGGCTACACTGCTCCTGAGTACATGCAGACAGGTGCGTGCCAGTGTGCCGGTGTGCAGTAGTGCGGTTCTCTGCTGAGCTGTTGAGATGACGTGCGTCTACCATATGTGTGCGCAATTGCTGGTGCTGCATCACTTCATCCTCCTCCTCCTCTTCCTCCTCCTCCTCCTCCTCCTCCTCCTCCTCCTCCTCCTCCTCCTCCTCCTCCTCCTCCTCCTCCTCCTCCTCCTCCTCCTCCCCCTCCTCCTCCTCCCCCTCCTCCTCCTCCTCCTCCTCCTCCTCTTCCTCCTCCTCCTCCTCCTCCTCCTCCTCCTCCTCCTCCTCCTCCTCCTCCTCCTCCTCCTCCTCCTCCTCCTCCTCCTCCTCCTCCTCCTCCTCCTCCTCCTCCTCCTCCTCCTCCTCCTCCTCCTCCTCCTCCTCCTTCCCTCCTCCTCCTCCTCCTCCTCCTCCTCCTCCTCCTCCTCCTCCTCCTCCTCCTCCTCCTCCTCCTCCTCCTCCTCCTCCTCCTCCTCCTCTTCATACCCTTCCCCCCTCCCCTCCCTCTTGTCAGGCCATTTGACGAGCCGCAGTGACGTGTATGCATTTGGGGTGCTGCTGCTGGAGCTGCTATCGGGCAGGAGAGCAGTGGACATGGACCGGGTGTGGCAGGAGCGTAGCCTCGTGTACTGGGCCAAGCCGTACCTCTTGGATCGGCGCCAGAGCGTCAAGCTTGTGGACCCCAGGCTCGGGGGCCGGTTCCCTGTGAAAGGGGCACAGAAGCTGGCCCTGGCCGCACACTGCTGCTTGCTGGATGCTAAATCACGCCCCAAAATGTCTGAGATGGTGACTATATTGAGGGGACTGCAGGATATTCCTGTTCCAGTGCAACAGGTGGTGAGCCCAGGGCCATCTGGGGTAGGACCTTCTTCTGATGCTGCTGCTGCTGCTGCTTCTGCTGCTGTAAAGTCGGCTGGCAGTTCGGGTGACGCAGGAGCTGCTGTGGCTATGAAATAGTTGTGTCATTGTTTGCTGCTGGAAAGTTCATGATTTATGGGTGGGATAGGCATGGTTGGTGCTGCAGTGTCTCTGCGGCTTTGTGCAAGGTGGTGTGTTGATTGATGCTGGCAGCAGAGGCGAGCAATCCTGTTCTCATCTCTGCACAACGAGTTTGAGAAGGATGAGCGTCGGTAGGTTATTTTTAGGCATAGGTTGCGTGATACTGTTATTGGTGTCCCTACATTGGTGCCAGGTTGTATGGATGTGTTGATGCACATCATGGTTCGAATGCAGATGGTCGTTGGGTTTGGATCACGATCACATGTGGAAGGCCGGCAGTTGTAGGCAAGCACTTTCAGGTTCCGGGGCAGGTGTTTGTAGGGTTTGGTTGGATCAGAATAATGAGGTTTGTGGAAGGCATGTGGAAGGGAAGCATGTTTGGTTGTGATGGAGCATTGTAGCTCAAAAAGTTGTAGTGCATCAAACGCACGAATCGATGTAGAGGGGTGTGCTTAAGACGCGGACACTCCCATCACATATTGATCTATCACCGCACTAAAACCTGCGTTTACCATACATAACTTTCCTGACCTCTTTAAAACCCGTCAAAAAACGACCCTGTGGCGAAACCGATCGGCGAAATGGATGCGAGTGCCCGCGTCAGGCTGAAGATGTGGAAGCATCTTATGCACCGCAATAAGCGTGTACGCGATTACCTGCCATAACCTGACTCAGGTGAGAATGCAGCAAGCTGCAGCATGATGCTACAGTTTAGTCCCGTAGTGTTTCGAGGTGGTAGCGGTCAGGTGAGATCAACAGCCTGAGAAAACAACTGTGTTGTTTGGGTCTCACGAACCTCGCATCTACACGTACTTCCCATTCACACGTCGCATCTTCCCACCCGAGCTGCTGATCTCCCTGACTCCAGCCTGACCCGAAAGGATTCCTTACGTACCCGTTAGCTTGGGTAATTTACGTGTACTGTACCTTAGGTAAGGTACATCTGACCCAATACACACTGAATTCGTGGCTCTGCCTAGATGTTGCATCTTCCCTTGAGAATGACGAGAGTCCAGCCCAGCCTTGTCGGATTTACGAACGCGCTTTCTACTCGAGACAGGCTAATTTCGGTAAATTTTCGCCAATTTTTTCTGTGCTACTATCGACGACTGAACATTTTCTTATTCACAGGAGTAATCATGAAGTTTGAGGTACCACCTGGTCACCGCCGCGCACTCCGACGTTTTTCAGAGACATTCTGAACCATTTCTGGTTTCGTCAGTCCGACGCCCAAAAGTCGGGGGCACGAATGATTCTGTCATGGTCTACGTCGGAAAACTCCTTACTAGGAGTTGGAGCCAAGTTTCACTCGCAAGGAACAGATTTCTGTTGCAATTTTTGGGCCTTCCACTCGGATAAGGAGCCTGAAACATACCCACTTCAAAAAGAACTCGTCGCACACAGCCCTCGGTCTCAGAGAAACCAGGGGTAGCTCTCCATATGTAACTTTTGGCAGGGATTGGTTGTGTTCACTCCTAGACTGGCAGACTCTTACCAGGTGCTCTTTCCCGGTTGAGGGTACAGAATGGCTCTTTAATGGATGATAACTTTATTGCATCGAAGTTAATCGCACGACAGGGTGTAGTCGCTCTGACGCTCCATTCGAGTTATCACCCCCATGCGTTGAGAGAGATTGGTTGGTTGGTGGGTGTGTGTCTGCTGATGAATCTCGCTGTCGGAAGAAACAACTTCCGGCTGCAGCTGTCTACCGCCGCGACATTTCGTAGATGATTGTTTTCCCAGCTACATACTCGCTGCAATCCGACTGCCGGATTGTCCACTCTGCGCATCTTACGCGTAGACCTTCTCTGGATCGAGGCAGCTTTGCCTGCCTTCACACTAGCTTTCGCTTCTAGTCAAGTGGGTGCTTCTGTGACCGTGTCCTCTTGGCCGCTCCTCCTCTCTGTTCCTCGTACCCACCACCTCCCATGAAGTCCTTATCATCGTTTCCGCATCCTCGCCCGAATCTCGATCCGCTAATCTGATACGAGACATAGCCATGCGGAAACGAGACCGTCGGAAGCTCCTCCCGTCAGTGCGGGAAATGGGGAGGGACTCTCGTCTGCTCCCCGTTCGTGCGTTCGCCGCGGCTGTCGCTCGCGTGGTTCTAATAAGCCTGCTGGTCGCGGCGGTCTTGGTGATTCCCCGCGCGAACGGCGCTATCACGGTGGAACAGAAGCGGAAGCAGGTGAGTTGCATCCACGGATGCAATGACGGCGCGGTGAGGATGAGTGCAGGGCGGTTGAGTATGACTGGTGCGATGCTGGGTGCACTGTCGGACGGGTGAAAATGACGGGTTCAACGCAAACCGGTCCGGCGCTATTGTTTGTGGAACGTCGTTGTTATCCGCTCCGTTCCACCGTGGACTCAGGCGAGTTTGAATACAGCGTGAGTGGCGCTTTCGCCGCGCGCGACACAGATCAGTGAGTTACTGTACACGAGTTTCTCCTCGCGTGGGGTGCGTAGCTCACAACTCAGGCTGGGTGCACCCGTCAGAGTCGTGACACACCACGACACACCACGACATGTGTGGATCACGCTTGCCAGCTCCAATAGTCAAAACAACACAGCCACACCCACCCTTCATTCTACTCCCCCTTCCCTCCCCGCCCCTTCCTTCCACGGTTCCCTCCCTCCTCTCCCTTGCGCCTCTCCCCCGCGCCTCTCGAACCCCAACGTTCCTCCCAACGGCCGTCACTTTCCGTTCCGCGCGGGCGCGAATGGCGCGACAGGGCGTCGTGAAGAGCGTGTTCCTGGTGAAGGACGAGGAGGAGCGTACCTGCCGGGCACGGGCCACAAATAGGTGCCCGGCACGGGTGACTTAACGTGGCAGCAGCAGCAGCTGCTGCTGTTGGGGTAAAAAACGGATATTCACATATGTTCACAAGCACAAACCTTTTCCACGTTTTTTTCTCCCGCATGGCGCGGCAGGGCGGCGACGTGAAGAGCGCGTTCCTGGTGAAGGACGAGGAGGAGCTGCCGGGCACGGGCCTGTACGGCGCCGCCACGAGCTTGGCGGCTGGCGGCACGGCGTACCGCCTCTCGCGGCAGGGCATCAGCACCATGGACCTGGTTCGTTCGTTCGTTCGTTCGTGCCGTGCCGTGCCGTGCCACGCCGTGAGCACGGCTCATGCTTCTAGAGGGGTGTAATGGACGTGGCTCGTTCGTGCCGTGCATTGCTGCTAGAGGGGCGCCATGGGCATGGTTCGTTTGCTCCGGAGGCGCCAAAGAGGGGCCTCTGCTGCTGGAAGCGTGTCCACTCTCGAGCTTTTTCCGGAGGAGTGAATTCGAATAGTGGGTAGGAGAGGGTCCTGCAGCGCGGTGGGCATGAACATAGTGTTGACAGCATGTGGGCCCTCTTCCCCTCTCACCAGTGAGTGTTGCCAAGACCAGGTTAGATCGCAGCGCAGTGGACGTGGGCGTCCTGGGTCCTCTCCCCTCCCCTCCCCTCCCCTCCCCTCCCCTCCCCTCCCCTCCCCTCCCCTCCCCTCCCCTCCCCTTCCCTCCCCTCCTCTTCCCTCCCCTCCCCTCCCCTCCTCTTCCCTCCCCTCCCCTCCCCTCCCCTCCTCTTCCCTCCCCTCCCCTCCTCTTCCCTCCCCTCCCCTCCCCTCCCTCCCTCGTTGCGTGCTCTTTTGGTTGGGTCGATGGGTCAACTGGAACGCAGTTTCGCTCTTCTGTGCTTCTCCCCCCAAACTCTTCTCCTCTTCCCCTCTTCCCTCCTCCCTCGATCTCTCTCACTTCCCTCGCATCCTTTCCCCCTCCCCCCTCTCGCCGGTTTTATCCATCCCTCTTGAAGTCTCCCTCTACCTCTCGCCCTCTGTCCCTGTCGTACCCTCCACCCCGCGCCTCCTTCCCCCTTGTTTCCTCCTGTGTGCGTTGCTATCAGGTAACCAACACACTGCGGCGACGGAGAGTGATCAAGATGTTCAGAGGAGGGCCGTTCAGCGTGAACAGGTAACGTTGTATCATCATGCTAAACATACGACCATGCCAGCCAACATGCCAACATGCCATCACGCCATTATGCCATCACACCATCATGCCATCATGCCATCATGCCATTATACCATCATACTATCACAGCATCATGCCATCATACCATCATGCGACCATGACAGACGGTGTGTGTGAACGTGCTTGTGTGGCATGGCATGACATGGCACGGCACGGCACGGCACGGCATGGCAGATCGTCGTACTACATAAGCATGGAGTTCGGGCCCATCAAGCACATCATGAACCTGCGTGTCGACAACCTCACGCCGCTCACCTGGGTCTCCTGCGACTGCATCCAGTGCCGCACTGCGGGCGCCATTTTCAAGGTGAGTGGAACTGACTTGTGACTTTGGAGTTTCTCCAAGAAGAACCACCTCACTCACTCCCCTCACCTGGATCTCCTCCTCCTGTGACTGCATTCAGTGCCGCACTGCCGGCGCCATTCTCAAGGAGCATGTGGGGAGATCAGTCATTCGGACTAGTCACTTTTCTAAGTCGAATCAATCAACACCCCCCCCCCCCCCCCCCACCCCACCCCAACCCCCCCAACCCCACACCCCCCCTCCCCTTCCCCTCGTTCCCATCCCCCCCCCCCCCCAACCCCCACTGCTTTGCTGCTGTCCCGTGTCCGCTCCTGTCCTGGTGGTGTCCACAGGAGCGGCCGCCGTTCAACACCACGGCCAGCAACTCAACGCGCATGGCGTGTGCTACCCCCACGTGCACCGCTGTGACGGGGCAGCCTGTGCCGCTTGGACAAGTCGGCTGCAACCTCGCCTCTACCGTCATCCCATCTGCTGTGCGCACAGGTATGTATGTATGTATGTATGTGCACATATCGCACGCATGCACGCACGCACTCTCTCCCCATCGTTGCCAAGTTTTGCCAAGTTGTGAGGCGCCCCATCATTGTTGTTCCGCTGCATCATTGGCAGAAGCCCATCGCGATCCCTCTCTTTTGAGAACTCTCCTAAGTGACTCCAGCATTGCTCGTACCCGCTGTGCGCGCACGCGTGTACGCCATTGTCGAGAATGCTCAGAAGTGATTCCAGTACTGCTCCCGGTTCCCATGCCATGCCATGCGCGCAGGCAGGTGCACGTACACGCACTCGTTCCCCATCGCCAAGAGCCCTCTGGGGTCCCTTTTGAGAAGTCCCGAACCTGATTCCAGTAATGCTCCCATCCGCCATTCCTGTGTGCTGTGCGCGCAGGCAGGTGCACGTACTCGCACTCGTTCCCCATCGCCAAGAGCCCTCTAGGGTCCCCCGGGAGCCTGCTGCTGAGCGGTGACAAGACGAGCACCGGGAAGAGCGAGGGGGTGCTGCTGTCGGAGCAAGTGTGGTTCACGCACTCTGATAACACCACCGTCAACCCCCTGCTTACCATCGGGTGCGTTGCGTTGCGTTGGGCCAGTGTGGGAAGGTGAGAAAGCGGAAAGAGGGCAAGGGAAAGGTGTGGCAAGGAGGGAGGAGGGAAAGCGTGAAGGGGTAAAGGGAGGAGGGGGAAGAGGGGGAGAGGAGGGCGAGGAGGAAGTGCAGGAGGGGAGGGGAAAAGGGGAGCGGGAGTGGGAGCGAGGAGTGTATAAGTGCCATCAACCGAGCGAGGGGGTGCTGCTGTCGAAGCAAGTGTGGTTCACGCACTCTGATAACACCACCGTCAACCCCCTGCTTACCATCGGGTGCGTTGCGTTGCGTTGGGCCAGTGTGGGAAGGTGAGAAAGCGGAAAGAGGGCAAGGGAAAGGTGTGGCAAGGAGGGAGGAGGGAAAGCGTGAAGGGGTAAAGGGAGGAGGGGGAAGAGGGGGAGAGGAGGGCGAGGAGGAAGTGCAGGAGGGGAGGGGAAAAGGGGAGCGGGAGTGGGAGCGAGGAGTGTATAAGTGCCATCAACCGAGCGAGGGGGTGCTGCTGTCGAAGCAAGTGTGGTTCACGCACTCTGATAACACCACCGTCAACCCCCTGCTTACCATCGGGTGCGTTGCGTTGCGTTGGGCCAGTGTGGGAAGGTGAGAAAGCGGAAAGAGGGCAAGGGAAAGGTGTGGCAAGGAGGGAGGAGGGAAAGCGTGAAGGGGTAAAGGGAGGAGGGGGAAGAGGGGGAGAGGAGGGCGAGGAGGAAGTGCAGGAGGGGAGGGGAAAAGGGGAGCGGGAGTGGGAGCGAGGAGTGTATAAGTGCCATCAACCGAGCGAGGGGGTGCTGCTGTCGAAGCAAGTGTGGTTCACGCACTCTGATAACACCACCGTCAACCCCCTGCTTACCATCGGGTGCGTTGCGTTGCGTTGGGCCAGTGTGGGAAGGTGAGAAAGCGGAAAGAGGGCAAGGGAAAGGTGTGGCAAGGAGGGAGGAGGGAAAGCGTGAAGGGGTAAAGGGAGGAGGGGGAAGAGGGGGAGAGGAGGGCGAGGAGGAAGTGCAGGAGGGGAGGGGAAAAGGGGAGCGGGAGTGGGAGCGAGGAGTGTATAAGTGCCATCAACCGAGCGAGGGGGTGCTGCTGTCGAAGCAAGTGTGGTTCACGCACTCTGATAACACCACCGTCAACCCCCTGCTTACCATCGGGTGCGTTGCGTTGCGTTGGGCCAGTGTGGGAAGGTGAGAAAGCGGAAAGAGGGCAAGGGAAAGGTGTGGCAAGGAGGGAGGAGGGAAAGCGTGAAGGGGTAAAGGGAGGAGGGGGAAGAGGGGGAGAGGAGGGCGAGGAGGAAGTGCAGGAGGGGAGGGGAAAAGGGGAGCGGGAGTGGGAGCGAGGAGTGTATAAGTGCCATCAACCGAGCGAGGGGGTGCTGCTGTCGAAGCAAGTGTGGTTCACGCACTCTGATAACACCACCGTCAACCCCCTGCTTACCATCGGGTGCGTTGCGTTGCGTTGGGCCAGTGTGGGAAGGTGAGAAAGCGGAAAGAGGGCAAGGGAAAGGTGTGGCAAGGAGGGAGGAGGGAAAGCGTGAAGGGGTAAAGGGAGGAGGGGGAAGAGGGGGAGAGGAGGGCGAGGAGGAAGTGCAGGAGGGGAGGGGAAAAGGGGAGCGGGAGTGGGAGCGAGGAGTGTATAAGTGCCATCAACCGAGCGAGGGGGTGCTGCTGTCGAAGCAAGTGTGGTTCACGCACTCTGATAACACCACCGTCAACCCCCTGCTTACCATCGGGTGCGTTGCGTTGCGTTGGGCCAGTGTGGGAAGGTGAGAAAGCGGAAAGAGGGCAAGGGAAAGGTGTGGCAAGGAGGGAGGAGGGAAAGCGTGAAGGGGTAAAGGGAGGAGGGGGAAGAGGGGGAGAGGAGGGCGAGGAGGAAGTGCAGGAGGGGAGGGGAAAAGGGGAGCGGGAGTGGGAGCGAGGAGTGTATAAGTGCCATCAACCGAGCGAGGGGGTGCTGCTGTCGAAGCAAGTGTGGTTCACGCACTCTGATAACACCACCGTCAACCCCCTGCTTACCATCGGGTGCGTTGCGTTGCGTTGGGCCAGTGTGGGAAGGTGAGAAAGCGGAAAGAGGGCAAGGGAAAGGTGTGGCAAGGAGGGAGGAGGGAAAGCGTGAAGGGGTAAAGGGAGGAGGGGGAAGAGGGGGAGAGGAGGGCGAGGAGGAAGTGCAGGAGGGGAGGGGAAAAGGGGAGCGGGAGTGGGAGCGAGGAGTGTATAAGTGCCATCAACCGAGCGAGGGGGTGCTGCTGTCGAAGCAAGTGTGGTTCACGCACTCTGATAACACCACCGTCAACCCCCTGCTTACCATCGGGTGCGTTGCGTTGCGTTGGGCCAGTGTGGGAAGGTGAGAAAGCGGAAAGAGGGCAAGGGAAAGGTGTGGCAAGGAGGGAGGAGGGAAAGCGTGAAGGGGTAAAGGGAGGAGGGGGAAGAGGGGGAGAGGAGGGCGAGGAGGAAGTGCAGGAGGGGAGGGGAAAAGGGGAGCGGGAGTGGGAGCGAGGAGTGTATAAGTGCCATCAACCGAGCGAGGGGGTGCTGCTGTCGAAGCAAGTGTGGTTCACGCACTCTGATAACACCACCGTCAACCCCCTGCTTACCATCGGGTGCGTTGCGTTGCGTTGGGCCAGTGTGGGAAGGTGAGAAAGCGGAAAGAGGGCAAGGGAAAGGTGTGGCAAGGAGGGAGGAGGGAAAGCGTGAAGGGGTAAAGGGAGGAGGGGGAAGAGGGGGAGAGGAGGGCGAGGAGGAAGTGCAGGAGGGGAGGGGAAAAGGGGAGCGGGAGTGGGAGCGAGGAGTGTATAAGTGCCATCAACCGAGCGAGGGGGTGCTGCTGTCGAAGCAAGTGTGGTTCACGCACTCTGATAACACCACCGTCAACCCCCTGCTTACCATCGGGTGCGTTGCGTTGCGTTGGGCCAGTGTGGGAAGGTGAGAAAGCGGAAAGAGGGCAAGGGAAAGGTGTGGCAAGGAGGGAGGAGGGAAAGCGTGAAGGGGTAAAGGGAGGAGGGGGAAGAGGGGGAGAGGAGGGCGAGGAGGAAGTGCAGGAGGGGAGGGGAAAAGGGGAGCGGGAGTGGGAGCGAGGAGTGTATAAGTGCCATCAACCGAGCGAGGGGGTGCTGCTGTCGAAGCAAGTGTGGTTCACGCACTCTGATAACACCACCGTCAACCCCCTGCTTACCATCGGGTGCGTTGCGTTGCGTTGGGCCAGTGTGGGAAGGTGAGAAAGCGGAAAGAGGGCAAGGGAAAGGTGTGGCAAGGAGGGAGGAGGGAAAGCGTGAAGGGGTAAAGGGAGGAGGGGGAAGAGGGGGAGAGGAGGGCGAGGAGGAAGTGCAGGAGGGGAGGGGAAAAGGGGAGCGGGAGTGGGAGCGAGGAGTGTATAAGTGCCATCAACCGAGCGAGGGGGTGCTGCTGTCGAAGCAAGTGTGGTTCACGCACTCTGATAACACCACCGTCAACCCCCTGCTTACCATCGGGTGCGTTGCGTTGCGTTGGGCCAGTGTGGGAAGGTGAGAAAGCGGAAAGAGGGCAAGGGAAAGGTGTGGCAAGGAGGGAGGAGGGAAAGCGTGAAGGGGTAAAGGGAGGAGGGGGAAGAGGGGGAGAGGAGGGCGAGGAGGAAGTGCAGGAGGGGAGGGGAAAAGGGGAGCGGGAGTGGGAGCGAGGAGTGTATAAGTGCCATCAACCGAGCGAGGGGGTGCTGCTGTCGAAGCAAGTGTGGTTCACGCACTCTGATAACACCACCGTCAACCCCCTGCTTACCATCGGGTGCGTTGCGTTGCGTTGGGCCAGTGTGGGAAGGTGAGAAAGCGGAAAGAGGGCAAGGGAAAGGTGTGGCAAGGAGGGAGGAGGGAAAGCGTGAAGGGGTAAAGGGAGGAGGGGGAAGAGGGGGAGAGGAGGGCGAGGAGGAAGTGCAGGAGGGGAGGGGAAAAGGGGAGCGGGAGTGGGAGCGAGGAGTGTATAAGTGCCATCAACCGAGCGAGGGGGTGCTGCTGTCGAAGCAAGTGTGGTTCACGCACTCTGATAACACCACCGTCAACCCCCTGCTTACCATCGGGTGCGTTGCGTTGCGTTGGGCCAGTGTGGGAAGGTGAGAAAGCGGAAAGAGGGCAAGGGAAAGGTGTGGCAAGGAGGGAGGAGGGAAAGCGTGAAGGGGTAAAGGGAGGAGGGGGAAGAGGGGGAGAGGAGGGCGAGGAGGAAGTGCAGGAGGGGAGGGGAAAAGGGGAGCGGGAGTGGGAGCGAGGAGTGTATAAGTGCCATCAACCGAGCGAGGGGGTGCTGCTGTCGAAGCAAGTGTGGTTCACGCACTCTGATAACACCACCGTCAACCCCCTGCTTACCATCGGGTGCGTTGCGTTGCGTTGGGCCAGTGTGGGAAGGTGAGAAAGCGGAAAGAGGGCAAGGGAAAGGTGTGGCAAGGAGGGAGGAGGGAAAGCGTGAAGGGGTAAAGGGAGGAGGGGGAAGAGGGGGAGAGGAGGGCGAGGAGGAAGTGCAGGAGGGGAGGGGAAAAGGGGAGCGGGAGTGGGAGCGAGGAGTGTATAAGTGCCATCAACCGAGCGAGGGGGTGCTGCTGTCGAAGCAAGTGTGGTTCACGCACTCTGATAACACCACCGTCAACCCCCTGCTTACCATCGGGTGCGTTGCGTTGCGTTGGGCCAGTGTGGGAAGGTGAGAAAGCGGAAAGAGGGCAAGGGAAAGGTGTGGCAAGGAGGGAGGAGGGAAAGCGTGAAGGGGTAAAGGGAGGAGGGGGAAGAGGGGGAGAGGAGGGCGAGGAGGAAGTGCAGGAGGGGAGGGGAAAAGGGGAGCGGGAGTGGGAGCGAGGAGTGTATAAGTGCCATCAACCGAGCGAGGGGGTGCTGCTGTCGAAGCAAGTGTGGTTCACGCACTCTGATAACACCACCGTCAACCCCCTGCTTACCATCGGGTGCGTTGCGTTGCGTTGGGCCAGTGTGGGAAGGTGAGAAAGCGGAAAGAGGGCAAGGGAAAGGTGTGGCAAGGAGGGAGGAGGGAAAGCGTGAAGGGGTAAAGGGAGGAGGGGGAAGAGGGGGAGAGGAGGGCGAGGAGGAAGTGCAGGAGGGGAGGGGAAAAGGGGAGCGGGAGTGGGAGCGAGGAGTGTATAAGTGCCATCAACCGAGCGAGGGGGTGCTGCTGTCGAAGCAAGTGTGGTTCACGCACTCTGATAACACCACCGTCAACCCCCTGCTTACCATCGGGTGCGTTGCGTTGCGTTGGGCCAGTGTGGGAAGGTGAGAAAGCGGAAAGAGGGCAAGGGAAAGGTGTGGCAAGGAGGGAGGAGGGAAAGCGTGAAGGGGTAAAGGGAGGAGGGGGAAGAGGGGGAGAGGAGGGCGAGGAGGAAGTGCAGGAGGGGAGGGGAAAAGGGGAGCGGGAGTGGGAGCGAGGAGTGTATAAGTGCCATCAACCGAGCGAGGGGGTGCTGCTGTCGAAGCAAGTGTGGTTCACGCACTCTGATAACACCACCGTCAACCCCCTGCTTACCATCGGGTGCGTTGCGTTGCGTTGGGCCAGTGTGGGAAGGTGAGAAAGCGGAAAGAGGGCAAGGGAAAGGTGTGGCAAGGAGGGAGGAGGGAAAGCGTGAAGGGGTAAAGGGAGGAGGGGGAAGAGGGGGAGAGGAGGGCGAGGAGGAAGTGCAGGAGGGGAGGGGAAAAGGGGAGCGGGAGTGGGAGCGAGGAGTGTATAAGTGCCATCAACCGAGCGAGGGGGTGCTGCTGTCGAAGCAAGTGTGGTTCACGCACTCTGATAACACCACCGTCAACCCCCTGCTTACCATCGGGTGCGTTGCGTTGCGTTGGGCCAGTGTGGGAAGGTGAGAAAGCGGAAAGAGGGCAAGGGAAAGGTGTGGCAAGGAGGGAGGAGGGAAAGCGTGAAGGGGTAAAGGGAGGAGGGGGAAGAGGGGGAGAGGAGGGCGAGGAGGAAGTGCAGGAGGGGAGGGGAAAAGGGGAGCGGGAGTGGGAGCGAGGAGTGTATAAGTGCCATCAACCGAGCGAGGGGGTGCTGCTGTCGAAGCAAGTGTGGTTCACGCACTCTGATAACACCACCGTCAACCCCCTGCTTACCATCGGGTGCGTTGCGTTGCGTTGGGCCAGTGTGGGAAGGTGAGAAAGCGGAAAGAGGGCAAGGGAAAGGTGTGGCAAGGAGGGAGGAGGGAAAGCGTGAAGGGGTAAAGGGAGGAGGGGGAAGAGGGGGAGAGGAGGGCGAGGAGGAAGTGCAGGAGGGGAGGGGAAAAGGGGAGCGGGAGTGGGAGCGAGGAGTGTATAAGTGCCATCAACCGAGCGAGGGGGTGCTGCTGTCGAAGCAAGTGTGGTTCACGCACTCTGATAACACCACCGTCAACCCCCTGCTTACCATCGGGTGCGTTGCGTTGCGTTGGGCCAGTGTGGGAAGGTGAGAAAGCGGAAAGAGGGCAAGGGAAAGGTGTGGCAAGGAGGGAGGAGGGAAAGCGTGAAGGGGTAAAGGGAGGAGGGGGAAGAGGGGGAGAGGAGGGCGAGGAGGAAGTGCAGGAGGGGAGGGGAAAAGGGGAG
Organism: Closterium sp. Naga37s-1; assembly: GCA_947471745.1. Taxonomy (NCBI): domain Eukaryota; kingdom Viridiplantae; phylum Streptophyta; class Zygnematophyceae; order Desmidiales; family Closteriaceae; genus Closterium; species Closterium sp. Naga37s-1. Next base: position 608,151 of record CANJKZ010000738.1, read on the forward strand.
CGGGAGTGGGAGCGAGGAGTGTATAAGTGCCATCAACCGAGCGAGGGGGTGCTGCTGTCGAAGCAAGTGTGGTTCACGCACTCTGATAACACCACCGTCAACCCCCTGCTTACCATCGGGTGCGTTGCGTTGCGTTGGGCCAGTGTGGGAAGGTGAGAAAGCGGAAAGAGGGCAAGGGAAAGGTGTGGCAAGGAGGGAGGAGGGAAAGCGTGAAGGGGTAAAGGGAGGAGGGGGAAGAGGGGGAGAGGAGGGCGAGGAGGAAGTGCAGGAGGGGAGGGGAAAAGGGGAGCGGGAGTGGGAGCGAGGAGTGTATAAGTGCCATCAACCGAGCGAGGGGGTGCTGCTGTCGAAGCAAGTGTGGTTCACGCACTCTGATAACACCACCGTCAACCCCCTGCTTACCATCGGGTGCGTTGCGTTGCGTTGGGCCAGTGTGGGAAGGTGAGAAAGCGGAAAGAGGGCAAGGGAAAGGTGTGGCAAGGAGGGAGGAGGGAAAGCGTGAAGGGGTAAAGGGAGGAGGGGGAAGAGGGGGAGAGGAGGGCGAGGAGGAAGTGCAGGAGGGGAGGGGAAAAGGGGAGCGGGAGTGGGAGCGAGGAGTGTATAAGTGCCATCAACCGAGCGAGGGGGTGCTGCTGTCGAAGCAAGTGTGGTTCACGCACTCTGATAACACCACCGTCAACCCCCTGCTTACCATCGGGTGCGTTGCGTTGCGTTGGGCCAGTGTGGGAAGGTGAGAAAGCGGAAAGAGGGCAAGGGAAAGGTGTGGCAAGGAGGGAGGAGGGAAAGCGTGAAGGGGTAAAGGGAGGAGGGGGAAGAGGGGGAGAGGAGGGCGAGGAGGAAGTGCAGGAGGGGAGGGGAAAAGGGGAGCGGGAGTGGGAGCGAGGAGTGTATAAGTGCCATCAACCGAGCGAGGGGGTGCTGCTGTCGAAGCAAGTGTGGTTCACGCACTCTGATAACACCACCGTCAACCCCCTGCTTACCATCGGGTGCGTTGCGTTGCGTTGGGCCAGTGTGGGAAGGTGAGAAAGCGGAAAGAGGGCAAGGGAAAGGTGTGGCAAGGAGGGAGGAGGGAAAGCGTGAAGGGGTAAAGGGAGGAGGGGGAAGAGGGGGAGAGGAGGGCGAGGAGGAAGTGCAGGAGGGGAGGGGAAAAGGGGAGCGGGAGTGGGAGCGAGGAGTGTATAAGTGCCATCAACCGAGCGAGGGGGTGCTGCTGTCGAAGCAAGTGTGGTTCACGCACTCTGATAACACCACCGTCAACCCCCTGCTTACCATCGGGTGCGTTGCGTTGCGTTGGGCCAGTGTGGGAAGGTGAGAAAGCGGAAAGAGGGCAAGGGAAAGGTGTGGCAAGGAGGGAGGAGGGAAAGCGTGAAGGGGTAAAGGGAGGAGGGGGAAGAGGGGGAGAGGAGGGCGAGGAGGAAGTGCAGGAGGGGAGGGGAAAAGGGGAGCGGGAGTGGGAGCGAGGAGTGTATAAGTGCCATCAACCGAGCGAGGGGGTGCTGCTGTCGAAGCAAGTGTGGTTCACGCACTCTGATAACACCACCGTCAACCCCCTGCTTACCATCGGGTGCGTTGCGTTGCGTTGGGCCAGTGTGGGAAGGTGAGAAAGCGGAAAGAGGGCAAGGGAAAGGTGTGGCAAGGAGGGAGGAGGGAAAGCGTGAAGGGGTAAAGGGAGGAGGGGGAAGAGGGGGAGAGGAGGGCGAGGAGGAAGTGCAGGAGGGGAGGGGAAAAGGGGAGCGGGAGTGGGAGCGAGGAGTGTATAAGTGCCATCAACCGAGCGAGGGGGTGCTGCTGTCGAAGCAAGTGTGGTTCACGCACTCTGATAACACCACCGTCAACCCCCTGCTTACCATCGGGTGCGTTGCGTTGCGTTGGGCCAGTGTGGGAAGGTGAGAAAGCGGAAAGAGGGCAAGGGAAAGGTGTGGCAAGGAGGGAGGAGGGAAAGCGTGAAGGGGTAAAGGGAGGAGGGGGAAGAGGGGGAGAGGAGGGCGAGGAGGAAGTGCAGGAGGGGAGGGGAAAAGGGGAGCGGGAGTGGGAGCGAGGAGTGTATAAGTGCCATCAACCGAGCGAGGGGGTGCTGCTGTCGAAGCAAGTGTGGTTCACGCACTCTGATAACACCACCGTCAACCCCCTGCTTACCATCGGGTGCGTTGCGTTGCGTTGGGCCAGTGTGGGAAGGTGAGAAAGCGGAAAGAGGGCAAGGGAAAGGTGTGGCAAGGAGGGAGGAGGGAAAGCGTGAAGGGGTAAAGGGAGGAGGGGGAAGAGGGGGAGAGGAGGGCGAGGAGGAAGTGCAGGAGGGGAGGGGAAAAGGGGAGCGGGAGTGGGAGCGAGGAGTGTATAAGTGCCATCAACCGAGCGAGGGGGTGCTGCTGTCGAAGCAAGTGTGGTTCACGCACTCTGATAACACCACCGTCAACCCCCTGCTTACCATCGGGTGCGTTGCGTTGCGTTGGGCCAGTGTGGGAAGGTGAGAAAGCGGAAAGAGGGCAAGGGAAAGGTGTGGCAAGGAGGGAGGAGGGAAAGCGTGAAGGGGTAAAGGGAGGAGGGGGAAGAGGGGGAGAGGAGGGCGAGGAGGAAGTGCAGGAGGGGAGGGGAAAAGGGGAGCGGGAGTGGGAGCGAGGAGTGTATAAGTGCCATCAACCGAGCGAGGGGGTGCTGCTGTCGAAGCAAGTGTGGTTCACGCACTCTGATAACACCACCGTCAACCCCCTGCTTACCATCGGGTGCGTTGCGTTGCGTTGGGCCAGTGTGGGAAGGTGAGAAAGCGGAAAGAGGGCAAGGGAAAGGTGTGGCAAGGAGGGAGGAGGGAAAGCGTGAAGGGGTAAAGGGAGGAGGGGGAAGAGGGGGAGAGGAGGGCGAGGAGGAAGTGCAGGAGGGGAGGGGAAAAGGGGAGCGGGAGTGGGAGCGAGGAGTGTATAAGTGCCATCAACCGAGCGAGGGGGTGCTGCTGTCGAAGCAAGTGTGGTTCACGCACTCTGATAACACCACCGTCAACCCCCTGCTTACCATCGGGTGCGTTGCGTTGCGTTGGGCCAGTGTGGGAAGGTGAGAAAGCGGAAAGAGGGCAAGGGAAAGGTGTGGCAAGGAGGGAGGAGGGAAAGCGTGAAGGGGTAAAGGGAGGAGGGGGAAGAGGGGGAGAGGAGGGCGAGGAGGAAGTGCAGGAGGGGAGGGGAAAAGGGGAGCGGGAGTGGGAGCGAGGAGTGTATAAGTGCCATCAACCGAGCGAGGGGGTGCTGCTGTCGAAGCAAGTGTGGTTCACGCACTCTGATAACACCACCGTCAACCCCCTGCTTACCATCGGGTGCGTTGCGTTGCGTTGGGCCAGTGTGGGAAGGTGAGAAAGCGGAAAGAGGGCAAGGGAAAGGTGTGGCAAGGAGGGAGGAGGGAAAGCGTGAAGGGGTAAAGGGAGGAGGGGGAAGAGGGGGAGAGGAGGGCGAGGAGGAAGTGCAGGAGGGGAGGGGAAAAGGGGAGCGGGAGTGGGAGCGAGGAGTGTATAAGTGCCATCAACCGAGCGAGGGGGTGCTGCTGTCGAAGCAAGTGTGGTTCACGCACTCTGATAACACCACCGTCAACCCCCTGCTTACCATCGGGTGCGTTGCGTTGCGTTGGGCCAGTGTGGGAAGGTGAGAAAGCGGAAAGAGGGCAAGGGAAAGGTGTGGCAAGGAGGGAGGAGGGAAAGCGTGAAGGGGTAAAGGGAGGAGGGGGAAGAGGGGGAGAGGAGGGCGAGGAGGAAGTGCAGGAGGGGAGGGGAAAAGGGGAGCGGGAGTGGGAGCGAGGAGTGTATAAGTGCCATCAACCGAGCGAGGGGGTGCTGCTGTCGAAGCAAGTGTGGTTCACGCACTCTGATAACACCACCGTCAACCCCCTGCTTACCATCGGGTGCGTTGCGTTGCGTTGGGCCAGTGTGGGAAGGTGAGAAAGCGGAAAGAGGGCAAGGGAAAGGTGTGGCAAGGAGGGAGGAGGGAAAGCGTGAAGGGGTAAAGGGAGGAGGGGGAAGAGGGGGAGAGGAGGGCGAGGAGGAAGTGCAGGAGGGGAGGGGAAAAGGGGAGCGGGAGTGGGAGCGAGGAGTGTATAAGTGCCATCAACCGAGCGAGGGGGTGCTGCTGTCGAAGCAAGTGTGGTTCACGCACTCTGATAACACCACCGTCAACCCCCTGCTTACCATCGGGTGCGTTGCGTTGCGTTGGGCCAGTGTGGGAAGGTGAGAAAGCGGAAAGAGGGCAAGGGAAAGGTGTGGCAAGGAGGGAGGAGGGAAAGCGTGAAGGGGTAAAGGGAGGAGGGGGAAGAGGGGGAGAGGAGGGCGAGGAGGAAGTGCAGGAGGGGAGGGGAAAAGGGGAGCGGGAGTGGGAGCGAGGAGTGTATAAGTGCCATCAACCGAACGAGAAGAGTTCCGGTTTCACAGACTCTCGGCTATCAGCTAGTGTTTAGAGTTTCACTGTTTTTCCTACTTGCTTAAGCTTAAACCTGGCACTACTGCTCACTGGAATTATGTCAGAGGCTCTGATAACACCACCGTCAACCGTCAACATTGTGAGGGATGCAATCGAGCATGCTGGGTTTCCTCCTCCCTGTAGCCCCGAATCAAAGCCTCGCTCCCTACCCGCATCTCCATTTCCACCGCGTTCCTCCACTCTCCCTTTTCCCCGCTCTCCCTGCCCTCTCCCCCTCTCCCCGCGCCCTCTCTCCCCCTCCCCTCCACTCTCCACAGCTGTGGCATGGCGCAGAGCAGCAGTTTCGCCAGGGTCACGGAGGCGCCAGACGGAGTGTACGACCTGACCTCGCTCTCTTCTTTTTCCCCGTTCTTTTTCCCCATCACCTCCCCTCAACTCCATTTCCTCCTCGTCCCTCTCCCTCCCCTCCTTCCCCCCTCCCTGCCCTCTCCCCTCACCCCTTTTCCCCCACCTCTCCCCCCCCTTCTCCCCACAGCTGTGGCATGGCGCAGAGCGGCAGTCTCGCCGGGGTCACAGAGGCGCCGGACGGGGTGTACGGGCTGGGCAGGGGGGCGCTGAGCATCCCAGAGCCAGATGAACGACCTGGCCATATGGGAGTACGCTCCAAGCTGAAACGTCACTTCCTTCTTTCTCCCCGTCACCTCCCCTCGTCCCTTCCCCGTCTCGCTCTCACCTTTTTCCCTACCCTCTTCCCCTGTTCCCCGCATCCTCTCTCCTCCCCCCACCTCTCTTCTCCCCACGCCTCTGGCAGCTGTGGCATGGCGCAGAGCGGCAGTCTAGCGGGAGTCACAGAGGCGCCGGACGGGGTGTACGGGCTGGGCAGGGGGCCGCTGAGCATCCAGAGCCAGATGAACGACCTGGCCATATGGGAGTACGGGTACGGCATGTGTCTCGAGGGCGACGCCTCCAGCACCAACGCCAAGTCGTACCTCTCCCTGGGGAGCGGCCGCATTGGCGGGGCCAACGACTCTGTTCCGATTATTTTTGTTGGGAACAGGTGTGTGCGTGCGTGTGTGTGCCTGGGTGGGTGAGAGAAAGATGGCAAGACCAAGCGATAGGCGAGAGAAAGATTGTGAGAACAAGCGACAGGTGAGAGAAAAATGGCGAGAACAAGCGATAGGTGAGAGAAAGATTGTGAGAACAAGTGATTGGTGAGAGAAAAATGGCGAGAACAAGCGATAGGCGAGAGAAAGAGGGGTGTGCGTGTGGGTGCGCCTTCCCCCCGCAACCTCTCAGCCCGCTGCTATTCGCAGACATGGTAGCCATGGCTGTTGGGCTCTGAGACATCTCAATTCTCTTTCTTCTCTTTCTTCTCTTCCCCTCGACCCCACCTTCACCTCTCCCCCCTCACCCCAACCTCTCAGCCCGCTGCTGTTCGTGGACATGGTATCCGTGGCTGTGGGGCTCGTGACGCTGAACTTGCCGCCCGGAACGTTCTCCCTGCCGTCCGATCAGGGTCTGGGCGGCACAGTGTTCGACCCCTTCACCACCATCACCCGCCTGCCGCCCGCTGCTCTCAATGGCATGATTGATGCTGTAGGGATGGGGGGAGGTGGGGAGGGTGAGGGCGGGATTGATTAAGAGTGGATGGGTTTTTGAGTCGACTCGTATGTCTGAGTCGACTCGTATGTCTGAGTCGACTCGTTTGGGATAAAGAAGGACGGGAAGGTTTGGGATGGGATGCGATGCGATGCGGTGGGATGCAATGCGATGGGATAAGATGGGATGGAATGAGATTTGAGGGGTTAGGCTGGGTTGGCCTTCAATCTCCACTGTACCACTGCACCTCTCTTTCTGCTGCATTTCTTTGCTCCTTTTCTTTGCTCCTCTGGTGTCATCAGCTGCAGACGGGAATCTACTTGAACTCGGACTCATAGCTTGCAATTGCACTCTGCTCTCTGCTACCTGTGCCTGCCCTGCCCTGCCCCGCCCCGCCCCGCCCCACCCCACCCTGCCCCATCCTGGTGGCAGCTGGTGTACACCCGCCCGGGTCTACTGCCGGACGCCACCACGTCCACTGCACTGGGGCTGCGCTGCTTCACAGGCACCATGTACAAGAAGTGAGTGCGCCGCCTGCCTGCCTGCCTGCCTGCCTGCCTGCCCTGCTGCGAGAACAAGAGAGTGCTGCGTGCTGAGTGATGCGTGTTTTGTGCTGCGTGCGTTGTTCCACATGCATGCTCCTGCACGTGCATCCTCCTCCTCCTGCACGTGCATGCGCCATCAGCAACAACTAAGCAAGCCCATCGCTTTCGACTCCCCTCTCTCCCCCAATCCCCTGTATCCCCCTCTAGCTTCCCACGTGCCCCCTCGTCACTCCCATACCCCCTTCCTTGTTCCCCTTCTAACCCAAATCACCCCTAGCTTGCACCTTCTCCTTCCCCTCCCCCTTCATCCCCTCCCCTCCCCCTTCATCCCCTCCCCTCCCCCTTCATCCCCTCCCCTCCCCCTTCATCCCCTCCCCTCCTCCCTTACCCCCTCCCCTCCTCCCTCAACTCCCCTTTCCCTTCACCCCCTCCGCTCCCCCCTCACCCCCTCCCCTTCCCCCTCATCCCCGCCCCTATCCCATCTGCGCCTGTTGTCGGTCTGCCTGACCCCACAGTGCCAACTATACGGCGTTCTACCAGCAGTTCCCCACCCACCATGAACACGTGCTTTGTGCTGAGGCAATCTCTGAGGCACCTAGAAACTCTCCCCTTCCCTCTCACCCCCTCACCGCCTCACCTCACCCCCGTCCCCTTCCCCATGGCGCCTGTTGGCAATCTGCCTGACCCCACAGTGCCAACCATACGGCGTTCTATCAGCAGTTCCCCACCATGCACATGCGCTTTGGCAACGGGGCCTACTTCTTCCTCCTCCCAGAGACCTACCTCATTGCCGTCAGTGCTCCTTCCCACCACCACCACCACCACACCACCACCACCACCACCACCACCACCACCACCACCACCACCACCACCACCACCACCACCACCACCACCACCACCACCACCACCACCACCACCACCACCACCACCACCACCACCACCACCACCACCACCACCACCACCACCACGCCTTGCTTTCGCGTCTTGCCTTGCCACCATGCCTTGCCACCATGCCTTGCCACCATGCCTTGCCTTCGCACCACACCTTGCCCTGCCTTTTCAACCGCACAGAAACCACAACCGTCCTGCTGCCTTCCATCGTCTCGTTCCCTCTACCTTGCCCTCATCCCTCACCCGCATTCCTCACCCTCATCCCTCACTCTCATCCCTCACCCTCATCCCTCACTCTCATCCCTCACCCTCATCCCTCACTCTCATCCCTCACCCTCATCCCTCACTCTCATCCCTCACCCTCATCCCTCACCCGCATTCCTCACCCTCGTTCGCTTCTATCTGACATGTATCTCACTGTTTCTTCTGCCCATTCAAGTGTTGCGATCATTCCCCTCAGCTCACACTCGCCGTCTTTATACAACCATTTGAGGCCCCTCACACATTCATTCATTCATTCCTGCATTCACGCGCGCCACACCGACCCAACCCTTCTCAACCTGCAGACCCCCTCTACTGGCAAGGTGTGCTTCGCTGCTGCGGCCTCTGAGGACAGCCGAACCACAATCGGAGGTACGGGGAAGAGGTCCGGTTCGGTTCGGTTCGGTTCGGTTCGGTTGCGATGGTTGATTGGAGCAGGGACAAGGCTCCACTCTTGTTGTTTCCGATTGGCATGCCTTCGCCTTTCAAGGCTTCACTCCCCAAGCTCTTTCTGACCACTGCTGCTCCTCTTTGTATATCGGCATGCCTTCTTCTCTTGCCCTTCCACCCCTCCCCCTTCCCATACCCCATCCCCATCCCCATCCCCATCCCCATCCCCATCCCCCATCCCCCATACCCATCCCCATCCCCCATCCCCCATACCCATCCCCATTCCCCCATCCCCCATCCCCATCCCCCATCTCTCTCCCCCTCCGCTCCTTCTCAGAGTCCTTCCTACGCAACAAGTATGTGGTGTATTCCTTCATCACCAACGACATCTCCTGGTACGACATGAACTGCACCACCGGCCTCCGCTACTCCAACTTCACGCTCCGCCCCCCACCCACCGCGCCCTCCCCTCCCCCCGGCACCCCCCTAGCGCCCCCCATGTACGAGTATCCGCCTCCGCCCTCCCCTCCGCCCCCCAAACCGCCGTCTCCGCCCCCCAAACCCCCCTCCCCGCCTCCTCCGAAGCCCCCCAAGCCCCCCTCTCCGCCCAAACCTCCCCCCTCTCCGCCACCCAAGCCCCCTCCATCTCCCCCCTTAAAGCCTCCTCTTTCCCCCCCCAAACCCCCCTCTCCTCCCCCCAAACCCCCTCCGCCTTCCCCCCCGAAGCCCCCATCTCCCCTGAAGCCCCCGCTTTCTCCCCCCAAGCCCCCTCCGTCTCCCCCTTTGACACCCCCCGCTTCCCCTAAGCCTCCCCCATCCCCTCTGAAACCACCAACACCTGCAAGTCCCCCTCCTCCCAAACCTCCTGGTTCTACCACTTCCACCCCACCTCCCCCTGCAAAGACCCCTCCCCCCACCACCTCCGCCCCCCCTACCCCCAAACCTCCTGGTTCTACTACCCCTTCCGCGCCCCCTCCCCCCAGACCTCCTGGTTCTACTACTTCCACCCCCCCTCCCCCCACCACCTCCGGTCCCCCTGCTCCCAAGCCCCCGGGCTCTGGAGCCTCTACACCCCCCCCTACTCCGTCTGACTTTCCCCGTCCCCCTGAACCGCCCCTCCCCCCTGGTCCTGCGCCCCCACCAAAACCCCCCCGCCCCCCTCGCCCTCCCCCGAACCCTCCCCCCATGCCCCCACCCACTCCCCCTCCGCGACCCCCCCCGTCCCCCCCGCCCTCCCCCCAATCCCCCCCCAGAACCGCCCCCAGCACCCCCAACTCGCCCCCCCCGACCCCCGCGCCCTCCCCCAAACCCTCCCCCTATGCCCCCCCCTTCTCCCCCTCTCAAACCCCCTCGCCCCCCGCGTCCCCCCCCTCCACCTTTCCCCCCGGGTTACATCTTCCCCCCATCCCCCCCGCTGCCCCCTCCCTCTCCATCCCCGAAGCCCCCAGTAGGTTCACTCGACCAACCTCCCCCTCCCGATTCGTCCCCCCAAGATTCCCCCCCTGCCTTCCCCCCGCCTTGGACCCGCCCCCCCCGGGTATGGGCGAAGGGCCCCCCTGCCCCTATCTTCTCCGCCCCCCCTTGGTGGACAATATGGCCTCTTCACACCTCCTCCCCCGCTGCCTCTACATCTGCTCCTGGGTTTGATCCGAGCATTCTGGACCGCCAATTGGACCGCTCGGGCAGTGAGGCAGGAGTTGCAGCAGCAGCAGGCGGAGGAGTGAGTGGGCTGGGAGGGTTCCGGGTGCAGAGCTTTGGTGAGGAGGACGGGGTTGGGGAGGTGGTGGGGCGGAAGGAGGCGGGAGAAGGGGTCAAAGGCACAATGAGTGTTGTTGCAGGCTCAACCGCTACTAATGCCGCTGCCAAAGCTGCCGCCACCAAAGCTGCAGCCGCGGAAGCTGCGTCCGATGCTGCGTACCCGGACGCAGCAAGCATAGCGCAGGCGTTGCAGTACGAGAAGAAGCACGGGCTGAGGGAAAAGGTGATCGGAGCGTCACCGGCAGAGTATGAGCAGGCGCTTGAGGAGGGAGTGGATGTGATGGGGGATGTGTACGATGAGGAGTTTGACCAGGCTGCTGTGAACGCAGCCAAGGAGGGGAAGATTGCCCGGGCTGAGGCGGAGGAAGAGGCGGCGGCGGCTGCAGCGGGAGAAGTGAAGTCCGGTGATTCTGGTGGTGGTGGTGATGGTGGTGATGGTGGTGCTGCTGGTGGTGCTGGGGGCGCTGCTGCTGCTGGTGCTGCTGGTGCTGGTGGTCCTGCTGGTGCTGGTGGTGCTACTGGTGGTGCTGCTGGTGCTGGTGCAACTGATGGTGCTACTGGTGGCACTGCTGGTGATGCTACCGTCCTTGGTGAGAGAGCCGGGGAGGTGGGAGGTGTGGATCGGCAGATGGTATTCGCTCACTCCATTGACCTGCTGCCCATCGATTACAACAACCCCCTCTCAGCCGCTGTGCTTCCCGGTGCCGACGCAGCTGGGGAAAACGCAGATGAGAGCAGCAGCAGCAGCATTGCAGTGAAAGCACATGTCACTGCCGCTACAGCAGCAGCGACTGACGATGCTTCCGAAGAAGACACCCCCTTCTCCTTCCTGCCGACCTCCTCCCTCTCCTGCATGCCTGCCACTGACTGTGACTTCCACTTCGAAGGACACGCGGACTCGATCCCTCTCTTTGACATCTCCTCACTGCCAGCCTCCGGTGGTGCTCTGCACACCCCGCCCATTGCTTTCCGTGCTTCGGCTGCTGCACGCACAGTGAAGCTGGAAGAGAGGGAGGCACGGGAGAGGGAGAGGGAGGGGGAGAGGGAGTGTTTGCCGCCCAAGGTAGTGAGTGTGGAGAGTGGGGAGGGCATGGCGGCGTGTGATGAGGAGGAGGCGCCTGCGAGCGTTGACAAGCAGTTCTACCTGCATGACCATGTGAGAGGCGTTTTGGTTGGGAGGATAGGGGCACATACTTAAGTGAGTGGTGTGTGGGTGTGTTGATGTGAGCATGTGGCATGTGTGTGCTTGTGCGTACGTGTTTGCTTGCAGACGCACAGGTATTTGTCACCATTCCTCTCCCTTCCTCCCCTCCCCAGCCCCCCCTGCATCTCCTCCCACCAAATCTCAACATTCTCCATCATCCCACGCACCTCATTCACTTATTCCCTTCCCTTTCCTCTCCTCCCCACTCTTCGCCCCTTCTCCTGGCATCCTCTCCCCACTCTCTCCCCATTTTCTCCGTTCGTCCCTCCTCCAGCGCCTAGCATCGCACCCCTTCCATCCAGCATCCAGCAAGGCAGCATACTCTGGCGTGACGGTGCGCCTGCAGCTGCTCTCTGTGTCGCTGCTGCTGGATGGAACAGTAGTGAGCCTGCGCGAAGGGGACGGGCTTGAAGGGTTCCCTGAGGACAAGCGATGCATTCTGTTTGGAGTCCAGGGCGGGCGCGACTGAGAAAAGCACAGATGAGGCGAGTGGAGGGCTGAGGGGCGAGGAGGGAGGAGGGAGATTTGAGTCAACTCGAGGGGTTCCCGGAGGACAGGCGACGCGTGCTGTTTAGAGTCCATGGCGGGCGGGATTGAAGGGTGGACGGACGAGACGATTTTTGAGTCAACTCAAAACTTGGGCCTGGAGGACACGTGATGTGTGATGCTTGGAGTTCTGGGCGGGCGCGACTGAAGGATGCACGGGTGAGGCGAGGTGAGGGCTCAGGGGGGATTTTTTTTAATGTCTCGAAAAGCGATGTGCACTGTTAGGAGTCCAGGGCAGGCACGAGTGAAGAATGCATGGATGTGGCAAGTGGAAAGACAGAGGGCAAGGAGGAGAGAGGAGGGAGGAGAGAAGGGTCGGGGAGGGGGGAGGGACGGGGAGGAGGGAGTGAGGAAGGAGAGGAGGGACGAGGGGTGGATGGATTGGGGGGGGCTGGTGAGCGAGGAGGGTCTAGGTGTACTGGAGGGAATTCTCGTGTTTAATGTGTGTGGGGTGCTTTGTGATGGGAGATAATGTTCTGTGCTGTCATACCTTGTCAGGCCATTACATGGAATATGGGGTGTATCAGTATGAGGTTGGGGTTAGAGTGGTACGAGTGATGGGAAGGATGGGGAAGAAGGTGAGGTTGAAGGTCTGGCAGATGTGTCTACTTCTGTCTGTGTACATGTGCCATGTGATTCTGTTGGTGGGAACACGGAAATAGCTGTAGTATGGAGGGAGCATGGCAATGAAGGAGGGGGGGATGAGGGAGAACATGGAATGTAAATGGCCGTTGGGGGTTGTGCTGGTACCTACTGTCTGTTGTGGGATTATGGGTATTCTAGCTTAATCATTTCGACCTTTGGTGGCCATAAGTGCCTATTCAAGGTCGTGCCACAAACAATAGTTGCTCACAGCATATGCTCCCTTGGTTGCAGCCAGTATATTGAATCAATGTTTGGATCTGTTAAAACAGGATCATGAGGGAGGGATGAGTGTAAATGCAAAATGCATTACCAAATTGTTATGGGCATGTTGACCACATAGGCTGCCAACAATGGCTGCTAGAAACGAGTTGACGGAGTTTCCTAAACGAACTGACATCTGACTGGCCCATTGCTGGTCGTCGTTTGTCGCAAACCTTGCTGCTCGCCAATCAGACCAGCGAGGGTTGACCCAGGTGCGGTGCGGGTGGCGACACTGACACACCAACACCCACGCAGTAACCCAATGGTCAGGCATGAAGCTCTACTGTCTTTTTCGACGATTCTCGAACCTGCGATTACCGATGCTTGGCGAAAATATGCGAGCCACCCAGCGATCGTGGGCGATGATGTGAGCGCGAGGACGACTGGGCGTGGTGCATACGTTATTCGCTTGTTTGTCGCCTCACCTCCCTCCCACCACCGCCATGTCTCCTTCCCATCTTCTCGGGAATCGGGGTTCATCTGCTCACTCTCCCCCCCATCTCGAAGTCATCCTTCCACATTCATAACCCTCCAGACCTCCGCCATTGGTTGAAACCACAACCACTCTTCAGCCTGCAAACGAGGTGTTTGCCCCCACTCTGTTTAGATCCTAACCGCGTTCTCTACAAATTAGTTCGTATTGTTTTCTCAGATTGCTGGTAGCATCCCTCCTTGGGACTATCGTGGTTCATTCCCCTCACCTCCATCCTGCCAGTCTGGGCTTAGAGTCTTATCCAGGCCTTTCCAGTTCTCTATAATCTGCCTCGCTTCCAAGTTGTTTCACCTTCTCGTCAAGTGGCTCATGTTCAGCGGCGGAGACTTGCTTTAATAAGAGCCAGATAAGAAACTTATTGCTCCAATTGACGAACATAGCCATGGATTCCAGTACCGAAGCTCTCCTACTCGCAAGCGGGAAAGATATCACCAGCAGCAGCGGCAGCGGTGGCGGAAGCAGCAAGCTACCGCTAAAAAAGTCCGGCAGCAGAAACACTTCCGGTTCTAGATCTCGCGGCGTGAGCGGGTGGTGGGTTTTCGCGCCGTTCCGATGGCTGCTGCGGGTGCTGATGTTCTGGCGGCGGCGGAGCGACGACGACTTCGAGAAGAAGCTGCAGCACCTGTCGTCGGAGGAGGTGAACGTGCACCGCCGACTCAAGCAGCGCATCGTCTGGTGGCGGCGCACCGCGCGCTCCATCATGCTCTACTCCTCCTCGCTCGAGGTGCGCTCGTGCTTACATGCGTGCGTGCGATTAGTCCCTTATTTGTATCATTTATTCCCCCCGCCCCCCCCTCCCGCTTTCCCATCCCCCCTTCCCCATTTCCCCCAATCTTGTTAGTATTCTTCTAGTCTGGGTTCGCTGTTGTTTTTTTCTTCCTTAATCATTTTTTATTTCGCTCATCAGATGGTGTAGAGAAATTCAGGATTTGCGTTGAAGCACAACTCTGGGTACCGGTGGTGTCTTGTAAGGAGTCTCGCCGTTGCGCTGCGTTGACCCGTTTCTTGAAATCGAAGGCTGCGAATCCAGGGTACGGGATTCGCCAGTAATTAGCATCATGGGCATGGGCACGAGTGAAGGCGTCGACGTTCGAGGAATGCGTAACTTGTCAAGAGTCTCTATCGTCTTTATCGTCTATATCCTCCGGCTACACCAGCTACACCAAACTACCCGCAAGCTCATGTTGACCGTAGCAGCCAACGACCGGCCGACGACCAAGTCAACATCTCCACGTCGTGTCGTGTCCTAGAAGCTGCTGCAGTTGCGGATTCGTTCCTAGCTGATGAGAACCGCACGTGGCTCCTGACTCGGCGACTGTGTCTTAACCTGCCCGCGCTTGGTTGGTTCTGGGCCGCGTTTCTTGTCTCAGCGAACCGAGCAGGCGGTTTCGTTGCGTTTCAGCACTCCAATTCGCGCCTGAGCCTTCCCCCTGCCGCTCCGTTCTTACTCTCCAGCCTGTGTCAAACCCCTGTTCCTGTCTTCCCTCTCCTCTTCGTTTCCCTCCATTTCCTCCCCTCCCTTCCCCCCAACCACCCACTCCGCTCCCGCTCTCCGTTCAGTTCCTGATAGTGGGAGTGGCAGTGGTGATGGCGCGATCGCCGGACCTGCTGTGGCACCACCGCCTGATGCGCACGTCGCCCGTGCTGCTCTTCCCGCTGCTCGCCACGGCGCTCTACACGCTCTGCTCCCGCCTCGTGCAGCTGTGTGAGTGGGCCGCGGGGGCCATGGGGGCCGGGGGGGGCCAGGGGGGCCAGGGGGGCCATGGGGGATCAGGGGGGGGCAGGGGGCCCATGGGGGCCATGGGGGCTGTGGCGGGCTGTGGCGGGCTGTGGTGGGCTGTGGCGAGCTGTGGCCACACGCTCAAGCATATGCGCACTTGCACGCGCACGCTACGCCTCTTCCCTTCCCGTGACCAACAGACGACAATCGGGACCGTGACACGCTGGAGAGGCTGAAGGCGGAGAGGCAGGCGCATTTGGACGAGCTCAAGGAGCGCACCAACTACTACAAGACGCTGCAGATCATTCAGGTCAGCACGGCTGATCGTGCAGGTGAGAAGAGAAGGGCGCGAGATGCTGCAGTGCAGATTGTTTGTGTCAGCAGGGTGTTATGCGCTGGTGATACAGGTGAGGAGGGCGCTGGCTGTTGATGGCTCAGGTGAGAGGAGAGCGTGGCTTTTAGCGGTGGTGTGAGTGAACATGTTTAGCAGGGCGTCAAGTGATGTTCGAGCTAGCACATGAATCTGGGAAGATTTTTCTGTTGCCTTGATCCTCGCTGTTCAGGTCAAGCCAAGCCACCGTGCCTCTTTACGACTGGATGTGTTTTCTGCTCATCTGTTGTGCTGCCCTGAGAAGCTTGTCTACTTCTGCTCGTTTGGATTGAGTGCGAGACTGGCGTCTTGCCCTACCCCTCCTGGTTCTCTCTCCTCGTCAACCCCATCCCTGCTTCCTCGTTCATTGGCTTGTGCATATCCTTCCCTGGTTTCTCTTGCTGATTATTCTCAGCAATACGAGAAGGATCCTGGCTGGTCGGCCGCAGGCCCGTTGACAGCAGCAGCAGCAGGTACTGCTGGCGCGAAGGCTGGTAATGCTGCCGGTTCAAAGGGCCTCCCTGGAGCTGGTACTGGTGCGGGTGCTGCTGGCTCTGCTGGTGTGCTTGGCAAGGGTCGTAGGACGAGCTCTCTCCCCTCCTTCCAAACTCCTCACACGCCCCACACTCCCCACACGCCCTCCTCCTCCCTGCTACCATCTATTGTGGGCGTCATTGGCGGTGGTGCGTCTGGTGCGTCTGCTGACACCAACGGTATCGCCTCCCCTGATGCTGCTGCATACGGCGCTACGGGTGCGGCAGGGGCGGCAGGAGGAGTGGGAGGGGGGGGTGGATTCATGGGCGGAAAGGGAGGGTACCATCAGGAGGAGGCAGCAGCAGGGGGAGTGAGTTTGAGCAGCCCTGCTGGTCTGCGCCGGCGCAGGGGGAGTGGGAATCATGGGAGCGCGGGAGTGAGTCCTGGGGCGGCTGGGGGACAGGTCGCGGGCGGGGGAGGAGGCGGAGGAGGGGGAGGGGGAGCGGGAGGAGCAGGTGGGGCGGATGCAGGTAACTCGTTTGGGGGAGGGGCGCTGGGGTGGATTGCGGGGTTGATTTTGGGGGATGCGGTGGCAGGGGAAGGAGGGGCGGCAGCAGGGGGAAGTGGAGCAGGCGCAGGAGCAGGAGCGGGAGCGGGAGAAGCAGTGAAATCGCCCTCGCTCTTGCTCCCAGGGCCTCTGGCCTCTACACCATCGCACAGCCGCAGCAGCAGCGGTGGTGGTGGTGGCAGCGCGGTAGCAGCAGTAGCTGGGCGCCCGTCTAGTGGGGCGTTTGGCCATGCAGCAGGGGCGGAGGGGGGGAGGGAAATAGCAGGGTTGGGGGTATCAGCGCACGGGTATGGGGATCGAGGGATTTCGAATTCCGGGTTGGGAATGGGCGCCCCTGGTGCTGGTGGTGGTGGTGGTGGTTATGGTGGAGGTGGTTGGGGGGGCGGGGGGAGTGGAGCAGGGGCGAGGAGGACAGGGAGGGCGTCGGAAGAGGGGTGGATGGCGAGGATAGCAGCGATGCTGGTGGGGGAGGACGCCACACAGTGCTATGCACTCATCTGCCACAAGTGCTTCAGCCACAATGGTGCGTATCTATCAAGGCAGGCTGCTTTCAACATGTTGTGAGACGCCTCAAAACCAGAGGAGGGGTGGATGGCGAGGATAGCAGCGATGAGGGTGGGGGAGGATGCCACACAGTGCTATGCACTCATTTGCCATAAGTGCTTCAGCCACAACGGTGGGTGGCCATGCAACCTGTGGTCTGGTCAGCATATGACGCCTTGTGCGAGGGGTAGTTGTGCAAGGGGTAGTTGTGATAGGAGCGCTGATGACTTGGGGTAATGACTAGTTCAATCCTGTCTCACCACTTTCCTCCCCGGTGTTTCCTCTCTGTGTGTTCTTCAGGCTTGGCGCGCAAGGAGGACTTTCCCTACATCACCTACATCTGCCCCCACTGCCGCCACCTAAACCAAGCACCCGCTGCCACCCAGCAGCAGCCGCAGCAGCACCACCAACTTTCCCAACCCCACCCGCAGCAGCAGCAGTATCATGACCAAAGTGGCAGTGGCAGCGGTGGAATAGGGGGGTTGGCAAGCGTTGGTGATGGTGGTGTGGGAGGTGCAGGTGGTGGTGGTGGGGATAGGGGTGCAGATGAGGGTGCGGGTTCGTCAGGGCCATCCAGGGCGTCTAGTAGTGTGTCTTCTCCCACTGGTGCTGTGACTGTTGGTGGTGATGGCAGGAGGGGGCTGAGGCGAGGGCGGAGTGTGGGGCGCCGGGCACCTAAGCTTGCGGCTGTGAGAACCACTGGATCGTTTTCTGCTGCTTCTGCTGTTGCTGCAGCCGCTGCCGCCGCTGCTGATGCTGGTGCTGATGATGTCGATGCTGCTGCTGCTGCTGCTGCGGCTGCTGCGGCTGCTGGTGTTGGTGTGCCCACTGCTCCTGATTCTGCAGGTCATGCTGCTGAGAGGCTGGGAGAGGGGATGGATGTATGCAGTGCAGGGCAGCAGGGGCGGTTGATCGGAGGTGAGGGAGAGCAACGGGAGGAAGAGGGGGAACACGCTATGGGGTCGCATGATGGGTGGAGCACAGATGACGGGGAACTGGATGAAGTGGGTGCAAGCATTGGAGGGGGAGGGGGTGGGGACGGAGGGGTTGGCGGAGAGGGGAAAGTAGAGGGGGGAGCTGCGCGGGGAGCAGAGGAAGGGGGGGGAGCGGGCAGCGAGGGAGATTTTCAGAGACCAGGGCAGGATGGCGGTGCCAGGGAGTTGGAAGTGGTGGACGGTGGTTCTGCCGCTGGGTTGCCTTCGGCTGGTGGTGATTCACACGAGGGGCCTGAAGGGTCTGAGGGACCTGAGGGGTCTGAGACTTGTGGTGTTTCTGCCTCTCCTGTGCGTGAGGGGACGGATGGAGGAAGTGGTGATGGGAGTGGCTTGGATGAGGGTGATTGGAGCATCGTGAGCGGTGGTGGGGAAGTTGAGAAAGCTAAGGTGGAGGCGTGAGGGGTGGGATGGGGTGTTAGGAAGATGGCTGAACAGTGGTGATGCACTGATGTAACTTTAGGACGGAATGGTGTCAACTAACTAGACTTGGCTGTTGCTAGTCAGGGTTTGAAGGTTGGTGGTGGGGTGTTTCAACTGTTCTAGAAGACTGCCAAACGTCTTGATTGTTCCATAAGGATCATTTCTTGAACGAATATTTCCAAGTTGGTAGGTTGTGACGAGCAGCACAGCCGAAGCTGCAATCGTTTCACCACAGGCGTCGATACTGACGGTTCAGCGTGGGCTCGTTTCGTTTTGGTCAAAACTTTGTGTCAGTGTTGGTTTGGTGGAACACTCAAAGCCAAGGGCTTGTCGCAAGATGTCACGGTGGAGTGTGATTATGCGGTTTCGAAAGCGGTTCAGTCGCCAAACCGCTTCGAACCCGAGTACAGAACCCTCCAGTCCAGCACGGAGGAGGCCTAGTACAGAATCGAAGCAAGGCAGTTCGACTCAAGATACACCTGATGCCTATTTCAGTCCCCTTCCCCATCTTTCCCTGTGCTCCTCTCTCGAGCACGCGCTCCCCATGGGGAGAATGGGACTGTATTTGGGTAGCCTAGCGTGTCTTGTCTGGGAAACTCGAATAACTTATTCGAGGTCAAGAATATCTTGGTTTTGTCGTGGGCTAGTAACGCGCGGGCCGTTGGCTGTGAATGTCTACCACTGGGCGTATGGAGTGGCAGTGGACATGTTCAGAGTGGGCGGTTGAGTGAGCATTAGGGTGTACAGTACAAAACAAGTGCGTGCCCGTGCGCACGACCAACCAAACCCGGGGGTCGTCGTCACGTGACGTCCACGTCCGTCTGTCCTTTGCTGGCCTGCGGTGAGCAAGTTGTTCATCAGCAGCATATCCATCAATCATCAGACTAGGGTGCCTGAATCGCCTCAGGTGCCTGCCTGGCTGTGTATTCACTGACCATTGGCCGTCAGGCTGCCTCTGGTCTGTTGCTGACGGTCCATGGCGGACCCCGTCCGTTTAATTTATATCGTCTGAACCACTACTCTCGTTTCGCTCGCATTGCGCGTCTCCTTATTGCGATATCAATTTACGGAATAAACTAAGCAATGGCGACGGCGTTGCGGGTTGGCTCGCCGCTCCAGACGCCGCAATGCACGGACGAGCGGTGCAGATTCCGTTCGATGGCCGCTCGCAAACCACCGAGATTATCATTTTCACGAAGCAAGGTGCCAGTGACAACGTCGGTGGCACTCGCAGCTCAATCGCCTCAGAAACACGCTCCTAACAGCTCATTCTTCAGAAAGTCCTCGCACAAATTCCGCTCTACGAGAGTAATTCCTAAAATTCACCAGAACTTTGGCGCGTCGAGAACTCTCGGTCTTCCAAACACTGAGAGAGTTTCGGCTCGGTATCCTTCGGTGGTGTGTCGGGCGGGCAGCAACAAGGGGTGGACCTCGGAGCAGTCCCCGTATGAGACTCTCGGTGCGTGGTGTGAGTCTCGTGTGTGATTCTCGGTGTTGTGAGTGAATGCTTTGGAATACAATCGATAATCTGTTGCAACAGCATTCGTACGTCTTCTGCCCTCTGTGGTTTCTGTTCTCGGTACTGACGGATTTCTTTCCCCCTTGCGTCTCCTCCTCATCTCCCACGATGTCGCTTCGCTTGCCACGTCGATCTTTCCCGGCGTGCATCCACGTGGCGTGCATTGCAGGAATCGAGCGCGACGCGGGGGAGAACGAGATCAAGTCGGCCTACAGACGACTCGTGAAGCGGTTCCATCCCGATGGTGTGTAAGAGAGAGAGGGAGAGAGGGAGGGAGAGAGAGAGAGAGAGAGAGAGAGAGAGAGAGAGAGAGAGAGAGAGAGAGAGAGAGAGAGAGAGAGGGAGGGAGGGAGAGAGAGGGAGAGAGGGAGTTTGAGTAAAGTTTCATGCTTGTCTGTTTCTTATACCGTTCACTATGCCTGCGTACAGCAACCTATTGAAAGTTTGAGAGATGGTCTATCTTCCCCAATCGAGCATCTTCTATGCCCCGTCACTGCCCGCCCAGTAGCACCTCCTATGACCCTGTTCCCCCTCTCCATTCCCCAACTCCGCGCCCCGATCCCTTCCCCTCTCTCCCTCTCCACTCCCCATCCGCCCCCTGCTACTTTGGGGACACAGTGTACAATGCTTCAAGCGGCAGTGGGGACGAGGGGGAGGCGGGGGTAAAGGCGGAGGCGCAGGGGGGCGCGGAAGGGGAGGGGGAGACGGCGGAGGCGCGGTTCATCCGCATACAGGCAGCATATGAGCTGCTCATGGACCGGGACGAGCGCCGCCAGTATGACATAGACAACAGAGTTGATCCCATGAAGGTGTGAGCTGAGTTATGAGCCGACTCAACATTTCATCTGCATACACGCAGTGTATGAGCTGCTCATAGACCGGGACGAGCGCAGGCAGTATGACATGGACAACAGAGTCGACCCTATGAAGGTGCGTGCTGAGTTTTGAGTCGACTCAAACGTTCATCCGCATACAAGCAGTATATCATGTATGGGTTTCTTATGGACTGGGACGAGCGCCAGGCAGTACGACATGGACAACAGGGTCGACCCCATGAAGGTGCGTGTGTTGCTTCTAAACAGCGTTTGAGGGGCCTCAAACGTCGGTTCATCCGCATGCAGGCGGCATTCTTGCTTCTTATGGGATGGGCCGGGACTGGACGAACGCAGGGAAAGCAGTACGACATGGACAACAGGGTCGACCCCAGGAAGTTACGTGGCTTCTATTTATTTCTATTCAGTTTCTTCCATTCACACACCTCACAAACCTTGCTGAGACGTCTCAAAACTCCCTGTCCGCTCTCCTCCACGCTCCCTTCCGCCCTGCCGCCCCAAACCCCCCTCCTCCGTGTGTGGGTGGGTGGCACGACGACCACCAGGCGAGCAAGGCGTGGGTGGAGTGGGTGCGGCGGAAGAAGAAGGCGTTTGACCAGCGGGGGGACATGGCTATGTCGGCATGGGCGGAGCAGCAGCAGCGCGAGCTCAACCTGCGCGCCAGACAGCTCTCCAAGGACAAGGTTGGTTCTTTCCTGAGCACCGGCAACAAACAACCCTTTTCCAAGAGAATATCAAGTGTGTAAGCACACAAGAACTTGCTGCCATGTGGCGAAAGCTCCCAAGTGGGGTACGGCCAGACAGCTCTGCAAGGACAAGGTTGTTTTTGAGAATTCTCAAAAACTCTCTCCAGGGCAAGGTTGCCTTGCCTGCTTGTGCCCGCCCGCCTGCCTGCTTGCCTGCACTTGCTTGAGGCCCAATATTTAGACAACTGGTCCTGTTTGAATTACCCAAACATCTCTTGAAAGACAAGTTTGCCCTGCCTTGCAATAACCTGCCCACTTGCCCACCTGCATTTGCTCACGAATATGAACCCACGATCAGTCTTTCTTTTGTTTCTTTGAACCCATGAAGAGTTTTCATTAACACGGCCTGTCCTGATTCTGATTATCCAACTGCATCCCCCCCAATCCATTCCGACTCGGTTTTCTCCCCATTTTCTTCAACCTCCCCTTTCTCCCTCCCACTTCCTCACTCCCCGACCGTTTACTCCCCACTACAATCACTCCCCTCCCCCCAGTCGGACCCCGACGAGAGGAGGATTCTGGCGAGGGAGCGCGCAGCAGCCATGGAGGCTGCAGCGACGGTGATCAAGCGCCAGTCGCTCGTGCTCAAGAAGCGCGACCTGGAACGCCGCCGCGCTGAGGAAGCTGCCAAGAAGCGTCTCGTGGCGGACCTGCTGGCTTTGGAGGGGTTTGAGGTGGAGGAGGAGGGGGAGGGAGGGCAGGGGGGTGCGGATGGGGGGAGGGGGCAGCTGCCGTGGAAACGGGAGGGGTAGATTTTTTCTATTTTCGAATAAGAATCCAGAGTCGATGCAAAGAAGGGGAGGGGGGAGGGGAGGCGGGTGGAGATGGGGGAAGGGACCAGCTGCAATGGACAAAGTGAGGGGTTAGTGTCAAATGTTGTAGCCTTATGATGTGTGTCATATGGGGTACAGAAGTTTGGGTTAGGCTTATGTTCCCCAACCAACCTTAGTGAAACCACAATTCAGTTCTTGACAGTTAGGGAGGGAGGGAGGGTTGAAAAGGTTTTGGGTTAGGGAGGTTGGAGAATTGGATGAACGTGGCGCGGAAGGGACAATACGCGTACTGTGGTGCTAAGGAGTGCTGGTTAGGGCGTGCAAGTGCGTTTCAGAAAACAATAAGAAAAGAAACTACGGTACTAGTTGTCACACAGGCAGATGTAGGTGTTAGGGTTAGGAACGTCCAAGCAGTCCTATTCTCAAAAAGCAAATTCTGTACAATTTGAATTTGCTTCAAACGAGTTACCCAGTAGCGCCACTCTCGAGAATCAGCGCCAGCAAGCGGAATGCAACCTTCACTTCCACTCCCTTCCCTCTCCTCACCGACAAGTGCTGCTGCTGACGCCGAAAATCCTCACCACCACAACCACACACGTCATTTGGGAAATAGCTGCTCCGTCAGCACATTTGCCGACCAAGCCTGTAACCTTCACTCCAACTTCTTGTTCCTCATCTCGCATATCTCGTCATCTCGTCTCACGTATCGCGTCGCCATGGCCGCTCACCCCCCGCCTGTCTTGCGCGTGCTGCCTGTTGACGTCTGGAGCGACATTGCGTGCCCCTGGTGCTACGTCGGTAAGGTGAGGCGTGCCCGGCAATGCGCCTTGGTAAACTGCCGCCGCCGCTGCCGCCGTTGCCGCCGCCCGCTGCCTCTGTCGCTGAGCGCGAGTAGCGTAGACGCGGAAGGGTACAGGCGAGGAAGATCGTGGTTTCCCCGAAATTCCTCTCGCGCCTCCTCCCGCGCCTTCTCTCGCACTCCTTTTGTGTGGAGCCATGGAATGCTGTGAATGCTCGGACTGCTTGAACTCTAAACACTTGACAATCGCTTCTCTCTCCCTGCTTACGTTTCACACTTCCCCACGATTTTCCGCACTTCCCCTTTCCCAGTGTTCCTGCACGCTTCCCCTCTATCCTCCCCAACCCACGCCCCACCTCCTTGCCTCCCCACCCCCTCCCTCTCCCTCCGCGCGCAACCTTCTCGCTCGGCGCGCGCCGCCAGGCGCGGCTGGACGCGGCGATTGCGGCGGTGGAAGCAGCGCCGGTGAACGGACAGGCGGTGACGGTGCAGGTGACGTGGTGAGGGGGGTGGGGGGACGGTGGGGGAACGATGGGGGGAAGATATTACAGGGCGTATGCGCGGAAGGGAGAAGGGGGAAGGGGAAAGGTGCAGGTGGGGGGAACCACCATTTCCTCCTCCCTCCATTCCCCCTCCCCCTGTTCCTCCACCCCCCCTGTTCCTCCTCCTGCCGTTCCTCCTCCTGCCGTTCCTCCTCCTCCTCCTCCTCCTCCTCCTCCTCCTCCTCCTCCTCCTCCTCCTCCTCCTCCTCCTCCTCCTCCTCCTCCTCCTCCTCCTCCACCTCCACCTCCTCCCGAATCTGCCCTATCCTCTCATCCCGTCCCTGGTGCACAGTCCAGAAGTCAATCCAATGAGGAGAATGCACAAGGCCATTAGAAAGCGCCCTTTGCACCCACACGCATGCGCACGGCACACGACAAACCTGCTCTGGAGCATGCACGCAGCCCCACCAGCGAAGCACCCTTTGAGGCACCTCAAAAGCCCCACCATCGAAACACCCTTCCTTTCACCCGCTGTTCTGACGACCGTCTTTTGAGTTTGAGGCGCCACAGAACTCCCATCCCACCCGCCATCTCACCTGCCGTCCCATCTGCACGCGCGCCTGTGCATGCACACGCTCACAAGATAAACCTGCACTGCAAGCGGCAGGGGAAAGCCATGCGTTTGAGGCGCCTCAAACGACGCAACAGCCCTTTCGCCCTACCAAACCATGCTTGCGTGCGTGTGTGTGTGCAGGCATACGTACATGATACACCTGCGGACAAAGCGCGCCAGGGGGCGCCGTGCTGTAACAGTGCTTCAAAATGCACCCCTTGCTCTCTCCCTACCTACCTACCCATGCCCGCGCGTGTGCTGTGCAGGCACGCGTACATGATAGACCCGCGCACCAAGCGCCAGGGGGAGCCGTACCTGGCATACAACCAGAGGCGCTGGGGGGGCGACGGCTGGACCACCTCCCTCAGACGGTCAGCGCCCGCCCTCCCCCTCCCCCTCCCCCTCCCCCTCACCCTCTGCCTCTGCGTCTGCCTCTGCGTCTGCCTCTGCGTCTGCCTCTGCGTCTGCCTCTGCGTCTGCCTCTGCGTCTGCCTCTGTGCTGACCCCTCTTTGT